>JAVKLA010000001.1:18481511-18599338 GCA_034782735.1 Sagittarius serpentarius
CCCCCCCCCCCCGTGTTTGGATGGTGTTGCTATCACAGTCACCGTCTTCTAGCAATATTCAATTCAAACACATTTCTTAATTTAATCATGCAAATCTCTTTACAATCAGAGTTTATTTTCCTTCCCATTTACACTCCACAAAGCACCGCTGCTGCATTTTCTTTCTGTTTCATGTTATCATCCTGAGTTACTCAAAATAAAGAAGCCATCCTGTGCTAGGCTATGGCACCTGAAATGGTGCCATTCAATCACAAAAGAAAAACATAATCCAGCAGTGACGCATCACTCAGCTCAGCGACACTTCAGCTGCTTGCTTGGCACTGCTCTGTTTTAATCTCAAATATATCGCCAAAGTAGAGTTTATGGGGAGCAGAGTTTATGGCTAGCAAGCACTATCGAACAGGCGGTGAGAGGACACCATTTCCACGGGCACATGGGAGCATTAACTGACGCCTAATTTATAAAGCAAATTAAATGTGCATCACAGGAAAATGCACAGCAATGCCAGATATCTGTAGAAAGCCATGCTGGAGTATAAACAGCCCACCAGCTGGTTCTGTGGGAAGAAGCTCCAAAGAGCCTTTAATCAAATATGCTTCGGTGTTTCCTCAATGTGGTGTCTGCATGCTCACCACGCAGTGTCTGGAAAATGAAAAGCAGGCACACGGGGAGCATTTTCTTTTCAGTAAAGCAATGCTCCGCCGTTTGCTGCCTGTTTAAATTTCACATACTTCAGGTTTTCAATTTTTAAAAATGTTCAGGGCTTGCTCTTCACACATGGAGTCTTCCAGTGTCACCAATCACTACAGACCATATATAAAATGCTCGCAAGTTTATTGACACAGAATCATACGCATTACTAGTCACAAAGCTTACTTAAGTCAGCGGGTCATGGGTGGCAAAAGTCCTCCAAAAAGGTACTTTGCAAACGGGCCGGATGTTTCTGTAGAGCATTTTGCCGTATAAGTAATTCTCTCCACCAGAGATGAAATAGCACAGCCAACGATCACATCAGTTCCCTCCCCTTCTTTCAACTTGTAACAATAAAATGAACGATGGTCAGAGATACGAACAAACAACTTATGATTTGCACCTAGCCTGCATTAAAGCACAAATCAATACATTGGTAGCAATGATGATAAGAGGAAATGGCTTCACACAGTTCAAATAGCTGTGCCCTTACACTGGTTAACAAAGTTTTCCTGTGAAAACATGAGTGAACCAGAACAGTGTCCAAGAAGCCCAGCACAACCAGCCACAGAGCTCAGCCCAGGAGCTGACAACTTCTAAGTTCATTGGGGCAAATCAGTATTAATCCCCTACTCACCGATGGAATTAGTTCACATATAAAGGATGGCATATTTTGTAAAATACTACCAGAAATCATCGTTCCAATGCTTACTGTTCTATCCCTTCTCTGCATTAGCTTTACATAGAAGGAAAGGTTATCTCATCTTCCTCATCTCTGTACCGCCAACCAGCGTTCCAAGCCCTGACGGCGGCTTTCAGAAATCACCACACTACCGGAAAGGAAAAGGCAGCCAAACTGTTTTAGCTAATGTGGTCTGGGCGCATAAGCAAGAAACAGCCTGCAGGGAGAGGACTTCGATCTGATCTATGAGCATAGTTAAGAACGGCAGACAAGCTTACCTCTGAAATGGAAGGCGCAGACTTGACAATAGTTTCCTAGAATTTATTTAAACAAATATCCATTAGACCGTCTCTCTCTCTCTCTCATGCACAAAGTAAAATAAAGGTATACTGCAGTACCAAATACCTTTTTCAGAAAGTGTTTCAGAGCGGTTATTATAAAACCCTTAAACATTATTTCTTAGCTGTCATTTACCTCTGAAGTCAGGTCAGTATCATCCTTTCTTACAGAAACAACATAACTGAACAGATTTGGAAATTTCTAAGAGCAATGGTACAAAAAGGCATTTAGAAAACGTATTATGCCGTATTCGCCATACTGTATTTAGTTTTAGTCCGGCTGGGCCTTCCCAGGAATATCAAATACATTACATGATCTAAAAGTTTCCTGTTTTAAGTAAATAGATATCCTGTGTAATTCAAAAAAATCAAATAAAGTGTGTACCTTACAAATAAAAGGCAAAAGTTTTTAAACTTTCATTCTAAGTGAAGTTTTATTTATATAGAGTTAACAAATGACTATACATTGAGTAGTCTAACATTCGTGGCTTTCACCATGACTTCGGAAATCGTCTGTTTCTCCTCCTATTCACGAGTAGGACACATTTGTCATAATTATAATAACGAAATGCCTTCCAAAAGATATTATTAAGCATACTTATTATTCCATTATTAAACAGAATATTAACATGATGTATAATGCATCCTATTTCTACCTTACATATGATCCAAACATAACTACATCTTCCAGTAACAAGGAGTAATGTATAGTGGATGTGTTACCCTATCTATTCCCATGATTTCATGATGAGTCTGAAGATGGATAGTATTTTTCTTAAAACTAAAGATTCTGGGTCATATAATTTATGAGGATTTAAGCTGTCATGGAAAGAAAGAGATAATGCTAGCCCCAAGCTTGCAGAAGAAAGCTTTAAAACAGAAACTCTGGTTAAAAAAAAAAAGGTTGGGGGGGTCCTAAAAACCATGCAGAAGGCAACTAAAAGACTAAGCTTATGATTAACTTTTTTTAACATAACTCATGATTTTATAAGGTTCTGGATTGGAAATACTGATATATTTCTGTTCCAGTAATTCCTTTAGAAGCATGTATTCAAGACTGCATACTCTTTCTTACTGAATCTCAGCATGTTCTTCTGTCTCTTTAATTTCAGTCCCATTCATTCCCTAAAATATTCCTTCACCATCCCCTAAAATTCTCTATTGTCCTTCCAGAAAGGAAAGGATCACCTCAAGCCCTGCCACGCTCTCCCTCTCTATCTAGGCTATCAGGTCTCAAACTAGTCCTACCCTATTCATGTTCCTTACCCGATATAATTGTGATTCGTTGGAAATGAATACATATAGATTAACAGATAATTCTTACTATATATATATATATAAAAATACAAATTTTGTTTCTGTGATTGGCAGCAGGACAGTTAGTTTTTGTTTTGGTGGGTTGGTTTGTTTACAGCAGGAAAACTAGTACTAGAAAACACGCTGTAAAATCTCAACAGAGACAAGATCAACCATCACTGTAGTAACATTGACTAGCTTACAAAGTTACTTTACAGTAAAATCCAGGCTGGTTTTCTACACTGGCATGAATAAATGCATATAAATCACCTAGTGGTAAAAACACATCTTCCTGGCAGTGAGGAGAAAGCTATTTTTTTGGCACTTTGGCTCAAAATCAGTTTCTAAATTGATTTCATCTCATATTATTGAAACAGTTCATAGATTCATTTAGAATACACAAACTCTCATTTTGGTGGCTGATAATAAACCAAAAGCACCTTTGGTGTGTACTACTTAATTACTAGTTACTTATTTAATTATCAATACACATGCTAACCATTAAAGCACTGCAGTTTTAAGCAGCTGGAACTAAGTAGACAAAGGACATCTATAAAAATAGCCTCACCACCATTATACACAGGTTTATTCATTCATTTCCTCTTGTAGAACTTTATTTTATGCCAAAGACTGAACCTAAGAAAAATATCAATCTAAAAATCTGGAAGTTAAGGAAAGGTAAGAGCGCAATTGTTCATAGACAAGCATCCATTTGCCTTTTATCATATCCCCAACAGTGTTCCACCCAAATCTGACATCTAGAAAAACGTCATCTCAATTTTAAAACTGTCAGGCTAATTTATAGCAAAGTTCTGCTAATGCTGAAATAATCTATCAAGATGCTCCTGAACTGTATGTTGCCCCTTGCTGGAAGAGTCTCCTTAACTCCGTACTTCCTCATTTCCTAAACAAAGCAGAGCCTTCATGAATGTTATTGTCTCGACCTTCTGAAAAAAAGAGACCTTTCTTACGTTCCTACCACTGCAGCCCAACTCACTGACACTTTTTGTGCAAGAAAAAAAATGCACGAGGCAAACTGTAGCCAATATATTCCATACCTTATTACTGCAGTAAAAGGCACCCAGTACCCAGAACTTGCGCACTAACACTGCAGTTAGCTGACTGCATGTGCTAACAAGCCGTAAGAAAGACCAAATACGCTGGCCTGCTGCCATCACATTGGTAGCCGCGTGCAGCAGAAGAACAAAGCACGGGGTAAAAGTTTTAAAACTCTGAATTCCTCCTTCTTACCTTCACATGAGTCTTCCTTGTGTGAGAGGCTTTTTGACTCTACCTACCTTGAATCTTCCTTGCTTTGTTTCGAGTCCTGCAGCTTTTAAGGCTGCGGTGGCTGGATCACACCTCCCAGCAAGGTCTGAGCCACACAGACTATGAGACTTGCACCTGAAAAAGGCGTGATGTGGCTGGATACCCTGGTCTCAGTAGATCCAGGCCCCCTCCATAGATCGCAGGGGAGGAAAAGTCAGATCACCAAGACTCCAGCGAGCTCCCATTGAGTTTCACTTGCTGAAAGGTGTGATGAAACTGCTGCGATACCATTCATTTCGTTTGTGAGTCTACTGAGTACAGGATGATTCTACTTCAGTGACAGGGTTTCACAGTCTGTACAGAAATGACAGCTGCCACGGCCTTCCTGCAAGCGTTTCACACAGAGTAGCAAGTAAATCTTAAATGTCTCTCTAAATCTTTACAAAAAAAACAATAAAGAACAAGTGGAGGCATCACAGGCTACTACAGCTTCCTACTTCAAACCTAACTGGTACAGCTAAATCCTCACAGGTTTGACTACTATGCCATTTTCAGCATACTGGGAAATCCCAGCTAATCGACTCCACACGTGTAAACAAGGCCTTGCAGAACAGTTTTTCATATAGGCTTGTATATTTTTCCTCTGTAAAGCTGCACACACATCCCCTTTGGGCATGCAGACTCGGTCGTTTGAACAGGACTGAGTATGTATAAACCAAGCAGCTGAGGGAAGGTCTCAGCTGCATGCTCAGGTGCAGATTTTGCACAGAGAAGCGAGCGGTCAATGCAGTAACTGCACACGTGTTTCAAAGCCAGTCTGCTCATCTCCCCTGCACATAAACAGAAAACTTCCTCCCACATTTTGGCTGCATTTAATCTATTGTTTCTGAGAGGTTACGGTCTTCTACCTATAAAATATGGGCTTAATAGCAGTCATCTTTGGCAACAAGTGTCCTTCCTATCCAGTCATGTTTTGGATTTGTAACAGCTAACTTTTCATAAAATTGAGATCTTCATGAGCAACACAGCATTAACCGTATTTCAGTTTCATGACATTAACCACATCTACTATTATCAGCATCAGATTGTTCCTTCCTTCTGCTTAGCTCCAGTCTTCCATTTCAAAATGCTTTATTAGTAACCAAGCTTTAATTAATTGCATATGCGTTTCCCCAGTTTCCAAGAAGAGCCTAACACCAGCACTGTATGTATCAGAAGCATGTAAACATTTTCCAAATCCTATCTTTGTTCCTACATCCTCCTCCCACAAAACAACATAAAAGCATCCCACGACTAATAAACTCACATTTACTCAACTTCAGGAGTACCAAGCATTCATCTTATCGTATTCATTGATCCAAAAACATCAAAGGGGACACGCCTTTTTTGCATTATCAAGCAGTTTGAACTTAGTTTACCTTCCCCACCTTGTAGAAAACAACTCAATTATAAATAAAAGGGAACTCAGGTATTTTGCTGTAAAATCCTTTCCAGGTCATGAGAACAGAAAAAGCTCAGTGATGAGTCCTGGCCTGCCACCGGTCGCATGTTTACTGTCAGGTTCTGGCAGGTCTGCACTACTCACAGTCAATTTTCCTCAAACGGAAATCCTGACATGTCAGATACGCTATTTATATAAGGGAAGGCTATTGGTTTTACTTTCTGCTTGACATACATCCTGGTACAGCTGAACTCTGGGTTTCTGAGCCCTCATTCCTTCTCCTGCTCTGGCTTCTTGCTCTCCTGCTCTAGACATCTACCTTGCAACCTCGACTCGTCTTACTTAGTCCTCTGGACTGATACATGCTTGACTGACTTCAATGACTGACCTTCACTCTCAGAAACCGTGGTGCCCTGCTCCGGGCTGCATTTTTCATGACATGTTATACGACTTTCTGTTGGTTCACTGTTAACCTCTCAATATAGATTTAGCAGATGCAAGTATTAATGTGCTCGTTGGTTTTCTTCTGTAGTTGCACCGTTATTAGTTGTCTAATTTTATAATAAACTCTTTACACCCAAATTAAAATTTCAGGTAAAATACATGCTTCAGTCGAGCAATTTCTTAGCATTTTATAAGATTCAAAATATTGCACTAAATGCATTAGTAACTTAAACGAGCCTGTGAATTACCCTTCAAAAAACAATTGCAGGGCTGCACATGACAAAAATAAAGCCCAAATATTACTTCAAGTGCAAAGCAGCCACAAAAACGTACATAGTGCAGAAGAACAACTTAGCGCAGGCACACATTCATCGATATATTGGGCTTGATTCAGTTGCTTAAATATAGATCATCTAGTGATATTTCAGATGCCAAAGTGTGCAAGACCTCTAAGTAAGACCAGCACATACAACACAGGACATACAACAGGAGGACCCATTCTCTTCTGGACTAGCGGTCGAAGGCAAAGCAGGATATATTACAGCTTCTTAAATGGCCTGAGATGCCTACGTTCAGGCAACTGTTACATCCCAGATCCAGCACAGCATGTGAGTATGACCCTGAAGTAAACCATACACTTGAATATTTTGCTGGATGGAATAAGTAGGTTGTACTGACTAGGAAAACCGATTCAGTGCTCCTGTGACTGAGTCCATACAGCAGTTTATCTCAGTGTCCATAGTCCCAGCACATCTAAAGGGAGTAACAGCCCTATTTAATTTTACACACTCGTGTTCCTTAATTGCTGCAACTTGCCAGCTCATATTTTTTTTGGTGCATCCACAAGATAATAAGCTGGTGAGAATTAAACTTACTTGCCATTTATTGTAAATCTACTGAACAGTTACAAAAGTCAAAATAATTAAAGTGAGATAAAACCACTATAAATAGATACACTGTTCGCATAACCACTTTGACTGAAGTAAGAGTAGCCGGAGTTCACTTGTGGCTGTATTTATTGACCCCCAATTTATTTGCAATATTTAGGGTTCTGTCTTGACTTACAGACAATGTCTTTTCTAAGGACTGCAAATGCCTGTCTGCATCCAACAGGCTGTCATGTGGTTTCCCTAGCAGGTTCGGTCATGCTGTTGTATTCAGGATCACAGTTGGCACCCGTTTGCAAACTTCATGCTACTTTTGAATAACCTACGCACAGGGCTGGGAGTTTTTTAATATTTGTAGAATAACTTGTGTTTTGGTTTGACTCAACTCCAGTTTCAGCTTGCACATGTCTGGCTTTGCAAAAACCTGATGTCTGAATTCAAATCAAATTATTAGGTAATCTTCTAGTTGTCAAGTTATTTAGAGCCGTAAGCCATGCTTTGTCTTTTGTTGTATTAGGAACATGAAAATTGTTTACCAGGTATTTAGTTTGCATAATTAACAGAAACCATGTGCTGCAAATTTTAATGAAGCTGTAAATATTTTGCTGATATGTAGTGCCTTCAGAAGAAAGAGCGGAGTTTGTTAGCTAATTCTAAAGTACTTAAAGCCTCTGATGTAAACCACACATAATGGAATCAGGGATCCA
The DNA here is from genome assembly GCA_034782735.1 of Sagittarius serpentarius. Taxonomy (NCBI): domain Eukaryota; kingdom Metazoa; phylum Chordata; class Aves; order Accipitriformes; family Sagittariidae; genus Sagittarius; species Sagittarius serpentarius. Next base: position 18,489,266 of record JAVKLA010000001.1, read on the forward strand.
ATTTGCAGATACCAAGTCTAAAAATTACTAGCACTAATAATACTCAGATACCTCTTTTGAAATTTATTTTTCCCTGCTGATTTCTTTTTCTGTTCATTGAATGAATTCAGAGAAGACAGACTCTGCTAAATTTGATGTACAATCTCTTCCTAAGCAGATCAGGATGCTTACTTCTGCATTACATAAATTCTCTATTATACGTACGTTATATATATATTCTAAAGCATTTCAAACATGTAAATATAGTTTAAGCATGTTATATTTTTAGAGTTACGATTAATATTCTGAAAGACAATTATTTGTGAAATTCATCATTTAAGGAGATCTTTTTCCATTGTATCATGAAACAGCAATATTTTAAGATGGCGTTTAATTTACATAAAATATTTTAAAGACATAATTAATTCCGTCAAAGGATATTAAGTGCTTTGACGTTTCAAAAACCCCTAGGTTATATAATTTTACTTTGTTCCTATTTTTGCAGCTGAGGAATGTGTAATATTTGAAAGTTGTCCCTTGTTTCTGGTTGTTCAGCTGGAAAGATTTCTTTTATTGTCATTTTCTAATGAAATGATGTACAACTACCACTCAACCTGAAGTAAAAAGGGCATGTAAATTGCTCCTTTCAAATTCAGGCCTAAAAGTCTCCCAATTTAGAACACTGAAATCTTTACCTCCCTGAAATAGTAGGCCTATTCAGCTTGAGACACTTTGAGGACAGCTACTCACCAAGTACATTCCTTCCTTTTTTTTTTTAACTGGCCAACTAGAGGTCACTCTTCAGAAATTTGACCTTAGTCTGCACTAAGTTGGAAAGATAAAATTGCTCTTGGGTTTGGGGTAGGGGTTGTTTTTTTTTTTTAAGCTAGATTCTATTTAACACCTAATCTGTGTAAATTAATAGCTTTTATAAAATTGGAATGCATTTTCAATATCAAACCGAAATCCATTGCTTTGCTCAGTTTACTCGCTTCTCAATAGCAATACTGCTTCTGGTGTTAACATGGGAGCTGGACTTGACAATCCTTACGGGTCCCTTCCAACTCAAGATATTCTATGATTCTACGATTATTTCAACATTGCTTGCCTAATCATATATTGTAAGAAGTCATGCAGTTCTGTTCCATGAAAAGAAATTTGTTCATGGAATTTGCAAGGGTGATACTGTATTCCATCTGCCTCTCTGGCCATGTCTTAAGAACATCTGAGGGAACTGGGCTTATTTTCCTCTGATTTTGAAGTAAGGTGAGTCCATCTGAGATAGCAAGCTGAATAGAGCCCACTCCTATATGCCTCAGAAAAGTCTTCCCTACTCCACTGAGGACACAGAAAGCAAAACAAGGGCACTGCAAATAATATTACCAGAAGACCAAGTTTACTTTTTAAGTTTACATCATCTGGCCATTTTATAACCACCCGTTTTAGTTCCAGTTTGTATCTCACGCCAATCTGAGTTCACGACACTTCTACTAAAAAAAAAAAAAAAAAAAAATTAAATGGACTATAAAAAGATTAATTATACTGCAAAAAATGAACAACGGCAAGTTAAATTTGCTGAGTACATTTTGCTAATCATTTTAAAAAGCATCTTACAGATTAAACGAGGTATCCATTACTTACAAATACAGCTGCATCACATGCAACATTAACAGCACTAGTACTGAAAGAATGCATCTAACCACCTACCTTTTCATCCACTGGAAAAAAAAAAAATCCATCAGCTCTTTTCTGAGACACTCCACAAGTATCGGGGCGGGGCAGGGTTTGTGTGTGTGTGTGTGTGTGTGTGTGTGTGTGTGTGTCTGTGTGTGTGTGTGTGTGTGTGTGTGTGTGTGTGTGTGTGTGTGTGTGTGTGTGTGTGTGTGTGTGTGTGTGTGTGTCTGTGTGTGTGTGTGTGTCTGTGTGTGTGTGTGTCTGTGTGTGTGTGTGTCAGTTTTACAACAAAGTAACCAATCCATGCTCTTCACAGACAAAAGTCTCTGTAATACATGGCATGTCATATTTTGTCACGCTCAACAAACTAAAGCTGAGACTGCCAGAAGACAATGCCTAAGCAAATGTACTACTTCAGTCTGATTTCTTTTCATGAACTAGCAATGCCATTATCAAGTCCAAATAAAGATGTCCACTCCCCGTGGTTTTGTACCTTGTCTTTTCTCCAAAGCACTTCTTTTGCAAGGACATTTCATTCTTTGGCATGTTTGTTTCAGTTGAAAAAATGGCTTCTTGTTGCCGCAAAGCTGCTTAGTTTTAGTCTAGGTGGAAACCACTGTTTTCATACTTACATACATACTCAACAGGTGGTTTTTAAACTTGCAATGCACACTTTTTGAACAGATTTTACTCTTAAATGCTACATAGTAAGTTTTGCTTATTTCTTCTACTTAGAAACTTTTGTCTGATTGTCATTAGTCTCCTCCATATCTCTAAGAGAAATGTGATTTCTCCACATTAAAGATTTGTCAGCATAGTCACAAAAAGGGAATCAGCTGCTAGGCACAGTTACTTACACTGCCTCATCACAACCAAAGATCACTTACAATGGGAAAGCACAACCTTTTTTTTTTTTTTTTTTTAATTAAACATTTATCTTGACTCTCCAGCAATACAAGCCATAACCTGCGGTCTTTTTCCTTACACTGCAGTGACAAACATACCTAAATTCAGAAATGTTTCTAAACGAAGAGCTACACTCCTTACATTCAGAGTCAGAACTCTAAGTTCTCACGCTTCTAGCACTGGAGTCAAAGAATATCCTAATTAGCTATAACAATAAATAAGCAAAAGAATGAAATTTTGTAGTTTGAATTAATTTGTAAATATACAGAAAGTGAAAGTCAACTTTTTTTTTTTTTTAATTGAAGGGGACTTGCCACCACCCACACCCACAATAGAGATACTCATTAACACAGCGCGACAGTCCCATCTCCTCAGGTAACTGATAGCGTGATATCTGGTTCACTGGGAAAGAAAAAGCTGCAGCACAATATATGAAAAGGCAATTATGGAAACTGACGTGATGCCAATCTATTAAGTATTATCAAATAGATGTCTTCTCAGCTTCAACATACCAACTATATGAGACTGCTTTAATCCGTAGCTGTAAAAATAAACACAGCAGACCACAAAGATTAACACCATTTCCTGCCTCTCCATACTGGCTACAAAGTATTTTGATTGCACTTGTGTCCAGATCTAACGCAACTAAAGAAAATGCTTGTAAAAATGGAATTTTAGAAAGCTGATGTCAGTGTCATACTTCGTACTTCCGTTTTCCCAAACTACTCCACCCTTTTTCAGTTATGCTTATCAACTTCGAAAAAAACCCAAACCAAACCTGAAGAGAATTATTTAGAGGAAAAAGAAAAATCGTATCTCATCTCATTATGATAATCCATTAACTGCAAAAGTAGGTCATGCCACTCATTCACTTTGTTTATGTACATTTCCTTGGTTATTTTTGTTCTGGAACACAAGGTGTATTATTAATTAATACGCTTACATTCAATACAAAATTCAAAACACTAACTTACATTCAACCACGTTACTTAGCTTTGAACCAATTCTAGAGAACACTAAATAGCACAGAAATTGAAGATCTTAAAAACAGAACAAAAAACCTCTAAGCTTTAATGGAAATGCAAGCTGATTTAGAGCAAGGCTGAAAGAAAGGTCTACCTCCCTTTTCCTTTTTTTTCCTCCCCCCATTTTCAGTGCTGGCCCACGACCCTGCAAAGCAAGGAACACGCAAAACAACAAATGTCTCCTCCCAACATGGGACTTGACTCTTCTCCCACTCCAGTTTCATGCTTTGTGAATTCTTTGGCCCTGTGTCCATTTTCTCCCATCTACATAAATTCGAATCAAGTCAGCAATAGTGGAAACATCCATGGTAGTGCTCTCGCAAGGACACTGATCTTCCTGGCTTTGGGGGGCAGCAGTTGCAGAGTTTGTGGCAGAGGTGGGGGTGGTTTATCTCATTGCTCTGAGGAATACTTACACATGGAAATCAGTTAAGAAATTTCCCAGTGATAAAAAGCCTGATGTCCAAGTACCTTTTTTTTCTAGTAAATAAAGTTTGCTGAAATGAAAAGCTTAATTTTTCAAAACAATTTAAATTCATTTTATACTATTTTCTGCCTCTTGTTTGGAAATACAGCGATTTGACCACAAGAGAAAGAATTTTTAAAGCATAAATTATTCCTAAATGTTCCCATAAAAGTTGGGAAAGAAAGGAAAAAACATTGCACTATGCCAACATTCACAAATATCTTGTTATTCTTCTTAAATGATACACCCTAATATTCATTCATGAACATAATAAACATTTTTTATTTTTTGTCCCACATACGCATACACAGATTCCTTCCTATGTGCTTTATAGTTTCTCTCGCTCTATTAAGAGGTGTCACGTAGCAATCAGGGAATTTTTATACTTCCAGGAGATGACACAATCTCGAGAAGTTCAAATAAATACTATTAAGCTTATCTGGATGTTAATCTTAGCTGCTGCTTTTCTGCCTGACATAAAATACAGGAAAGAACGACATGGTTATTTGTGGACATAAATCATTTCCCTGATTCCATTCATTTTACTGGACCATAAGCTTGATGATAACCCAATGCTTTATTTAAATAATAAAACCTTTCAAGTTAGGAGGAAACAAACCAGCCTCCTATGGCTACTTTTAGGTAGTATTATTAGTAGCTTTATTAGTATCATCAGAATCTATTTTATAGCAATACTTGGAGCCCAGGTGAGGGCTTACCCAACTCCTGAGGGATGAGGCAAAAAGATCTGGTCCTCTCTCAAAAAATATTCAGTAGTGTCAGTGGAAATACCAAGTAACCTGCAACGGATTGGGAATTAATATGCTGAAACCTGCCTGTTTCATAGCCCATAGTCTTCATCTCTGACACAAGCTTCATAGGGCTCTAAACCCAGATGTTTTCATGCGTAACATTAAATGGTATCTGAAACAGCATCAACTGACCACCCGTATGAGGTCAAAAACAGGCCCAGCTTCTCACCCAGGAAGGGAGAAAAGGTCTCTCTCGCTTTCTCCAATTAGGACATAAACAACTGTGAAACTGCTCAGTAATAACAGCATCCCAACAAGTGAATGGGGCCCTAATCCAAGGCTTAATTCAGGCATTTCGGGCTATGTTGGATGAGGGCCCAAAAAGTAGCAAACAACGAGTTGTTACATTTTTACTTGTTGTTTTTCCAGTTTAAAAGTGTGGGCATTATGGGAGTTTCTTCTATCGCCAAATTACAGCCTGGAGGTTAGGGAGTATTTCCAAATTTATGGATGTGCTTTATATGCAAGGTAAGCATTAGTAAGGATAATATTTTCATTGCATGACTGCTGACTACAATTAGCATTAGCTACACACACCACAGCGAACAGACCAGCATCACACTAGAAGCCTTCCCATCGTTACTATATACATTATGATTTTACAAACAATGGGGAAAAAAACCCATGTGGCACACCTTGTCTCTGGATAATGTTGCAGACCTTTGGCTCGTGTAAGTTATTCCACTGAAGTAATGGAACCACTGTAATTTACACCAGATGAAGATCCATTCCAAGATCTGCCTCTTCCAAACAGAAAAGTCATGACAGCAAGTCAAATGGTCTGACTTGACAGTGCGTTTTTTCATGCATTAGTTACCCGAGTGTGACATTGCAATCAAAGGAAAAATATACTGCAAAATTATTCACTGTTGAAAAATAACCCCAAAGGATTCACTACAGATGTGACCTGTTTTACTAATGCTCAACTAAGCCTTTCAGAAAAGTGCCTGGGTAGGAGCTGGCCTCAAACACAGCATCCAGAAAATCAGAAAACTCAGCTTGGTGTTGGGTGTTCTGGTTTTGGTTGGTTGGGTTTTTTTGGGGGGGGGGAGGGGGCCGGTAGAGGGGGGAAGGTCGTGGGTTTTTAGTGTGGCATTTTGGGTTTGGTTGGTTTTTTGAAGGCCATAAGGTCAGGAGACAACTCCTCCCCTGCAAGCATCTTGTTCCAATCTCCCTGATTAATGTGCACAGAGTCCCATTTTTATATCTCCCTCTACCCTAGCATGTCAGTAGCCAACAATCCTCAGGTTAATCTGGTGCCAAGAATAATGTTACTGCATTTTCTCTTAGCTAAGTCAGAAGAATAGTCGTCTAGAAAGAACCAGGACTGAAATGGGATATCACACCAGTCTCTCCCCTAAATTAATAACCTACCAATCGTCCCAATTACATTATAATTTTGTATTATCACAATTCAAATATGGCCTGACAGAAGTTTATTTACTGGAAAATTTCTACCAAGGGACAGCAGCTGAGAACCTATGTTTTAAACAGATTTTTCTAAGTAAACCAAGCTAATCCTAAACTGCCAGTTTGATCCTGATCTCAAGAAGTTAAACATGGCCTATTCCCTTGTCCGTTGCATAGATGAATGAAAGCAGACCCCTCCATTAATTAGGATTTTAATCCTAGCTATGCTAGAAGAAGGTTTTGCACTTGAGGTCTGCGTCTCAGAGCACACAGGGAAACGTCTGCAGTGTGCATCAATGACCTTTTGCAGCCGAGTTCTGGTTTAGAAACAGGACTTTTCAAATGTCCCAGCGTGTTCAGTTCTGGGGGTTTGGTCCAGATCCAGAACTCTGGGCTTGTTTAATAAGAAGATTCCAGGCAGTCCACAGCTGACCCTGGCCAGTTGCACTGGAGCTCCGGCTTGCTGACGTGGAGGAGGAATACTGTGGAGGGACTGAGTAGGTCCAGATGCTTCTTCTCTCTTTAGAAAGGAAATTATAGTCTATAGAAGAGGAGCTTGGCACAGTCAGCTTTCTAAGCTAGGAAATTTCATGATCTGTTGGAATATATTAACATGTACATTTTTAACTCCAACAGAGACATAGCTTGTTTCTGGAACAAATGTTTGATATGGGCCGGGTTGCAGGGCCTAGGGGAATGCGAGGGGCTGGATGATTTCATTTCCCCTCAGCTAAGGCAGTTGGCAAACGTGGGTATGGCTTGCTGCTTTTTTGCTTTTATTGTTATGAATTGTGTGGATAATCGATGGCAGGTTGCCTAGAGGCTGGGATAGGCCTTCTTCGTGAAAGCTGAAGTAAATCAACGGTGGCTTGCCTTTATTTCACTGGTTCTGTGCTGATTTCAGAAATAACAGAGACCCCCTTTGCATTTAATGGTAGCAGCCTAAAAGAAGGGAGCAGGCTTGTGACACACAGCAGCAGCCTGGATGTCACCCTTGGATCAATAACTGTTCCTAGGTCTCAGGACCAACTCCAGGCACAACCTCTTCAGGTGAAAGGGATTTTGATTTCCAAGCAATTTTCCTAAGACCATTCCCAAGCTCTGAACTTACACTGCATACTGCAGACTAGAGGGAAAAATAAATAAAACGTGAACCTCCTCAGAGCTGCATTAAAAAAAAAAAGTGTGTTTCAGTCCTCCTTTTCGCAGCCAAAATTTTTCTTGTGCAGATAAACCTCTTAATATCGCATTCAAATGAAGGGTTTATCATCTCAGTTAAACACGAAATCTGCACAGGTGTCTCTCCCTCAAGCTATTTCAATGCCTACTGCATGAAAAGTATTTCCACTACATGTACAATATCTGTGGTTGCTAGTTCAGTGCCGAGTCATACAAGAATCAAACGTAGTTAAGTTTCCACTTCACAATCAGCTTAGTTGTGAGAATAAAATTCCACTGTTTGAAACACTCATTTGAAACTAATCACTTTGTTTACTTTCATGCTAATCTATCAAGGAAAACAAGAAAAATGGACACGTTTATCCAACTTTTCCAACACAGAAGTGAACACAGAATCATAATTAGGACCATCGATCAATCACCAGTTTTCTAATTGTTTCAACAAATGGGAATTGGCATATATTAAATAAACCAATTCTCCCTTTTTCCCCTCAAAGTAATTCAGCTATAATGAAAAGAACTTTGGAGCAAATGAGAAATTAAGGATATGGGAATTCCCAGTTTGAACCAGTGCTGGAAGGTGAGCACCAGAGACAGAGCTGAGGCCAGGTGGGGTGCAAGGAAGAAGCAGGAACACAATGGTTGCTGCTCATCTTGCTCGGAGCAAGAAAAACTGGCACATGAAATTAAGAAATTCAATGTCTTAGTCAAATAAAAATTAATTCCCTGCCCAAAACATGTTTCTTGCCCTAAGAAGAGGGGGGGCAGCTCAGCAGTGGGGCTGTCCAGTCAAACACAAGTCCAAATCCTACTCCACTGCCCTAAGTAAATGTCACATTGCCAGAGTGAAGTTCCCTCCATCATCCCACTCATACCTGAAGTGAAACGGCACCTTCTGAAGTCCCTTAATGCCCTGCCCTTAACTGAGGGCTGAGTAACAGGCTCACGACTGAGCCTGGAGCAGGCAGGAGATGTTTATAAATACAAAGCAATCAATTTCTTGATTGACTGAACTAAAAATATCAAAGAATAAATTCATTTTGCGCTAAAACTTAACACAAATGGGAAATGAACATTATTGTAACAGTATTAAAGAGCAACACAATGCCATCTTATTGTTCAATAATGTTGTTTCTAGCCAAAACATGGAAACAACCAACCTCACAGCAGTGCTGATAGAGATGATGCGTTTCTTTCATGGGTAGATTTGAGGGAAGGCATAGCAGAGAGGGCATAACTAACCATACATTTCCCATAAATAGCTATATAATTTCAACTTAACCACACTGTAAACTCTACAAAATTCCTCTATGAAGTATATTTTTTTATGTGCACCTCATTGTTATGGTTGGCTGGATTTTAGGTAATTATGTACAGTCCGAGGTCAATATAGAAAACAGGCCTCATTCATTACCGGCAAGCTCTCTCCAAAAAGAATACACCCTGACAAGCCTAGTGATCAGGCACAGAGGCAGAAAAGCCAACCAGTAAGGTACAAAGCCTGTGACTGCTTCATTCAGAACGTAATTACTCTTCAAAATATCTCAATGGCAATTAATTAAATTCCAGGTGCACATCTGGTAATAAAAAAAAAATGAAAGAACAGAATAGCATCCATGTAAATCATCTCTCTGGTAACAGAAGCATCTTCTTCCAAACAGGACAGCACATGAATATGCGTAACAGTCTTCTGCAAGACATCCTCCTGCAACTGAGCTACACAATTGAACATTCCTGATGTAAAACAGGTGTCCAGAGCTCACTGTGAAACACCCGTATCCAGAAGGTGGTCACTGTGTGAATGAATCTGTAGGGAGGGCCTTCCCTACTGAGTGTTCCCCATCAGTCTCCGAAGGGAATATTCAGAATCAGCAGACAGCTGGAAATAGATGACTCATCATTCTATGTTTCCAGGCCCCTAACTATGAGCAGTGCAACATCCTTAACACATGAAGAACTTGGGCATAACACGTTGGTATGTAAACTGTTTTGGAAGGGGATGTCATTTTACTATGATGTAGCAATATGATACTTCCCAAATAATCCAGAAAGAAAATCCATTTCAAAGTCCACATAATACAGAAATATTAAAATATGATTAATGAGACACTTTAATAGATCTTGAGAAAAACTTCTCTTAAACTTTCTATTTCCTGTTTTAAATCTCTATCAGTGCTTGAAGAACAAAAACGTTATTGCCAAGTTCAGTGCCAAGTCACACAGATCAGAAGAGTTTGTAATACTGACTCAAGAGGTGCCTTGCACAGGAGCTAGACTATGCTTCAGATAGGCTCCAAAACTTGCTTTAGAAATTTATTCCCTTTGAATCAGAACTCAAGGACCTGAAAGTCCTGGTATTATCCTTTCTAATATTAATTTCTTACGAACATAGGTAACACCTTAGACTGAGTGCAGAGCTTTCCTACACAAACAATTGATTAATTTCAGGTAATCGCTGGACTCCTCACATGTTATAAAAATAGAGAATTCAAACGCGTGACAGCTCAGAGAGAATACTACTTAATAAAAAAAAGCAAAGTCAGTTTGGATCAAAGGGAGTTGTAGTATGTTTTAAGTTTTTTCTACTCTTTGTTCTGTTCTTCTTAATATACTTATGCAGCCTGAGTAACATATATTCCAGCCTGTTCAAGGCTTCACCAAATCTTTCCTTTTTACTAGACAAGGGATGTTCATGCCCAGACCAAACAGTACACGTTAGCATACACACTAGTGACATTTCTTTCTGCAGAAAGTTCCTCTAAGTAAGCGCTATCTAAAGCACTGGTGCAACATACGACTTGAGTTTTAATCGTATGACACACCAGAAATTTCACAGGCTACAAAAATCTGAATTTTGTTAGCACGTCAGACTCTTCAAAATACAGCAGTGAGTGTATCGACACGGGTGCTGGAAAACTCATTATGCATTTAGTTGGACTGAAAGAAAAACATTGCCCTTCAGGCAATTTGTGAGAGGACAATTCCATTTCCAAAACCAGAGCTGTCTAGTAGCAGGCTCCTACATGTTTCCCACAGGATGGGAAGGTTAAAAAAAAAAAAAAAAAAGCACAAGAAAACTAGCATAAGCTAAAACGGAGGAAAAATGCTTTTTGAGAAAATACTTTGTGTTCTTCAGTAGTACATCTATCAGTAGGGTTAATGGCTAAATCTGCAAGTTCTCCCAGCCTCAAATCTACTACTGGGCTACAAAAATGCATAGCAGAGATGCACACGCCTACATCACCCCTAGCAAGAGAGGATACGTTTAGTTCATTAAGACTTGAAAGAAACATTTCAGATGCCTGAAGAGTTTGTGCTGCATTGCACAAAAAACATATTAATATAATTGCTATAATTGTATACCATCTGTAATAACCTACAGGTTACACAGCAGTTGCTTTTTCTTTTTAGTATCTGTATTCCTGAACAATTGACTTTGCTATTCCTAAGCAAACTGAAGATATTAGCTAAGTTGTTCAGCATGACAGAGGCTATCTTCAGCCAGAACCATATGCAATTTCTTTTATTAAACTTGCCTTAACTGCAGTTGTGTGATACCATTTGTTGTTGTCTTCTTGGAGTAAGGCTACCAGTACTAGAAGCATTGCTTTTACAGGACACACAAAGGGGCAAGAGAAGCTTCTCCTGCATTAACTCTGAAATCATTCGCTAAATCCCTATCTTTCTTATACTAGATAACTCCAGGCAGAAGAAAACAAACAAAGCAACCAACCATCCCCAAAACCCCAACAAAACCACCCCCACCCCCACCTCACCCCCGGAAAAAAAAAAAACCAACTCACCTTCTACCTACTGAGACAAGAACTAAGAGAACCAGACCTAAGCAAGTTCTAGCCTCAAACTTCACAGTTTGTTAGATATCTAAAGGGCTTATAATAACTAGCTATTTCTCTTGCCCGACTACGACAAAATATCCTAAAGCCAGCTCTGCCGTTTTAATAAACAGCTGTAAGCCAATGCTATCTGCAAACGTAGGAGAATCAGTAACCTGGTATTTACATTTCATCATGAACTACATCACATTGTATAAACAAATGACTCTGAAAATTCCAAGTCTTGCAGACTTCAAGGAGGAATTTCAGTCTTTCAGACTCCACAAGGGAGGAGGTTTTAAAAAAAAAAATAAAAAAATGAACGAATGGAAAAAGAGAGTGCGCACGCGCGCACACACACACAAGAATAAGATGGAGAGTTTAGCCATCTTATACGGAACCAAAATCCAATTCAGCAAAAAAAAAAAAAAATTCTGATTTCTACTTTTTTGTGACCAGAAGTATAAGCTAGTAGTTCTAACAAACAACCACTGGAAACCAGTTTTAGTAAAAGTTTGATAAACCAGCCCCAAACCTATGGTTTAAAGTCAGAATATGAACCACTCCATTAATCCTAATCAGATTCAGTTTTCTTTGATTATACTGGGAGATAATAGGGATCCATTAAAACCATACTGTTTTTTCTTTTGTGAGGGTGGAAACAAAAGGACAAACAGGAAAATAGACTTTACACATGGGCTCAAGACAGCCTATACCTATACTGTAATTAATTATAGTAACTGCTGCACAGCGTCTCACAGCTCTCTCCAAGAGCAAAGCCCTTAAGTAACTATTTGATGAAGCTATACACTCCTGGATCTTAAGATGTTCCCAGCTAATCTGGGTATCATTTGATGGCTAATAAATCGGGACAACATACTATCCAACAGCGCATGCTTTCATTCCAACTTATCTTTCAGCCCACAGACCAGCTTTATCTCAAAACCAGTGATGTATTTTCAGCTATATTTTCAGACGCATGTGATAAGCAGGCTTAAAAAAAAAAAAAAAGGCAGCACAAAGCACAATGTCTTACTCCTTTTCTCAAAGGAACTCTACTTCCCAAGTAGTCCCAATTAAGGAATGGGGGCTTTGAAAGCAGGGACATTTGATGCAGACATGAAGAAAAGCAGCAGGATCTTGCTCTCGTGTGGCATTTTGAAATTGCGTGTGTCATAAATTGCTTAGTTGTGATTCCTGTCCCAGTAAAGAAAGGCAAGGAACTATCACACCAGAAAGTTTCTTCTCATGGCATTGAGTCAACACTCCCTGACATTTATAGGACTCTGAATAAGGCACAGCTGTGTCCTGTTAGAAAACAGGACTATAGGAGCCTCCCCTTTCCAGGCAGTCACGTACCCTCCTAGTACCGTCTGCGCCCAGCCTAGGGCTCCTGAACCATTCTTCCAGGCAGAGCTACAGATTAGGATGTTACACACACCAAATGTTAAGCCGCTATCCAGTTTAGGCATGCTTAATTCTACCCCGAAGTTAAGTCTTTACTGAACATTTTATAACTTCACGTAAAATTTAATAGCAGTTTGTCTATCATACTAAGCACACGGATTGTCTTTAGAACCCCAAAAGCCTTAACTTGCTTGTTCTTCAGCACCAAGATCCTGCAATTACCTTTTCTGCATCAGAACTGAGCACAGAGCAAACTCAAACCAAACCCACTGAGATTCTCCTGGTTCCCCCTGAAACCAGAAACTGGGCTGTGTTTGTGGGTTGATGTTTACTCATGACTGGAAGCAACCATCAGTCAAAATCACGTGAATTTGGGCAGAAAAATAACAAAACTCAGCATGGTGGTTGATTACAAAAAGTTTGCATACCTCTAATACTCCAGTAATAACAGATTTAAAAAACATTGCTCATATGAAAATAATCTCTACGTGCACTTAATTTTTTTCAATATAATTGATAAAATATTTTTAAGGTAACTACTCTTATTACATGTATCTCACTGCTACATCATTTTTCCTAATTAAATCTTACCGCAGATTAATATATCCTGATGTTTGTTGCCCTCTTTCAAATGAAAACCTGAAATAATTAAAGTCTTCATTCATTAAGGTAGTTAGGCAAACAGAACTAGGTACCAGTCATCTCGTTACAAGAAATGAGGCTATTCAAGTGCTTCAAGTTAGGTTCTAAGTGCTCTCCTGAATGGGACATTTAAATCACCAAATATTTACTTTCTGTGTTCATTACATCCAAACACAAACAAAATAAACTGTCTATCCTGCACAGTGCCTGTAAAATAGACAAATTCTATCCTGCAGAGGTTTCCTAGGAAACAAGGGAAGGCTCAAAGAAACACAGAACAGCTGGAAAAAGAAAAAAAAAAAAAAACCACAACACCCAAACCACAAAGAACTAAATACTTCATACCCTCAATTTTAAAACCATTAGAATGGTATCACTAATAAAAATTAGAGCAGTGCAATTCACACTGGTTGGCCCTGGCATTCTTCATCAGGGCAAACATGAAGATATCAAAATTTAACTCTTCTCTCACCATCATCCTACCCTGCCCCCCAAAAAATTAAAACAACCAAGCAGCATGTACATTTTGATACAGTGTGGTAAAGCTGAAAAGTTTTGGTCTGTACACTAAAAGGACAGACAACCCTACAGAGAGGTGTGCTTACTGAAACCTTACAGCAACCAACAGTTTATGTCATTCACTGTCTAGAGATTTCTTTGCTGAGGAGCCAGATTCCACTTCTGAAACTAGTCAACTATTCAACATGAAAATTCATGCAATTCAAGAAATATATTATTAGCACAATGACTCAGTATGTATATTACAGTAATACCCTAAGGCTTCATTTGAGATGAAGGATGCTTTGTGCTCAACACTGCACAAATTCATAGGAAGGTCCTGCACTTTACAGTAACAACATGAAATCAAAGCATGCCCAAGCTACTCAGTTTCAGTATCCAGGTTTAGATAAAATTTTCTATCACTACAGCAAACATTTCAACCATTAAAAAGAAAAAAAAACACCACCAAAAAACAGGTAAAGGACAATTTGTCTAACCTCAGTCCTAATTTTTGAAGTAAGCTTCCTGCATCCTGCCAGTCATTAGTGTAATTTCAATATTCAGTGCTGTCCCAGCAGCCATACTGTAGTGTTGGCTCTTCCTTCCCCACATGGCTCCACTGTCCATGTTCTGCTCTGCTTGTCGCCAGGCTTGATGCCTCTTACATCAGGTTCTTCCCTTCCTTTGTTGCCAATGCATGTTCCAGTATTTTCTGACTCTTGCCAAAGCAAGCATTTAAACATCTGGAAATCATCCTCCATTACCTTCACCAGCGAGATGCATCTGCCTTGCAATGTAGCTCCCATACAGTGGGAATGTCTCATGTCTGAAGACATCACGCTATATATACACATATATACACACACAAAATGCACTACATATATTTAACACACTATATATTATGCTGTTGTAGAATTTAACACGCAATGAGTTACAAACACACATCAATTTCTTTTAAAAATTTAAGCATGTACACTAGTAGGTTTATAGCCCAAAACATTCCTGATTTGAGAGAGTTCTAAATCATAGATATTTAAAATAAATATGGAGCAAAACATTATATTCAGAATCATGTTTTTTCTTATGCATGAAATTTGAAATTGAAAAATATTATTTTTTCACTCAGATTTCCTGAGAAAAAAAAGCAGCCTTCAATGGACAAAATGAGATTTCAGATGTAAAACTTGAAGGTTTTTTTTATCATCTGCCTGTAATGATGACACCAAAGGGCTATGACCTGAACACTGGGTCTACAAGTCTTAACTGTGTCTTCAGAAGTTGTTGCTACGTTCATTCCCCCTCGCTACTCACACAATTCAAGCTGTTTTTAAAGGCTCCGTTTTGTAAAATATAGGATGGCTAACAAATCAGATGCTGTGTGACATAAGATACAAAGTATGCATAATACAGTAATTCTGTCTTGTAAGCCCTTTGTCAAAAACATTGTTTTAACGCCTCACATGCCTAAAGAAACAATGTCAAGGCTGATACATAGCATGTGAAAAGCTCTTCCATGTTCTGCGTGAGTTAAAGAAAATACACCTTCAGCACTGGAGGTTCTTTAACTGGATCATGAAGCTAAGAAGCTGATTACCTTTTCTTTTAGAAACCAATAGATTTTCAATGCATACATTAAGGCTTGTTGGTTTGGGGTTTTTTTTGTAATAGAAGAAGCCACTCCTTCAATGCAAAATTAATACAGAGGAAAAAAGATACTACTTTCTGGCTATGCCTCTGAAGGAGTGGAAAATGCAAACTATTTCCCCTCCTTTTCCACAGCCTGAAGTCACGATAGGGCAATAATGCCTCAGTCGCACAGAGCCACCAAGGGCTCCTCGAGAGGTACGAGCCCCACCTCACATCCGACGCCTCTGTGGAAGTTCCTGCCTCTTTTGCTCCCCTTCGTCTTCCTTTCTCAGAGCTCTGGACACACTGAGGATTATTCAGTCTGGCAGGTGTGCACATAGCAAAAACCTTGAATAAGAGATTAAGTCCTCAGAGTATGTGCCCTATTCAAGTCCAGGCCCCCTAAATTTCCACTGTACCATCTTTTTTTTTTTTCCCCCATAAATTACTACTTCGGCCGACATTGGACTTGATCACTGAAGAATGAACAAAAGTCTCTCATCCTTTTCGTCATGCTTTTCTGCCTAATGGATCATGAGACCTATATTTTTCTTTACCAAGTCCTACTATGTGACAAAGAATAGCGTCCTTAGTTTTAGCCCCCTCTGATCACATAGCACAATATGCAAACTCTGTTATCATCACACCAGCCTACGCTTTTCTAAGATAACTCCCCTCTTTGTATGTCTTACCTGTATTTTTGCACAGATGGCAAGTATTTCATTATCTGTGAATTTCATTAACATCCTGTTTCTTTCCTGATCGAGATTACAGCAGACCGTCTGTGAAACCATGAGATTTCATCCACAATAAAGACACATTGCTCTTAATTATGTATCTTAATTTTCCCACCACTCACAACAGCAACATTCAAGCCAATACTAACGTTAAGATTTCATAAGACAGCGAACCAAATGCTTCACTAGCAGTCAAATGCTTTTATATCAATACAGCATAAAGCCATCAAGCAATAGCCTTCTAAAACTATTGGGGGGGGAGTCCTGCAATAGCTTTCCTCTGTAACAACAGCCCTGTAAATTATAATTCAACAGTACACACAATGAGTGATGCTAAAGTTCTCCCTTAGGGGACACAGAGATGCTACAGTACCATCTGCAAGTCTGACCCCTAAAACATTTTGAAAAGATCTGTTTTTTATCTCCAAAGACCTGAATTCCAATATATTTTCAAACTTCCTGATGAATAAATCATGAATTTTCCAGAACTGTAATAAATGACCTTTCCTTGTAAAAATAACACCTGACAGCTAAAGACACCTTCAGATCGGTATCAGCAGCCATGCTGTTAGGCAACATTAAGTTTTGCTAGCTGCAGCCCTCAGTGGTTAATCTCCATTTTAGTTGATTCAGTTGACAGGTTTCCATGGGCCTGGTCACAGCTACGACAAAGAACGCTCTCCTTTCTTGACCTTAACTTCTTGTGCAAAGCATCACTACCATTGGGACTGGGACACATGCGAAGATAAGTGACATTACAGGATATTCTCATTTTCTGATAGGACAAGGAATTTCAGGAAACCTCCAGGAGTCTTACACAGGAGGAGTGAGATGACTCAGTGGTATCTTTCTACCAGGAGGCTCATCATTAACGCGAGAAAGCCAAAGATAGATCATACTTAATTTAAGAACAGAATACATATTTGTTGATTATATTGCTTGTTAACAATAATTATAATTCATAATCTGGGTCACCAATGTTCAGAATTCAGGGTAATCCGATTTCCCTAAAATAGCACTGATGGCTTAAAGATGGCTAAGTCATCCTTATGCCTAATAAACCTAATCATATATCCTAGCCTAAAGGAAGTTCCTCTTGCCAATGAGATTTCAATTATTTATCTCAACAATGTGACACAGGATGCTGTTATCCAACCACTGAACATGTGAGGTTCAGTATTTGGAAAACTTAAGGCACTGCAGCTGAGGGGAAAAAAAAAAAAAAACCAACACTTTAAGATAGACAGAAAATGAGACAAAAATAATTATCACAAGATAGCAATCACTATGGCATTACATCACATTTTCATTACATCAAAAGATTTGGCAGAACCCTGTAAAGAAAGTATTTGTGAAAAGCTGAGCAGAAAACAGGCAATCAAGCAAGCACAGCTTCTGTTCGCTGCTTCTGCTTTAACTTTTTCCTTAAATATTTTTTTCTTGACCTACTGGGACATTTAACAGGGCAAGCAACGTGAGACTTCAGACTAGAAAAGTGATTAAATATCAATCAAGGTCATCTGTGATTTCTTGGAAGAGAGAAGACTGCTTTAAACAAAACCCTCAGCATAACCTCCGAGGTTACTTGTAGTAATACAGCTATCCAGCGACGCATGACAGTTCTTCTCAAGTGAGGAACAGTTTCTTCCTGGCTTTCAGCTTGTATTTACATTACCATTTTCACATGCAGTATTAATCTTGGAGCAACTGGGCCAGGACAGACTCATGATGGCACCTTTTATCTCCCTTCATCTCTTCCTGCACTACACTGTCATTGTGGCTTTAATCCTTCACTTCCGATGGTCAGCTTGCTGAAGGACGCTGGCAAGCATTTCACGACCAAAGAGTATTTGGAGAAGATATTGTACGGACCTTCTCAGCCAGCCATCTCCTGCACAGCAGGGAACAGGCCTCAGTGAGACAGTTTACTCTTCTGTTCCTACTCTAAATGAGTTCATGTCCAAAACTCTGAATTCCTGCCAGCAGTATCAGAGTTGCTGCTTGTGTTTCTATTCAGCCACATTATCCAAAGAACACGGGCACAGAGATTTAAATTAATTCTTTAGTCCTCCCATGCTACTGTCACATAGTCCAAAGGCTATAAATGAAAACTAGTGAAGACACAAAACACCGTGGAAGTTTTTTTCTCCCAACTGTACTATTTAGACAAAGCTGCAGAAAAATACAAATTCTCCAAAACTCCAATCACGTTTCAACTGCTAGCAGCATGGCCGAGGAACAACCTTAGACCAGCTCTCCAAAGACAAGACCTATCTTCAGCAGCTAATAAAAATGGAATCCCAAGGGTCTGCATGAATAGAGGTTCCCTGTACAGAGAGCATCCCACCTCTGGCCCTCTGACAATCATTCTTAGTCTTTGTGCTTATATAACACATGAACTTTCTGCAGCAAATGCGGGTCAGATAAGGGAATAATGGAACTGTTTCTCACTACAAGAATAAAAGACAGCACAGCAGGCTATGAAAAATGTACGTTGCTTACTCAGAAAAGATAATTGTAAGTAATGGTTTGGATACTTTAATTACCACAGCACCGAGGGCTTATCAGCATCCAAAGTTTCCTGCATGGTATTGTTTTCATAACCATAAATCAACCTATAAACCAAGAATTTGTATGAACAAATTGTTGTGTCACTTCCTCTAGACAGTATCACTGTTTTATCCTTTCTGGTAGTTCAGCAACAGCACTAACTCTTCAAATTTCTCAGAATTTCAATCAGGAAATGCATAAATCATAGAACATAATCGGCAACAAAAACTGCGGCGAAAAGGTGTAATTTGTACACACATAATGTGTTCACTACATTAAAGATGCAAACAGTATACAATGTCGCCTCTGAGGTACCTCTCACCTTCAAAGCGTTACGTGACTTGTAAGCCATTTTTCTTCAGCTTGAAAGTACCCAATTTCTTGAATAACTGAAGAACACTTACTTTATACTACCGAAAGAAACCTATTTTCCTCATTCCCTTCTCATTATGCTTTGAATTAATGCATCAGACATTCCAGATCAAATTATACCTGACCTTCTGCACATGACAGTCTCACCAGGGCTTTTGAAGGGCAGTTTAACAAGGTGGGTCTGTTGCAGTTTGAGATTTCAGGCAGCGAGTGCAACAATCTTTCCTCTTGCTCTGAAAGTTCAAACTCCAAGAAGCCTTTGTCAAAAACTGAAATTCCAAGTTAATCTGATTAATTTTTTCATTTTACACTAAAGGATACTTGGTTTTGCCCTGTGCATTAGATTAAGAATAGGTTCTTTTGTCTATAAAAATAAGTTGAAGTGCGAGACCAGTCTCTCTCCACTGGCCCAACTGAGAATCCATTGGACAGGCACTTTTTTTTATTCTTTCTAAGAAGAATTTTTGAGAAAAAAATTTCTATCATCAGGACCTTACACACAAAAATGTGCAAGGTCACAAAGACAAACATGGGTGAAACAATCGTTGTACATATAAGGATAGATCACATGCCTCCAGTTGGAATTCTGACTATTTTTTATTATTGCTTCATAATTTTTTGGCACCGAGTTCGTTGCCTTTCTCTGTATATGGAAAAATAGTTGCACACAGGCCACGAACATCTGCTCGGTTTTTTTAAAGGATTATAGTGTTGCATGAAGGTCTGCCTTCAGAGTTTCTGCTTCCCCACATGTACACACAAGAATCCCTCTGTTTCTTTTCTCACAAAACACCAAAAACCAAGTAATGTGGTGAGTTCACCAGTCCTGATTCTAACCACAGAAAAATCACATAACATCCAGTTAACCCAGATAGAAATAGTTAATACTACTTAAACACCAGGTGCTGCTCCTAAAGCACGGTTTTCCTACATTAGTTTATAATAAATTGAGGGGTTTGGTGGATGTTCATTGTTTCTGAAAACTTCTAAAGAGTTAACAAATTGAAAAAGGGTTATTTTTATTTTAATATACATTATTGTTAAACAAGGACCAATCCTGCAATGTTTTACACAAACAAATCAACCCGACAGAATGTTATTATGTTGAAATAAATTGCAAAAATGAAAGGACTTCACCAAGAACGAAGTGTGAGCGTGCCAAAACGTGAAAGAGAGCATGAAATGACCATTTGGTTTCTATGGCAATAATCTATATTTGTAAATATTGTGGTAAAAAAGATGCTTGCACTAACAACCACAGCATGCAATTATTCTTTAACCACAAAGTATTTTCTAAAAAATCCAAGCTAACGTGGATAGCTTAATGTGACCCTCAAATTTATGTATTCCATAATTTCGAGCAAAAGTTTACTCAGTCTGAGCAGGAGGAATCTTCTTGAGGACTCTTCTTGCGGAAATTTCTCTGTAGAGTCTCCTTCCCACACTTTTACAGGCAGGGAAGCCAACCACAAATATTCAGAAGTCATGAGTCAGTCCCCAAAGAACTGTGACTTCTTTTGTAAATAATGGATTCTCATTTTCTGCTTTAGAGCTATAATCACTTCTATTTTCCAGTTATTTGCTATGATTAGAACCCACACAGATACCTACGTGCACAGACACATACATGCACGCTTTCTCATTTAGAAAGCGGGGGTACACATCTAAGTGAATGATCTGAGGATCTGGAACTTTGGGGGAAAAAACAGAAAGAATCAAGTATGATAAGATCCTCACTAAAATCGTGAGGATCAGCAAGACAAGGATTCCCCCCTCGCCCCTTTCATATCATTCTCCTTAGAAGCTTTGAGGACTCTTTACAAAGATGAAAGACCCATACAAACCAAAGACACATCTGGCATGAACGCTCAATAATTCTCTTACCTCCTTATAGCTACAGCAGACTTTCCCTTGCCATCATATTCCCAACGCTTGCCCCAGTGAGCAGACTGTGCAATGCAGTAACCTCTTTTCTCCCTAAAGATAATGTCTCTAATATCAGTGAGTGGATAACGGACATATTTAATAGCCCCCATTCAACCAGCTGAGCTGTTTCTGTCTCCATTAAGGCCAGTCCATTCTCCTCTCTCCTTCACACAGTTTCCAGACAAAGTCAAAGACCTTGACAATTCAAAGAAGGCAAAGAGGATCATTGTGCTGGGTTTGGCTGGGGTACAGTTAATTTTCTTCATAGTAGCTACTGTGGGGCTGTGTTTTGGATTTGTGCTGAAAACAGCCTTGATAATACAGGGATGTTTTCGTTACTGCTGAGCAGGGCTTACACAGAGGCCCCCACCAGCGAGGAGGCGGGGGGGGGGGGGGGGGCGGGCGGGCACAAGAAGTTGGGAGGGCACACAGCCAGGACAGCTGACCCCGACTGACCCAAGGGATATTCCAGACCGTATGGTGTCATGCTCAGCAATAGAAGCAGGGGGAAGAAGGAAGAAGGCGGTGGGGAACGTTTGGAGTGACGGTGTTTTGTCTTCCCAAGTAACTGTTACACATGATGGAGCCCAGCTTCCCTGAAGATGGCTGAACACCTGCCTGCCTGTGGGAAGTGGTGAATGAATTCCTCGGTTTGCTTTGCTTGTGCGTGCGTGGCTTTTGCTTTCCCTATTAAACTGTCTTTATCTCAATCCACAAGTTTTCTCACTTTTACTCTTCTGATTCTCTCCCCCATCCCACCAGGGAGGAGCAAGCGAGCGGCTGGGTAGGGCTTAGTTGCCAGCTGGGGTTAAACCACTACAATCATGAATTCAAATGGAACAACCACTGTTTGATTTCGCTTGCTCACGCTGTTGAACGAGGCAAATTAGATACTTTTAAATCAATACCAGGGCTCACACTGATCGCAGCTGAAGTAGGGATGACACCACAAGAGTGCGACAGAGAAGGATAAACCACCACAAAATTCACAGACAAGTGTGTTGCAGAAACTGATGAGAACCTGAAGGCAAGTATAGGATTGCAGTGAGAAATACAGGAGATGGTGGCCATAGACCATCACTGCCATGCCCACATGGAATTTGCACAAACAAATCCTCCTGAAAGAGGCAATTCCCGCAATTTCAGCTCCGATTCAAGTTTACCGAGAGATTTTTCCACCAAAGGTGTGTTTCTAGTTTTCTTAAATAACTTTTTTGAAGAAAGCAATCACATTTACACTCACAAGTGGACAGGAAAGGATGCCAGAAGCATGCACTGCTTCTGCTAGTTTCTTCTATCCTGAGTCCTAAGGGAAGAAGAAAGATTACACAGTGCGTGGAAATCCCTACACCAAAGCTTCACGGCTTCCAAGTATTCAGTGCTTAAACAGCGCATAGTTTCAGCCATCTCCTGGGCACTTTTCGGCCCTACTGCATTTTTGAACTAGTCTGAGCCCCTACACAGAAATTAGAACTAGGATCTTTGAGTCTCTCTAGAATTTTGCAATGCTGACTTGATTCCTAAATAACTTTTAAATATGCACATTTAAAACAGCTAGTCTCAAAATGACTAATTTTGCTGTACTAGGTTTGAAAGTGTCTGGTTTTCATATTTTTATGTTCTTTTTAAGTGTGCATACTATATAGCACTACCAGCCAAGTGTTCTTGAGCAAAACCGTTCAATCTGCAATGGCTCCAACAGAAAAAAATTAATACAGAAACTGGCATTACTTAAAAGCACAGCAATGGTAAGCACCAAAAAAAAAAAATTGTTAAGCAGTATGTTTGGTTTGAAGAAGTATTACAGTTGTTTCATTAAATTTTTTAAACCATTTTACCTGCTTTATTATATTCAACTTATCTATTCAATATCACTCACCCTTATCAAGATAAATTCTGTAACATACTTCTGCAAAAGCGATTGCTTTCTTCCACTGTGGTTGAGTTGACAACCAATATTTAATCCTCCTCATTTTTTCTAGGATTGGCATGAAAAATGACTGGTAAAACACTGCTTTACATACTTTCTGAAAGTCTGAAAGTTTTTTCTAATCTAAGCTTCCTGAAGTGCCTTCCTTACTTCCCTAGATACTTCCAATATTAGTTTACTATAGCAGCTGTATTCAAGTGACATCTGACCAACTGAATGGGGAGAAGTGAAGCAGCTGTATAGACAAAATCACCTGCAGTACAATACAGTGTACACTGATGTTAGACCTCTGCACAAGTACTAAACCCAAGACAAACTAAGGGCAAAACCCTGCCCATTCTGCAGCATTTGTGGGCTTCAATCAGGAACTAAATAAAAACTGAAACCCCTTGTTTAATGCAATTAAATCAGACCAATGTGTAGATGTACCCCCCCTTCTTCTTCACTGTGCACCATCTCTCACAACACACTCAAATAGTTTTGAGTTTTGGGTTTTTTTTTTTAATATAATGAACATTGGAGAAGACGACTCCTTGTATGTATGGCAGACAAAAGCTATCACATTCTCAAACAGGAAGATGACTAAGTGAAGTAAGTACAAATGGATGTCACTAATTTATTACAACGTATCTTGCTCTCTGACTTACCATGTACCTCTCCGTTTCCTCAGCCATCAGCGTATGGGAAGTACATCCCAGAAGGTGTTGTTACATTAATGGCTCATCCCTTAATTTCCATAACAGCAACAAACTAGTAATTGACACGTAATGACCCCAACAGAAATCTCACATAAAATTTGCCGTTTTCTTTTTTAACGGCAAACCCCCCATCATTTTTACTAAATGGGTACCAAAAAATGAAGTCAATATTTTCCCAAGTGTTGTCTTTGGTATTATATGTAACTGAAAAATGCATAATATATGCCTCCCTTTATAGCAAGTATATGAATTATACTCCCAAGATTATACAAAGTGCCCCCTCTATGGGACTTCTTATACAGCTGTGTGTAGTCAGGACAGCCTCATTTTGCTTTGTGGAACAACAGTTTCAGAATTATTGCACTGTTTTATTCATCAGGCTTTGACGACTCCTCACTTGTGCAACGCAGCCTATTACCAGAGAAGTTTAGTTACAAGTTAAACTCTTGAAAAAAACGCAATAAAATAATTGCAAACCGTATTGTAGGGTATCGTACTAGTCCCTTTGTCGAGCATTATTTGGAAAAGAAGCCAGTGCTACACATAAGAAGCCTAGGAAGTATGTTCAGGAGTACAATAGCTACAGACCGTCCCACCACCAGTGTTCTCACATTTCAGGAAACCAACATACAGCACGACATCCATCCAGACTGATGACAGAGTACAGTCACCGCACATTCTCCTGACCATCAGTCTCCCTCTCTCTCTCAGGCATTGAAATGATATTAAATAAAAACGGATATAAAGCAGCCGAAGAAAGTTCAGGTTACAGGGGTCAGGTACGCAGCTCGCCAGCCCGTCCTGCCTTCCGAGAGCTTGCTGGGAGCCGCCGCTGCTCGGCTAGGCAAGCGGCGGGGCCGGGAGAGCGGGGCGGCGGGGTGCCTGCGCCGGGGGGCCAAGCCGGCCAGCCCCTCCAGCAAGAGGCGGGGGCGCTGGGGGCGACGGAGAAGGGAAGAAAGGAGGAGGAAAAGAAAAGGGGCGGGGGGGGGGAAGGACGGAAAAGAGGAAATCCACGTTTCGGTATTTCCCTAAAACAAAGAATGTGAGAAAGCAGATGTAGCTCAGCGCAAACGACTCCGCCCTGCGAGGCTTCTCTGCCTCCTTCTCCCCGCTCGCCTTGCCCGGCTGCTCTCCAGCCTCGCAGCCTGCCTTCGGCCCCCTCCCCAGCACCTTCTTTTGTTGCAAACTTCCCAGCCGCCCCGGCCGCGGCGGGCAGCGGGGCTCAGCCCGAGCGCTCGGCGGCAGCGCCCGGCGTCCGATCCTGCCTCCCGCCCCGCGCCCGCTGCCCGCCCCGCTCAACCCCGGCTGGAAAAGCCTCCCTCAGGATATAAAAGCAAAAGTCGTGTTACTCCTGGACCCCGGAGGTTTTCCATTCCGCCTACTGTCCAAATCACACTGCGTACAAAGAGGGGGGACGGCTGTCTCTCTTTTTTTTAGAGGAAGAGAGAGAAACTCACCACCGTCGTATTCGTCCTCTTCTTGCGCTTTTATGGTTACAAATCGGCCTAATAAAGCAGCAAGGATGAAAAAAGTTCTCGTTTGTACCCAGATTGCCATCATGCCTAGATATTAGGCATGTATCCTCCTGGGCAGCAAAAAGTGCAGAAGCGTAAGGTTATTTTAGCACCATGAAGCCAGCTGGAGAGTCTTTCTGCCTTTCAGCATCAGTTCCAGGACAAAGTCTGCCGGCCCTTTTTTTCAGCACCAGCTCCAGCGCAGTCTGCGAACACTCCTTTCAGGGGATGCAGCTTTAAATAGGAAGAATGCTGCCTCCACTTCTTTTCCTGCCCCTTTCCAGCTCGTTCAGGCTCCTAATCATCCACTCCCTGCCAAGCAACAGTCTGATTGATGGTAAATAACCGAATCAGAGCTGGCTTCACTCTTCCTCGAACTTTTCTCTTTACGAGGACCCTTGCAGGCTATTTCCCTGCTGCTGTGCAGGGCATGTGCTGTGTCAGGACCGTTTATAAAGAAAGCAAAGCATAGTTCCGTAAGAAGCTGTCAGGAAGAGAAAGCTCTGCTTTTAACACACCCAGCCGGCACTTCCTGGGAACGGAGGGTATAGCCCCATTTGGAGCCCATTTCCCTTATTAGGAACTTGATCCCTTCCAGCTTGCCGAGAGAAGGATTTCCTCCTCTCC
Source organism: Sagittarius serpentarius (assembly GCA_034782735.1). NCBI lineage: Eukaryota > Metazoa > Chordata > Aves > Accipitriformes > Sagittariidae > Sagittarius > Sagittarius serpentarius. Next base: position 18,515,080 of record JAVKLA010000001.1, read on the forward strand.
CTTGAGAACTGTCCCCTGCCTTGCTGTAGCTGCATTATCAAACACGACTCCAGCCCCTTGAGAGCGGCCACAGGGCTACCAGGGCAGCTTCTTTCAGGAACCTGTAAATAACCGCCTTTCCCCCCAAAAGGGGAATAATCTTTCTCAAGTGAATTTTTTTCTGAATAATCTCGCCTCAAATGCGTGCTCTATATTTACTGTCTTACCAGTTGGGAAGACCATCACAGATCTCTGGAAGGTGGTCTGCCCTTCCAACACCAGAACGGCAATCCAAACTACCCAATTACCTGCTTTTCTCTGAGGCTTTCCACCTCTGTTCCCTGACAAGTGGAAACCTACCTGAGCCCCAGCCTAGTATTTAGCCCTTAACAATGCACCTTAATTAGCATTCTAGCGTGGGCACTAAGTAAACCTCTCTTTTGTGGATCACTTGCAACTGGGAGTAGGATGCTAGATTTTTTTTCTTCCCACAGTGTTCAAGGTATGTGGAGCTCCATCACTGATCCCCTCACTTGCTGAGAATGGGGTTGCCTATACCTGCTGCAGGGAAACAGATTCATCTGTTGGAAGGTTTTCTCTGTTTAGTCATTTCAGCTTGAGAACAACCCCACTTGAAGTGGATGCGGTGCAAAGTAAACCTCTTTGCCTGGACTGCAGACTGGCAACACTAGCCCACTTCGGTTATCACGGCATGATTTAGCACTTCTCAGCGATGCAGCATCCTAAAGCCTGGGAAGTTTTCTTCTGCCTCTTCAGAAGAGCAGCATACCCAGAAAACGGTATAGCACTGCAATGCTACATCATACCTACTCTAGTAGCAAAACCAGAGGTTAACGTAAAAATATGCTGAAAGAGAACAAGATCAAAATTCCCTGCTCTCTTGCACCAAGCAGTCTTAAACCCCCATACACGGTTTCACTGCAGGAGCATAATATCCCACAGTCCCTATTGCCCAAAAGTGGTAGCTATGAGAAAGAAGAGAAATATTGAAGATGTGCAAGCCGCTGCAATTTTATTTTGAAAAACAATCATAATCATTGCTAAGTATCAGTTGAGAAACTCGGAACTAGAAAAATAAAAGTTAACATTTGTTTACCTGCCCAGTCACAGGTGAAATTCTGTTTGGACAGGTTCATGAGTACTTGCACTGGTTTGCTCGTCTCAAAAGTCATATATTCTTTATGTCATACGTCAGGAGAACCCCAGGAAACCTCCCTTGGAAAGCTGATGTTACATCATGCTGCCTAGAAACACCAGGTGCTTTAGATAATATATCTAGTTTAGAACGATATCTGACCTTTGCCATTTGCACTGTTCTATATGCACATGAGTTATGAGAGAGCAGCAAACAAGAAAGCTTACAGCCGTAACCCAGCACACTGCCATTGCTAAATCATCACATGAAATCACACAATGCAAAAATCACTATATACATTAGAAAAGGAAAATAACACATTTTAAAAACCACACTACACAAAGTTTCCTGCAGTTGGAGGTAACCTGTCACTTACAGTATTAAGTACAGATATATTAATATTAATAATTTAAGAGGAAAAAGGCTGAGAATATGGACAGTGTTTTGAAAAGTCTCCTGTGCTCGTTGATGAAAAACCATTATGACAGTCACGTAGGTGTTTCTGAACTACATGCTACTAACTGGAGGGGATTTATGGGAAATTTCTTATGACGAAGCTGACAACTGCTCTGAGAACTCACAGCTGAAAGTCCTCCACGCAGCCTGGGGAAAGCTACAACGAAACCACAAGGAATTCAGACTCTACCACAGAAACAGCCACACACTGGTAAAACTTGTCTATATAGTTGCTAACTTTGTCCTCAAAATTAGGTAAGTTCTCACGCTTATTTCCCCAAGTCTTAAGTCTGCAACAGGTTGATAAATTCCTACTGTATTCACAGCAAGAATGAGCTTTACCATCATTATCTCTTATAGCCTCTGAGAAAAACACCAGAACAAGAACAGTATTGAATTATGGCGACTTTTTTTTCCCCTGATAGCACACCAGGAGAAAAAAAAATAATAAAAAAATTAGAGGGACCCCCCCCTTTTACCATTTCCGATGGAACTTTTTTCTGAGGAGTTGGAGAGACTTTCAAAGACACCTCCTGCCATTTCAAGCCTAGTCTCTCCTTTGGAGAGATTCCTACACCAGTATCCAAAAGTTGCCCTTCAAATCTATTTCTGCCTTGCTCTCACCAACAAATTATGCCACATAACCAAAACAGATGAACAACAGAGAATAGAAAAGCATGTAAATTGCTTAGCGAATCAATCTCCTTATAAATACTTCCTTTCACCATGGATGTGCATTTAAAGAGGTTTTCAATTTTATTACATGCATCATAACTACTCATTAAATCTATTATCATTCATTAAAACAAATTAACTTCTGGGCCTAAGCTATTTGACAGCGTCATCACATTTGATACAAGTGAAAGAAATTCTTTAGTTAGTACCACTGTAAACAGAGTCAGACTAAGCAATTAAGAGTGGGCAGATAAATAATTCCAAGTATGCTCAGTGTCACCTCCCCCTCCTCCTCTCAATAGGGGAGGAACCAACATTGCATAGAATAATACTGTATATTTATGCCGCAACTTCTCTCCAACCATTTTTCACTTTTTCCATCGTGTTTAGGATTCTGTAAGAACAGAGGAATGTGGAATTTAGCAAACTAGCCTAAGGTGATACATTCAGTAGAAGTAAAGCCAGATAGAGACTTTTGGGGGCTCATTCCTCTTCTGTGCCAAGGAAAACTTACACAAGATGAAAATGCCTTGGGAGGAGAATCCAGGGCCCCAACTCTTGGAGCCAACTCCCTTGCAATGCAACTTCAGTCTATTCATCGTTATACACTAAGCTTACAGTATGCAACAAACCTGAATTTAGTAGACAGAGCCACTGCAGGAGTGGTAGGACTGAATACTCCCCTTTCTCTAGTCCATCTCAGTAGAGCAATAGACCTGGAAACACAGGACACAAACCCAGACTCTTTCTACTAGCAGGAGATTCTTTGAAATTGGGATGGTCTCAGCTACCAATTTGTGCCTGATCTCTGACTCCCAGGAGATGAAAAAGTGGTATGACGTGATTAGAAGATCACTTTCTAATGCTTCATGCTTCACACTAGAGCAACCAGATGCTTTCAAGTTTGAAGGATCTTTATATCAAATGAAGGGAAAAAACAAAACGAGAAAAGTCTTCACATAAAAGCAGCGTGTACTCCTTTATGATACGCTCCAAAAAGTATTCATGAAACAACAGCTGTCCCCAAAGCTAGGACAAACCTAGAAATGTCAAGACATTTTTTTTTTTTCAGAGTACTGTAACTAAATACTCCCTAATATTCAGTCCGTTGATATTCATTCCTATGTTTTAGCCAATAAGTAGGGACTGTATGTTATCTGACCTAAAAATCACATGTGAAGTTCAAAGTTACTCAAAATTCAAAGAGCAGTTTGAGTGACAGATGAAGCTAGGGAATACTATTAGGTAATTGTGAGGACTCAGAAATATAGTTAAATACAATTCACAGGCTTACACCTTTCAAAGTCTCCAAGTCAGGCCAGAAAAAACAAACAACTATTAGCTTCGGATGCTTCAGAGCATGCATACATATAAATAATTAAAATTCCAATATCCATGAGGGTGTCTCTTCAATAGAGTTTAAGGACTTTTCACACTTACCTATAGTGTGACAGTGCTCCTATTTTAAAATCAGTTGGTACCAAGCTGACAAAAATGCCTTCATATAAACGACCAAGCTATCTGCGACAAGAAAGATGCTTGACCATCTTTTAGCAGCAACAGGAAACCAGAAGGATCATGGAAACTGGTAAGAAGCTGTGCGTGAATTCAAAAACTGTTAAAAAATGAGCAAGATTTTCAAAAGCAGTGCGGTTTCACCAAAGTGAGCTTAAGTCAATCTGAGAGTTGCTATCAAATTTTATGTAGGCAATTAAATCCATAGTAAGTGCTGTTTGAAATTTCCACCTTGTATAAGTCCTTCAATCACACACTTGGCTTTAAAAAAAAAAAAAAAAAAAAGCAAAGTGACATAGCACATTTTTAACTCACAAGAATATAGTCCACAAAATCTTTTACTCTTTTTTCTTACAATTAACCATTAAAATGAACACAACTGGAATAATATGAGAAAAACAGTTCTTTTCCTTTCAAGTGCGTCCACTTTGCACTTTTAAAACCCTTTACTGCATAAGGAATCAGTTTTCTTTCACATAGTAAAAGGACAGAAAATTCTGTTCTTTAAAATAAGAAAATGTAATAAGAAACTACAGAAATTGGCAAGAACATAAACACAGGAACATGATACTGCTTGTAAATCAGATCTTTAAATGGACTAGATTGCAAACTACATCACCTCAGTACTCTAATCTTTCTGCTGAGAAATCCACCAAAAAACTGGTATCAGCTAGAAATTCAAACAATGCTACATCACTAATGTTACTGCCCATTTGCAGGAGAATTTTCCCATCAACTTTTGGGCAGGAAGGTCTAGTAAATGAATTTAAGCCCTTATAGAAATGAGGGAGGAAATATATCTTTCTTGGTTACATTCAAACTTCATAATGTTGTTTCACTTAGTCTTCATTTTGGGAAGCAGGATGATACTTTGCTTTTAAACTGCTAGTGAGGGGTCTTGGATTACATCAGTCACTGTAAATCTGCTTTTGCTATGGGCAATCCCAAACCCAATAAGCTCAGTAAGGTTATTAAATGCCTCAATTAAATTAAACTCAACATTAGCCTAAGCAAAAAATCAAGAATAATTAGGGAAAGTCTTACATGAAGTCCTTCTGTAAATTATACTTATTCTTTAACTAGAACAGGAAAAAGCATGTCATCATTTCATTGTTTATTACAAATTCATCATCAAGTTAGTTTTCATCCACCAAAGAATTTACACTGAGTAAGTGAAAACATAAAAGGGTCACAGCAAGCTACCCACTTAAATGGCAAGGGCAAATGCTAATCTGTAATCTAAATAGGCCCCCAACTGATGATATGCCTCCACTTTTTTTTTTTTTATATTACATTCATTTACCTTGGGACCCCCTAAGATAGCTTACTGTGTACTTTTTCATTGACTGAAGGTCCAAGCAAAAGTTGAGTTCAAGTCCTATGCAACAAACAGATTCACATCTCCCATCATTTTTGATTAATGGGACGGTAAACAGGGAATTTGGCTGAAAGTTCATTTTCAACCCTCATGTCTTTTAGGAATAGGCTTGTTATAAGCTGTGTTGAGGCTCAGGGTTACTTAATCACCACCTCAAAGCTTTATCCAGTTTTAAAAGAATACTACAGTCGTCTTTTTTTTTTTTATCCTCATTTCACTGGCATTCCTTCATTTAAAGATCTGTGTCTAAGACTATGTAGAAATATTTCATCTTATTGTCACAGATATCAGACCACTGAACCGTGCTTTAATATGCTCAGTGCAGCTCCAAGCACAAAACAAGCCCTTTGGTAACTTGTCATCGTGTCCTAGTATAACATAGCATGTCTTCAAGAAACAAAACACTGTATCTGTCATTTAGAGGTTAAATTACGTTAACTAAGGGAATGATTAAAATCTTATGTATTTATTTTATCCATCACTGGCCAGTTGTTTTCCCTAGCATTACACTTTTTTTTTTTTTTTTTTTTTTTAAAAAAGCATTGGTCTTCAGCCTTAAAGTTAATTCCGTGGAATATCCAAAGCTGACAGTCATTTACTTGAGACAGGCCTGGGGGATAGGGCATTTAAGTCTGTAGCAAAATTCTTACCAATCATAACAAGAGTAAGAAGTTCAGGATGCAGTCTTACATACCACATTGCTCCCAAGTTACATCTTATTTCCTAGCAAAATAAAAATGCTGAAAAAAGCTGTACACGCTACGTGCCAATTAAGAGTTGGCCTACAGATCTGAATTGAGAATGGCTAAAGCAACGGCAGCACTCCAAGAGGGACTTTACAATCACCAGGCTACTCACAGTAAACGTACGTTAAAATTAATCTTAGAGGAAAAAATATATATAATATTCCAAGGAAAGCTAGTCACTGATCAAGCTCTACAGACTAAGTTGCCAAATAAGATAAACCCCAAGACAACCAAACGTATGGAATTTGTCTGTTAGCTTAAACACAAGACTTTTTCAGCATTTGCTCTCAGCCTAAAGCCTGCTGGCTGCCAGGGGGGAACCACCCTGGGTGGTCTGCAGAAGGGAGTATCTGGAGCAGATGAAGCACTGTGCAAGCCAAAATTGGAGATGGGTCCAAAGAGAATTTCCCTTCTCAGGAGGGAAACACTGAGGGAAAGGGCCACTGAACTGAAGAATTCCACCCACACACCCCCAAACCCTATTCATTACTACACCCATGTGAAACAAAGTGCCTGTGACTTTACACACACTATAAAGTAGGACTGAAGGGATCCATTTACACAGGATATTGTTTCTCATGTAAAAAAACCTCAGCAGATGTTTAGTGAATGTTTGACATAATGTCATACATTAAATTTACATTTGCCAGAAAATCTCCATCCTTTAATCATACTGGTTTTGTCCTGGACAGTCAAAGAGAATTTCATTTTACTTACCCTCTAAAATTGGGAAAGGCCTCAGCTCTAATGACAAAAAGAACTTAGCTTGCTCAGAGCATCTTACTGGAATTGCTCAACTTTTTGTAAGGTAATCTTCTTAAAATACATTATTTAGTATCTTTAATTAATATTTTGTAAGAACAAGAAAGAAGAAACAGGTTTAATAATTTTGGGGCATGTATCCTTGACACCATATCAAAGCAGTAGACACCATGGTGAAACACTGGCCCTGCTGAAGTTAGTAGCAGTAGTTCAGCCGCTGAATTCACATTTTCCCTCGGGATGGATGTTTCTACCCCTTTCTAACAATCTTTTCACCACACTGTTTGACTAACTAAGAAAGGTAATACATAAACAGGCATCCCTGCTTGGAGCGTTGAGCATAACACCCTTCTGACGAGTGCTAGTTGTAGCAGCAGTAGCAGTCCCGTCCAATTTGTTGTTTCTAAAATAAACAAACTATGGGTCAAACCCTCAGCACAAACACACATTCATACCTACCCTGGTCATCTTTTACTATACCACTCTGTCCCTCAGAAGAATGAGAATGTAGAATTGGGTAATTTTTTGGAGGTGAGGAACAGAAGCAGACCAATAAATAAAAGAAAATCCACATACACCTCAGCAGTATATCAGCAGCCCTAGCAAGCCGTGTCATGGCTACTTCAGCTACTTGTAAGCCTTTCTCTTCCATGTGCATCTTGATTTCTTTTGTATGCACTGTGGTCTTTCTCTGCACACGCAGAATCTGGAGCACTTCCCTTGATGCACCAGACCAGCTGCACAGGGCCAGAGCAACAAACGGTGATAGGCAGCTTGCACTTGTCCCACCATGAGAGGTCTAAAAGAAGGACTTAAACACTTCCCAGGAATAATGTGGATAGGGTTTATCCTGCTTTGAAGGATGGGAATAGTCTAGATAATCTTTTTAGATTCTTTCCAGCATTATTTTTCTTCCAGCAGGAAAATGTGATTTATATACTGACTATATTCTCTCTCAAAAGTGAGTCCTCTTCTGGAAAATAGGGTCCACTTCTATCAGACAATAAGGTCTGATAAATGGAACACCAGGGAATGAATAAAACCCAATTTGAAAGCATTTTTAAAAAGTCATGAAAAAGGAAAACTTGTCATATTTTTAGTATTTTCCATGTTGACAAGGACATTCCATTTCTTTTTCTTGGAAGAAGCAAGGAAAAAAGTGTGTCAACATCGACCAAATTACGGATGATTAATAGGAGAAAGAGGAAGAGCAATAACAGCAGAAGGAAGTAACAGAGAAAAAGGAGCAAGAAAGGAAGCGGCATTTGTGTAAATCAAGGATATAAGACTTGAATTTATACATCACACTTGCACAAAGCTAAAACAAGAAAAATTTTGTCCGAGAGAGCTATAACTCTAGCAGTGTGGGTGTTGGTGTCACTATTACAACTATAAGCCCAGGACAACATTAAATAAATGTCAGTACAGTTGCCTGGTTACTTATGCTAGATTCAAATACAGAATGCAAAACAGATTTATTAAAGAGAAAGGTTCATTCTGCCTCCTTCACTTTTCCATTTCCTTTCCATGCTGTCTTCTTTCCAATATTTTACAGCTTTTATGAGCTTTATTGCACTATGATTTGAACACATGTGCAGAGCACATTTCCCACTGCCTTTAAAGATTAAGTGCTAATTGAAAACGTAGTTTACTCCGAAACAATCCATCAAGTTTACATTTAATTTTTGCCGTGAAAAAAAAATGTGTTAACTGAGCCTTTTTAAAAATTTTATTTCAGAACTCTTCATGAGGTAGGCTTATTTTCAAAGCTATAGCCCATCAGCAAATGGATTTTCATCTAGTTAATGGGCTGAAAGGTTGTTCAAGGAGAATACCTACCCTCCATATTCACTGGCACGTTTTATTTTGCCTCAACTGATTGCTTTCATGATGTATTTCAGGAAAACAGCCTCTCACCCTTTTTAAAGAATGATAGCTTAGATGAGCCTCAGATGTTTTATAAAACAGTTACTTAAAGATAATTTTACATTTCCTCAGTAGCATAACTTAGGTGTTTCTCAAAGATCCCTATACCCTAAAATTCCCATGGTAGGTAAAAAACTTATGAACAGTCTCCTTGTATCTCCTGTTAGTTATGCCATTTCTGACAGCAGCTAAAATACTTAAACTTGGTGGCACTGCAGCACATGAATACAACCTCACCTTGTAACCCTTGATTCAGTGATGGGTTGGTTTGAAACATAGTCAGGGATAAGCAATAGCCACAGTGGACTTCTCTTTTTCCCCTCAGTTGACAACTGTTTTATACCTGGGAAAGATTTAGAGTTCTTGTTAGAAAGCAAAGGTTTGTATAAAGGACTTATATTCAAGTACTTTGAAAGTACCGTACCATGTCGCATACACTCTCCTTCAAATCTCCCAGGACATTAATTTACATCCGCATTAGTCTGGCATGCAAATCAAGTCTTAAACACTGCTATGCAGAGAAAAGCCCACACAGGCTTAGCTACGTGTACAAAAAGCACCAGACAAAATGTGAGCAAAACCTGCAGATCTCTCTCACTCTGCCTATTTCCATCCCCTAACACGTTTTCCATGTGGAGCCCCTGACCAAGCCTCCAGTTACGTGGAAAGTTACCCATCAGCACTGTGTCCCACAGCAAACTGGTGAGCAGACTCCATCCACCCGAGCCTCCCACAGCTCAGCAAGTGACACAGCCCTGGCACTACAGGCTGTTCTGCAGGTGTGCGATAGAAAACCATCTTTTTAACACTTTCTGAGCCCACTTCATTCCACATCCACTACTTTATAGTTCTAATTGTAACCCACATTCAAACTTCATTGGACTAGGCTTTAGTCACTTAATCCAAGCATAAACACATCCACAAAAACTAAGTATCGGGATGAGTTAAGTGCAACTTGCGTTTCTTGTAATCATGCTTGTTGGTTAGAGATGTCTCATATTGCGTTATCATTTTGATTATGGTATTCCTAACAATCTTTCAGGTTACTTTCAAAAGGTTTATTTAGCTTTGCTCATTTAATGGGACCTCACATGATACTGTCTCTTAAATACATTCCCAATGACATATTTATTAAGAAGAGAGGCCTAAATAGAAAGTACTTGATCTTCCACAGATTTTAAGATACCACGAAAGAAACGTTTGATTGTAGTTAACTATTTTTAAGCTTATATTTAAACACCTCATATATGGGCTAGAAAACAGATGAAAATGCTGTTTCAGCTGCTTCTGTATACTTCCAACATGCAGCACTGCAATAATTCTCCTATGAAGAGCAAAGTTTAAATTGCATGGAATGATACTGTCAAGCGGGATGGAACAGATGCTTTTTGCTTAGTGTTAATAAAAACATCTTTTGCAACTGGAATACAAGCTTTAAATATCTATTATTTCATATACACTTCTAAAACTTGCAATAGAAAATGTGGCAATTCATACACACTTCTAGTGAAGATGGAAGGATTTTCCAGATTTTTTTTATCTGCTTCTTGCAACTATTTTTAGAATTATACCTAAGAAGAAGAGACTAGCATGAAATCCTAGCCCTGTTCTACTGAGAATAAAGGAAATTTTTTAATATAAAATCTTGACCTCATTTATTTGCATTCAAGAAGCCTGTGACAATGTCCCTCTGAAGAGGAAGCGAACACTTGCACGACAGGACTTTACCTCTGACACGAACTAGACATTGATCCCAGCCTTATCTTGCAACACTCTCAGGAATAGTTGTCAAAACTGTCACAAGCCCCACTGGTCAATAAGGAGCCATGCAGACGCTGACTCAAGGATGTGGCAAAGTCTTTAAAAGTCACCAGCATTTAGTCCAATATTCTAGGGCTTGGTCGCTCTCCAGGCCTTGCTTAGTTTACTTAATGTATCTTCTCTTTTTCTTTTTTTTTAGCCTTTTTGAAATCTTAAATTCAGGCTTGTATTTCTGAATAGAGTGAGAGTACTCTAATACATAGAAAACACAGAGAAGGGGAAGGAAAAAAGTTACTCCTAACCTCTCCTCATTGCCACAGGCTTTTAAGAATACTATTTATAGCGTTATAAGACAATTTTTAGGCCCCTGAAAAGTCACATCTCAAACTGTGTAATAAAGCTGTTTCCAATGAGGCTGGGACCTACAGATGACAAAAGGCCTGTTGCACTGCAGCTTCAATGTCAGTACTAGAAGAAACTCCACCCACTGACCTGCTAAAGCACATCCTTGAAAAGGACTTCTACCACAGTCAACCAACCTGTTTATCAACAGTGAAATAAAGAAATACAGATTCTGTGGACAAAAAAAAATAAGGCAGATGGATCCTTTTACATTCGCCATAACCACAGACTGAGGTTATGAGACCACAACACACTGTCATTATGATAGTCTTGTAATGGCTATTTGAGTGTTTGCTCATAAACCTAAACCAAAGAATTTTAAAAGCCCACCATCTTACATATAGGTTACAACAGACCATCAGAAGACCAAGTTGAACTTAACACACACATAGAGCAGAGGAAGTACTTAGGGTGGCACACAGACGAGTATTTTCTTTGACACAGAACAAGTCTGGATAAACAGGAACACAGCTGAATCCTGCACTTTTTACAGGATCTAAAGTATCTGAACTCCAAAAAAAAGACACTACCCCAAGTTATACTACATAGGAAAGAAAAGAACAGATACATAGTTTAGAATGATTCCTTTATTTTCATGAAGTGGATCATTTTCAACATTTTCAATAGCATACTCCTTCAGCTTATTGTAATGGTTTTGAAAGCCTAGATATCACGTGTCGTACCCAAAGGACCATTAGCTTCTACAAGAGAGGATGTTTCAGTAAAATCCCTCAATCCATCTAAAGACTGTTTGCAACTGTTTATTTCCAAGTTTTATTTAGTGTCACATTTTCACAGCCAGATTCAAGCCAGCACTAAGTGCCCTTCCTGAACAGAGGTCACTGATCGTCAGAAAAGCTGAAGACAAATGCTGCTTTTCTAATGATGGTGAGAAATGATTCAAAGAAACTGCAGAAACAATTACTTTAAGCGATACCGAAACTTAAGTCTCTGATACTTACCAGCCTTCATGGAAATCATTCTCCACTGTCTACAAGAAGGATATTCCAAAAAATAGTTCTGTCCTTTGTTCACTCCACATTTATGCAGGGACTATTGGAAGGCTTTAACACTATAGCTTGGCTTGTCTACTATATTCCTCCCTAAACATACAGGTGCCCAATATCCATCTTGACAAGTGAGCTCTCAATATTTTGTCCTATTTTTATTTGAAAGTGAATTTATCCATATTATTGAGGACAGACATAACTAAAGTTTAATCTTCTGCTTCTTTAGCAAACATTCAGGCCTATGAAACTTAGCCCTTCTGCAAGTTATCTGTGTTGGGCCTGGAATTCTCAAAATTAACATATTTCTTCCACCTCTGAAAACAAAATTTATGCCTAAGGCACTTCAGTAATTTGTCATTTAGCAGTCTAGCTCAGAGTTCCCAGTGAATACCTTTTCATATCCTTATAGTACTGTTGCAGTATCCCTTTAAAAGCAAATGTACTTTTAAGTAAGAGCCAGCAAAGGATTCACGTGAATGTAACTTTTTCACATTTAAACTGATGAACGCAGAATTTCTATGAAATGGGTCAGCATTATAACAGTGTGTATACTTATGAACCTAAGGACTAATTACAGAACTTGTTTGTGCAAATCAGGTAAAATCAGTGCAATTCGTCAGTGCAATCTTCTGTTGCCATTGCAGCAATGAGGAAGGATTTAAATAGTTAACTATAGATACATATTTTTGTAAGAAAACCAACTGTGCGCCAGGCTTGGAAAATTCAGTCATTAGTGTTCAAACATAAAATAAAATATTTTGAAATCCCAAGGTCATCAATGCACCTGTGTAAGTCTCATTAAACTTAATAGACATTACACACATTTGTTGAGGGCAAAACACACTCTCCTACAGCTGCAGCTCTTCTTGAATGACTGCTCATTTTCATGGCTTTTCACGACTGTAGGCCAGATTACATTTCAAAATGGCAAAAACTGCAGTGTGTTTCAGCAGCCTAAGCAACTTTTTTGCCTCTGGGCTCGTGTTAGCTTGAAGCTTAGCTCTGGGTATGAGATATGGAGCTCCAAACAGCTGTGGCTCACAGCATCGCAGCTCCTCCAGTTATCTACATGCTGCCAAGGGGACAGCAAGGGAGTCAGGCTGGTAGTTTAACACGTGCCAGTCTGAAGAAGAGTGTGTCCGAGCAGTTCAGCCTCTTGCTCTCTGCACTTTCCCACTTGTTCAGAAAGAGGAGATCTGGGAGTGAGCAAGCTGCTCTCCTGTCTGCACCTAGCAATGAAATCCAGGAAAGCCTCACACAGCAGCGTAAGGGGCTGGACACAACTGATCCCTCATTTGGCAGATGTTCCTTAGGACTCATTTTTACCTAGGGGTTTTTTTTTTACCCTCATTTTGCTAGGGTTTCAAATGCATCACTTCAAATTGCTATGAAAGCTGCTAGGGCTTTCACAGCAGGTCAGGGCTAGGAAAGAACCAGCCAGAGACTGAGGGGAACCATGGCTAATTCCTCTGCACAGCCCTGGGAACTGGTCACAGGTTGATCTCAAACACAGCAATGCATCACTCCCACAAGGCTGAGGAGTGAACTACCAAGGAATCAACAGTCACTCTCCTGCCAGTCCACCCTGCCCTACTGCCCTGCCCAACTGCACATCACACATTACATTCAGCCATAATAGTCCTGTTCACATTCCTTTACCACCTGCCCCATCTCTCAGTATTTTAACATTTGCCAAAAGTGAGCTATATCATTATTTTGTAAAGGAAATAGGTGCTGAATATGTGGTATTGCTTTTTTATACCATTTATTAACAACACGGTAAAGTTACTTAATATAATCCCAGGTCACATTAAGTCATGCCTAAATTTTCTGTCACAGCGAAACATGTTGACAAAGATAATTATTCTGCGAATGACAGATGTGTTCCATTTTATGAACTGGGCAGCTGACAGGATCTGCGGGGTTATGAAAGTGTATGGACAGCTTAGTTACTTTAATGAACAGCAATTAACATTTTTTTTTCTCTAGTGAGCAATGTTGTATCATGTAATAATATTTTGAGAGTCCTCACTTGACTAGAAAATTCAATTTCAGGACTTTGTGCTAATTCATTGTTTGTGCAAATTTATAAATTGAATCTCAAGACATTTTAACAACACATGAGATGCAAGCACGGAGATGGTGTCTATCCACAAAGTATCTGCAGACCGTATTTGCCATACACATACCTTGTTTTCCACTGTATACCTCCCTTTCACCCTCTACTCTCCATCCACTCCTTTCCAGCTGTATCAGCGTTCTGGCTCGCAGCAACGGTGGCAGCTAAAAGGAAAGGCAGAAACGTGTCCTCATTTCTGGCTAGTCAGGCACTAAAGAGTACTGCAGTTGCTAAAGGAGGCTGTGGCACAGAAACACAACTTCCCAACTTTGCTGGGGGGGGATTCCTAAACTGTGTTTTTTATTTCTACAACTAATGCAGTGCAAATGACTTCAACTTGTATTCCGTGCCAGATGGGGGTGCATGGTAAAAGACCAGGGAAATAGCAGGACGTGAGTTAATGGCCTAGCTAAGGAGGGTACTGGATCTGAGAATAAGTCATAAGCAAACACACAAGTAAGATTCCACGTTGGAGGCGTGTGCAGGAGAAGTACTACGGAAAAGAGAGAATGGAGGTGTGCGCCTCCCTTGTGAATGCACCTGGGCCAGCACACAGCCAAGGCTTACTGCTCCTAAGACAGTTCCCCTGTGCAGGCTAAGTGCAAGTACCCAGCTTAGGACATTCAAAGGCCTGCAAATTCCAAGGAAGACAAGCCCAGGCAGGTTATAAGGGGTGAGAAACACGAAATAAGTCATCCCACTTTAGCATGCCATCTTCTTCAAGGAACAGACACGCCTGAGGTTTCCCCTCTTCATTAGGCAGCCAAGCAGTCTCCCTTCCTTTCCCCTTTAGGCCATCCCTCAGCAGCCTGCTCTCTCCTTTACATAGTCCTGCTTCGTTAAGTCCCTAACTAAATGCACGACTTGCTTCACAGTGGTGTCCCAAAAGCTGGGTTTATTTCACAGCTTTGTAATTCTCTCTCAGACATTAAACTATTCGCTCCTCCCACCTCCTCCTCCTCCTCCCCTATTCCCATAAGAACTTAAAAGTCTGTTTTCCCAGCAAAGCTAATAAAATAACAAAGCAAGCAAAGAGATTGTGAGCTAAGACACTTTAGAACCAAAGAAATTGTAACTTTTAAAAAATTAACCTCCTGTGTATTTCTTAAGCAATGCAACATTAAATTTTTTTTTTCTGTCTCTTAACCAAGCTCCCCAGAAAATACAGAAGGAGGTTAGAAATCCAGCATTATGCTAAACAGAATCTCACTTTGCCCTGAACAATGAGGCTACTACAGCTGCACAGTCATCTGCTAGGAATCCCTCTTGACGGAGCTTAAAAGCTGCTGTATCATTCAAAAATACCCTGATGGATTTGTAAGTTCTAATAAGAGGTTCATGTGACACGCAGGAGTGCAGGACTGATTTGGGGAGTGCTCAAATTTTTTTAATAATAGGATGACTGAAAGAAAGTAATTCCTAAGAAAACTTTTTTTTTTTTTTTTTTAGGAGTATTGAGATTTGATTTAGTTATGTAGAAACATAATATCATCTTAGACTAGTTATAACTATTCCCAGGTTTTGGCCATAGAAAGCAAAATTACATCAGCAAACCAATCCCTGATGAGTAGGATGAGTCACATTTCAGTCTGTTTTCACTTAATTAGACTTTTTTTTTTTTTTACATTTATGGGCTTTAGAAAAAACAACACAGACAAGCATTACAACTGGAAAATTATTAAAAGGCAAAATACTAAGAGGTTTTGACTCATTAGCTAGGTATTCCTGACTTCAAGAAAGCTCTGAGAAAATAACGGTACCTTCTGTAATTTGCAGAAATAATGACACAAGCCTTGTGAAAGGATGTCCAATATGTTTCTCAAATTCAACACATGGTCTACCACTTGCCCGGAAAAGGAAGCCTTATTTTTAATTAACCTGGTAGATATATGTTATGTGAAAAGAAAAAGTGAGAGAGAGAGTGAAAATCAGGAAAAAGCAAACAAGAGACAGAAAACTATAGACTGCTTTCCATTTTTGCAGTTGCTTTTTATTAACATCTAGTGAAGAGATGGTTCCAGAGTAAAGCAACATGGTTTAAAATGCAAGGTATTAATAATGGCTAAAAAAGAGACTTCAAAGCTTTCTCTTTTTCAGAGGACGTGCAAAAGAGAATCTAAAAATAATGTTTTTTGAAAGCAACTGAAGTAATGGCAAACCTGTTGCCTTGATCGTTTTCCTTTAAAAAATAAAAAGTAATCTTATTTTAAAAATTCTTCAACTGCATCCAGATGAACATGTCACTCTCAGATGCATCATGTCACCTCAAAGGCTATGACACGGTGGCTGCTGCTGAACTGAGAGGTTTCCATGGGTATTTCAAGCAAAGTCAACCAAAGTGACTTGGCATAAAGATTACATTGCTTAAGCACAAGATTATGTGCAACTGCCAAAGTTGAAAGAAAACACAATTTATGTGGACACGCCTTGTCCTTGGTCACACTCCTTTAAATATATATTTAAAAGAGGTCCTATTTCCCTCCAAGTTCAGGAGTGTTGAGCAGGTTTGGGAGGGGGAAAGCAGTACTGTGTTTGGGGCACAGTACATTTTTACCTACCCAAAATTACTTTTGAAAATATTTGCATACCTGGGCCAATTCTATAACTTGCTTTATAACACTGTGCAATGATATTTATTCCGTGCAATGGTATTTATTCCCCAATTACTTTATTCCCTATTTTTCATGCTTTGGTACTTGTGCCTGGGCTCTAGGACAAAAGTATTTCAGCTTCTCCCAACACACATACATAAATCAGTAGAACAGCCTGGAAAATGGGCAAGGATTTCTTGTTTTCTGCCCCCAGCCGATAAGCTAATGCATACTAAAAACTCCAGCTTTCCAAGCCCAACACTTTTTCCTTTATTTTTTTTTTTTTTTTTTTTTAATCCTTCCTAAAAGCCTCAACGCCATGCAGTGAACCGGTTTTCACATACCATTTTACCACATACCCACACACTGAAACAAGCTTATTCGGACACAGGCAGGGGAAAGGGACCAAAAGACAGCAAAATCTCACCTTGTTTTAGACAAGAAAGGAAGGTACTAAAGAGGGAAAAACCCTGACCAAAACTGAAATCAAAAGCAATGGCTTTGCTACGTCAATGGTTTCACCTAATGTTACAGCATACAGTCATAAAAAAAGCATACAAACATTTAGCCTCCTAAGCAGGATTTCTAATCTATATGCTCTTTATTTCTACATTGTATTGGTTTAATCTAGTCTTACCTCCTCCCCTTACCTCCCTACTGAATTTTCTCTCTCCAAAGAGAGCTCTCCAGAGTGACTTTGGTCACAATTTCCAGAGAAAAGCAAGACTAGGGGGAGGAAAGGGCCACACTTCTCTACAGGTAGTATGGTGAATGCAGTGTAAGATTCAAATGTTGCTACAAGTAATCTTCTTTTTGTGTGTGTGTGTTTCAAAAAGGGAAGGGAGCTGAAGGAGGGGAAAAAAAGGAAGACAACTCCGAAATGCCTGTCTTGCATGCCCTTTCTCAGTACTGCTCTCCTGGAAGGAAAGTATTGCATCAGTAGAGAAAACCACTGAGCAAATGCACTCATTTAAATAACAGTTCATTCCTTACATTTGTATGGTGCCCAGAACTAGTCACTTTACTCATTTATGGGACAATTTCCACACAAAAGCTTTGTCCCAGCAATTTGATGACCTTGAATCCATCTGTGAAAATCCCAAGAACAGTACTGTGTTGTTATCAAACCATGTGGACTAGTCAGCCATCTACTTTGCAGGAGAGAAACATGGACCCATGTTAGCAAAGATACGTTTCTCTCTCCCCTTAATCCCGACTCAGTTTTGTTAATATGGTTCAGTATTACAAGAAGCCTAATTGAGCCAATAATTGATACTTGATGCTCAGCGACAGCTTACTTTCAGTCTCCTCTTTGCATCTAAGTTCTTAATTATCACCTCCATTACCATATAAATTAAGTCAGCTCTTGCTATAACCTCAATTAGTTCTAGTAAAACTAGAGCCACAAAACATGTAAAAATGAAGCTTTCTTTTCAAAAGCCAAAGTTTCTTTGGCATGAAGAGCTTTTCAAGAAATAAACGTACCAATATCCACAGTCAAGTTTGACTTAGATGGAGTCAAAAGATTCTCAGGTTATTGCCAGTAACGTCCATAACAATCCTCAACCTTTTAAAATTATTTTAGTTACAATGTGGACACAGCCTCTAGCAGAACATAACGTCCAGAAATCTGAAATTAACTTATTAGCAATTAACTGAAGGGAAAGCAAGCAATAACTTGCATATAAAGAGTCACAGATGAAATGCTGGAAACCAGTGGAAAACCCACTGTATGGGATGTCATGACAATCCAGATGGAATATCAGCAATACCTTGACTGAAGCTTGCCAGCGTCAACAGATGAGGTAAGAGAGTTTCATCAGTTTGCCTGTATAGAAAACTTCGAATACTTAGTTTGCGTGATAAACGCAGTTGATAGTCCAGAAGCGAAGTCAAACCTTTACACTCAAAAAACCCAAACCGGCAAAGCTTAAAAGAAAGGGCCGGCAGTAGGCAAAATCAGAGCCAAGACCATTCATTACATTAGGTACACTATCATTGCTGAATGCGCAAGCTGAACTGTGTAAAAGCAACATTTTTGGATGACTAGCACTGGTGAGTATGTCTTGAAAAAGAAAAAAAAGCCCACATACCATCCTCTATACAAAAGTACTCCTGTCCTCAATACTGCTTGGGGCTTCTATTTCAATTACTCTTATAATGTAGAAGCAATTCACTTTTATTTGAGCTAGTGATGAAAGAAGACGACTTGGAGCCAGGAAATTCAGCATCCTAACATCATTCCTCGGTAATCAGATGAAGGCCATAGGCACTAAGGGAAACATCCTGAGCCAGATGTAAGTAAAAGAATAAGCAGGAAGGTGCAAAATAAGAACAAGAAGGAAAGAAGAGACAAGGGAAAATTATGAAATTCATTTGCAAGCCTAAAAACCTCCATATGACCACATAATATTCATACTCCCAGAGCAGGAACAATGACCAGACTGTTGATCTCTTAGAGCGCCTCAGTCCACAGGGTAAAAATGCTATGATTTGCCACTTGTGTAGGACACCTGCAAATTACAGCCTCCAGAAGAAGGCTGAAGCAGAAAGTAAACTGTTTAGTTCCTTCTGTAAGCCAGTGTTTTAGCTGTGGAATGGTAAACCTATTACCCAAGACTGTGTCCAAGTCCTGCCAGCACTGCGATACAAAAATGAAGTGAGCTTTACATAACCATGAGCAGGTAACCGGGAGCTAACAAGGGCACTTATCACAAGTCTTGAATTAAATGAGACTCCTTCAATAAATTTCTTGGCCATCATCCACTTCATCAAACCATCTGGGAACACCTGATGGTGAAATGCCTATCCAGCCTGACAAGAACATGCTGCATCCCTGCTTGTGACTTAACACAGGCATGGGCAAGTGCAGCTGCCATACAGGGATGTAAGTAGGTGACACGCAGACTCCAAGAGCTCTGTGGTGCTACTGCTCCTCTCCCACTCCAAGAACCCATGTGCCAGATCCATTTAGCAAATGGGGTTAAGAATCAGAGAGCAGCTACAGTGCCAGAAGCATGTAGGTTGCTGGCAGAGAAGTAGGAGGACAGCAGTCAGGTTTCATACATGAGATTTTACAGGTTTACCTGAAGTGTCACTCAGTACACACACAGAGAGTAAAAGCCTCCCATAATTGGTGATAACTTCTCATTGCCAGAAAAGACCAAACAGAGAAATATAAAATTAGCCTTATTAATACAGAGTAGAAACATGCAGATCATATTAGAAAGTTTGTCTGCTTGTTCAAGTTTCATTTAAATTCTACAGCCTCGCTTTGATACTTTTTACTGCTTCTCTCTGATCACAAATAACTTAACTTCCAGTAGTGAATTTACTGACCTTGCAGCAATGATTTATGCATCACTTCCTGCATTGCCGAGCTTCTGTGGATGTTCCCTGGTGAGCAGGGAACCCACACAGGTTGAGGAACTGTATAATACAAGCAACTTTCTTTTTACTTTGGAAGTCTTTCCACATTCAGTTTCCCACTATTTTAATGGTTTCCAGTCACTGCAAGTCTAATTGATAGTAAACAAATCTCTTTCAGGCAGCCCTCAGTTTTACCTCATTATACTTGGTATCCTAATGTGGAAGGAGAGATGCAATTTAATCATATCCTTGCTCTTTAAAAATGATGATGAATGATTCTGCCCTGCCATGAGCATATCATATAAGAGGATGTAATGTGGGCTGCTCTTCCATCAGCATGCCCGACTTAACATGCAGGATTTCCCTGTGGACACTTTCTTTTTATGTTTGTCTCTTTGCTAGACGTGTCACCTGAATGGCACGTACAGAGGAAGCAATTATATTAAAGGCATTTCCAAGCAGAGTAATCTGTCCATCATGTAAATACAAAACGTAGCAATGCTGTTTTCTACACTGTCATTTCACTGGATTTGTGTCCTGCTGTATGGTTGCGTTACATGAAATCATTCTGTAAGAACAGAGGTAATTTCTCTTTCTTGACAAGTAGGTAACGGATTTTTTATATATATATATATCACATTTACTTTTATATTGTTTGTATTATTTCACAAACATTTTTCAATAGATCATCTTCTTGTTCCCTGATACCACTATTAATTGTTCTTAAATAAGACTATCACTTCAATCTGCCTTATTTTTAACCTGGAATGCCAATTTGGCTTTTCTACAGCTCTGAGGGTTCTGATCTTAACATGAGTATGATTTATACCCATCACCGACTATGTCATGAAACTATGCTTCCAAGGAAAACTTTGTCTAAAATACACAGGTTGGAGAAATTTGATCATCTGATGGAATTTCTTCCCACCTATGCTTGTAGAAGAGATGCCTTTTCACATTTGCAGCCACACATAATAAAAGGAAACAGCTGTGTGCCATCTAACAGGACACTCTAAATGATCAATGTTTTGCTTCCACAGCAGGTTGATCCTCTGACTGCAGTGGAGCAGTTGACAAGCATTCACGGGACTTAAACCGTGTCATTTAAGACATGGCTTGGGGCCAACGCAAACCTGCCAGCTTTCATCCTCAGGACTGACAGCTGTATTTTCACTTCAGGAAAAGAAGAAACTGCCTATTATACTTACTGGTGGATGGGTGGCCAAAAATTCGACCATACAGTGAGATGTGGAACGCCACAAGACTAAGGAGAACCAGATAATTAAATGAATCATGACTGACTCATCTTTCTTGCTCCTTGTGAAGTACTTTAAAATTCTCTAACCTTCAGCTGTGCGTACTAATGTCTGCATAGTCGGTATTTTACTTCAGCAAAGTTGGGGGAGGGAAAAGGACAATGGTACATTTTTTTATGACTGTTCTCACAGACTTAGGAATGGCCATACTAGTTTAATTAAAGATGAGTATCTCACAGATCGCATCAGGACACTAATAAGGATGGAGTTCAAAAGGTAAAAACCATTATTTAGAGTTCCTGCAACTTTTTCCCCAAGAACTAGCTATGAACATTTGATCCAAGTCATTAAATGTAGTAATACATGGGAACTAAAGAAATTAAGATAAAAGCGCCAAACTTCTGTTAGTTCAGTTATTGGTACAATTACAGTGTAAGCATCTCTGTGTAATCACAGTATAAGGAACAGAGCACTACTCAGTATCAGAAAACCAGGATTTTATTTTGAGTTGTCCTGTGGGTTCACTACACTTCAGCAAGTCACTAACTTTATGTCTTAGTTTGCACAGTATTAAGGAAAAAAAAATGATGGCACATTTTAAAAATCATTGATTAGATCTTTTGAGGAGTGATCCTTTTCAAGTTTTTAAAATCATTTATATGCAGTAGGATTCGCCAAGAAGAATGACAATCAAGTGTTCGCATCTCTCTGAAATACAATGCACTGGGGCTGCTTCTTCGCTGCTAACCCTGAATTTGAGCCACACCTTTCATGCTAACATTCTGTTGACAGAAGAGCTTTCCAGTTAATTTTTACCCTTCTTCACAAATTCAGTTGCTTCCAAGCCACAACCTGAACTGATCAATCTCATCTTGTTGATTTTTAATAAGCATACAACTTCAACTGCTTCTTTCAACTTGGAGATGTTGTTTGGCCCTAGTAGTGAACATTTAAAGCTCAGGCACATACTAAATTTAAAAGAGCATATTCCAGCACAAAGAGAAAATATCCTCCACTGTTGTAAATTTCTAGTCAGACGTGAAGATTAATTCCTTCTACTCAAAGTAAAAATTAGAACTTCCAGATGTTCTACCAAAAAAATACACCAAATCCCCCAGACTTCTGAACTTTCATTTTGCAAAAAAGCAAAGACACTTAATTTCAATCTTTCTACATGCTTCCGGAGTTCATGAAGGTAAGTGAATCACTGATAGCCTACCAGGGTCTCTCAGGCTGGCCAGAAGTCCAGAGTCCTTAAACAGCAGCAGCATAAATTGTTGGTAGTTATATGCTAGAATAGTTTGAAGACATCCTGATCCTTACAGACAAAATAAGGAAATAGATATGATAAAATGTATTTTAATTGCATCCAAATTGAGGGCACTTCACCATTACTAATGTTTTTAGCAAACATTTATAATCCAGCTGCAAGGGTTTGAAACTAAGGGTAGGTATGCGAGCTGCCACCAAACAGCAATTAAACAAATTAAAACAGACTGCAAAGTAGCTGGGAGGGGCCGAGGATGAAAAACTCAAAGAGTTTGCTGCAAAGCATCCTACGATGTTTCCCAAAGCTATTACTTGTGTTTAAAGACATGAAAAAAAGCATCCGAGGAGAACACAAGAATGATAAATTTAGCCATCCAGCTTTCTACATGAAACAGGCTATTTGGAAGGGTATTTTTTTAGTGGTTTGTTGTTGTTGTTTTTAACTAACTAACCTAATGCCAGCTTGAACTATGTTTCTCTCCTACTGCTTAAAAATTTTTCCAGTATCCAAGTTAACACTGTCGTTAAGTCTGCTTTGCAAAAGGAAAAAAAGGAAGGTTACATACTCAGACAGTGGTAAGGCAGTAAAAAAAATATTTTTTTTTAAAAAAGCCTGAAAGCTTAAAATACAATCCACACTGTAAAGGCAACTGTGTGAAAACAGACCTGCAAAGCAACAGACCTATTTAGGTGTTAGACTTTCCACTCTTCGAGCCTGTTCCTTTCTTATCTCTCCGAGCAAATATGAATGGAGGAAATGAAACTGGTTTTCCCCTTAATTTCCAAGTAATTTTACAAATGTGCCTCTTGACTCATTTAAGAAAATAAAATTCAAAAAGGGTATTTTGAGAATTCCACTATACACTCATAGCCTAATAATAAACATTCTCCATTTAGTACCGTCTTGAAGTAATATCAAATGAGGGTTTGAAGCTGAGAGGAAAAAAAAAAAAAGCAGCTAGAAACTACCTTGTGCCAACTGCAGAATCTGAAGCAAGTCATATGGAAATTCACAGTAATTCACCAACATCTCAATATTCCTCTAATATTCCTTTTTTAACAAAATAGTCGTTCTGCATAGCAACTGGGGAATGGTAACCAGCACAGCAACTTTATATGCCCAAGTTTCCCATTCAATCAAGATACTTCCTCTGGTGCAGAATCACAAATTGTTGAATAGCTATAAATCACGTAATGATGCTTCTTTATTTGCATTTCAGAAAATTAGACCAAAACTAGTTCATCTGGGTCATACAGATTTTCTTTCCACCTCAGGAAACGTTTCTTCTAATTGCAACCCTACTTAGGAAAGACGTGACAAAATTGACTTCAGAGTTCAGATTTAAGTGCTCTATTTTTGGGGTACCAGAGTTTCCTGGGAAGTCTGATTGCCCCGAGTTCTTAATCTTAAACTCAAAGACACTCACAAATGAACAATTAGACATATTTATTTTGGTGTACAAAAAAGCCATTACTGAGTTTCGTATGTTTTTACAAAGACATGGATTAGTAGTTTTCATTCCCTAAAATAGTTGCATCTGTCATCATTTATGTTCCTACCAAAGTAGTCTGGTATTTCAGAGTGGTTATGCTTCTCCACAACTATGTCCAAGTGAAGGAAATGAAGAAGAAACAGATGAGGGATGAAGAACTGTATTTTTAACACTTGAAAGTGGCCCCAATTATAAAGGCATAAAGCTTTTTAACACTTGAAAGTGGCCCCAATTATAAAGGCGTAAAGCTGTCTAAAAAAATAGCCTTTTTTCCAGTTTCCTCATGAAGCAAAGCTCACTCATAGTGTCGTATCTTTTTAAATATGTTTTCAAGAATCAGTGCAACTGGTGCTTTTTGAAATCTGCTTTCCATCTTAGAAATGTCAGTTTCTAGGATTTATAAATCTGGTTTACAACTTAATATAATCAAAAAAGAAGAAATTGGAATAGGTACTTTTGCATGCTACTTGCCTTAAAAAGTACACACAAAATTTTAAATTAGGTGTTGCAGTCATATTTCATAGCCTAATTAATAAAATACCTTTGCTAAGCAAACATGGGCAAAAGGCAAATCTCATACACATCTTTAAAAAGCAAATTAAACGGACATTCAAAGCTATCACAGGAATTATTGCATTTGTGCACCAATTTTAAGTTTATTTGTAGTGTGAGAGTAAACACTTAACCAAGAAACAAATCAAATCAGTTGGGAGTGCGGGGGCGGGGGGGGCCACAGGGAGAAAAGAGTATTTATTCTGCACTCCAGCCTTTTTATTTGTCTTTAAGTTCCCTTTCTTAGGCTCCTCTAGAAGCCTAACACTCATTTCAGGCTTTTCTATAATTACTACAAAATGTGTATGGCTATTTCATCTATTGACTTGTTTCTCCTCACTTTACTCCTTTCAACATTGTTTATATAACTAATTTTCATCAGTGTGACAACAAAAAAATAGCCTGCTGGAAGAAGCATGTACTAATTTCACACTGCAACAGCGGGCCCCTATTTTCTACTCCACAGCAAGATACTATTAGGTGTTGCTTCCTTCTGCCCTTATCACAGTCCATACTTTGTTAATACGTATTTCTTTGCATCATTGGTATAAACCAAACCACATGTCCAAAGTCTCAACACTGTTGATAAAATAGTTATAGAAATAGATATAAAATTCCTTCAAGTGATCGAAACCTGAACCCCAAAGGAAATATTACACTATGACTAGAACAAAGGGTTTGGAACAAGCATCTGAGCACAGCCTCTTTCTCTGCAGGAGCTGGAGAGCATCCTCCTGCAGCAAGAAGGGAAGCAAAGCAGTGTCACGTCCTGCCTCGTCAGCTGCCACACGCTGGGCACTCTCTGCTGAATGCATCTCCTGCACTACCTTCTGGAGCAGAATTTTCCATTCCAAGTGATTAACAATTTTGCTAAAGTAAGGGAGCATTCCTCCACCTTCAAGGCATCTCTCATCAAATTCCCTAATACTGCACTTCTCACTCCCATCTTTTTTCTTTGGACGTCTGTTTTTATCAGCATAGATCTACTATAAACAACTCACTTCACAGTCTACTTCAGCACTAACATTTCCCATTTTTAATTTTCCATTTGAACAGGACATTTGTGTTACAATGTTATCTCATTATTTTCTTGGCTATTAATGACATTGTACTCCATGTAATAAAAAGTTAACCGAAATCTCAAGGCAGTCATGAAACCATTCAGGAGTTTAACTAAAAATCGTCTTACAAAGCAACATTTTGGTCTGGTTAATGACAGAAAAATTGTTCGCTCTGTCTCATTACAAGAAACTCTCTGCAGAATAATATGCACAGACACAAAAATTATATATTCTTTAATTTCATTTCTGTCTCAAACTCCTACAGAATCTCACAGCAACTGTTGTGACTAATTACCAATGCCAACAAAATAAAATGACACTATAATTATTTGTTTTGAGCTCTATTTTGATAACAACCTCCTATATTCAGGCATTAATGAATTCATGCTATCTTGCCCAGCTACCATAAAGAGCTTAGTGCAGAAACTACGGATATTTTCATCTAGAGTAGACAATGAAACACTCTTGTATTTCCCAAACACATTGTTACTGCATTTGAAAGATTGTATTTTACCTTCTATGAACACAGCTTTGCTCTCCAAGATGAAATACCACTAGTGCCAGTGAATTAAGTGGAGTTTGCAATCTGCAAAATCAGCACGGGCAAGAAAATGAGGTCTGCTAGGGCCAAATGTTTCACATTAAACATACAATTGCTGGCATAAAATCTAATGTCTCTTGTTCATTTCCCTTAAGAAAGGGGCAGGATGTGACTCAACAGAATGTGCAAGTCATTTAACAGTGCTTCGAAGCACTCTGTATTTCTAGTTTTGAGTCTAAAAAGCATTTGAGGAGCAGCCTAAGAATAGATCTTAATTAAGGTATTAATAGTACCTCCCTGGCAGTAAAGTGTTTAAATTTGGTCCATTGCAAATGCTCTCCACTGTTTAAAAAAAACCATATGCCGTGCCTCTTCAGTACTCTGAGATATGTAGCCATTTTATGGTGCTAAGAATGAAACTTCCATTCAACAAACACCAAATTCTGCACAAACCTGTTTCAAACGCCCAATCCTGCTGCAAGCCCTGCCTTTCAACAGAGAGAAATATGCCAAAAAAGTCTGAGCAATGCTATTCTCAAAACCATTGCACTTCCTAAATATACATCATTCTAAACTTAGCACATCATGAACGTGTCCAAAACTGCAACTCAAAGTTAGTTATGCAGTAATATAGCACAGGATAGTAAAATTATATGGCAAATATGACACGTGTCTATAGATCCTCAGAAGAGAGACCTTGCATATGAAGGAACAACCCTATCTGCTTCAAACAGGAAAGGAGCCATCATTCTGTGGTAATTTTCAGAGAACTTAGCCTTAAATGTGGAGGCCGCCATGCTTTCTTCTGATGCAGTTCTGCTAAAAGTGATTCATCAATGGTGGCACAGAAAGATGGATGTGGGCGGGGCTGGGAGGGCAGACACCCTGTTTCCTGTCCCAAAGTCAGGATTGGCTTCAAATGCAGGAAAGGATGCCGTGGGATACCAGACTGGACACAGAACAGCCTTAGGAATCCACAGAGGCTTTCCCGGCTGCCGTCTCATCTGCCCCAGCTCTAAGCAAGGGAAGGGCTCAACCAGCAGAACACTCTACACAGCAGACATACTCACAAATATTAAATATTCTCAGGACTTCCCGTATTGAAAGAAGTAAGATTGTTTTCTGGCAATCCACAGATTTTGAATTTCACATCATGCACTGGTCAGTATGAGAACAATAGGACAATGCTTGTCCTGTGGTTTGCACAGCATCTATCTAGTAAGCTCAGTTGCATGGTGAGTAGCTGCAGTGTAATTAGAGATGGAGAACAGTTATTAGCACCATCTAAATTAAATTAGGGGATGCTGAAAAAAATGAGCATCCTTTTCACTATGCAACCTTCTTACTGTGACGTTTGCATTTTTTTGGTTTAGAAATACTGTAATTTTAGCGTTGCTTCAGATAATGACTGCCTTTCACATGCATCGACTACCAGTTCTGTCATTCCAGACGGCTAGTTTTTGCTGGCCAGATGATTCAGCAGCAGCCATCAAGTTTTCCACCGTAAAAAATAAACAGTAGCCAGTCAAGGGGGTGGGAACATGCATGTATTATAGTGTTAAGGGTAGTAGAAGTAATTAAGAATTGCAAATTTTATTAAATCTTTTTTACAGTAAACATGAGGCCTATATGCTACTATGGTCTCTGCGTAATTCAGCTGATAAAGCCAGCAAACTCCGCCTATTTACCTACGCTGCAAAAGAGACATCTGCAACCTGACTGAATTTTTAAGTTCACATGAATTTTTCAAGGTATGCTATTAAATGCATTTACTCTATTTTACAAAAGCCACCCACCTTGTACACACCAGCCTGACTTTCCAGTTCTCATAACCCTGCACAAGATTACTTTAGATTTTCTAACTCACAGATGTTATTTTCCTTATTTTTTAAAAAATAAGAGTGAACTTATTTAGGTACTTAAATAAAGCAATTCTGGGGAGAAAAGGGGATTCAGAGGTTTGATAACGAAATGCGAATATTTTGACTAGTAGGCTTCTAATTCAAATGTAATCTACTCCAACAATGACCGAAAGTTAAGTTGTAGGATGACTACATAGGTGATCTATGGTTTCAAAATTATTTTCTAGTGAACAAGTGTTATTAGTACATAAACTGTCATAACTATCTACCAACAGATGCCCTGGAGGCTGAAACATGCTCTAAAGTTGTCTCTCTGAATTAGGATGAGCAAATTGGCAGCTTGATCTACACCTATCCATACTGAGTCTGTTCTCAGAAAAGATAAAATTTATTTTTTAGCATTATCAGTGTGACATATCTCACAAGTATTATATCTGATCAAAAAAAAAAAAATAATCTGAGGCCTAACTACCTTACAGAATCTCTTTATTCCTCAATCTTTTTGCTAATATACCGCCAAATTAGAATTCTCCATTCACAAAATTCATTCACTCTACATGGATATATACACTCTACACATACATATTTATACACACACATATATACAATACGTATGTACTGAATGAAGTATCAGGGCAGTATACCCTAACAAGGGAACAGTCAACCTCCTGATCCCTTAAATGTGCCTATGGCTACGACAGATTTAGCAGTCACAAAATTCCACTGCTGTACCAAAGACCATCGCTATGCTACTAATCATTTACAGCATTACTCACTGCTCACCCTGTGATTTCCACAAGAATAATTGTTCAAACGAAGGTCCTGGGGATATGAGGAATCAATCACCCAAATGAGGGAAGGAGAAAACCCATCGAGCCACTCAGTGTCATCATCTGCTAAAATACCATAGCATACAACTCCCTAGACATTCACTGTATGTGTGTTCCCTCCCATATTTTCACATCAAGTTTTAATTGCACTGATTTTCCTGCTAAAACCCTAATCCACAGCCTGCTATATCTCACAAAGCCTGAAGATTAAACTGATACATTTTAGTATGAGTTTTTTCTTCATACTTTTAACCTGTGACTGTTGCTTAGAAGATAGCCCTTCTATGTTCTTTCCCTCCCTTCACCACAAAATTAAGTGTCAGAATGTAAATTCAATCTATGAAATCTTCCCATTTATTTTACTGAGCATTCAAAATATAAACCATTCATCCAACTGGTTGATCTACCACATTAAAGACTGACAGTTTCTCGAGGTTTGTTGATGAAATGCCACAATATTTTGTTTATCAGCAAAATGATAAAAATACAGAAAAGAGCATAGATTCTCTTTTTCATTTTTCCAAATACATCAAAAAAGAAGCTTGCAAATACAAATCTCAGGAAAATTCCTTTTGCTCACTTTCCTCCAGGAGTAGCTAAAGGTGTACAAATATAGGAGTGGCAAATTCCAGAGGAATTTCAAATAGATTATTCTATTTAATCATATTTATTATAAAATGTACTAATCCTTCCTTGCGGGCACATATTTTAAAGCTTTTTTTGGATACTGAGAAGTGCAGGCAGCTTACAGGGAACACAGACTATCACTGGCCTGATTTTTAATTTAAAGTGATTTTGGAACTTGCCTGCTTCCATACCCACTCAGATGGATTCTGACATAAGCCTGAAACAACAACTTATTTCCCAAGAGAAAAAAAGAAATTACTGAAGCTTTCAGGCATCTCTCTTGAGTGGGAACTCTCAGCATAATCCAAGGGTGAAATCCTACCACCGTGAAAGTCAAAAGTCCTACTTGCATCCAAGATGACCAGATTTCAAACCAGTCTCCATTTCCCTGACAGCTGGCAACAGTTTATAAATTATTGCATTCTGCAGGAGTCCAGCAACAATTTCAAACATAAATCTGGGGTTCGGGTACAAAAATACATACTGAATAACTGTTTTATTATAAAGGAAATATTAAATCACCATCAGCTATTTCTTAATCAATTTCACAACAGAACGAGAGTATCAACATACAGCTGCACCAGAAGCATATTTGCCAAAGAAACGTGTTTGCAAATGTGACTTCTAAAGAGCAATCGCTTTCTTAAACCTCAGGGAAATGGGAAAACAAAATCTATTAGAAATTGGAGATTAAGAACTTTATTTTCCCTCACTTGTATTCAATTCTGCACAAAGACTGTAGAAGCAGCAGCATGGTGATGGTTCTGTAATTGTTAGATTCCTGTTACAGTAGAAACATGCATTTAAACAACAAGCTTAAATATACTTTTTAGCATCAAATAAAGATGTTTGTTACTTATTTGGGTATCAGAAAATGCCTGCATGTACCATGTACATAATACTAATGGTCACAATAAACTGGATTAAATTCTATGGTTTACACAGCAGACAGCAAAAATGAAAAGGTAATATAATACAACTGTTGGCCCAGGATATTCATCATGTCAGACTAACATTGTCTCACACAACAGTCTGTAAACGTCTTTCAAAACACATGCCTGTGTTAAAGCACGCTCCTTTTTCTCTTTTCACTGGGAAAAACATTGTCTTTGGGGTTCTTTCTGAAAATTATAAACATTTCCTAGGAGGCTGTTGTATACCTTCGTTCTTATTTTTTCTTGATCAAAGGAGCCAGTTTAGAAGCAGCAAAGCAAAGACAAGATCCAGGGCTGGAAAAGACGCTCGGACACATCCTGCTAAAAACACACATCTTGGTTTCTGTGTGAGAAGCAATATAAACATTTCCTGTAGGTAAAATTACAAAGACTACTTCTTTAAAGCATGTCTTCAAAAGACAAAGTCTGCTGCAAAACCTAAATCCTACCCTTGGACGGAGAAAGAAGTTTCCCTCCTTTCAGTATCCTCAGGCTTATTGATGCCAGGCCTTCTCGTCTCCACTTTCTCTCACACAGATTGCTAGCTCATATACTACAATACTCGATATTGCAGTTGATACTTGTAGACATTGTTACAGAAGAGATTTCTGCCAGGTTCCTTCTCAGTATTGAACTTGATAGAGAGTAAAAATTTTCTCCAAAGCCAAAATATCTATTGACCATTATCCCTCAGGTACGCGTACAATCAATTCCCCCACAAGTTCTAAAAAGAACCAAACCCACTAACCTGCTCAAAAATGAGGAGGAAAAACAAAAAAAAAAAAAAAAAGAATTCCCCATTTCAGAAAATTTGGTGGGGTCAAACATACATGTCATAACGTAACACACAACGAGAAGCTGCCGTGTTACCACAATAAAGAGATTACTTAGATACAGACATGAAGTCACTGAACCTGTGCATACTGCATCTACTTAGGCATACAAGACAGTTTGTAGCGGGTGGATGCTTTATTTGGGCAAGAGAGTTACCCATCTGTAACTGTGGGAGGGAGTTTGGCAGATGGAATTCTGGAGTTCCCTGCTGGAATCTGGCCAGGGCACTGCTGCTACCAACTCCTCTCTTCTGAGAAACAGCCAGAGAACTTGCATATCGCAAGCTAAAGCTATTAAAGGACATTAAACAACTAGAAACTGATCTTCCTCTGCTTTGTTCTTTGGAGACTTATTTGTACCTGAAGGAGGTACACGTAAAACTCCCGCCTCTCTAAGATGACAGATTTATATACCTATTTTGTGCAAGTATTAGGAACTACAAAGACACAATGCAGTCCCAATTCCAGTCTTTAGATTTGAATGACCTAAAAATCTTTTCACAACCATACAGGCAAGTCTCATTACTGCCTCCAAATAAAGAAAATCCCACAGAATTAACGTTTTGTTAAAATTCTAAAGAATTTTAATTCCAAAATACCTAAATTAGTTTCTAAGCTTAGATGTTTAAAATAAACCAACATCAAAAAGGTCAAAAAGTGACGGTCCCATGTTGACAAAAACCAATTTCTAATTAAGTATCATCCACCAAGGTTTTTTAGTGGTATATAAATAGAGATCAGGAATAGTCAGTACATAAAACAGGAAACATTTTGTGAAAGGAAAGCACTATGAAGTTCACTCCTTAGGCTTTGCTCCTGCAGGGTTATGCACGTGTGTGTGTCTAAGCAGGGAGCACAGACAGAGGACATGGATTCCTTCGGTTATCCTGCCTTTTCACAGGCATGTTACTCAAGCAAAAGGATGTTCAGCCTGATTTCTGTGCACAGAACACTTCTCTGCAAATTCCAGTCGTAGTCAAAGCGTAGCATATGCTTCTGTCATCTCCGCTGCTCAGGCACATCTTTTGCTTCACACACAAATAATATGGAAAAGATGATGGAGTTTGCAGCAGGAGTAGTGAACTTACTTGTCATTCATTGGAGACTAAACACAGACCTTTTTGGAACTTGGCTTTGAAATTGGATGAAAGTAATAGATGTAATCGTAAAGCTGAGTTACTCTTTCAGGTCACATGGAAAACTTCTACAGAGTAAATGGTTATTTCACAAGCTGCTTAGATTGCAACAAAAGGCATGTCATGAGTGGGTGTTAGCTCAGAGAAAGGGTCCACTTTCTCCCTTAGCCGCTAAGCAGAGGTTATGAAATGTTACGTTCTTCCAGAAATATCTGTTTTCCTGCTCATATAACCTGAAACCCTCTGACTTGCTCTGTTATAACACATCGTGTTTTTCTGCCTTCGGCTTTCAGTCAGAGAAAACAATCTGTCCGATCACATCGGAAAACAGCATCTCAATGGAGAAAGATTTTCTCCTCAAAGTAGATTGTTCAGAAGTGCAATAAACCTCTTTGCGGCCATCCTCGCTCCGTGCTCCGCTGTGCCCGGAGTGCTTGCACTGCCTGTAGCTCCCCTTCCCCACACTGGCCCCGGAGGAACACCCTGCCTGCTTCGCCACCTTGAATTTGTTGGGATGCCTGCAATTCTTTTTCTCAGTGAAGTGGCACTGCAATTCATGATTTGAATACAGGAATAAGGAAAAAGGAATAGCAGAAGTTGCAAATTAAAATCAGGATATACTTGAAAGGAGAAATAAGCCATAGCCCACTGACCGCAAGGTCAAATGACTTGGCTTGGGATAACTGCTGAGACAGCGGTCCCAGCTGCTTGGCTGTCCCCACTGCAAGGGCAACTGAAAGCTTCAGCAATCATCTCCTTAACTGGCACAATTCACAGAAGAGCATTTTGAGGCAACACAAACCAACAGTTTACGTTTCTTTAAAAGCCACGAAGGAATTGCGGTGGATTTAAATTTAATACAGGAGTAGGTCAGACAACAAACGTAGCCAAGAATCTTATCAGCTACCCCAAGCAAGACGCATCTTTTGCTGATGTTAAAAATGCAATTTAGAAACCAAAGCTTTAAAGAAAGCATCTAGTCCTTTCAGTCTTATTACAAGAGGTGACATCCCTGGGCACAGATGGAAGTTTGCAGCTAGAGCTGGCCACAAACTGCTCACAAATGCTGTTTTACACATTTCTGTTATGCAGCCTTTCCGATGCTCTAAAAATTCTGTCAAGTCCCCTGAGATGATGAATTATATCACTGTGAGACCCATCACCACTTCTTTCCCAATGGAAAGGAGGGAAAAAATAAAGCAAAATATTTTGCATCTACAAAACAGAAAACATTTTTTCACAAACTCTGGCAATCTTTTCCAAAACAACTGATCTGTAATGTCGCTGTTGTATGTGCGGTTATGTACAAACAGCAAGGCATTTTCACTTTACATAAAACCTTTCTGTAAAGAAAGTTTTCTCTTGGAAAAGTGCTAACAGTTTAAATACAAATATTTTCTAGATGGCATATCCAGTTAATATTCACAAAAAATGTATCTAAAGCATGAAGCACACATATATACAAATACACTATATATTTACAGAATATTTAGAAAAAAACCCCACCAGCTAGGACTTTTAATCTGCACTATGCTACTTAGATCTACGATTTATCCTCACATCCTCCGAACACCAGTATCTCTGACACTATCATTTCTTAACCTTAGGTCCTACTTGGCAGTACACTGTTAGATCACATCACTGCATGCAACACGTCAACTGCTACAAGTCTACAGTTACCAAAGCGTTAAGCCTGATGGAGTAGAAAATACTTTCCAAATCAGAAAGCCTTTACAGTGTACTGTACATGTTGCAGGGACTCTTCAAATTGCTTCCAGACAGTGCTATTTTTATAATTCCATCACAAAAGCAAATCTTATCCTACACATTCGTTACTTCAGTGCAGCTTTAGATGAAAAGCGCACGTGTCCTAAGCCAACAATTGCCCAAACTGCTGAAGGAAAATTCAGATACAACAAGTTCAGATAAAGCATTAAGGTCAGGACTGGAGTTGTGGAAGTCCTCTCCAGTCCTCACTTCTACAGTCCACTCTTAGTCTGTGGGAACTGTACATCTTAATTTCTGGCCATTATTTTTTGATTTTTTTCCTCAGTGAGCTAATCAGAACGTGAGTAGTAGTGCAGCATTTGCACAAACGGTACAAAACCAAAAAGCACTGACTGCTACCAGCTGCTCAGAAGGGCAAGTGAAGTGTACTAAGAGAGGACCAGGCAGGCAGAGGCTGCAAATATTTTTGTTGTTCGTATTATTGCTCCTTCATTACTGTTTTACTTGGTCTGCGATGCCTGAATTTTCTTACTGTTTTTATAAAGCCATGTTCAGTTCTGCACGGGAGCCTTAAAGTTTCCCCTCCACCAGCCCCTAAGAACTCCAGCTGGTGCTACCACAAAGCAGTAACATACGGCATTTCCGCACAGCAATAACCTGGAACTACTGCTGAGACCCGGCAGAAGGGGAGACATACCCACAATATTAATTTCCTTCCATATAGTTTCTACTACATAATACATACATAGGTCTTTGTCTAGCATACCAAAGCGATGCTCCACGCAGCTTTTCGCAGACTCAGGGAAAGATGACCTTTTACTGATCTCTAGAGAATATATGGAAACATGAGCTAGGGCAAAGTGCCAGGCATCCAAAAAACCTGAGACTGCTACCCATATGGGTTTTCAATGTGTTACATCAAAAGGCACATAATTTACAGTTTAACTCGGAGAGTTAAATTGCTAATACCTAGTATATAAGCAGGGAACTAAAGTAATTTACGAGTGCCTTTTTAAACTTTTTCTTCTGATGGCTATAAAGTTAGTTGTCAGCAAATTTCACACAGTAAGTGAGGAGGCATTACAAGGCTACAACAGTTCCCATACTCCTGTCAAGAGACGTTGGGGAAGCACTGCTTCTCTGGGATTTGGCACTGTGTTTGCCACTGCATTCTGCTCTGTGGTCTCCACATTTCTAATTTTGCAGCATGCAATCTGCTCATCCTACAGGGGTGAAGCATTTATTAAACTTTTGCACCCCAAAAAATATATTTTAATATATCTATTAAATTTCACTTTTCCAGGAATGTTCAGAGAAATACGTTGTTTACGCTTCGACCCACTGTAAACTGGAACCCTAAATACAGGCAAAATTGTTGGGGTTTTAACTTAACCTAAAAAGAGCAATCGTACCTCAGACTCTCAGGAATTGTATTTTGTTTGCTTATAAGTTTATTAAAGGTCTGGCATTGGGGAACACAAGATTTGGCTACTGCGAGCTTTCAGATTCAAATTCAAACCAGCACAACACAGTTTTTACAACACTATAGAACTTCGGAGGAGTGGGGTGTTCGTGGTTTTTTTTTTTTTTTTCTTTATTAAAACTATAGATCAATATTGCCAGCATTTCAGGTGGTTCGGAGGGGGGTTTGTTGTTTGTGTTGGGGTTTTTTTGTCTATATCTCTCAAGTTCTTTTGTACTTTTCATCAGTGTAATTGTCTAAATAGTTTTAGATCCTTCACCATATTTTATTACACATTTTCATGTCTAATGCTTTGAAAAGCCACAAACAAAGCTGCATTCCTAATGCGGCAGTCATGGCACAAGCACTCAGGGAAGCATGCAGCCTTTTCCCTGTACTCAGAGGTATTCTGGGAAGTTTTCAAAGAACGCGAGTTCAGTGTTCAACTACAGTTGAATTTGAAAGGGAATACCTCACTTAAGCAGCTGTTTTCATATTTTGTAGGACTTTTCCATAAAACACTGTTAGAGAATGCAAAAAAATGTGCTTATAGCCTAACAAATAGGAGGGAAATGGTTAAGCAAAAAAATAAGTTTTTAAAAATGATAACAAAGTGCTCTTGTCCTTTCCCATTTATTATTTTGTCTTAAATTCAAATTTCTTCCTTTTCACAAGCCTCTTCCCTTTTCTCCTTTGCTACATAACTTAGTAAAGAGTCCAAACTACCTGATGAGAATCACAGCTAAGAAAAAAACCCACACATCTGTGCAGCATGGAAAAAACATCAATCCCACAGTGACTTACTGCAATGCTTTAAGTGCCTGTTCGTTAGAATTCAGATGCGGGGAGAGGGGGAAGATGAAGATAAAAGAACATGAATTCAAACTTTATGAGCATGAAGTTTGGAATTTTCTGTTCTATACCGAAGAAAAATAGAACTAATTCATACGAGTCCAACCCCACAAACTTTCTAGCAAGCAGAAGTTGCAACCATTAGATTACGAGTGACATTACAAATGAGATTGCTTCATTCTTACTAACTTCACAGTTTCTGTGGGAGCCATAAAGACCATACACCAAAACGTGGATTCACTAAAGCAGCTGTGCTCAAGTGTAGTTGCCACCATTCTTTTATCATTCAAGATAGCATCTCTGTCACAAAGCCAAGAAGCCACAGCAGAATTCAAGATGTTAAGAAAACAGACTTCAAAGGCTAATGCAAACAATTTGGGCAAGATTTACTGCTTTCAGAATTAATAAAACACAACCATTCTTAGATACTGCTCATGTAAAATGTCCAATTATGTCTTTATAACTTACAAAACTGTATATAACAGGTATGTCAATTTGATCTAGAATATTCTCCTTGTAAAATTATTTACATTAGATAAACGCAGTTCAGCAATGCCACACAGGCCTGCATGCAGAAGCAGACACGTGGCTCAAACAAAAGAGGTTTTTTAGATACCGTTTCAAAAATTGGTCAATGCTGGCACATCCAAAAATATTTTTATGGGTTACTGATTATATCCCATTTTTACCACTGATTCCTTAGTGTTCTTTCAAAATACTGACTCATTTACCAGCCCCAGACGTATGGTGAATTCACCTGTGGGGTCTTTGTGTGTCACACCCCTGATTCACAAGCTTCAGGTGTTATCCTGCAGGAGCCTCTATTTCCAGAAACTTTAACAGGGGAAAAAAAAAAAAAAAAACCAAACCAAAAAAACCCCAAAGATTTATCAAGCCTTTAGAGGACTACGTATAAAGAAAAAGCCCATCCTTGCTGGACATCTCCATATTTTAAAACCACTATGTTAAATAGCAGTAACTGACGTCCCTGATCAGTGTTAATGCGGACTAAGGAATCAAGCTTACATTTTAACTCTATGGCTATTGTTTGTTTCACTGTATAATCCCATAGCACCATAGTAGCTGGATTAGTATCTCTGGGCCAGAGCTGACTACTATATGGAAGACGGGGTAAAAATATTTGGAGGTCTCTGAGATAAAAAAATCACAGTTATTTTGCCCACCAGAAAAAAGCTTATTCTTTTATGACTCCAGCAAAACAAAATCTTAAAAATTAAAGGCTCAGTGCTAGTTATGATCAGTACATTTCCACAAACAGCCCCATACATCTACTCATATAAAGAATGAAGGCAGCCAATGCCACTATTCAAGTTCCCATACTTTCGTTTTTCTTTCTCACATTTTAATTCCTAGAGTTTTAGTCCTCCCTTGATTAAAAAGATAATTCACTTTACCAAAAAAAAAAAAATAAAAAATGCTGGCATTTCCCCTAAACTTTCACTGCTACTTTACAAAAATAAGCTTCAAAGTTTGACAAACAAGAGACCTTAATAAGAACTGCCCATTTCTAAACTTCTGTTGGTTTAGAATAGACAAGGCCAGAATTGATATTTTCAGTTATAACATCTTTACTTGTTAGCAGCAACACCACCCACATTTCTCTAGATTTCTTGAACCTAGAGAATTTGGTAATTTTTACCAAGTGGTCCAGTTCTAAGGGGAAATCCCACAAAAAAACAG
The DNA here is from genome assembly GCA_034782735.1 of Sagittarius serpentarius. Lineage (NCBI taxonomy): Eukaryota > Metazoa > Chordata > Aves > Accipitriformes > Sagittariidae > Sagittarius > Sagittarius serpentarius. Next base: position 18,553,063 of record JAVKLA010000001.1, read on the forward strand.
AATCTTTCGGAAAAGCTCTTTACAGTTATTTCAAGAAGATAAAAGGAAAGGTTTTAGCAGTTTCTGTTACCATTCTAGTTAATATCTACCAATCTACATTTTTTCCAGAAAAATATATGCAGAAAATGTCTGAAACTGCAGATTCTCATTCTATCACAAATAAACTCTATGAAGGTAAACATCTCAAAAATTTGGTTAATATATAGATGTTCAAGTATTGTTTCTGGTTTGTTTGGTTTTTGTCTTTAAGGCAAGCAAAGTACATAAGCAACAAAGCTAGTTTAATCACTTCTCAGGAACAAAAAGATACCAACTCCTCTACTCGGCAGTTACTTCACTTTGTTCTTTCCTTTAAGATTTTGTACATTTAGGAGCGTGGTGGTTTGACCCACCACAAGGAGTCCAAGTCAGAGACAGCATATTCAAGGATTATTTCCTCAAGCTTTGCATGAAAGCTACAACTCACCCACAGCGAACCTCCAGCTGACATGCTTGCATGCTACTGGAGAAGGTTTCTCCTCCTAACTGCTTGTAGAAGAGCTCCTACAGAGCCTGGCACACCACTTTTTCAACTCCATCTAGTCCCACCTGGTTTGTGAATTAACCTGTTAACAACCTTGATGATTCACAGCTGTCAGTGAGATTGCTTTTTTGCTAACAAGTGAGCACCTATTTCTTGGCTACTGCACAAAATAATCACAGAAATGTAATTAGCTGCAGATGTAAAGCCAGCTTTTTTATTAACGTGCCATAATGGGTTGCTGTATCTTTTAAGCTTTCTTAGCATGGTTAGTTATTCTTAAGAAGAGACAGCATTCAGGCATAGGTTTGCTAAGAAATTAACCTATTTGAAAAAAGAGTCTCTCAAGTAACTGCAGTTCCTCTAGTGTTTAAAAAAGAGCAAATTTGAACAGGGTGAGATTTAGTATAAAAATTTAATAGTGGAACACATGAAATTCAGTGCTGGCTGTAATAATGAAATGCAGCTTTTTATTTTTAAGATAATGTTCAGGTGTTTACTTTTAACCACCTTTGAGAGCTGCTTTTGTTTAGCAGTGCTCCAGATCAGTGATTCTTCTCTTTCACTCACCACATGGAAATGAAAGCTAGAAGATGCAGTAGGTACCGTAAATGCAAAAAGGTATCAGTGGCCTCAGATTCACTCAGTGAAGTTATATAGCAACAATTCGTTAAATGTGTTAAAATATTTAATCTTAACGGGAAAAGAAAAACAAAGCCACACTAATTTTAACAACGTAAGGTGGATAACCCTTTACAGAAATTGAGTGCTACCCATTCCAGAAGCTAGCAGTATTAAGCATCAGTAACTTGGCCTCTATAACAGCATTTCTGTTGCACACTCTGATGGAGTCTTAAATATTTTAAGAATAAAATAAGAATCGCAAAATATTTCTGCTACTTACTGCATACAACTTCTCCTTCAGAATAAAGATCATCTAAAGACTCTCTCAGACCCAGCCCTTTTCACCAAAATACTTCTTTCTTGCCAAGTTGATCAAATCTGTTGACAGAAATAAAATTTCAACATTATATTAAAAAAATTACACATTTTGTCTTCAAACAACTGAGGCTTCCCTTCTGTAGTAACTGTTGCATAGACATGTTTACGCACAGAGGACAGCTTTCAGAATTTGGACCTAGAGACCTGCTGCATTTACACCACACGATGAACGCATCATTGCAATAGCTAAATCTTTATCATAGCAGATAGAAATTACGTTTTACATGAAATGCTGTAGTATCTTAAAGCTGGTTTTATTTGACAGGATTTTGTCTCCAATGTGGGCAGGACAGCCCAGCAACTAAGGCCAGGCTATGGCCAGAAACAGTAAAGAGACTAAAACACAAACCTGCTGGGAAATGAAACTCTGGCCAAACACAGCTACAGCCTGACTGCCCACACAGACCCAGGCAGGTTTTACAAAAGACCGGGTGGCTGGTACAACCTGAACAGCTACACGTAGCGCAATGGCACTCATACTGCGTTCAAAACTAGAACAAAACTAAAACTGACATTTCTCATATTATAAACTCTTTCAGAGAGGGGAAAAAAAAAGCATTCAACAAACAGGATTTTGTTGTCTAAATGTCTTTAAGATCTGCCCTTAGGCATCTTACGTGAATCTTAAGATGGATAAATACCTTTAATAACCTGGATTTAACTCTTCTGTGAGTCTAAATCTCAGCTAATGACTTTGCTTACTTGTCTGCCAAAGTATGAAAATTATGAAAAATACAAAAATTTAGAAAAATACAAATAAAATATCATAAATTGCCAAATACCACAAGATTCAGTTTTACTTTTTACAAGAAATCACATTCTTTGTTAGAGTAACTTAGAAGGTATTTTAAGCTGAGATACAGTTTACGGAAGCTCTGACCAGAAACATGATACTGGATAGACTGGACAAAGCTGTCTTCTAGAAGGATATCAGTGAAATTCATTACCTCCCCAAAATATGGGGAGCCAGTGCTGATGCTATGGCTTCCTAGTTACAGAAATCTGGTAGGGCTGGACCCACAGCCCCCAGGGAAACAGCTGTCCCCTGTGGGAAGAAAACTCTTTGTTCCAGTTCTCAGTACACCAGCTTTGGCTAGTCTTTTTACCTGCACTGAGGTTGTACACCTAACAAAACATTATTTTCTGTAACTGGTTTTCAATTAAGGGTTATTATTGGAAATGCTATATGAGAACTAACTCTCAATCTTATGTCTACTATATTCCTGGTAGTTTTCTGTACCTTTAAAAATCTTATGTCCAGGCTGCATACTTTACTCAGACTGTTCTTTTTTTCCAACAGATCACTATCTTCCCACTGCATAACACGGAGATTTTGTGATCAATAGTTCCACATATCAGCGTGGCCAAATTTCTTTTCCAAAATAAAATCTGTGCAAACTGATAAATTAAATCACGCTGAACATGGGAGCAAGCTATGGAGTGCCAGACAAAGGCCACACTGCGTAGCCTGGCGCGCACAGAGACAAGCAACAGCCAGGAGATACCTCGCTCTCTTTGCTAGCTGCTCAGAGTGCTAACTTGTCAAACAGAAATTCGTAACATGGAAAATGAAATTAACTGCCACATGAAGAACCCAGTAAGAAGCGAAGATTTAGTCGACTAACTTTTAATTTATGCTAAATAGAATTCCTTCATGTTCCTACAGCTGAGCTGCAGAAAATCACTGTTCTGCAACGAAAATGAATGGAAAAATGTTAAGAAAGCCAGGATTGGACAAGACTTGTGAGTCACTACAGAGCTATCCAAAGGGATACAGAGGTCGTCCACTCGCTAGAACGTGGGCTGAAACAGTCACTGATTTATTTTCCAAGAATCCCAGTAAGAGGCACTCTCAGGGGAGCACAAGACGAGAGACTTTGCCGTGATTGCAGCTACAAAGATGACTACAGTTAAGAAATTCTGGCAAATGTTAGTGGCTACAGTAGTAAGTCAATGCTGTATCAGAAACCTTTGAGAATGCAAGCACTGATAGGGAAGCAAGACATTACAATAGCATAACTGGTATGAGAGTTTGAGTATTAAATGTGTTTATTAATTGATTTATTCATATGCATTCTTACCAAAGAAAAGATCTAGATTTACTGTTTGGGACTCGTGTTTTATGACTGAGCGTTTGAAAGTAGCTTTGGACATCCCTCTCTGAATTAGAGGATTACTAGGTATTCCTTGCTAGGAAGGAATATAAGTAGTGTTACGTTTACTGCTGGACTCAGAGTTTACCTGCCCCCCTCCTTCCCCAGAAGTGGTGAATTCAGACTAGTGAAACAGACAGACATGTAGGACCACTTGATGAAATGAAAAATGTAGAATATAAAATCTGATGACATTATAAACCAGCCTTTCTGCTTCAGGTTATGGATCAGCCTGAACCAGGTTAAATACAAGACTTCATCATTTTATTTAATACATTATTCATTTAAAATTAAACCAATAAAAAAAATCTACCTCTAAGGCTCTAGATGATTTAACTTAATTATACAATATGCTAAAATGCAATTAAACTAAAACACAAAACCTTGACTAGCTACTGCTTTCCTCTGCCACAGTTTAAAATTGAAGCATTTAGTCTGCCTGGTAGAGGCATGTTTTCTTCACCAGTAATCCTAGAAGTCACCAAATTCAGACTATTTCCGAGTAAGTCATGCAGAACTCCTGGTCTTTGAGCCCTTGCAAGATGACTTTGTGTGCAGCCCAGCCTCTATAATAATAGGGAGATACGGCTCTGGCAGCTCTACTAGTTATACCTGTAGCACATGGAAGTGCCCATGAAAGAAACTCTGACATCAACCGGTTAGAACTAGTAGAAATTACCTTACATGACATTAAAAAGCACTGGTCCCATACAAGGTTAAGTATGTAAGACACACAGTTTTAAATGAGGAATTGAGAAAGGCAACAGAAATACAGGACCTCAGTCTTTTTTGATTTATGAGTGATCTCAGGCTGGAGGAAAAAACTTGCAATTTGGGAGGTACAAGCTAATGACATACAGAAGTCCAGATCAAAAGTGATTAAGTCTGTAATTCCATGGTTACCTTCTGTCAGCTGATTTTGTCGCACTCCTGTCTGGCCCAAATGCATCATGCTCAAAACTCAGTTTTGTGCAACACGTGGGTTATTTACCTGTTTTATCATCCATAAGTAGAAAGAACAAGCAGCATGATTTGCTTTCACTGCTTTTTTGAAACCCTTCTGATCTCAGTAGCAATTTTTAAGTGTTGCTAAAGGGAGAGCTGGGCCATAGTAGCCATGCTAAAGGTCACCGAGCTTTGATTGAGGAGTTTCTCGGTGCCTACATTGCTGCACAGACTGCTCTCTCTCTGCTTGCTTTGGATGCCTGTCTTATCACCGATTATTGTTTGATGAAGGTTCTGACTCAGATGTAAGAACAAAAATAAAATCAAAGATCAAGTTATGACTAGGCTCTCTAACCTCCCATAACTAAAACTTCATGCTTAACCACTAAAGGAGAGGTGGCATTTTGCAGCCACAAAACCATTTTTCCTTTGTATGGTAACATATGTCACCACCTTTTAACGTTTTTAATGGCGTTTGTATTTTAAATGGGGAAAGTAATCACAAAACTGTATAAAATCACTATGCCAGATGTTGATGTAGTAGAAGAGGAATCCCAGAGATTAATAGACTGGAAGCCACAGTTCATCTAGGAAGCCAACCTGGAAAACATGACTAGTGCTGTGGGTAATACTGGAGTTCAAACATCTGTCTTTTCTTCCAGAAAAGAAAAAACCCACACCCTGGAATTTTTTAGAGCTACATATATCAATGCATGCTCTGAAAATGCTATGAACTTTTACGTGCTATTTTCTGTCTGCTTTTTAAGTAACCTCACTTTGAGTGTAGACATGGCCCTTCATTTTTGTCTAGAAAAGATGACTAATATGATTTTAGTTAGAAATGTGCAGTTTTGAAAATATTATCCTGTGTTTTGCATCAACTGTCCACACCAAGATGGGAAATATTAATCACTGTAGCAGTCTGCCACACACCAATAGATTCATTTAACAGATGTAGTAAGATTTAGGTAAAACTCAGTGGTCATGATGAAAAATTTGGAGTAAATCCAGTACAAGGAAAATAAAGCACAAAACTTATTAAAGGAGGAAATGTGAGAAAGAAGTGTCCTAAGCATCCTTCCCATTCTTCACTTCTTAGGAGGACACCGTGCTGGGCAACCTTGGGGAAGGAGGAAGAACTCTATCTGCTCCCTGAGGGAAAAATGGGGAACAAGAGAGTCATTAGCCCTCACCTTTGGAAAGCTGAGTCCTGCTCAGTCATTACGTGCACACAAGAAGAAAGAACATGTGTGAAAATCCTAGACAACAGCACAATGCCTATATAAAGGGGCATTCTTCTGTCTGACTTCCACTGGTGATTAGATTTATGATCTGAGAAACAAGTTCACTTGCATGGAAGTCAGAAGGATATTTTTTTTTTAACCTGATGCAGAAATCTATTGAAATAGCTAGAAAGTTCTTAAACATCAAAGGGATTTGGATCAGTGTCATTGAATTAGAGAATGACAAAATAAATTGTGCACTGCACTTTTTTCCCTGGATAAAGTACACAAAAAAACCACACAAATGAGAGCTCTTCAGTTTTTTTAGTAAACCAAGACAAAAATCCTTACAGAAAGACAATTCCTTTCAGTGATCAAAGTATTACCTCATCTCTCAAAGCATTATTAAAATACCATTCCTATAACGTCAGTTGGTCTTACTACCACAAAGCAGGAAAATCTGAGTAAACGGAGTATTTAATTTGCAGTCTTAACTACAGAGCTAGAAATACACTAACAGGTTGTAATTCTGCAGGTATAATAAGTTGTAGTATATGCTGTGGCTACTTTTTGGCTTCTACATATTTCTAAAATAGACCAGTATTTCCATTTTTTAACCAAGTTATTACAGCTTTAACATGTTTTATGTTACTGCTGTCGGAATATACTTAACCGATGACTTAATTTTATTTCGTGGAAAGGCTTAGAAGTACCAGTCAAAGATTAGGTCATAACAGCACTATGGTGGGAATAGGAAATAGTAAGAGAGAGCATGTGCGACAGGCGAGACTGCAAATCACAGACAGAACTACAAAGTAATAAGCAGATAGGGTAATAAGCAATATAAAGTCCAAGTTAATCCTAAGTAGATAGGGTAATAAGCAATATAAAGTCCAAGTTAATCCCCTGGCTAAATATTGTTGTGTATTTGGAGGTATCTCTGGGTTGACAAGAGTTATAAAGATGGCCAGCAGGTGGGGTTTGGGGTGGGTTTTTTTGTTTGAATTTTTGGGTTTGTTTTTTGTGGGGAGGGCTGGTGGGTTTTGTTTGTTTGTTTTTAACAGAAAGCTTTCACGAATGACAGGCTTCGGGGAAAGCAGAGAGACTGCTGCAAACAAAGAGGTGGTCAAGTTGTACATAACTGGTAGCAAAGAGATGCGGGTAAGCTAGAAATACATTCATTAACAAATAAGTAAGGGATTGCATCATCAGACATATTTACAGTGGATATAAGATTTTATTAATAATCCTAAATGTAAAGTTTAGAGCTTATTGTAACTTTCCCTTCATTAATAAAACTTAGTTGAGAAAAAATTTCTGTTCAGTAGAGACATCTGAACTACGAGTTAAATAGGAAAATGAAGAGCAGTTAAAATGCCTTCTGCTTTAAAGTAAGCAGAAAGCACCAGAAACATGAACTGGAAAAATGCAATCCTGTACATCTGTCAATGAACAGAAAACACCAGGTTCTCTAGGACAACCTCAGAAATTAGGTAATGGTAGTAAACTTTCACTGCAAACACATTCGCAAGGTCATATATCTGTTTCCACTTTTGGAGAACTGACATCAAACATGCTAATTCTTGACAGAAAGAGGAATGCTTATATTTATTATTAATAGGGCTATGATATTTTTGCTGACACTTTTAAGGAAAAAAAAGTTGTAAGCCATTACTGTGTAGCAAAGCATCCAAGTTATCATTGCATTGCACACTAAGGTTACAAGTTTCTAGTCAATTCTCTTTGTACACCTGTAACAACTTTGCCAGAATTGCGTTTACCAAGTCTCTAATGCTGTAATATTAATTGCTTAATATAATTATTACAGTCATTACTTTCTTGCCACAAGAATAGTTTATGAAACAGTGTATGAAATACAACTTTCAAATGGACAATACAAATGTCTAGACCCTCTCTTATTCATAGACTGCATATTCCAACCTAGAAAGTAATTTAAGAAAGGGAGTGTCAGAGAAAACATCTTCACTGATTAGAAGTGAATTAAAGTAGTTCTGTGAAATCGAGTACAAGTAGGATTAATTTGGAGGCAAACATCCCAGAAGCAACCTCTGTAACTGATAAAACACTGTACTTTTCTTGCAGAAAAACAGGGGTTTGGATGCAAGACAAACTGCACTGTTATTGATTGGAGTTTGCAAAATGTATGTAGCATGTCCATAGCATAATAAACACTTGTACACTTTTTTTTTTTTGGTGGAGGTTGGGTTTTTTCTGCCCCACCCTCCCCCCCCCAACAGGTAGGAAATCTTGATATTTGCCAAAAAGCTCAAGTCTGCTGGAATTCCCACTTCTACAAACCAAATATAAAAGAGCTAATATAAATCATCATGTAAACTCACCAAAAAAATCCAAGTCTATCGTTAGTCATGAACTCCTTTTAGAGGAGGTCAGCATTGAACAGCACCTGCTAATACTTCCGTAATTTCCCGAGTCTTAGTGTTCCCATTCCTTCATGTCCTTCAGTCATGAGCTTTTGCTCCGTGCTCAGATCTGGTACGGGGGTGTGGAGCTCCCTCTACTCTATTCTCAACTAGGTGAAAAGCAACTTTTTCATAAAATTTTACACCATATCACAGATAATGTGGATTAGAATTTATTCAACAAATACAAACCAGCAAAACATGTATGGTACGGCATACAGAGCTCTTATTTTTACTATTCATCATCATGGTTTTCTACGGTAATACGAGAAAAGAGTCAGAGATGACAATGAAATACATTTCTTGTTATTTCTGTTACAAATCTAACATAGGAGAATAACAGGAAGTTTCAGGTTCCCTTCCATGTCCTCTTAAAATTTAATCTATTTTGACTCTGTGGTCTAGATATGTTTTCATACTTTCTCTTAGTTTTTTCCAGTAGTTTATTGTAATATAAACATTAGTTTAGCATTCTTTTCAATTAAAGCAATGTTCCAATTCTTTCACGGTTGGTATTTTCTCTTTCCAAAGAGATTTTTTTTCAGTACTACTAAGCTAAAGTTACTGTTTTGCTTTTCTTCACCTTCTCCCTCCTCTGAGACCTAATGCAACATTCATTTATGGATATAAACACTTTCACACCAGGGATCAATTAATATAATTTCATTTTAATGGAAGACGGATAACGTGGGGGGAAGGACAAGAGAGGAAAAATACTGACAGTATGTTAAATAATATTTTAAGCATCTACTTTGCACCCTCCCCCAAACTACAGCCACTTTACCTACTGAATAGCTGCCATTTATGGAGACTCATGAGTTTAAGGTGTGTGTTGGGATTTTCTCATCTTTATACTATTTTCCTTTTAACAACACTTTTGGGATAAAGGCAACACTAAATAATGTTTCAAAGTCTTAACCATCAAGTTGCCATATGCTTGGAGATGAACACAGGTAATACTAAAGTTTAGGGAGCAAATACAGCAGCCCTGAAGTGGTTCATGTTTTGTTGTCACTATTATAACTGAGCTGTGGAATATATAAGTACAAAAGCATCAAAAGCATTTTCCCTGTTGCAAAGGGCCCATGAGCATAAAATTAAAGTCACTACAAGTAATGCCCTCCATACAAAACCAGTTATGGATAGCACGGTTAGTATCTTTAAAGTTAGCAATACTTGTATACCAAAATTTCTGAAATTTAGGAAACAAAATTATATCCAGACCTACTTATGTCTCAGAAGTAAGTAGGCTTGGATCTAGAAAGCGGCCAGCATTCAGTGCTACTTCCAAGTGTGAGCTCAGTTAAGGAATAAATCTTTTTTGACAGAACTAGAATGAAAGAAGAGGTTTTCCAAGCATTTAGCTTTCTGTTCGTTGACAAGCATTGATATTTTCAGATTTTCGACTGTCATGGTTGGAAGTAGGTTCTCCCTAATGTGTTGTCAGGGTTCAAAGCCTTCCTCACTAGAATCAGAATCAGAGCAAGGACTTCCAAAATCCAAATCTCCTCCCGAATCCAATACTGATGAACAAAGTAAAGGAGGCCCTTTTTAAAAGGCACTGTATATATCTGTAACAATAGATCTAAAACAGTTAATTCCAGTCAGAAGAGAGACCTTGGGGTTATAATGCATAGCTAAATGAAAATTATCAGTTGTTTGGTAAGGTTAACAAAAAAAAAAAGAGAGTGTATTAAAAAGCGTTAGGGAAAAGTAGAAAAAAAAAAACATTTTTCTGCAAAGTGACAGAACCTGAGGAGCACTACCAGAAGTACAGAACAGTCCCCATCTGAGAAACAAATACAGAGACTTTTTCTAGGAAAAAAAAGATATACCCAAAGAAGGACTATGACAGAAAACTGAAAAAGAACAGTGATACTCAAGTGTAGAGAGATGGGAATCGCTTGACTTCCTTTAAAATATGAGAATTAGGGGAAAGTAAATTATCGAGGGGCATAAGAGGAGCAAAAGAGATACCTTTACACACAACAGATTGTTACGCTGTGGAAGTCATTGCTGCAGGATGCCACAGAGGTCAAAAGCTTATGTGATTTCAAAATGCAATTTTATAAAATTGATACTTTCTCTGTATCTGTATCTGACGGCAGAAAAATTCATCAAGACCTATTAAACAACAAGAAATTACCTTCGATTGCACTTAATTTTAAGCATTTAAATAATACATTTAACGCAAGGTATTGCTTGCTGTATGCTCCTCTATGATCAGAGACCAACAGGAATCTCTAGAATGCAATTCAAGTCACAGATAGGCTTTGCTTAGGTTAACTAAAATGACTCCAAACTGCCCTCAAACCTGAGAGTCCCAGTCAAGGAATAGCATCCCTAACCCTGAACGCTGACACTCCTATTATATACGAAGGCCATCCCTTCAAGCAGCATTACTGGCAGAACATGCTGGCACCAGGATTCACATCACCATGGCCATTAAAAGGAAAGCTTGCCAGCATTAGCTTCCATAAGAGAGTAACATTTCCTGGCAAGTTATGCTAAAAGCTCTTTCAGTCTGTGGATCACAGACTAGCCAAGAATTCTCTACAGTCCTCCCAAAGGTGAAACACAGAATCTCACTCAGAAATCAGTTTCGGTCACTGGCCTCAAAACATGTCCCTTCCTACTTTATCCAAACTCCTTTCCCCCACACACACACTTCAACAGCTTCAGCTTGCATCATTTTTGTTATCCATTACATCAAGGAGTATTATAAACTTACAATAACGACAATTTATTTCTTTACGTTATAAGGCATCTTGGTAAAGATAATACTAACTACAAAAAGCAGACTAAAATAATTGTGTCTAGTGAAAATAATTTGCCTGTAAACAATTAGCACAGCATAACTGCAAAATCTCTGAAGATTTCCACAGGCTGCACTTCTAGTATACTGAACAGCAGCTGCAGGTAAGATACAACTAGAACTGGCTACATTACAACAGTTCGCTTTAACTGAAGATGTGCAGTCTTAGGGAAATGGCTGTTCTTTTGTTGATACAATTTACCAAGTTACTTCTTAAGCAAATATTTAATTAAAAAAAAAAATCTTTTAATAAAAAAGCAAGTTTTGTAACATTTAATCAGTATCAAGTATTTTTTGCATTTTGCAAAAAAAACCCCACTGCGGTCCTTCTGCAGCAGTGTTATTCAGCTTGCTTCTCGTAAGCAATTTTTCAAAAACAATGCTGGACAGACTGAGACAAACACACATATCACTACAATAACTTGGTCTTTATAATACTTTCTTGTAGACTATAAAAGTGATAAAAGATCTCAGAATTATGAAAGATATTTATAGTCCTATTCAGAATGAGGCGAGTACAGAAATTAAAAACATGTAAAATGAAAGAAAATTACTTTTGGCATGTCATCTCCTTGCATCTACCTACCTATGCATGCTGAAGACCTATAAAGCCATACTAAAATGAGGCATAGAGCCCCACATGACTCAGCACAGAACACCAAGCAATCCTGAATAGCTGAAATGATTTCTGGAATTAAGCAGTCAGGAAGTCCCCAGGCTACTGTAATTTGTGCTGGTGACAATCTAGCATGCTACCCAGACTCTTTGCAGAGAAATCTTCATCTCAAACCCTCTCAACTTGTTTAAGTACAAGCTCCTCACAAAAATGATTCAGACCACTGGGCACAAACACCTAAGCAGGGCCCATCATTTTCAACAAAACAAATGATAACCAGTCAGGAAGACTCCAAATGATGTAAACTGAAACAGTGCTCTGCTCTGTTTGCTATAGATTTAAAAAGTTGTCTAATTATTTCATAGCTAGTCAGCTGCTGCTTTTTTTTTTTTAAATTCCTTCTAAAAGTTTGAATTGCTTCATTTTCACACTTCCAAACAATGAAGTGTCACAATTTCAGCAAAAAATTGTAATGCTGTGTTTTCCCAACATCTAAAAAAACCAATACAAATGTTAAGCAAGCTGTCTTTTGCATGGCAAAAAGCTTTTTGTCTTTGGTACGTTTAGATCACGATAACTAACCAGCTGTCCAGGCGTCCCTTATGAGTATCAAGTACCTGCTGGAAGCTCATCCGTAAGCCCTATATTGAATAATACTGAACAGGTTTGCAATTGTACCCGGGGCAAGAAGTACATAATAGTAACAGTAGTCTGAGTGCAATGTCTATTTAGAAAGAGCATTTACATTAAAGACGATTACAGGTGGAAACACATGAAAAGTCTTCTCTGTATAACATACTTGCTTTACTCTACAGTAGTTGTATGTAGTAGATTAAAAATAAACAATAATTACAGTTTATTAATATGGCTTTTTCAACCAGTTGATCTAAATAAATCTAAAGCGCTGTAGAAATAAATTAGCACCGATTAGAACTTATTTAGTTACTGGAATCAAAACAGTGAAAAATTAAGTGGAAGCCTGTAAGAAATGGAAGATAATCACGTTTAGGAGAGCACAGAAAGTGTCCCAGCTTCTCTTCATGCTCCCGGTATTCTATAAGGCCAGATATCACTTTCTAATCTGAGTTTTGTTCATAACTTTATTGTAACGGTTGCATTTCGATAGCACTTTTCATCTATAGCTCAGTTGCAGGCGATGTCAGCTCACAAGTAGGTTGTCACCATTTTGAGCTGTTGAGGCACTTGCCCAGCCTCTGGTGCAGAGGGGGGACACACAGATGTGCCCTTGTTAGCACAGACCAACACTGACATCTGGTGCCAGCAGAGCCATTTTACACTGGGGCAAAGATTCAATTTTGCGACTCACTGAAAGGTTGCTGGTTTGACTCTTAAGATAAATCAGCACCTCCTATTCAGCACTAAACGACATCAGAGTTTGACTATAGGGAAAAGAAAAGAAACAGTAAGAATACCAAGGATATACTTAAAGCTGGGAGAGGAAAGCGAGAGTACATTCACGGTATTTTTTTCTGTAATGTGCTTTTTCCAAAATGGTGGTACTGGCTGTCATATCTCAAAATAATTTTAGCTGCTGCTAAAACAGGGAGTTCACCATTTCCGTGAGAACAGTATTAGGATTATCTTTGCCAGGATGTGCAGAGCTTGCACACTAAAAAGGTTGTTTGTATTCTGAATGTAAGTGCTCAAATTGTAGCTGGCAAGAGCTTATTTGCCTTGCTTGAACTGCTACAACCACTACATGCCCCATGTTGTGGGCTGGGGAATCACCCTGTGCCAGGACTGCTGGCTACTTCCCCAGAGCAAATTACCCCTAAGCAATGGGGCATTCAGCTCAGTCCATATCAATAAGTCTAGCACAGTTAGGGTTTGGGGTACAATTTTCATACGTACAGGTAATGTCCATTTTCTTGCAGGCCACAACCTATCACTACCAAGAATATCAAAGACAAGCTGACAAACCAGGCAGGATGATCTCCACGGCAATCCAATGACGTTTTCCAACGCTGTGAAGAACCAATTACAACAGAGTACAGTGACCATCTTAACTAGTAAGGAACTAAACTTTTACACTGCACTCGGTTCTGCTACCAGCTGCTAGCTCAAATATGTCCATGAAAGATGCACAAACCCGCCACAATTACAAGCCACCCTCACCATTCTCTCATGCAACTAGCCAACGGAGAACTACTTCCAAAGCGTAGCTGTTCTGTGCATCAAAACACTTTGCAACATGTTCTCATTCCCATAAGGCACTCAGCAGCCAGCAGACTGCTGTAATATTACTTGCAAGAACAGACTTGGAAAAAGAATGGCTTTTTATTATTGCATCTTTGTGCCAGCGCAGAGAGTATCCTAACTTACCAGATGTTTCTTATTTCTTTTTTCTAAACTGCACTTGGGCTTTTGGTATTTCTAGAATGTGAAGGTTTCAAACAAAGAGGTTTCTGTTACCTTAAGAAATCCAGTTTAACAGTGCCTCAAAAATCTGTAATTACATGAGTCAAGTTTGATTGTGAGAAACACACCAAGCCTCCATCCAAAGTGAACACTTTGGGTAATTCTTGTAACCCCACCGCCTCAAAAAACATGGAAACAGTAATAAGCTCTGCAGGTTCCATGAATGCAAAAGCATTGATTATGTGAAGTTTTAAGGTTTTGGGAGGGAGAGTTTTTCTTGTGGGGTTCCCCCCCCCGCTTTGTTTTTTTTAACTTGAGACAGTGAAAAATACTGAAATCCCAGAACTAAGCAGGGCCCTATATTTTGCAGGGAAAAAACCCAGAAAAATATTGAGGATTTTGAAGGCATGTGCAAGGGAAGGGGGTACAAAAGCATGACAACTAATAAAATGAAGTACGCCTTGCCCGGCCAGTGCAAAGTGTTACAGATTAGTTTTCACTTCATCTTAACTAAGAAGGCAAGATCTTATTAAGTACCATGGCTACTTCAGCAAATGTGTGACTGAAGTTTTAGATTTTCCTGCTTGCAAGAGATGCCAGTACATTTCAGTTCTCTAATCCCTAACAAGCAGCAGCTTCTGCTATAAGAAAATACAAGCATGTACAGAAGGCACACAGTTTACAGCACCTTATTTTACTGACTGCTTTTTGGTGTGCAGCCATTAAAAGAATCGCACTTGCATTATGGATGGTCTCTAAGCCCTACATTAGAAGTCTGCATTACTTTTGAAAAATAACTGTAACTCAAAGAATGTGGAAAACAGTGAATTCTCATTCTCTGGATAATAGATAAGACAGAAGGAACTCACTGGGGGAGGGGAATTAAAGCAATTCAAGCACAGTAGCAGACAGTTGGGCAAGAAGCAATGGCAAATGAAAAAGTCCCCACAGCTACTGAAAAGCTCACCGTGCAGTTTACAATTTAAAATACTGTTACATTGCAGCACAGGTTCAATCTTTGGTTTATTTTCTGTCCCACTTGTGGATTTTCATCATCAGACTAGCAGCTTATTAAACCAGGATGGATCATTTGTTTCCTTATTTAATGAGCTGCACTACAAACAGGCAGACGCAGCTGCCTGCTTTACCACTTGTCTAACTACAAAATGTTGCAGTTGCACGCTCAGTGCCAAAAAACCTCATCTTTTTGAATTATGCCTTTACTAACTGCTTATTGACTTCTATATCTTTAAATCTACTACTAAGTATAAACAATGAGAAATCAACATGGGTAACCAGGTTCCCTGGGATACAATCTTCCAGCATACTGAAACAAAGCCTCCCTATGGTTTCAAAACATTGCATGACAATAAATAATAAAACATTGAACTATAAATTCACATTTGTTTTTATATTCTTGCAATCTCACATACATTTTTTTCTTCTGCCAGTACGTGTGGAAATTCAGGACCCATGATTACACAGTTTTAGATTTGGGCACAGTCTCTCCGAAGTAAGTAGTATCATGTCTGACTGTAAGACTTCCACGTAGTCATTCCCGACTTCTTCAAGGTCTCATTTGTGTTGCCTTCTTTTTCTCCTTTTCCCACCCTTCCCACAATTAGGACAAGGGGGACTCCTTCTGTTATCCCACAGGCATTTTCAAAACATGCTCAGTTTTGGGGCCTATCAAGGCGTAATACTCACCTGTTTTCAGATTTCAAATAAACCAACTAGGAAAAAAAAAAAGTATGATCTCTGCTACAAGAGCTGAAAATTTAATGAATACTAATATTAAATATTAAATACTGTGTGCAATGTTAGCAAACATCTGCGTCTTTGAAGAATTTCCATTCACAGAAGCTGTCCAAGCTTGCTTCTGCTCCAAACCCTTGTCATTGCGGTAACCGTAACACACTCGACTACCATAATAAATACTTGTTCGCTTATCTTCGACCTACTTCTGAAGTCTGCTACAATACAAAAGCCTACTTTCTTACCAATGGTACTTGCACAAAGTTTTCACTTCTGTACGACCTTTCCCATCCAGCGCAGCTGGGAACCACCGAGCGTCCTTCGCAGGCTGTGCTGGCGGTCTCTGATCCCCACCGCATTAGCCACTCTCCCAGCTGGCACCCTCACCACCAGGTACAGCAAAGGTGACGGGCATGGGGATGGCCCCAGGAAACTACAGTTTTCACGAATACGGGCTTGTTCCCTGGGCAAAGGCACAACGCCAGAGTGAAACTTTTCCCCTTCCTATTAGTCAATGGCACGAAGGCCTCACCAAGGCAAGGTTCAAGTCTCCACTACCATCAACCAAAACTCTTCACAAGCACTATGAAAGTAGGTCAGGCGGTGCTGCTCACTCTCTAGTCTCTGCTGTGGGACAGCTGACTTCGGAATAAGTTATTAACCAAGACACACAAGTGGTGTCTCAAAAAGTTTACAGGAATCATAATAAGCATCCCGAGACCAACTTCAGTCTACTGTGCTTATTTTTTAAGCACAGTTTTACCAATTTCAGTTAAACCTGAACTCAATAGAAACAATAAAATTGCTCATTTTCCATGGATTTCACTGGGATACGATTTTAGCCTGAGATGTAACCCTTTAGTATCAACTGTTCCACACATTAATGTGTGTGAAAACGCACACATTACCTTCTCGGCATTCTAGATGGGTTTTAGAGCAAGACAGCTCCAGCTGTCTATGCAGCAGGTTAGCCAGCTTTCAAACTCCAGGAAGCGCTTGGAGCGCTTTTAAACCAACCTTGTATGCATTTGCAGAAGCCTCTAGCTGGCTTAAGACTCTGCCTGAAGTTTGTGCTCTGGGCACCCAGGCATCTCAGACAAGGCCTTCAAGTATGGAGGCCTGAAACACCACATGATACTGTGGGGATCACAAAGAACTGCCAAATGCAAACTCAGTCACGCTGCCTTCAGAAGTTGACTGCGTGCAGAGGAATTGTTCTTGTACCTCTGCTACCTATATCACCTACCTTGCTCAGCCTTAAGTTAGGTTCTCAAAACTTGTTTCTAGAGCTCTGCTGATTCCTTACTTAGCAGCTACGCAGCAGCAGCTACCTTCACTTTGGCTACACAGACCCAAAAAATGCAGAGAGACGCGCCTCCAAAACCTCTCAACAGGCCCATGCATTCCCTGATGCACACCAGTTCAAGGGTAATTTGTTACAAGTGCGTGTAAATCTACAAGAGATTACCAAGGGAAACCCAAGAGTCTGCTGCCCTTTGCAAACTTTTCACCCTTAAGCCAGAGGCACAGCATGCTCACCAATGTCAACTATTTTTTTTAAAAAAGCACCTTTGTATTTGCAACAAAAAACAGGGGAGAAACTGATTTTTTTTTTTCTACTTATGTTCAAATAAAAAAAAAAAAGACAAAACCCTTACAGCTGCTTCGAACAGTCTGGGCAGCGTAACAGCTGTGGAGACTTGTCTTGTTTCTTTCCATGAAAACAGGTAGGTTGATGGTGGCAATGTACCTGTCACCTCATTGCTGATAGCAATGGAAAAATCATTGCTGTGCGAGAGGTGTATTGACTCATAAGCTGCACGGTGGGGATAAAAGCCTGGAGTGTATCCATGCCTGGAAAGCTTTATTAAATCCATGTGAACATAGTGACATGCAGAGAATAGCTAGAGTTGTCCTAGGTTTGACTTCCTAGACAGTCAGAGAAAGTATTTCTTTCCTTACCTCTTTACAGCTGCTGCCCTTTCTGAAAACAAACAGATTTCTAGCATACGTCAAGAAATAAAGACCTGTAACACTAGATTTTCTGCCACTACCATTCATGCATTCCTCCTGCTTTACCCCCTGCCATTTGACACAGAAGTCTGAAAAAAAGCATCCGAGTTTCATGTGGTATCTGTTGCAGAACATAAAAATTTAGTAAACAGTGGATTTTTTCCCCCTTATTTGAGCCATGTGTGTTCTGCTCTGTAATCTACCACAGATGGTTCTTTTCTTGTTACATAGATGTAGCATCCACTACTTTTAAGGAACTATGTGTGTGTGTGTGTTTTATGAGGGAACAATATAAAACAGAATTCAAGCAAACATCTTTAAAACCAACTTGAAAGGTAGTTTATAAATTATAGGGAAGCACAAAGCTCCTTGGCATTGATACATACACAGAAGGGCTGTTAAGGACAACAGAACAGCTACTTGACTACAGCAAGGCAAGGCCAGACAACTTCAGTTGCCGATTCTTTTTGAGCATACTCAACATTTGTATGTGTTCAGAGAAACAGTTGAATTTCTATTTTCGACATTAATGACCAGACTGCTGATGATTTCTTTGGTTTCAATTTAGAGCTTGCAAAAAACCCAAAATAAAAATCAAGCATACCCTTTAACACCTGTAAAAATACTGCAATTAATGGATGCCTAGGAGAGTTGGTCAGAGGAGAATATTTGAACACAGATAAAAGTCATTTCCTTTGGCCACAACAGATTTTTTTATTAGATACATATTGAGGTCCTTTATTCAAATCCTGCAAAGAGTTTGAAAGAGGCTTTAGACTAAAAATTGGTCAACTGGGTATCAGGAGATCTACGTGGTTCCTCTGATGTAGAATCAAATGAACTAAAGGTGCAGATGTATTTCAGAGAGGTACTACTGAGAAGTGTATTGTTGTTAAAAATGGTTTTGATTTACATTAGATTTTTGAGAACTGGATAAAATTTCTGTGGCCATCAGATATTAGAAAGCAACAAGAACAACAGAAAACCCTGCCTATTACAACAGCAGCCACCACTAATACATGTTTTGAGGGAATTTTTAAGGTATTGTGCCTTTCTGTAAGGGATTTCAAATCCAACATGCAACACAAGCACATACACATTTTGATAAATTAAAACAGAAAATAAAATTAACAGCACACTTCCATGCACTCAAGTGACCATTTGATTTACTTCATTTTTAAAATCTAAACATAGCTCTGCAAGCTTAACATTTTTACTTCCCAGTTTTCAGAGAAAGAACATCCATTTTAGTGCCCAAACAATGGTGCGAATTTTGAGACCGTTTCTTGATGCTCCTTAATCTATGCAGTTAAGACGAATGGTGATCAAAGTCCAGTTAATGAATGACATGAATAATAATTCTCTTTGAATACACAGTTACTTCATTGGTCTCCTACAAACAATGGAGAGTTTCAAATATGTGGATGAACTATGCCAGTACAGGAAGTTAAAGAAGAGTTGTTAAGCTTGCTTTGACGTTGCAGTCCAGGCTGTGAAAAACAGGTAAGCTCTACTACTTTATACTAGAAGCAGGGAAAACTATTTATTTGTGTTTCCCATACCTTACATACACACGTGCTTTCTCAAATGCATATCAGCAAACTGTCACTTCAGAAGTGAGTAATGCAGATTAAAATGAAGTTTCACCTCCACATCATTTTAGGCTGCCTTGAGAAACGCCTACAGAACAAGCTGAAATATATGAATGACTTTTAACTGAAACAACACAAGTGATTTGTCAGTCAGGAAAATAGATCCATCATTAACTTCTGATATAAGCAAACCAGTTTAAACTTATTTTACCACTACTAGACTCTAGTAAAACAGCCTGGCTTTATTGAGAATCAAAAAAGAAATCCCAACCAGATTAAGAATTATTACTTTAACTAGCAAATACTACTGCTCTATTATGATTCCATAAAGACTCTCTTGTAGATTACTGGGCTGCTTGTAAAAACAAAACTTCAAAGAGATTCAACATATGGTTTACAGATCAGATAGTTCACAGCTTTGTAGTTAGGATTTTTGTTTTGATTTTAAGAAACAACTCGTACTTCGTATACCACGCTTATTAATGGGCATAGACCTAACCATCTGGTGTGTAAACACAGTCTAATTTTTTAACCCTTATCCAGCCCAGCTGTTATGTTACCATTTTTCTGTTGTCATTTTATGAGGCTTTCATTAAAATGTCACTCACAGCTAACAAAGCCTGAGATAGGAGGGGAATTCACCAAACTGAGTTTTGGAGAAAATCTGTAGTTACTGTAGTCATAGTAGTCACTGCCCTAGCATAAGTTCAGCTTTTTTTTAAAAAATTAAAGCAAATTACAAAAGAAAGTAAAGTCCACAAAAGCCAATCAATTATTTCCATTCTTTTCACACACATGCAAACCCTGAGTAACAACTGAGAGGGAATGCAATCAACAGCTCAAGTGTCTGAAAACAAAGAATTCTAGAGAATAACTTCTGCCTTTAGATACTCATCCGAGTATAGCTGCATATAGTAGAAGTTACCAGTGCCCCATTCATTCCAGTAGGGCTGAGAGTTTACACAGGTAAGCATTTGTCCATATAATTTTCTTTGTCTTACTGAAAATCAGCATGGATAGATCCTTGGCGGCAGATTTCACAAATGGCTGTAAAATTCCAAGAAATCCAGGGGGCTTTTTGTTTTTTCATACTACAGAGTTTCATCTCCTCTCCATCGTTTGCAGTGAATTAGTTGGGAGTAGAGAAATCAACAATATATACATTAGTTTCATAAAATATTAATCATTGTTTCTGGGTATTGTTGCGAAGTTTTACTATACAAAAGAACTCATAATTCATCTGCATTTGTGGGTAAAATCTAACATTAACATCTCCAGAAACTAACTCCAAAAAGATCCACAGGTGTCTGGTAAACTAAGGCACAGCTATTACAGCATTCATCTCTTGTCAAAAATAATGATTTCGTACACTAGGAAACTCAACTTATATTTCAGAAAACACTTTTTCACATTTCTTCTTGACCCTGCCACAGAGCTAAGTTCCATTAATTACTGTCTGTCTTGGACTAGCTTGCAGCAAGGCTTCTCAAAACTTCACTCCTACTACATCTCAAAGCTCCCTATCTTCTCCAGAGATGACTACTTAGTGCAATTAATATTTCAGAAATGTGAGTATTTTATCTGAAATTGCCTGCTTATTAGAAACAGGTAATAATTTTGAGTAGCAGAAACTTAGGCTTTGCCAGTAGGTTTTGTCATGGAAAATTCTATGATGAGAGTGCTATGTGTTGTTTCATTGTCAAAAAGGGCCGTAAGCATAACCAGATGGAGAGATCTACTAGAAACCTCTTATTATTTTCTTTCTCAAAAAGCATTTATTGTGGTGGCAGTTTAGCATTCAGTCACCCAGTGATTCTGGTGGTAAATCTATTTTTGTGAGGAAATGGTCCTGCAATAGACTTTTGTAAAGTGCCAGAACCAGGCATCAGCAATGCTGAGCTCAATTGCAGATACATCATGAGCAAAGGTAAAATAGTTGTGTTAACACCAAGCATGCAATAAAACTACTTAGTAAGTCCTCAGACTCAAAATCACAGTCATAACATGCCAAAGGGAGATAGCGCAGAAGGTGATGCGTAAAGAAATATAACCACCTCTGCTAAGCATAGGCTAGTGCTGGCATACTAAAGAAAGATTTACAGGAAGACAGACATAAGTCCATGAAAATGCTTTCCATTGACCCAGATAGGAACTTTTATAAATGCTTGAAATCAATGGTTAAATAAAGTTCTAACTGATTTACAAAGCAGTGGCAGCTGCTATGCTATATACCTGGTCAATGCAGTTCCAAGGAATATCAATGAAGTTCAGAGTTTAATTTCAGGGTATTTTTGTTTGACTGACAAGAGCTTTAGATGGTTCCTGGATTTCTTTTTATGGCATCAAAACCAGTTGGACATGATCTCTGGAGTATCTATGAGTGTTTATCCAGTTTTATTCTCCTCCTGTAGTTTTATAGCCCCTATTAAAGGAAAAAAAAAAAACCCAACCAACTCTCCATTCCCTCACAACAAAGCTTTTCCAAATTTTGTCTTGCTGTGCTTCAAATTTATCCAAATGATTTGTGAAGCAACTTTGAAACAGGGAGAAAATATGCCTCAGCACTACAGTATTGTTACTTGCAGTAAGGTAAATCAACTCTAGTTTGAAAATAAACACTTAACAGAGCCAAGAGGCTGGGTAATAGAATAGAAAGGCAAAATACTCTAGAACAGCCCATTAAAGAGGTTCAAAACCTTGTTTCATTTTAATGTCTTGGAAAGCTGCTGGTATGTATCCAACCAAGTTTTATTTGTATGTACATGAAGCTGATGAAGGTTAAACCTACAGTGTATGAACACTTAAAAAACCTGTTGCTTGCTTGGAAACTTCACGTATAGGGTCCATCAGGCTCTAAAAATCTGTATTATGTGAGCAGACTTAATTAATTGTGGTTTTGGAAAAAAAAAAAATCAACTGAATAGTACGAAAAAAGTGAAAGCCAGAAACAACAGTACACAGCTGAAGCCCAAATTTAAGATGTTTGCTCACAAAGGTATCACTAGTTCTATGGTAAAACACATTTAAAGAAAAGCTAAGAAATGAAGGCGTCTTCTGTTCAGTGATATACGGGATGACCTGCAGATTACTCCTGCAATTTTGCAACAAGTGAATAGTTATGTGCTGAGTGTGATGGGCTGCCTATATGGCACGTATAAAAAAAGGACACTACATGGAAATCCCAATTTTATGAGACCATCCTAATTTTTTTTCCCAAACTTTCAAGAGGAAACAATAAAGTAAAATCATTGTACCAGTTTTCTGCTAGTCCCCGTGTTTTTTTCTGAGAAAGCATCGCACAACCAGTTCAGCTCTGGCATAACAGAAAATAAACTGAAAAAAATTCAGAGAAAAACACAAGACTAAATTGACTAAGTGAAGGTTTTAGAGGAAAAATTAAAGTCTCTCAATGGTTTCTTGTAAGAGAAACCAAGGAAACAAGCAGAATATGACAGTCTAAATACATGAAAGATTTAAATATTGAAGGGAAATGGTAATCAGAAAATACTAATTAGGAACACTGATATAAAGTTCAGAGGTACACATGCTTCCTAATAATGAAATTGAGGGATTTCACTGTCAGCTGATATAGCTCCTTCTGCCAATAAAACTACTTAAAGTACTGTTCTTTAACAAAAAGCAAAAACACGCTAATGTGGGCAAAACACAGGATGTGTCATGGACCCTATAATCCTACACTTTGCAAGAAAGCAGGCTATGACTTATAATACATAGCTCTCAAGTCTGACTTGAGAGATCTTTGAAGGCTGGTTCTGAAGGAAAGGATAGTTCTATTATTAAATTAACCTTTTTTTCACATGCCTGATCTTTTATAGACCCATGGCAAAGTCTGGATTCACATTTGTATTGAGAGTTTTGTTGGAAGCAGAAGTGAGATTACAAAACCAGAAGTAGGTTTTTAGCTGTAATACCACATCTTTTGCCACTGAATACACTGTGGATGGAAAGAGCTGTAATAAATAGCACAGAATGTTCCAAAGGCTGGTAGAGATGAAAAATGTTGGGTTTGGGTTTTTTTGGTTGGGTTTTGGTTTTTTTGTTTGGTTGGTTTTTTTTTATATCCTGCTTGGACTAAGCTTTGTGAGCACAGACAAAAATGTGAGCAAGTCGCAGCTGATTCAGATATAAGTAGATTTCAGCTCCAAACTGGAATGCAGTGGGGGTTTGTTAAGTGCTTTATCCACCTTTATTCACAATTCTGAAGCAATGGCAACTTCCTTCCTGTAACTGAAGCAACGGGAACAGATCACAGCAGGACAGAGACTATACAGAGCTAAGATGCAGTTTAAATAATTTTCACAAAAAATAATTTAAATTTTAAGATTGAAGGAAAATTATTCCAAAATTCCTGGAAAAGAGTTATGAGAGTTCCATGGGTAACTCCATGCTGAGAAAGAGGGGGAGACATCACCAGCTGTCCTGCATCAGCATTTCCAGACATATGCAGGAGGCCAAGTCTTCAACACTTGGAAGTTACCTCCAGCGTTGTCTGTGATGCCACAGATTTCCCAACTCTCTTCAAAGAGGCAAAAGAAATAAATTCACCAGCACTTGTCTCAAGGACTTAGGCAGACTGACAATAAATAGTGCCCCATGCTGCAATAATAGTGATTTAAAAAAAAAAAAAAAAAGTATATCCCTATATAAATAAAAACTCCATTAAGAAGGTAAAACTTGAATTATGTATTGCTGCCTCTGCTTTGCAGTAGTGTTTCTAAAGCAGAAACTGTAACTAGAAGATTAGAGAGTTATGGAAACACTGACCTTTCAGTTGAAAAAGATCCACTGGCTTATTTTAGAAATTATTTAACTGGCAGTTGCTACACTTGGCCTTTTATCTGTTCCACAGCATAAACTCTGACAGTCTAACACACACTTTCTTCTTCTCGCTGCTGGCCAGTTCAAAGTGTGCATTTTCCAGTGACTATGTAATTCTGTTTTGGACTGATGTCATGGCTGCCACTCAAGCAGACCCATTAAAAACACAAAACATACACACATCTAGAACTTAAGCTGTTATCCAAACCAGAAACACGTGATTGCAGAAGCAAGCTACGCCACCTTATACATGGGTTTTGTTGTACAGCATTTGTTTTACTGATAAATGCTGTAGATTCTTAACCACTAAAAGTACACGAGGTTTAAGAGCATTTAAACTCAAAAAAACCAATACTGTGCAGCATTACAAGAACACCAGATTCCCCCCCGACTTTCTCTGATTGCAACTGTAGTCATAAGAATATAATAAATTGATGCAACTGTAATACTTAGCAAAAGCACTATTCTACTTACTGACATTCTCTCATGCAGTTCTATTTTAATTCACTGTAACACAAGATTAAAGAGTGACAAGGCTGCTGCTTGAAAAAAGCTTAATTAAGGCATGAAACTAGGACTAAAATGCAGAAGAAAAATTCAGTGTTCCTTCAAAATGAAATCTCTTAGGGAATGCTGTACAAAAGGGCAAGAAATATTAAAAGCTTTTACAAAGTGTACTTGATGATGCTGGTCAGAAGACAAGCTGCCAAAAATCTATTTTCACGCACAAAACAGTCACTTCACAGCACATGCATATTTGAGAAGAGTTGGACAGAAATAACTCAAAGGCATGCTTTAGCAAATGCTTAGTAAATATGCTTCCTTTCCTCTTAACTTAAAACAAAAAAATGCCATAGGCATGAAATTCTGCACTTTGTCATAGCAAGGCCAGGTAACAGATAAACACAGAAGAGCTTTAGTTTAGATTTATGAATCAGAAAATCCGCAGAATTTCTGAAAAAGAAGATTGCGTATGTCATACTAAAACTGTCAGCAAGAAGCAATTGCTACGAATTCCAGAGAAAACATCGAAGGCTGTTTCTGTCAATGATCTTGCCCAAATATACACAAGCCTGCACAACTGTGCTTTGAACTCAGGTGATGCTAGCTAATTAACGTAGCTCTAACAGTGGAAAAGTCAGCAGGGTTAACTGTTTATCTAGTTTTCCTCAGAAAAAAAGCTGGTAGAGTATACCAGCTCAAGCGAAAGCAACTGATAGGTTAAAGAAAAATACACCATTCACTACCGATCCACAGAGGCGTTAACAGATGCTGATGAAGAACTACAAATTCTCAAGCCTGACAATGAAAAGCTGCTGAGGCAGAGACAGAAAATGCATCAGCAGTTCATCATTTCTGAACTGTTCATCGTTAGGTAGCAGCTAGTAACAGAGAAAATCATGACAAGGAAACAAAAGCCAAAAATTTACATTTTCATACAGAAATATTTCATCGTCTCATTAGCTAAGTCAACACATGATATCTGGGACACCTGGCCATGGACAGCTAACAGGTCAGAACAGACCACTGATGCAGCTTTAAGGCAGATAGTTTGTTAAATATATTGATCAAGGAATTCTAACAAGCAATATAAAGGAATAGAGATCTTGAAAAAACAACATATCAACTCATCTTTGGTTTTGTTAACATAAATTTTAAATATTTGTGGCTGACTTGTATTGTATAAACAAACCAACCTATCCATAAGTCAGCTTTCTGACAAAAGGTTTTTCAAAAGAGGTTTGAAACCTACCAATACTAATTTACCTAGGAGTAGGAGCTCGGCATATATTTTCTCTTCCCATCCATCTCAAACATGTTAGGCAAAACTAATAGTCAAGACAGTAGTGAAAATTTTTCTTTTGCTACAGCCACTTGCAGAAATAATCCCCTTTAAACTACTGTGATGATGTACACAGCAGCAGCAGTCAGCAGATACCCTAGACAGCAGAAGGGAAGGTACTAGCAAGCACAGATGATTTGCTGTCTCTGGTTTTATCTGTCTTTGGGGAGAGATGGACTAGTATAGTACTTTCTTGGATGTACCTTCTTAGGAGCACACCTACTTGTTATGCCAACTATATACAGCACACACCTGAATGATGTTTAAGAAAAGATGACAGTAACCTGATTACTCCAGGAATCAACAAAGTCCCCCTTGAAGAAAAGTATCATTCTCTACTGCAAGTGCTGATACGCGTACTTTTGTGCATCACGGAGAAAGACATGGCTGACAAGTCCTCACTGTTAATGGCACTGATATCCATAAGGGAAGGGGGGAAAGCTTCAGGGAGATCCGGAGAACTGTTTAAATTATAGAGCTGGCTTTTCTGAATTGTTGCCAATAAGCGCATTAAACTGAGAACATTCCAATGCCATAATGCAAACTACGTAACACACGACTTGGTTTTCCTTCAGCCTCCCATCTCCTTTTTCTCCATTCTCTTCCTTCACGAAGCAAAGAGATGGTCACTAAAGTGTGCTTTCAGATACCTAGGGTTTCCTTTTCCTTGCTTTGGTCACTTCCCAGAGAAAAAACACACCAATGTATAAAGCCTGTGACCTGACACAGGCAGAACACACATAAATCCAAGGGATCCAATTATACTTTTAAAGCAACACATTTCAAAGCAAGGATATCCTAAAAGTGTGATGACTACATTTACATGGTTGTTTATTTTGTCATCCTAAAACTATAATGAGTTTGGTTTTTTTTTTAAAGAAACCGTCACACAGCAATTCTTAACTTAATAAATGTGAAAATATCACTATGATTTTTCTTTTGCTTTTGGGGGAGGATGTTTTTATTTTGGCATGAATAATTTAACCTCTACAGTTCAGATGCCATGGTGTCTTGGAGTTTGTTTATTGATTAGCCTTCAATAATTAATCTCCTTTCTGCATATTCTGAAAAAAAGTATCTGTAAAGAATCAATAAACCAAAGAAGAGGAAACTTCAGTTTCCTGATGAAGGGGTTTACTACCTGGCTGACACATCCCAGTGACTACGGGCATGACACCGACTGATAACATCACCCGACTTTCCCAGTTGTCTCTGTACAAGTACTGCTGGAAAACTTTGTCTCCTTTACAAATTGAATAGCTTCAGTGATTTTAGTAAATCAGGTGAAAGAACACCTCTGAGCCGGGATTCTGAGTAACTCTTAAAGTTAAGGCACAGTTTGAGCTGAAATTATCATGTGCATCACAAATGACAAATTCCATCCTTAATGCTGTTAACCAGGGAACAGCCAATATTTTGTGCAACAGAAAGGGAAGTGAGTACTGACAGACACTTCTATTAGAGTACCAATAACAAAAATGAGGGAAGATTTGGCTGTCATGTTTATTCTGCCTTTCCACTCCTGACAAATGCTGTTGTCACTTTTTCTCCAGAGCAGTAATAGGCCTTCCAGCACTTCCAGCCAGCAAAGGATAAAGTAAAGTTACTGCTGGGCTGTTATTTCTATTCAGGGGGTACGTGCCCACCAGGTACACTGGAGAGCGTTACAGTACGACAAACACCTTACAGATTGCAAAGTTGCCCATTATATGTCACATATAACAAGATGGCTAGAGACTGGAGAGAACCCAGGTACTAACTGGATAATGCAGCACATGGATCTTTGATATCTTTGTTAACTTACCAGCTGTTTGTTATTAAAAAACAGACCTTAGAACACAAAGCTAAACCCTTCTGGTCCCATTAGCCAAAGGCACAAACGTAGACAAGAGCCAAGATAGTAAATTTTTCAGATACTAAGCTTAAATGAATAGATAGATGACTGGGTTTCAGTATTCTTTTTTTAGAGAAGTACTAACTAAGTTTGCAAGAAATGACAGCCAAATAAAACAGAAAACTGAAAAGAATCCACTGTGAAGTCAAAGAGATGTATTCCATCAGGACATTCAGCATCTCTCAACTACTTCATGGTAGCTTCAAAAAGACACAAAGCTTGTAGTTAGAAGGAAGGTTTTCCATGTAAAAATAGTACTACTCTCATGAACACTAAAAATGTTTTCCAAAAGAATAAGAGAATGTGTGTTTAGTTTACTAAAACCAAACAGGAATAAAGAAACAAAAATTATTTTTAATCTCGCTTTTAACAACAATGATGGACCAATTGTCCTGTCACCAACAATGGCCAACAGCAGGTGTCAGAAGATAATCACATGTACAGGTCAAACTTATGCTGATATTTTCCCACTCTCTAGTCGTCCAACATAGAACTGGTATCTGTAGGTGACTTTCAATCACCCAACCTATGTATAGCGTGACTGAAAAAAGTGACATGCACAGTTATATTTTGTATTCTGTATTTTATTTTGAGACCTTTGAACCAAGAAGAATTTCAGTATTAGCTAAAATGATCATTCTTAAAGACCAAGTAAGACACATCTATTTTCATTATTTTGAGTATTTCAGGAATACAAAACAAAGCTATTCTTTTAGGTATCTAACACTTAAGTGTCCTTTTTAAAATGCCACATTTTCAGAAAGCAGCACAGGGGATTAAGAGAAAATAATCCCACCACTGACCAAAGCCAGATGGAAGCAAGAATGCAAAATATTTGTGTTAAGAGCATTTTGCTGGAAAATCCCAAACCTCTCTACAAAAAGCAAGACTTTTGGTGCTCAGTCTGTCAACTGCAAAGGTTATCTAAATAGTTTAGTGAAGACAGCAGTACAACATGAAAAAAAGAAAAAAGCAACATCATGAGGATGGCTGTGGAGTACGCTGTGTTGCTCCTCCTGAAATTTGTAATCTTAAATTTTAAAGCCTGGTTCTCAGAATAGGTGAATCGCGTATTTCCCACTGAAGACAGGTGGTTGTGAATAAACTCAGAATTGGGAAGAAAAGTGTCACTTGATATGGCATTACGTTAAGTGCTTGGAAGATGCTGACTTTGCCCTGTTCCATACAGGAAGGTATTCTGTAGGTGTCTGGATTATGCGAAATAAGCAGAAATCCTTTGTTTTCTAAAACTATTCTAATGTTTACACTGATTTTCAAATAAGACCTCAGGAAAAAAAATAGACAACAAATTCCCCCCCTACTGTTACAGTATACAAATACCTATTTTGTGGTATAGCTAAAACATCAGGACAGCTCCTTGAGTAGGAATACAAGTCTTCTCTTTTTCCTACTAAAAGCCCCTGTATTATTTTGATGAATAACGTGTCACAGATTTGCTTGGCTGGTCTAACAACATGATGGAATGCTTTTTCCGCTATAACTAGAAAAAAGTTTTCCTATTCAGCAGATGAATTATGACTTTGCTTTCCTCTAAAGAACTGGCTTCAAAATGGGTTTAGGCAATGCCTTAAAAATAACGAGGGCTGGTTACTTCTTTTACTCTCTGGGAAGGTCAGTTCAACTAGACATCACTCTGGGTAAACACTGGAAACAGAATCAGACTTTATGATACTCAAAATAACTAAAGCTAAAATACTGAAGAATAGTTTGTATGCCCAAGTAATCTATACATAGAATACTGGCAAACTACAAGTTTCACCACTCGGAGAAGGTGGGATATGTAATGATTGATGTAGGTAAGAAATACCTTCACAGAATACGTGTTGTTAAAGTATAGACATTAACCAGCATAGCTCTAGGCTCCCAATGTACGTTCATGTCAAAATTTTACCTGCAAGTTAAACCTAGGAGCCTGATGTTTCTTTTTTCAGTCCACGAATAGTTCATCATTCACAAAATAACAAAAGGAACACAACTGATGCACTGCTAGAGAACTACTAACTACTGAATGCTATTCTTGTTAATAGCTACTGTATCCCTTTCACCTCAGAACGACTTAGTTCCTACGCAGAGTAATGCACACCTAGAAGGAGCTAGTTTATTGAGGACAAGATATAGGCTTGCCCTTCTCCTCCCTAAGCACCATACAGTTTAAAGTTTGAATATTTTGGCACTTATGTCTCTGTACAGAACAAGAAGGGATATACTTCAAGCAAAATGTTTTGTCTTGGAGAAGTAGTCTTTCCAAGTTTCAGCTGTACTCCTAAAGGCTGAATGGAAATGCACACAATTCAGGCTTCTCCATAGGTTTTGGCTGGTGCTTCAGATTTTAGGGTGTTTTTCCTTTTCTTAACATTAAATCCATAGTCTCAACACCCTTGACTACACAATGTCTGTAGACTCCCCTCAAATTTGCTAAAATTGGGAACACTATTGTGTGGAGAGGACTAAAAGGAATTAATTCAGGTTTTATGAAAGACTGTCTTGAAGACCTCTTGCTTGAGCAGTTAGTAATTAGTATTTTATTTCCTTTAAAAAGTATGATGTCACATTCTGGAAAGCAGATCCTGTGTTTGCCAGGGGACAGGCTTAAAAGAAAAGTTAAGCTTTTAAGCAAAGGGCAAGTTATTCCCAACATTCTCCTTACTTATAGTAAGGTCTCCTGGAACTAAAGAGCACGGCTAGAAATGAGTTGAAGGACACTTATTTTCATGAAAGGGAGGTAGAAGACCAAGTAGTTCATTCAAAACAGAAATGCCGCTATTTTGTTTTCAATTAACTGATCAACACAAATCTCACTTAATGGCTGGGTATAACTCATTAGGCCGCAGCCACTCCTCTTTTCCATGCAAAAGCGTCTTCCAGAGCGTGGGAAGGATGACTTAGGAGATGACTTGATGTAAACTCATTCAATCAGGGCTGTCCCCTGAATCCAAAAACAGGAGCTGGCACAAAGGAAGTAGAGGAATGGATTTTGAAACCGTGTAAATAGATAAAAGTGAACTTATAAACAATAATAGGGAACAGTATGATCTGATGCAGGTTCCCTAATACGTATCACAGGTGTACTCTTCCTAAAGCTCAAACACAGGGGGATGTCCCTTAGCACCTGCTATGGTGACTACTTATTATTGAGCAGCTATCAGTATCTACACAGTGTATATTTAAACATACATCTTATTGCTGTACATAAATTATAACTTCCTCACACTCACGTTCTGAGAGCTGATTTATTAAACACCAGCGTGTAACATAAGGTGCTCAACAGTTAGCTCAGTGGAAAAAATGATCAAATTGTTCCTCTGCCTGCTTCTCCCTCAGCCCGCTGCCAGAACGCTGGGCAGCTGCCAAGGGGGAACGTACAGCAGTCACATAAGTTGATCATATTCTACAGCTCCTGTAAGGATCACAGGAGACTGTCTCAGAGAAAGCTGTAGGTGAGCAGCAACAGTCGCACACAGTTTGTGTGCTCTCACAACCAGTTGCAGAGCAGTTAAACTAGCATCCATCCCACTGAGGTTCCCTGCTTTAGCAACTCCATACCTGGAACAGGAACCAGCATTTCTAAGGCCAACCAAGACAAAACAAACAAACAAACAAACAAACAAACAAAAAAAAACCACGAAAGCTGCACAGAAGTTATTCTTCTACCTCCTTTCTGTCTTCATTCATTTTGGGGCATTTCATATTAGTCCTCCTAGCCAAAAAGCATCCAACACCTTCCTTCCCTCTTCCCATCTCCCTCATTTAGGGTTTTAACAAGTTTAGACCACACAAAATTTTGTATTTTGATTTTTTTCTTTTTTTTTTTCTTTTTTTTTTTTGCCTTTGCAAACAAGAAAACACTGCTGCCAAGGTTCAGGCGGACAGGTCTTCTCTGTCAGTATTAACCTAGTTATCTGAGAGAATAAACCTTACCAACATCATGCCTGCTCTTAGTTTTAGTTTCTTTAACACATTTTTAAACTAAATGTATGTGTTTAAACTGAGTAACTTGAGAGGGAAATGTTACTTAAGGAAATGCAAGTATTACCATATCCTCCCCAGACACATCCAAGGACCAGTTAGATCTCTTAGCTGCAGTCATACACAACTGTTCATCCCAGTCACCTGATGATCCATCACTTCCAGCTCCTACAGACAATCGCCATTTCCCCAAACTGTTCTCATATGCCTGTACCAATTATAGTTGTTTCTATCTACACAATAGAAATTCGCATTTTTTTACTTTACCCTTTTGATGCAGAGATCCAGAATATTCTGTGTCTGTAACCTGTCCTTTTTCTCATTAATCATGGTGCCAGTCTCTGCTGCCTGCAAACTTTGGTAATATGCACTTACAGGCATCATTAAACAACCTGTCTCTGCCTCCTCTTTCCAGATCTGTCTGCTGCAAGAGAACGCTTCAGTGACACTGTCAGCATGACTTCCCCAGCTCTGGGGCAGAGCCATATTCATCAAGCCAGCATAGTGTGCTTCAGCATTTATGAAAGTTGCTCTCAAAGAATAGAGAGGCCTCAGTATCACATATAAAATGACACAGTAAAGGTATCTGTTAAGATAGATGCGCCATGAGACAGTAACATTAGTCCCAAGCAAAAATAGGCCAAATCAATTCCAGATAAAATTCTAACAAGACAAGAATGCATTTCATGTGAAATAATTTAAACTAAGTAACAATTAAAAATGCTCATCACATGCCACTTTTACATCAGAATTGCAGATAACATTATCAAGTTCACTCAGTTTGATCTTCACGCTTTAAAACTTGTTTCACATGCTTAGTAGCCCACTTTTTAATGTAAACTTCTGTTTCGATGACAAAGCCATTTTACAGATAAAAATACAACTACATTCTTTTTTCACTGCATAATTCCCAGTCAAAACATTTCCAGCACTTCCATTTCTAATGGCATGACCTAATGAAAGCATCTGAAAACAGATGCTTTCCTTATTATCCTCAGAGAAAAAGGGCTGGTATCCTCCCAGTCTGCGTGCCATTGCCAGTGGCAAGGTCCTTTCCTATAAAGGATTATCCCCAAGCTTTCCCTCAGGTAATTTCACTTTACTGTATGTAAGTTGCATCATCCACAGGCAATTTAGAAATAAACATCTGTAAACCTCCTTCTGTTCTCCCATTCAGGGTAAATAGTACCTACACTGCAAGTAATTTGTCCATTTTGATGGAATTGCAGCATGGTTGCATGTGATTCTGTGATTACTCAGTGCAAACTGAAAAGTTAGATGTTGATACTTTGTGCTGTAGTAAGACTGCTACGGAAAAAGCCTTTGGGAGGGGTAAGAGAGGCCTGTCTTTGCTGCCAGGAACATGTTCATTCTGTTATCTGTGAAAGATTAGGCTAGCAATTTCCACTGTTTCCTTTAGAAGTTCTCTTTTTTCAGACTATATGTAACTTCATGGCTAATGAAGTGGGAGACAATGGTGAAAGCTAGGAACTCTGATTTTACCTGCACAGCACAGGCAGTTGGCAGTGTACTATCTCTTTAAGTGTCTCCACAGATTCTCAAAACTCTGGGCTAGTAACCATCCCTAGAAAAAAAGTTAAAGGAAAGTAATTCCATTTCGTGCCCTTCTAGTCCTTTGTACTTCTGCTGATCCTCCACCCCAAGTACAAACTGCTTCTTAGTGTGCTGATAACATTCCATAAATCTCTTTTCTGTATCTTGACCTTAGTCTTCTCAGATCCTTTCAACACAGGACACAAGGGGAAAGACATTCCTTATTGTTAGGTCTCGAAAGTTTCAACCTACGGTCTGCCTTTTCAGACTGTTATTATAGTTTACAACATTCAGCTCTGAACGTTGTCTTTCCCTCTTTTCCAAAAGCCTCACCTTTTTCCCCCCAATGTACTGTTCTGTTCAGGATCTTCTAAGAATTTCTGGTGTGCTTAGTGAGTCAGAAAGCTGTAAAATCACATTGAGATTTGTTCCCTCAGTTATCATATGCTCCGTTCATCTATTGCCTTTTCAATATTGTCAAAAGAAAAGACTGTTGATATTTCTATCTTCACACTATCTTGCTTCACTGTCTTGACTCTCTCCCCCCTATTTTTTATACATTGCTTCTTTTGCTCCTAGGAAACTCAGCTGTCCTCTAGCTTTCAAAATCAGTGTGAGACAAAAAACTAATCTATTCAACAAAAATTTCTCCTCTTGTCCTTGAGAAGAGCAGGTTCTTTCTGTACCTCAAATTAACACGCCTCTTAGGAATCTAGCATAGAATATTAAATATGTTTGAAGGAAATGCTTGATAGATACCAAAAGCTATTTTTCAGCTTGAAGTGTTGAAGCAAAATTATTATTACATATGCATCCACAAAAAGGAACAGAAATTAAAGATTTAGTGTTGGGTTTTTTTTTTCCAAGATTATTCCATTTTAGTTTCAGGTGACTGTTTTTGACATCTGCACATCCTGGGTGAAAGCAGTCTCTGTACTGGAAGCCTGTGTAACCCGAAGCGTGACTAAGTGTAAAACTTACTTTCTTTGGACTTCCAAGGCAGCAAACAACCCAGCTTGCAATTGAAGTGTAGATAGTATGTTTCGGAGAAAAATATTTTTGTTGATTTCAGTCCATATCAAACAGAGGTGTTTGTTACAGAACTTTCATATTTATTCCATTTTATTTTGGCTTATGTTCCAGTTTCTTCCACACACCTATAAATCAAACACTACTCCTCCTGCACACACCCGTAACAGACTTACCATCACAATGTGGGGGACAAGAGGGTGAGATATCTTTCTCATGACATCAACACGTGTACCCAAAAATGAGAACAAGGAGGAAGATTATCCAGCTAACCAGTTTGTGCCAGATACCTGCCTACCAGACATAACTACCAAGGTCTGCTAGTGTGATGGAAACAAAAAAGCTTCTTGTTACAACATTCTAAAAGAGTGACACTCAGAAATTACCTTTCATTAGTTAACATTCAATCAGCTTCAAGTAACAGAAAATAAGGACCTGCAGCACTGCCCATGGAAATAGTTTAGGAATAGAGTAGTACTATGGTTCTTTTGCTTGTTGGCTCTTAGTAATAAATAGCAGCATCAAAGTAAAAGTAAACCATGAAATTTCACTCAAACCATTTAATATGGTATTCCCTTACATCATTTGCCTTTTTTTTTTTTTTTTTTTATCTAAATGAAAAGCTCGTAATCCACAAAGTTAACGGTTACTTCCGTGGGCCGGAAGCACACCCATTCAAACAAAATGCACATGTAAGCAAATTTCAGCATTTGCCGTAAGGCTGACTGAAGCCTGGCTTTCTAGATTTGTACAGGAAACCATTGTTGTATCTGGCAGCCACTCTCCTGTGGAGCTCTCAGGTTGGTTTTTTTTGTCTACAGACATAATTGCTCAATAGAGGAAGAAAATTTAGCCAAAAATATCAGTTGCGGATACCTTTGCTATCTTACTTTGACAACCTAGATTATTTTGGATATTTCAAAAGCTACACATCCACTAGGACAAGATTATTTACAAGATTATTTAACACTGCAAACTAACCTTCAGTCCTGCTCCTCAGACCTGATAAGTTACTCAAGAGCACAGATTCCGCAGAAGTCATC
Source organism: Sagittarius serpentarius (assembly GCA_034782735.1). Lineage (NCBI taxonomy): Eukaryota > Metazoa > Chordata > Aves > Accipitriformes > Sagittariidae > Sagittarius > Sagittarius serpentarius. Next base: position 18,588,706 of record JAVKLA010000001.1, read on the forward strand.
ATGTGGCTAACAAACAATACATTTTATACAGAAACTGGGTATTTCTCAAACTCTCTACCTTGCCAGCCAAGTACTTTGGTTCCTCCTATACCATCATGTAAGAGGCTAAACACTTCTGATTCCTTTTACTCTTCCATGCAGAAATGACTGGAAGCACTGCAGTAACAATATACCCAGACTCTGGGGGAAGGGAGGGCCTCAGATTGCTCAACAGCTAGTCTGCTGGCTGACCAAGGAGAGGATTTTAATGGCTCTGGCAGGAGCTGTGTCGGGCCTTTCACAGCCAGTAACCATGAGTTCTCGTAAATGATGACAGCTGCAAGTCTTACGGAAGAGTGGAAGCAAAATATTTACCCACAAATGTCAAATATAATCTTATTTAATCATCTTCGAAATAGGAAATACCTGCATGATATGTCAATATAACTGATAAAAGTAGGCATATGGCAGAAGCTTAATGTAATTAAAGGACATTAGCTACCTAGACACCTATTAAGGCAGCAAAACAGCAGGACACACCATCCCCTAGCTTGTGGAATGTGTTGTCAACATTTTTCTTCAGAGACAGAGTAAATTGCTAGGGAGTATCAGGTTTTTTTACCTCTGATACTGATCAAGAAACTATTAAAAATTTAGAAATTTGGAAGAAAATACTATGGAAATGAAGAAGTTTAGTATTCTAAGCAGGAAAGAGGTAGCAGTAGCACAGTAAAGACAATGGACTTCAGAAAAAAAAACCCCACGTTTAACGGTTTTACTGCAGTTTACAAGCAGAATAGCACTGAAGACAATACAAAGCCTATTATAGATCTTGAAGTGAAACTACATAGAACGTATCACAAGAATTTATATGAATTACCTTCCAAGAGGGTGGAATAAAAGTTGAAGCAGTAAGGACAAACTGAGGTCTGCCATGGAACCGTAACAGCTTGAGGATGTATTAATTTAACCAGAGCAAGCCATGAATTAAATACATAGTCAAGATAAGAGAATGCATTGAAACAAAAGGAAAAAAGAAATGAAACCAGCACAAATAAGTAAATAATGCCGATTAAAAATTCTGGAGGGAAAGTATTTAGAGGAACAGGTGTCTCAGGAAGATTCTCTCTCACAGGAAAAACAAGTATGCAAAAAAAAGGTAAATCAGATTAACATTAATTTTACCACAATGTCCAAAGAATTTTAATTGGCATCAACTGACCCAGATGTCCTAAAACAGTACAACCTGACGTGTTTATTCGTAAGAACAAGACACTTTAGTCCAACAGAAAGAAAGCAAAACTAGACTAAGTATAATTTGGAACAGGAGGCCGACTTACTGTTCATGAAACACCAAGGTACCCCAAATAAATGCTTTCATTCCACAGTGTGTTTTCTCTCACCTCCATTTAACTAATTATAAATTGTATCAAGCACCTGGTAAACTCCACCAGTTCTGTAACTCCTAAAAGCGCAGTTTGTAGCAACCTCAGGTTCTTTCCGCAGGAATACACTTCAAGACTGTGATGAAGTAAGTCCAGAAGTTGATGGAAGTACTCACGCTGGGATCCTTCAATAAAACCTGCCATCATTTGAAGACAACAAAGATGCTGCTACTTCTGCCTGCAAAAATATGGCGCTTTCCTTATTAGTTCATTGGAACAATACCTTCCTTCTAAGTCATGAAATCGGCTGGATTTCATTACTATGAACTTTTTACTCTGTTAGTGCCCTGCAAGTACACTGTGTGCGTGAAGATCACACTATGCCAATACAATACGCAGTCTCCACAAAATTGTGCCAATAAAAGCTACAAAACATTAGGAACGTGAATAATAGCAGCAACTGCTAAACGCAACATGAACCTAAACCCAAAGACAACCTTTGCTCCACCAGCTACCAAGTTCTAGTAAACTTTGGGAAACAGTATGTAAACTATGTAATGGATTAATATGTGCATACCATTTTACAAGATCCTTTAGTTAGAATTAGTGCCTATGAATTAAGATTGTGAAAAGAGCAGGCATGCAGCAGTACCACAGAGCAACTGTGTCTGGGTTAGGCAGGAGCGAATTTGGAGGGTGTCATGCCCTAAAATACACATCAGACATTCACATAACCTGTTACTTGCATGTAAGCTAGGAGATACTCTCCTGTTAACTTACGCTTGCCAGTCCAAGAGACTTTAAAAATCAAAGCTATTCCATGATGACTGATTTGTTTCTAATAGCTAAAATGCCCCAGTTCAGAATATCTCATGGTTTGAGGTGTTTATGTTGGTTTACTGCTGCTACTTAAAGCAGCAGCATTTACTCAGAATAATAAAAACATTGTGCATTAGGAGACATCACATCACTCTGAAATAAACAGTAAATTTGGACTCTCCCCTCCAACATCCTTCTCTCAGTAGAGATCATGGTAACAACCACTTGGCAGCAAAACAGTTTTCCCTGCTATGAAATTCAATACAACTGTTAAAAAAATCCACTCTGCAGCTGCTGCAAAAGAAAAACCCAAACCTTACCAACAGGCATCTGGACTTGGCCCTTGGAAATAATCTGAGAAATTAGTTTTACCTCAACTTGAATATACTTTTAAAGGAGAGTTCTGTTGGCATTTTTTATCTCAGAGGAGACCTGTAAATAGAAGGATGAGTCCATGTGTGTCAGACAAATGCCAAGGGATGAAAGAAGCATCAGTGCAAAATGCAGGAAGAAAGCAGAAGATACATTTCTCATGAGAAAAAGGTGTGTGTGAGAGGAAAAACCAGGTAAACCCACTAGTTGCAATATCAGAAGAGGGGAAGTGGGTCATGACCTGACCTATTCTATTATGTTACTTGGGACAGAACACCACCAGTTCTGAAACGTCACTCCCGCTGCTCTTTTCTATGAACCTTTGAGGCAACTCTCGCAGTTCTCTCACATTAAAGATAATCACTGCTCTTTAGGAATATTTTTTAAATTAATTAATGAAAATACTGAAAAAATAGGAGTCTATCCTTGCTTTCTGAATTGCTTCTTGAAAAGTAGTGCAGACAGTTAATCCTAATGAACTAATGCAAAAAAAGCACCATTTTTCTCCCCGAGTTTCCAGTTTTTACAATGAGACTTTTCACAAAGACACTAAAAGCTGCACCAAGACCTCTGTTTGGCCTGCTCCCTCCCAGTCACTGGGCATGTAATCCACTGCTGGGCCTTGTTCTTGCTGCTTTCAACAGGAACGAGATGGGATTTAAAAAACTGAGTCATTATCAGTAGTAGGGAAGTAACACGAGTCGGATGAAAAGAGAACAGTAAAGCTTACAATCTGTTGCTTTGTGGTTGGAAATGCTAAGAGCAGCAGAACACTGTTTACACGCAGTAATGCACAGTTACAGCTGGATTGTATCAGAGGAAAGGCCGTGAACATTTGTTAGACCACAAGCACAGAGTTTCTAAAAGACTGAGAGCCTCTCCTTTTAATCCAGAATCTTTTTGTAAATATTGCAGTACTCACCTTCCCTATCTGGTCAAAGCTTGGCCTCCTTTGCTAGTGGTAAGGAAAAAAAAAAAAAAAACCACCACGTTCAAAGTCATTGTGGAACAGGAAACACTAGAGATTCAGCCACTGCTTGATGTAAACAAGGTCACGAGGTTCATTTGATCCCCACTCCTCTCAAACTTTATCCTTGCTTAGAGCCGCTATTTAAAGAGAACAAAACCTTGAAGCAAGATTTTCACACAAAATAATATATTCTTAAAGTACGCCTGTCTTTTTATAGCAGATTCTCTGCACAGAACAGTTTCATTTCAGAAAGAAGTTAAAGATGCAGGCTCTGTTTTGCTTACCAGGGTATCTTTGGAATACTCAACATCTGTTTAGGAAGTTACGAGTTGCGTTTTTGTGGAAAGGAAAAAAATGTCCAGCAGTAGCCGATGCCTTATCGATAAAGTAACTTGAAGTCATTTAGTGTTACGGCTGATTATGAAGGACTTACTCTCATTTATTTCAGAGCTTCTTTTTGTTACCAGAATAGTGGAGAGATGCCAGAACATAAAACCAGCATTACACCTCTACTGGTAGTAATAAGCAATTAATAACAATCGGATTTGACTGGCATTGCCATTGCCCTCACAGAAGAGTACAATACATAGTATCTATTTTTCAATGAGCAAAAATGAGCTGTAAAATGCATGTGGATTAACACTCTGGCTCCACTCTCTCTGTTGGGTCCATCTAGAAGATACTCCCAGCACTTGATCTACCGGGCACTTGATTGCCCAGTTGAAGCCCTGACTCTTCTATGATTGCACTGGTATAAGGCACACACAGATGCATAAAATGCACATGACACACAGCTTTTAAAAACTGCCATATGGGACAACGCATACATAGGACCATATACAGATCCCATACATAGGCTAGAAGACTATTCACAACCTGCATACAAAAGCACGGCTGTACTTGTATGGAGTTCAGTTGGTACTGCATCTCCACAGAACGTCCCTTCCAAAGGGAAAGGCACAATCCAGTGAATGAAGAAAAGGGCAAGCACATCCAAACCACCATAAGGTGACATCCTGCTGGCCTTTTATGTTACAGTTTTTTCCATTTCCATAAAAGGAAGAGATTATTAACTACTAGAAATGGCCAGAAAACAAAGCCTATTCCCTTTTTTCCCCTTAAAAAAAAAAATCCAGAAATTCACGAAACGGGAAGAAATTTTAGTGATAGCCATGATGGCAAATTCTAATGTGAATTCTCCATTTTGTTTACTTGCAAGGCTCCTCACTGTGTCATTACCTCCCTACTAGGTAACTGGTATCTCCTTATCATAAAACGTTGCTAGCAAAAATTCCAGCCAGCTCTACTGACAAACTAAACATACTTCAAAAATCTGAGTACTTCCTCACCAATATTTCCAAGATACTTAAAGAACTTATGAAATCAAACTATAATGGGATGACATTATAATAAAGAACTCTGTAGTATTAAATATTCTTATAATCTCCAAAAGGGAACAGTACCTTCAAAATTAACTATTTAAAATTAAACTGAAAGTATACTAATTACTCTGCTTCACAATTTACCAGAGACCAAAGCATACAAAGAGATGAAATTATTTAAAAAGCCAACTTCGGAATTGCTATCAAAATTCAAATTTCCATTTATAAAGCTGGCCTCTACTCATTCCTGCCATATGCTAACTTAGTCCCTCAATTTAGAGATGTCTCAAAACTTCTTTGAAAAAATGATTAGTTTAAATGATTTACATACATTTTAAATAAAAAATACTAGCTAAAATACTTTTGTTATGATGTTTTGCACCAGGAGCTGCTGGTCCATTATGATCTCAGAAAGAAAGGGTCTCAGAAAATTAACTTTATTCCAGCTGAAACTAGGACAGTAAACCATCATCTAAAATGCTATTTTCAAGGGCTAACACTGTAAGGAGAGAATAGTACAGATAATCTTAAATCCCTTTAGATGGTGGGAACCCCTGATGGCATAGCATCAAACAGGCCTCTGGTCCACGGGCAGCATGCTGGGCAAAGCCCGTCCATAGAAGAGATTCTCCCCCTCCAGTCACGAAGCCCCTACCAGAGGACTTTCTTACAAGAAAACCACTCTGTTGGTCATTTCCACTGTCAAACAGAGGGGATGTTCACATGAGAACTTCTCGCTGCATTCTTAAAGGCAAGGCCATGCAGGTAGCATAGCCACTGGCAGGCCCTGAGTGGGAGCTGCCTGCAGGCTCCTCTGTTACAGTGACCCGGCTGAGTTCATCCTGTAGCCAAGGGACTCGTGAGACACCACACAGGCCCGAAGGCCACGCTGTACACGTGGCACAGCGCTGCACAGCACAGGCCTGGGCATACTCAAGTTAATAGTACTGTGGATGACTAGCTCCTCGATGTACAATGGTCTTCCAGTCAGGATCACTACTAGATTTGGTAACAGTTATTAAGATGAGTATTTACCATTTAATTCTTCTTACGCTTTTTCCTTTTGATGACATGCTGATGTCTCAACGGTCTCATACAAGATGCTATCATCTGTTGACCACTGCTAAGGAAAGAGAGCGTGTTATACAACGGAGTCGCTATAGGTCACCGCCTTCCCTTTGGCTGTAGCAGATGCAGTAGCAGAACTCAGGTGTGCTGTTTATGGCAAGACTGGGTTGGAACAGAGATCTCTAAGAGACATGACAGCTCCAGCAGGTTCCACTTCCCTGGTATACTGGGCTTTAAATACCGAGTTCTTAACGTTGCAGTCATTCTTGTAGCACCCTCTAGTGTGCACGGCAGCTATGAATCATTATTGTAACGCGGGCATGATCTCATTATAAACCAATCTTCCTCTCTAGAAAGAGCTGCTTTCCCAACCTGAAAAAGAAAACTACTGATGTGCTCCACTGTAGGAACTTCCCATAACAGCATGTGTCCCTGCCACATACTCAGTTGTAGTCCCTGTCATGTTACGTTTTCTTTCAGTAAAGAAACAAGATGCTAGTTTTCATGTACCACAGCATGGAAAACAACATAGTTTCCCTTCCAATAAATATATTCCCCAAAGGGGAAATTAACATACGAATTCACCACCTTTGCTTTAAGCAAGTTTACACAGGTAAATCAGTAATCACTTGAGTCAGTCACATCACCTCCTAAATGATGGGGTTATAAAAACGAGCAGCCTTTCTTATCTCTTATTACAGAAGATGGCAAGGCACAAATTTCAGAACCCTCTTCTACTCTTTACAATCCACAAGCTAGTTGAGAAAAAAACAACCACAAAATGGAAGACCTGTCACTATCAGCGATTTTTTTCTATTCTTTTGATTTATAAATGACAAAAAGACATTCAAGACCAACACCGGAGTTTACAAACAGATCGAATTTTGAAATGTATCAGATACATTGCCCTCATGCTGAAATTTCAGCCAACAGGGATCTCAATGTTAAAGCAGCGCGCAGGGGATGGCAAGGGGGCTGATCATAGCTCTCTTTGAGCAGCCTTCAGAACAGACAATGATACATAGCTGGATATTCTATTAAGGTATAAAGTTGAGATGAGATAAGGTTCAGGAAAGCAAGAAATCTGCTGAAAAGAAAGTCAAATGTAGAATACAATTAGCGTTTCAAAACAGTTTTTTGTCCTAAATCGTACATGAATTACAATGGTACAGTAGTGTATCACACCCTGCCTTAAGGGACTGTCGTTCTGCTCCCTTGGCGTCAGCGCTGTGGCTTTTCCCTGATCACTCTTACACTCCATTATTTATATGGGCTTTCACAAATGTTTGAACAGTTAAGAAATCTACATTCTAGACACAGTACCTAAACCTAACTAATAATATTTGTTTAGAAAGAACTTGCCTCTTTGCCTGGAAGGATTTCCTTCTAAGTTAATAACGTATTCAAAAGTAATTCTATTTTAATCTACGACATTAAAAATAAACGTTTCCGAACTACAAATGCATTCTCTCCAATTAGTTTACCTAGAATTACTTACACAGTCACACAGTGAATTCTAAACACAAACAAATCCTTGGCCAATATGTGGACTATTTGCTCAATTCATTGCAATACGTAAAAAAAAAAGTTGTAAAAATTACACCTTGTAGTACTTACAATCACTTCTGAAAGAGTCTCAAAGTTAATTCCTCCTAAATAACCATCAGGCTGAACGCACTAGAATTCTTACTGAATCAAAACGTTACTTTGGGAGAGACAAAGGCAAGTTTCTTCACACTTGCACAGACAAACATGAATTTTATATACTGAAAATGTAAATTTAAACAAATAAATTGGAAAACGATACAAAGCCCCCACTTCAACCAAATTAAAACAAACAACAGGTTAGATTAGTTTTGCTCCTTAGTCTCTTGAATACCACAAACGAGATACTTTCAGCATCTCTTACTACCTCAAGCCCCCAGAACACATAAGTTTTTGTTCTTTATACACCTGTGCACCAAGCCACATTTTCCCCACTTAACAATACAGGTTATGACACTGAACTAAAAGGCTGAGTGCATTTAAAAAAACAAGAATTTTTTTTTGTAACCACACATAGGACTGCTAGTAATTTTAACTCTGAATTCAAAAATCTTTTAGATTTTTTTAAAATGAAACTCTGGGAAAATACTGCCAGTTGTTTCATGAAGTGAGACCTGGCCATAAGTTGTATACATAACCTTACATTCATGAAGTAAGAGACAATGTTTTCAGGATCAAATTTCTTTATTCATAACATCATAGTAGAAAGACACTCAAATGGATGAAAAATATGGCAGTACATGGTTTAATTAAAAAAAAAAAAAAAGAGAAAGGAGTAGAAAAGGAACATACAGTATAGGGTAGGAGCAAAGATAGATAAAATGAACTATATGGCGCCACTACCAGTGCAGAACACTGTTCCCCCACAGCACAGTCACGGCTTTCAGCACTGTGTTTTCTCTGCTTCCAGCAGCAGAAGTCAGTTCATAATTTCCTTCCCATGCTTAAGCATTAGAACCAAGTAATGCAGCTACAATTGATGTGATTTCAGTAGCAAAGACCATTTGGTAGTTATGATATAGAGGGTTTTTTCCATCTATAGGTGCACTAATTGTTCTAAGTAATGCTGCCCAAAAGTATTAGTAGCGCTATTCTAAATACAGAACATTACAGTGAATTGGATTGTGTCACTATAGCAGACCTGATATTTACCCTCCTAGTTTGGGGGTAGTCTTCAGTTCTACATGGTTTATTATCTATCTTCAAAGCTCATAACTGACTTCTTAAAGTGATAAAATGAAATGTGCATTACAACGGTATAATAAAAACATACGCATTAGATGCACAAGGTATTTGCCTTTCTCCGCCATCAAGAAGAAAGCTAAACAGGCCAAGTTTCTGGGTTTTAACTAGGCTTGACTAGATTTAGTGTGAACTCTGACGAAAGAGAGAATAAGACTTTTCCTATTCACATAATTAAAGTGGATTAAATTAGAGGGACTATCTTTTCCTAGAGACCTTGCTTTTTTCCCCCATGACAGAACTCTGGCTTTACTCAGTATCTGTGGCTCAGAACTCGGTCATGTCATACTGTCCCACACAGGAAGAACATTAGAGTGCATCTGCCTTCACTTTCTAAAGTACTCACCAGAATGAATGCCACAGCTGCTAAGCCCAACAGCTGTAATGAGGCAGAACTTGTGACTTCTGCTCTCAGCTCCAGGAAGCACATACTGTTTAACCGTTAAAGCATTTGAGATTAGAAGCCGAGTTTCTGGATGCATTATGCTCTCTCACACCCATACCCAGTTCCCTACAATCACTATACTCCAATGCGTGTGCTACTCTGCCCATATGATCCTCGCTTAACCTGCAAACTAGAATTAAATGAATCAGCAGTTATGAAAAGGACGTAACTTGGCCTACAGTAGGATAATCACAACTAGCCCTCTGGAATACACCTGTTACTCTTATTGTTGTTTTAAGTGGGACTGTTTAGAAATCAATTACAAGCACACCAGAGATTGTTGCAATAGTGTAAACAGCAGCCAAAAGTACACAGCTGTGCAAGAATTGTAACTACTATCTAAAGCAGAAGTGAAGGGCCCACACATCGTAAATCATACCTTATTCCAGACACTGAGATCACTTCTGAGAGTTTTCCTTCAGACATGAGAACGTTACGTCTTCAGACATGAGAACGTTACGTCCTCAGCCACTCGGCAAACTCACAATTCGTCCAAGTCAGTGAGTCACTGGGGTTCTAAGAAAGCATACCTATTTCTTCCGCTCAGCCTTTTCTGCCCACTCGGATAAGGGAGGTATGCGGGTTTCCCCTCGAGATTATCATGCCCGCGCAATTCCAGAGCCAGCCAGAGGGCCTTCCCTTGCAGTCGCCTGGCAGCCTGTGCAACCCTCGGTAGCATCAGTTCGGCAGCCACCCCCCGGGGGACCAGCAGAGACTAGCGTGCTCGGGTGACTGAGAATCAACGAGAGGTGTCGTGTCGTACACCTGGCAGGCGCCAGCCGGACGACATCAGCGGAGGCGAGCCGATTCCTGCTCAAGTACCCCTCCGGCGTGGGAATGGAGGACAGCGACGGGGGGCCAGGGGAGGGCGAAGGGAAATTTCTGCGGGAGGGCTGGACTCGGCAGACAGCCGGGCTCTCCCCCAGGGGCAGCGGTAGCACCGGCCCAGGCCCCCACGGCACCCCGCCACTCACCGCCTCTGAGAGGAACGCCCGACGCGGCCGTTAACGGGCGGCAGAGCGCCCTGAGGCGCCGCGAGGGCGCACGAGCAGCCCGCCCTCAGCGCCTCGCAGCCAACCAGCGCCGGCGCGAGACTGCCCCAGCCGCCATGTCGGCGCCGGGCGGAACTCGCCGCGGAAGGCCGGGCACCATAGAGTCGTGGCGGAGGGCGGGGCGAGAGCGGCCGCGCTCGCCGGGGCGGGGGTGAAAGGTCGGGGGTTGCGCCGCGGGAAGATGGTGGCACCGGCGACGCTCCGCGTGGTGCGATGCGGCGGCAGCACTCTCCATGGTGCCAGGGCCGTCTTCTCCGCCGACTCCAAGTAAGTGGGGCCGGGGCCGTCTACCCTTGAGGGGCGTCGGTCGGCGGGTGGTGAGCAATTGCACTGTGCATCACTTGTCTTGTATATTCCAATCCTTTTATTATTAT
>JAVKLA010000001.1:18599438-18631744 GCA_034782735.1 Sagittarius serpentarius
GATGGGGGGGGTGCGGTCTTGGGCCCCCTCCTCCCTCGGGCGGCGGGGTAACGGCTTTCCTCCCCCCTCCAGGTACCTGCTGTGTGCCTCCGGCGACTTCGTGAAGATGTACAGCGTGGCCACCGAGGAGACGCTGCGGGTGATGGGGGGCCACGCCGACGTGGTGACGGGCATCCAGCTCAATCCCCACAACCACATGCAGGTAGGTCTGGCGGTGTGTGTGGGGGGGTGCTGGGGGTGCGCCTGCCCCCCTCGGCCCAGCTGATGTGCCTCTGCGGGGCCTGTCCCGGGTGTTCGGGGGTCGGCTGGAATTTGAGAGGATGAGCTGGAAGCGGTTACAGCATTGTCGGGCTAATGTTTCTCTGAAATCTGCCTGGAAAGGTAAACACGTTATGTCTTGTTTTCTGCAAATAAAAATGTGAAGTGTTGTGTGGGTTAAGCTTGTTGACTGGAACGACAGCAAAACGGAAACAGAAGTAAAATTTCCTTTTTTTTTTTTTATTTTTATTATCAAAGGGGGAAAAGACGCGTGTGGGAAAATTAGCAACATTTACCGTGGCTGGTGTTTGCCCCTCTCTAGCTGCTGACGTAGCTTTGGCTAAGCCCCTTTAATTTGCGCAGTGGCTCTCTGTCTACCGGCAGCTTGTCTTCCTTGTTCACTGATGCTCCTGCTGTGGCTCTCAGTTTGCTCAGGTCTTTTTGGTGTCTATATATAAACAAGAATTATTTGCCCAGATAGACTGCATCTGCATATTATCTATGCAAAATCTGATGCTGATGTTAATACACGTTCACATAATGGATATCTATGCGTACTCAAGTCTTTGACTCTTGAGACTCAAGTCTCAAGTGTTTAAACACAAATAGCTGTTGTTTCTTTCACACTTCATGAAAGTGTCTATTTCAAACTAGTATAGTAGTGTTGTATTTCCATTGCACTTTCTTTGAAGGCAACACAGAGCTGGTTTGTGTCCTGTATTTTTGATGATTCAGCCACTCGGAATTGCAGTTCCATTGATCAATCCTTCAACTTTTAAGCTATGATTTTATGTAAAAGTTGGCTTCGATGTATTATGTTAACTTATCTTTTTTTTTTTTTTTTCCCCCCACAGCTGTATTCTTCCTCTCTTGATGGCAGCATTAAGCTGTGGGACTTCATGGATGGAATTCCCATTAAAGTATGTTGACTTATTCCTGTTGAGCACATGTCAAAATTATTCTTGGCCCATTGATAGCAGAATAAGGATTTCTGCAGCTCTTCTACAAATGGGCACAGATCAGTCTGAGATGTGTTGTTCTGCCATTGACATGGACTGAAAGCCATCTATTTTTGGCAGTAATAGAATGTGGCAATTGATGTGTGTGTCACGGTAGAAATTAATGATGATGCAGAATCTTTTGGGGAGAAAGATGGGGTAGGTACTGACGTGCTAACTTTGCTACTTGCTGCAGTTCAGAGTGCAGTGTAGCTCTTGGGGAGTGTGCTGCAGTTTGTGATACGCCAATAGGAGCTGATATGATGGCTTGAAAATGTGGGCTGCTAACTGTCCTGTTGCTCCCGTTTTCTGCTAAATAGAGGCACTTTCCTATAGGTGGGCTTTGTATTACGGGTAAAGATACCTTTAGGTTTTTCAGTAAATTTGATGTCCTGTATTTTATTAGAGTACTGTTTTAACATTTGTAATAGTCCTTAATAGAATAAAGGTCTTTTTATTTGCGTTAGAATTGAGAATTGTAATGAATACATCAAGGTACCTTTCAAGCACGTGTATTTTCCGTATTTTAAAAACTTAGTATTATTCACTGTTGAAAGCCATATGCACAAGTGTAATAACTGTTGACCTCCTTCTTATTTTTTTCTTCAGACTTTCACTGTAGGACCCAAAATTCTCGCCCTGTACGCACTTGCTAGTTCTGAGGACTCAGTGTTTGTTGTAATTCCAAAGAGTGGTGAAAGAGGTACAGTATGATTAGCATCATCCTCGTCATCTAAGTCACTCTGTGTCTAAGCTACTGTCATTTCAGTGAATGGTATGCTGCAAGAACGTGCTTTAATATATTAGTTTTGAAAATATTTCTTCAGTTCTGTGACAGGTGTCTGCCGTCCTGCGTTTTGTACCTTTTTTTCTGTTTTCATTATATGACATCTTTTTTTTTAATACTTATCTAGAAGAGTGCCTGTCTTCACTTTTTAAGCACATACTGGATGTGTCTGATGCTGTAGGTGCAGTAAATCTCTAAGCCGTGCTTGCCACGATATAGGATATGCTTCAGTACTTGAGACTACTCTTCCACCTTAAGCAGTATTAAGATAAATAGACTTGTCCAATTTAACAGTATGCCTAGATATTTTTTCCCTAGAATTTTGTCTGAAATAAATATAAATACAGCTTGACCTTACCCTTACCTATATTGCTACAAATGTCACTTTGGAGCAAGAGCAAATATTGTGCAGCTTTGCTTGGTTTCTGCTTACAGTTGCAGTGGTAACCACTACCTCAATCTTCAGTGCTATTGTTTGAATCAAAATATTTGAAACGATTACTTTTTGAAAGGGATAACAAACTTCTTCAAGTTTACAAAAATATTGGGAGATACTAACATGTTACTTCTAAGGTAGAAGGGGCGTACCTAAACTTGTTCAAAAAAGCCTTTTGTAACAAATTTTCCTTTGTCAGATACGTTCCAGCTGGTCTCAGTTAAGCTGACAAAAGCAGCAGGCCAAGATTTGGAAGCCAAGGAATTGTCAGTGGTTTTGGATGGTGTGGACGCGTCACCGAAGCATACTGCATTTGGAAGAGAAGTACGTTCACCTTTTGGGATTTTTGGTTCTGTTGGGTGTTGGTTGGTTGGGGACTTTTTTCCCTCTCAAATGAACTATATGCTGTTTATGCTTTTATGCAAGCACAGCAGCACTGAAACAAAACTGAAGTTAAATGAATCTTTGTAAGATCTATGCTTTTCTTTATTAAAAAAAAAAAGAAAGAACAACACATAATAGGAAGATATTTACTTAACATCAGTTTATATGTTATCTCCAATTTTGAGTACTTTGTAGTGAAACTTTTTTTTTCTTTTATGTGTAAGAACATAATCTGTATGTCTTAAGGTGTTGTTTTATTATAACAGGGTGAATATGTGGCATCAGTGAAGGAGGTTTATCTCCAAGTTTATTTTTTTAAACGGAAACAGTTGAACAGGTAAGAATGAAAATGTCAGGTATTGATTCAGTCCGATATATCATAAATGTTTGTTAACTAGTGATGTGTGCACACGTTATTTTATATTTGTCAGCAACCATTCAGTTTTATGCTGAAGGGTATGTGGTCACTATATAAGAAGCTTTCTGTAGAGGCAGACAGTGAGGTGCTGCAGTGGCATTGGTAGCTTATCTTTTCAGCTCAGGCATGTATTTTTTTCAGGTAAATGCTTAGGCTGATGCTGGACTGACGCAAGTGACATAGTTTGGTCAGGGCCAAAACGGGGGCAGGGGGAGGAAGCAGGGGTGGAAGGAGAGAGAGAGAAAGAAGGAAAAATCTTTCAGCTTGATTGAAGGCAAAGAACTAGTGAAATAAAGAGAAAAATAAGTCTGTCACTGCTTTTTGGCAACTTGGAAATGTTTAACTTTGCTAGTCAGAATTGGTTTTATGTGCATTAGCTGATCGTCTTGAAGCTTTGTTTAAAAAAAAAAAAAAAATACCCCCTCATCTAATTAAAGTTGCTTTCTTAACTCTTGAAGGTTTTCTGTAAGTGCAGTGAAGACAAAAAGTGGAAACAATCGCTTCACTTGCATAGCATGCCATCCTACAGAGGATTGTATTGCAACTGGCCACGCTGATGGAAAGATTCGCCTCTGGTATGCACATTTTGATCAACGGTGTACCCCATAAACTGATGTGACCATAGGAATTAAGTGAGACCTGAGCAAAGCGGTCTAATTCAGCCTTAGCGTTGCCATTTTCAGAAGTCATAATGAGGAAAGAATGGCAAGCCCTGTGAAGCTGCAGTACGGACATTGATGTCAGGGTACAGCTTCAGTTTAATGTCAAATAGAAAAATATTCCTGCTAAGCTATGCTCCACGAATCTAAACTGTATTTGAAAAAGGTAATGCAGGAGCAGCTGAAATAACTCTTTATGGGCAAGTAGAGTCCTAGGGAGAGCACGCTAGTGGAACGGCGTGGTTCAGAACAACATGCTTGCCAAGTCGCTCAGTATGTCTAAGATGGGCGGTGTGCACCAGGAAGGTGCCGAAGACCTGCTAGCATGGTTCCTTCCCTCCCTTTGCGTCACCAGAAACTCTAGTCTAGAAGTTAGAGGAGAGGATGGTATACTTGATTCAATTCAGTATTTCCTTTCGTTTGCTCTGTTGTGGATGTTGTGCTTAAAGAACTATTCTATTCCTCCCCACGCAGGAGGAATTTCTACCACAAGAAAGAGTACACGTTTTCCACGCTGCACTGGCATCATGATACTGTCATGGATCTAGCTTTTTCTGTGGAGGGTGAGTAAAAAAAACCCAAAACCAGAAAAAAAACAAACAAAAAAACCCTTGAAGTCAGAGTTGCAGCAGGGAGAGAAAAATCAATAGAAGTTCAAGTTTGTCCACTTACTAACAAATTAATTTCTAGAATTTTAAATATGTCCAGGAAGGATCTAAAATAAAAATGGAAGCAGTTGTTATTTTTTTTATGTATTCTGATTGGCATTCATAATGTTAAATATCTGCCTTCTGTGGTAGAATGTAAAATCTAACCCCTGCTTTGACCTCTTTCCCCCATCTCCACGCTCCCTCCCCCAGCCCCGTTCATCAGTAGCACTGATGTGTTCTTACCAGAGTCTTATTTGCATTTAAATAAGACAAGCCAGTCCTGTCCAACCTCAAACCTGGTGACACAAATAGTTAACTTTTATCTGAATTACCTGATCTGAACTATTCTCCTTAGCATATTTTTTACTGCAAAGTACTTCGGACAGAATACAGCTGAATTGTTCTGCTTCTAACACATACTCAGCTGATTCAGAAAGTAATGGGATCTACTACTCCTAAAACACTGTTTAAATTTTACTGTAGGCACAAATTCTTGTTATTTAATCCAAGCTTCTCTAGCAATTTAACGTGGGATAATGAGAAACATATCTATTTGTGTTTTGTATATGACAGTTTAAGAAAGGTTTCTGAGAAACCTGTGTTTGTCTGTCACTGTAAACATGTACGCTGATGATTGGGGTTTTTTTAAGCAAAACCTATAACTGCATTTTTATTACCGGAAAAGGAACCAGCTTGCTGAGTGGCGGAGTTGAATCTGTTCTCGTTCTGTGGCACAATGAATCAGACTGTCAGAAGGATTTCCTTCCTCGCTTGGGAGCTGCTATTGAGTACATCTCCATGTCATCTGATGGTGCACTCTGTTGCACCTTGCATACAGACAATAGTAAGCCAAACCATATTTTAAGTATTCACTTAATGCAAAATGGAATGCAAATCTGTATGAGCTTTATTTTGTTAATTTCAGATGAATTAACTAGATAATACAGAGAAGTTCAATATTGATCTGAAAGAACAGGTGCTTGAAGTGATCTGTTGCTCTTTCATCAGTTCTGTGAATTTGCCTGGTGGCTGCTGTAACTTGACTTTCCACCTTGACGTAGGGATGTCATAAATTGAGAAAAGATAAACTGACAGGGTTAAGTACACTCGGTTAAGGTCCCTTCCCCACCATGAGATGTGGTTACACTGCAGAAGCCTTTTGCAAGACTTTATCTGCTTTTCCTTTCAGGAATTACAATAATCAACAGCAACTTAAGATTTTCCAAGAGTATTCAAGGGCTAGTCAAAAGTAAGTGCAATAAAATTTATCTTCCACTTAGAGGGCAGAATGTGTCACTTCCCATCTTAGGTCATTTGGCATCTGAATTTTGTTTCCAGGTACAGATGTCAAGACTGGTCTAGTGGTTGATCCTAGAACCAAAGCTTTGGTCCTGAATGGAGAGCCTGGCCACTTGCAGTTCTACTGTCTCCAAAGTGACCAACAGCTGTTCAGTGTGAGTTGGATGGGCTTGTACTAAAACTTCAACTTATTCAATCAAGTTAGTTATCCATCAGAATTTATTTGAAGACTTAATGTGGCAAACGGGAAACAAGCCAGCAGCTACACCGCGAGACTGGATTCCAAGCTGAGATGTTTTCGGCTTTGTGGCAAACTACTTTTACTTGTTAAGCATAGCTAAGTGTTGATAGTTGAATAAATACTTTAAAACAGTGTGCTGCTTCTGTTAAATGTCAAAAATTTATAGGTAAAATCCCTCTAAAATATTTTTTTTCCTTCTTTCCTACACTTAGTATTATTGTGGAACATACATGCCCTAGTTATGCTTTCCCCACTTTTTTTTTTATGCCACAGCCCAGTCAGTTCTAATCAGTGCTTTCAGAACATCCTTTCTCCGTGGTTTTATGAATGATATCTCCAAATCTACACTTGAAATTTAATTTTGGCCTTGTTGTTTTGCAGTTGGATATTGTGCAACGACAGTACATTCATCAGGCAGGTTTAAACCAAGCTGACTTGGTAAAAGTTGCATTTAGTGCGCAAGGCAAGTGGTTAGCAACAGTAGAAGAGAGAGAAGAAGTAACTGACCCTGAGCTGCAGTTGAAGCTGTGGTTCTATGATGAAGAAACACAAAGGTAACCATAACAGAGCGGGTCTTGTAGGTGTCAAAATCGAAAGTACCCCACAAATATCTACACAGGCTTTGTCTTGTGAAGGCAGAGTTTTTCCAGATCAACTAATAAAATTCCAGGGAAGACCCTGGGGAGAGTTTACCATGCCTGCTACAGGCATCTGAAACAATGCACAGAGTTGAAGTAAATGCAGATTGGAAATAATTGTTCTGAGCCTAATTTACTTCTATTAATCAGACAGGCTATTTTAACCATGGGACTTAAATTCACTTATTTACTTGGTATTAAAAATCGTGGACTTGACAGAACGGTTCTATAGCTTGTTCAGTTTTCTTCTCTCTGTCTAATGCATCACTAATTGATTAGTCCTTCTAGGGTACAGAAGATTATGACTTTATTGTTGATTATTTTTCTTTGTTTGTTTAGCTAACATATGCACCTGGTTCATACACTTCCCTGATCTTCCTATTTACAAAAAAAAAAAAGAAGTATATATATAGGCTATATAGTAGCTATGTGATGGAAAGACGGTTCAGAATTCAGGCTGAATATCTGAGAGTGATGCTTGCTTAGTGATAATCCTTTCTCAGTGCTGGGCTACAATTTCTCTTGCTGTATGGAAGTGATTAGGGAAGTGCGATCTGTAAATGCGATGCCATTTAGCTATCTAATTAGACAGAATTTTCTTTGATTCCTCTTCTCCCTGCCCCTTCCAGAATCATCTTAAACTGAAATCTTCCCCAGGTTCCAAATGAAATAAAATGGCAAGCTTCTGTTTTCTTTTCCTGTAGCTTTAAGCTGAATACTAGAATAAATATGCCCCATGAGGACCACATAACAGACATGTGCTTTCGTGACACGGATGAATTGGAAGATGGCTCTCTGATACTGGTAACAGCTGGCAGAGACTGTGTGTTTAAAGTCTGGGTGATGGTAGAAGACACTGATCCAGAAGGTAAGTATGGTCAAAGCGTAACTTACTCTTACTTGCTACGTTGTAACACACTATAGAAATTCTGACCCTACATTCATCCTTTCGGAACTAGGCCCTCAAGTCCCATGCGTTCATCTGTTTCTGCTGTTGCGTAGAGTATTGTGTTCTCCTGAGCATCCTCTGTGATGGAGTTCTGTCATAGTTTTGCAGTATTATGGATTGACAGGGAGGTTCCTGAAATAGCAAAGCCCTTGCCGAGCTTGCTGTGGAAAGGAATGGCAGCCTGTGTTGATTGTTCAAAGGATTGTTTGTGGTAATGATTTTTCCACGCTGGGAAAATGGATTTTTATCATTCCTCTGGGTAGTCTTTTTATTTAAGACTTCTGCTCAGGGGAGCAGGATGCAGAAATGTATTATTCTGTTTTAGCTGACTTAGTGTAAAATAATAGCACTTTGCCATTCTGCAGTTCAACCACTTCAGAGTTCATTTTTTGAACATCCTTCCTTCCCATTAGATACCTGAATGTCCTCGAATGGATATTTAGGATCCGCTTCCAAGATATTTAAGTAACCAGATTTCATCTCTCAAAATGCATGCTGATGTTCACTTATTAGAAGCAGAACATCTGAGGGATGTGCATTACCCTGTATGCCTTTTGGATGTGAAATACAAAAGATTTCCCGCTTCTTAATTTCCTTTTACTTAAATGTTATTACAGTGCCAGGCACCCTTAAGTGAGCTGGAAGTTTCCTGCCACTCGGGTGTCTTATCTTGTCGTGTTCCCAAATAGATGTGGTAGTGGTCTTGCTGAACTGCTTGCAGTTTGGTTTGTGTTTTGATGGGCAGGTGAGAACATCTTCAGAAGTACTTTTGAACTACTAAGGTTTTCCTTTGGCAAACTTACTTTGCCAAACCGACTTCCTCTTTCCAAGCTGTTCGCTTCTCAACAGTGGCTGCTCATGAGAAGAAAAACAAAAGCTTTACTAGGATTTATGCATATATTTACTTAATAGCAACTCCCTCAGTGGTATCGGAGGGTGGTTTTTTTTTCTTTTTCTTTTTTCTCGTTTGTTTGTAAATGATTCTAAGCCTGGATCATATCTTAACTTAATGAGCAGATACTTTGATCTCGAGTACAGTGTGGGCTGGGGATGGAAACCTCATGGGATCTGTTTCCTTCAACAAGATAGTTTTGTATCTGCTGACTGGCCTTGTCAGGGAGGGGGGAGGGGTGTGTATTTTTTGTTTTACAGAGTTCTTTTGTGGCATGTGTAAAAGTACAAATTAGGGCTGACTCCTGTGGTGTATTTGCCCAGTGGGGGCAGGGTAGGAATGCTCAGGTAGAAAGATTCAGCTTCTGTGCAGCAAATATTAATAAACTAATTAGTTCATAAGTAGAGCACACCCTGGCATGTTTTTGTTTGCAGCAGATCTCTCACTGTGCCTCTAGATGGTGCCATGCATTTTAAAGTAGTGAATTGTTTCTGGCTTTTATTACAGGCAGGTCTTTTAATCATCAATTCATAGCCATTATATAAAGGATATCTTAGCATAGGGTGAACGTACTTTCCTTTCTTTCCTCATCCTACTCGTGTTTCAAAAGCATGCTGTATGAATTTATTTATACTGGGAAATGTATGTTATGTGGTAAGTATATCACTTTGCTTCTGTTTATTTCATCGTAATTACCAACAATGGGAAAGGTATCCCAGCTGAATGCACTGGTGGGTTAAGCGTGCTGATGGGTCACTTTGTGACCCTCAAACTTTATATAAATGAACCATGAGCTGCTTTGGACTCAAATGCAACCTGTGTTCAAATTTTTAGTAATGCTCATGTTCTTGCTACCATTTTAAAAGAACAGTATGTTTCAGAACACTAAATGCTGAATCTACTTCAGTATCTTTTTTTCTTTTTCTAACATCAGCTTATTTGAGAGCACAGTTAATGTAGTCGGCAAAGTAAACACGAATATTGTACCATGTCAGTCTCGGGATTCACTGTTCAAAGGCAAAACTTGAGGACAAGTGGAAAACCTACTAGATGTTTCTTGTACTAGAACAGGACAGATTCTCTGTACTCTTCAAAAATGTAAGCCTTCTGAAACAAAAATGTCTTGCTCTTGAACCTATTTTGCAGCCCTAATACTTGTATTCTTCTTTCTTCATGTATAGACTTGAGTTAACTAGCTTGTTTATTCAATGCAGCACAGCAAAGTGTGAGCTGGAGCTGTGACTTTGTAGGCAGCTACCACAACTACCAAGCTACTAACTGCTGTTTCTCAGAAGATGGCTCTTTGCTTGCTGTTAGCTTTGAAAACACTGTCACTGTATGGGATTCAGTTACTTGGGATCTTAAGTGTACATTTTGCCATCCACCTGGAAAAATAAGGTATGTTTGTCATCTGTTTTTTTTATGTCTGTCTTGAACTCTTGGAACAGAAAGAATCCATTCATAGCAGTCCAAGACCTTGTATATGTTCACATAAACATTGAATTTAACGATCTTAGGTTCATATATAGAAAAGACTAAAATGGCTTTTGGATGGTTGGTAACTTACTGTTAAAAATAATGAGATCAAGCTTTGCAGTTTCATCTTCTTACCTGCTTGTGACTCCTGTACGTCCCATACACAAATATGTATCATTGGGCATGGAGCCTTCTCTTTTTCCCCATTAATCTAGGGATGAATCAAAGTACTGAAAAAGTATAAATATGGAAAGTTTGCTCTTTATTCATGTACGCATGCATACAAATAGAAATTATATCATTAAACCATAAAGGCATACTGACCGTATTAGCTGTATTATAAAATATATATCTCGATCCTTTCTAACCTCTGTTGGAAAATCCGTGTTTGCGTAGCAGACTATCCCAGCATGCTCCACTGTGTGCTGTCATGATAAAAGACATCCTGAAGGTCTAGATACTGTTCTATTGTGTAAGGGTAGTGAGGAATGGCATAGGTCGGTGGTAGAGGTAAAAGGAAAGAGACTCGGAAGAATAGGACAGCCTTAATATTGAGCTTCCTGGACTGTGCAAATACATAGCAGTTTCTGATCCAGGTAAAGTATCATTTTTCTTACGATAATCTTGAAAAAATAGGGCAGTAGGCAACCTCTCTGGTTCATCTACGTAATCTCTGTGCCGGATCTCTGTATCTAAACAACTGCTGAAACAGGAAGATGCTACAAACCTACCGTAGCATTCTCTTTCAGTGCTCGGGTTTTTCTGACTGCTTCTCGAAGTCATTACCGCAGCAATGTTAGAGGTATTTCATATACCTGCTTCCAGGAAACACCTAAAACGGAAAGCAAAACATTGCGTGGTCACAATGTTTTAAAGACTCTGACAATAAAGAATCATAGAAAGATACAGAGGTTTCTCGCTTCCGTGTATTTTCTTGTATGTTTGTAAGCTTTTCTTTTGTGTGATCAAGTCTGTTTGGTTTATACTGGTCCTCTAAGATTAGAAATTGAGAAACATGATTCTAAAACTGGAGTGCAGGAAAATCGTGAGAGGCAAGTAAGCTGCATCTTTGCTGTATCTACGGAGAAAACTTCTCTCGACAGCTTGGTACAGTGGCAAGCTTTTCCCAGGCCAGCTGCTCCTTTTGTAGCATTTACTATATGCTTTATTAAAAGGAAATAAATTACTCTAGGATTATATTAAATGACTGTATTAATTGCATAACTTCAAAGGGCTACGTTTTTAATATAGAAATTCCATCCCTTATTAGCTTTTTTGTAAACTTTCTATAGCATTAGAAATCAAAAGGCAGTTGTATTATTCTCAAACAAGAATGAGAAATTAAAATAAGTGCAAACAAATCACACACTTTCTGCAATTGGAGCAGCCTATAAGAATAACTTTTTTTTTTTTTTTAAACTACTCCTCTCTTTCTAGTGCTTAGAGCAATAGTAGAAATTCTTTAAATATGGAATTTATTTTCCAGTCCCCATGTGAACACCTACTATTAGTTATGGGTTTGTAACTTATTTAAGAGCGTAAAATCACTCCTTGAAAGCAGAATGTCGTAGGAACACGTAATCCTTGTAGATATATGCATACTTTTAAATCTCCCAGACTTGTCTGACGGTTGCCTGTGAAGTTTTCATATCATTAGAGGTGAAAGCAAAAAGCAAAGTTCTCCCGATTTAAATACCAGAACTCAGTCTTAACTGAATGTTTTTGTGACTTACAAATCATTACTACATAGAGAAACGAAGATGAAATCTGAAGGTCACTAACGTGTTTTGACTTTTTACTTCTGTAGGAACATCTGCTTTGGGAGACTAACATGTTCCAAGTACCTTATTGGTGCCACTGATTATGGCTTTCTCTGTTGCTGGAACCTGCTCAGTTGTGCATGTAAGATCAGCTTAAATGTGTGCTAGAGTGGTAACATTTAACACTTGAATTTGCTACGAAACCTTAAAATAATTCTAGTTTGATTCCAGATTAACCCACTACGAAATGTCCCATGGAAACGTAATGATTTTCATACTTCAGTCAAGATGGTATCCTGTCCAGCGTGCATGGGCTTTGTGTGCATGTGCATAGTAAATTCTAAGTTAGATGACTGATAACACAATAATAGCTAGTATCTCCTACGTCCGTGTAGAAGTTGGTAGTATTTGTGTATTTTTACTCGGCTGGGAATAAGTGAAGTTGCATGCCTCTTCCAGAGGTTAAGGCCCTATGTGTCATTCCCATTTGACCTTTTGTTTGGCAAAGTAGTGGGACAGAACAGAAGGCCTTCTTTTCATGTCTGGCTGTTGCTGTGTTTGCTTTTCAGTGGAATGGAGTGCCCACCTCAACATCTTAGTTCTGCAACCTGATCCCCTTTCAGAACATATCGCTGCTGTCTCGTGGCTCTCAAAAGAGTCCAGCTGTAAGTAATAAGGCTTCTTTGACCAGTAGTAGTCAGTAGAATTTAAAACTGTGAAAGCATAATTTCTAGAAAAGGCTTTCTTGGAATTCAGCCGCATGAAAGCCATAAGACAGACTCGAGTGTGTGTTTGCACCTGTGGAAAACTGAGCCATGTCTGACAGCAGCAGCCAAGCAAAGCGTGTTGGTTCCCATCTTTTCTTCCAACAGTTAGTTTCTGGTACAGGATATAGCACAGGATTAACCGTGCTCTCTAGGTGAGGGTCTTGAAAGTTCTCGACCCTCTCCTGTAAATGCAAAACTGGTTGAACTGTACACTTAAGTTGTAGAGCTTTGACTATAAATTATGGTTACTTTTCCTAGAGCTACTGTCCTACAGAAACGTTATTTTCCAAGTATGTGCTCTGGATTGGAATACTGTGAAAGGTACCTTGTATTATGCAGTAAGGTTGTCCAATTATCATTCCTGCAAACTCGTGCTTAAAGGCAATCCTGCCCAGCCCTTACTGGCTAGGATACGTAGGGCTTTGACAGCTGTCCAGGAAGGTAAGAATTTCATGATTTAAAAAGAAGACATTCTTGGTTTTGCAGTGTTTGTATTTAAACCAAATGAGCCACGGCCAATCTATATCCAGAGAAACCTTTGTAAAGAAAAGATCCAGCTTGCTGCCTTCGTTCCAAGAGACGAACCTGAAACGATTGGCTCAGAAAAATACCTTTGGCTAAGAAGATCCCAACTATTTTTTCTTACGGATACACAAGTAAGAGATAGCGATTGGCAGGTGGTTCCTGGGGAAAAAGTAGTTTCCTGAATGTGGACTGATACAAGTTCGGAGTTCTGCTGTTGAGCGTAGGAGTTTCTTTTTGCGATTTCAAGGCAGCGTAAGCCATGCTTTGTTCTTTACTAAAAGCTTTCAACTGCCAAAACAACTTAAGTTCAAAATCGATTATTTACTGGTTTTCTACTGCTAATAGTTTCCGCTGCCTCATTCATACAAGAAGTTAGATAATTTGGGAACATTGCCTATGCTGTTTAACTTAAACAACCACCTAGAAAATGTATTATTACTGATGATCCAAATGTTTCATATGATGTTCAGTTTTCCCTGTAATTTGTGGGTGGGTGGGGGTTTTTTTGTTTGTTTTCCCAAAAAGTCCGTACAGAGCTTCTAGGTCCATTCCCGCTTCCTTTCAGTTTCTTTATAAAATAAAGCCTCTTCCACTTGACTGACAAAAGCTTTTGGGCCATTCGGAAGCTTCTGTAGGCAAGGTATGGAAATACAGAAAGCAGTTTCACATACTATAACTCTGCTACATCCTTCTGTATTTTAGGAACTAATGACGCTTAGCACGAAGTCGCTAGAGGAAAGGCTTACACCGTCCAGCAAACAGGTACCTCTTACAGAAGTTTTGACAGAGACGTACAGAGCAGTTCAAAATTCTGTTGGTGTTCAGTTTGTCAGATTCAAATTCCCTTCGGTCGTGAAAATGCACACCAGATCCTTAGATGCAGTCATAGGCCCTTAGCTGAAGGGGCAGTAATCTGTATTTGCTTATTTACTGCCAGAGCTGTTTGTAAAAACCTTTAAAAAAAGAAGCATTAGTAAGCTACTCCCTCCTTTTCTCACTTCCCCTGAACAAAAAATGATACTTTTCTAAAAAGATGCAGGTTAGGCAAATGAAGCAAACCCACTGATACTTGAATAAGCTCTTTCCTTACCTTGATTTCTTTAACACTTGGAACCTTGAGTGTGACCTGAACTGTGCTTTCTGGTGAGGATGAACAGCTGTCAGTCAATTATGACTTACCAGCGAGAAGGAATTTCAAAATGACATTCCAGTATGAGGAGAAGTAGTCTGGGAAACTTGATCTTTCAAAGTCACGTTGAAGAAGTGTTTCATACCCGCTGAACAGAATAAAATAGTACCATTTGGTTGATCTGTTAGATAAAATAGATCAAAGTAGAAGTTAATATCTTTCTAATACAAAATCCAGCGGGAATATGGTTATAAGCAGTTGGTTTCTTTGGAGGGTGGGGGAATAATTTGGTACTTGCACCTAGGTATATTGATCTAGAAAAATGCCAGAAGGGAAGTTGCCATATTTTGCTTCCAGTTACATAATTAAATCACTCTGCGAGTGATGCTGAGGTATAAATGATCTTTTAGTCATAAATGGAATCTGAAAGCCATACTTAGTTTTCCTGGCACGTGCACCACCTTCCATATCTGGAAATTAATTGGTACATCAACCAACTAAACTCTGGTGTTCTTGAATCCAGATCCTGGAGGGTGTTACTGCCTCTGTGTAGGGCTCTCAGGATGCCTGACAGAGAATGTGTACAAAGAGCCATATGGCTCAGTTGAGTTAAATTTGAGTGTAGAGTTTTGTCACCTAGGCCGATTCTGAATTCTGGTAACTCAAAATGAGATAGAACTTAGATTCGTGACACTAAAATTCTACTTAAAACTTTCACCTTTTTCAAGCTGGCAGTAGAAGAAAGTCTTCCTGTGACCCCATTTAGCTTGCTGTTGGGAAAGCACAGACGTCAGCAATCACAAGAGGATATAGACCTTGGAAAACTAGTTCATAAAAAGCATGAGCAAGATTCACCTGCTGTCAAAGAGGTAGGAGTAATTACAGGAAAGCGTACAAAATCATGACAAACAAAAGCTTTCATAAAGCTTCTGTTTTATCTTTCCAGCTTTTGCACACTCCAGCACATGTTTTGCCATCTGCTTCCTTCCTCTGCCCTATATTTATTAATTCATTGCTCATCTCCAAAGAGAACAAAAGGTAAGAAAAATTGGAGAACTCTCCTTGGGTATTAAAGTTATCTTAATTTGTGTACGTCTTTGTTTAAAGTGTAAAAGCAGTTTTCCAACACTCATTCTTCTGTTGACGTAAGTTAGTAGAACACTTCAATGTGGCAAGATTTTTTTAAAAACATCTCCCTTTTGGGGAGATACGCAGACTGGCTGTTTAGTCTATCGGCTCTTTTTGCTGTGTTTTGGCGTAATGTGCTCAACACAAAATGTTGCCTTTGGTACTCAGTGTTCTTTATGAATTTAGCTTTATTCCAGGGATTTTATGTTTTTAGTGGTATTTCTGGATACATGTCACATTCTCAACTTTATTTGATTTTATGATGACTTCCTTCTTGGTTTTGGTTTCTAGATACACCAAGAAGTTAGTCCTTAGGTTTAACGATAACGGTTTGTTTAGACCTCAAATTTCATTCCGAATTAAGCTAAAAAATAAGAGTGTATACTGTGAACACAATTAGTTAGCTGAGCTTGTCTTACAATGCATTAATCCCAGTGTAATGGAGCAGTTTGATAGGTACTTTAAAGTGTATTGTAGCTTGCTCCTCTGAGATTGTTGTATGCTGCTAGAAAATGAAGGCAGACACAGGGGTTACGACTTTAGTCTTGTATTAGGATTAATATCTCGTCACTTACACTGAAGGCAATTAGATGCTTGCATTTTTTGTGCCATCTATTCTGTAAAGTGTTATTAATGAAACTGCTAAACCAGAGGTGAAAATGTGTCACTGGTCTGAATTTGCAACAATCAGCGAGAGGGTGGTTTATGCTGCCAGGGTTTACCCAGAAAAAACCACCAGTTTGAGTAGTTTTTGCACATGCATTATATTCTGCCATAACAGCAGTATAATCGGTCCTGCTGCGCTGTGTTGGCCAGTATTGCTTGCTTGCTTATTGGATGACACAAGTAAAAAGTCTTCTTGCCACATCAACAAAACACCAGCAAAAATCTAATACACTAACTATATAGAAACTTGCATGTCGTTTCAGTACTGAAGAATTTGGGAGTTCAGTGGCCTGTGTAAATACTTGCACATGCAGAGCTTGTACTTTGACACTGGTAATTAGTATGACTGTGCCTTTAAAGTTACATAGAAGGGCTGTAGGATTCGGCTCTTGAAGAATGACAAGAATATATCACTGTATAGATTAAATTTCTTATTTATGCTAAATCGTTTTATTTTCCTTGGCAGTATAATGTGAATGTATTATATATGTTTTACCATTTACATTTTGTGAGTGTTAGTTTGTATTAGAACAGATGATTTTTAGGAGATCAGTACTGTTCTGCCATGCAGGTCATTCCTAATGAGATCCAAAATATTTATTCAACAGTCATTTGAACTAATACTATTAATTACCACATTGTAAATGGTAACTGTTCTATATAATTTTTTGGAAGTGTGCTTTCTACTTCAGCACAAGTTTAACTGTTGAAGTCAGAAGGGAACAGCCACTTTAAGCACCTCCCTATGTTTAAAAAAAACAACCAACAAAACAAACTTTTTCCCTTTTCTAGTAACACTCTAGGTATTGTAGAAATTTTTAAGACCAAGTGACCTTTTTCAGATTTGAAAGAGAAGAATGGCTTTGAATATTGTCTCGTCTACCCCTGTATCCAATGTTTCTAATCTTGTAGGAGTGAGAGATTATGACTTTTTATGTAATGCAGATCTGCATGTTCTGACGTTATGTATTACATTTGCAAAAAAAACCCGAACAAACAAAATTTTGTTTATTAAGTTTACTTGAAACAGAGGAGAGCTGTTTGAAAAATGGCTTGTAATTGAGATGGCAAGAGAAGTATAGTAGTTTGTAAGTAGCCTGAAAGTAAAGAAAAAAAGAAATAAAAGCTAATGTTTATTTAGTTATTTGCGTGATAATTTGCCTCTCTCCTATTGTACATGATACTGTAATATGTGAAAGTACCCATTAATTTTATTAATTGGGTTGTCCCCAATCATCTTCCTCATACAGTGCTGAAGAAGTTGCTGATGAAGTAGAAATGGCAAGTGAAAAAACAGAGGATGATTCAGATGAGGAAAGAGATGTTACTGAAATGGAACAAGAAGATACAAGCCCTATGGAATTATTAGGAGAGGTGACATGTAAACTGTCTAAATCCCAGGAAAAAGAGCTACGAAGAATAAGAAAAATGGACTACAGTTGGATATCGGCTTTCTAAACAGACGTCCTGTGTTTTTTATACTGTAAGCTGAAGCTTTGTGTATTAAATATTCTTCAAAAAAACCCTTCCGAGTCCTTCAGCCATAAATTTTAGCAGCCTCTATTTCCATAAGAAAGAAGAACTGGGGGGAGGGATTAAAGTTTTGAAAAGCTGGTTCTACTCCTAGTTTATTACAGATTCTCTGTGACCTTAGAAAACGTTTAACCTGTGGGCTTTTTTTTCCCCCTTGCAAGTGTATTTAAAAGGCTAATAGCAAACCTGAGCTCATTATCTGATTTGTGATCAGTTAGCAAAGTGACAGCTAAGCTGCTGAAAATCTCCCCCACTGAGGCTGGGCTACTGCTGCCAAAGCAGCAGCAGCTACGGTTAACAGGACTACTTAATTCAAGATCTGGTAGGGGAAATCAGGGTAGTTAGTAGTAGTGCTGTATACAGGTAAATAACAAGTCTCTTCCTCAGAAGTTCCTCTCTAGCTGTTGAGACAGTTGACAAATACGCCTGCTCCTAGAATATGGATACCTACACCTTTGCCAGTGTTCATAGAGATTCTTAGGCATAGAGTATCAGAGCGTAACACAACTTTCCCAAGTATCAAGAAAACTGCAGCATGTAGGAGGAGATGTGTCTGTCTTCCTGACATCCAGCTTAGCAGGACTCTCATGCATCAGCTATACTTTTTATGCATTACTTAACGATACATATCAGGGTGTATAGTTAGTTTGAAGTGGTAAAGTTGAAGGCCTAGAAGTGAATAGAGTCTTCTGTGATGCTGTAGTATGAAGGCAAACTGACAGAAATTGCACAGGTCACTAAAAGCTCTTGAGGAAACTATTTTGCTAGAAATACTTGGATTAAAAAAGTTGGAAACAGGAACAATACGTCAACTCGTCAGTGAGAACCGTGCTCTCCCTACTTTGCTCCTGCCTTGAAAAAAAAAAGTGGAGGACCTTTTCCTCCCTCTCGTTTTCTAACACCATATATTGTAAGGTAATTAGTGGCAACAATTTTTACCTTGGGCGGGGGGGGGAGGGGGAGTGTATCCTGTAACAGGCAAAAATCTATCACTTCCATCCATGTATAGAAAACATTGACATTCATTCATCCTTGGGCATCAAGGAAAGCAGCTCAGAATGATTTTGCTGGAAGGTGTTTACTTCTCCCATTTTAACAGGAAGGCAAATGTTCGTTTGTAGTAAGCGGTGCTGACCCTTAACATACCGGCAGCTCTGTATTGAGCAGGTCACAGACTGAAAGCTGGAGATTAATGTTGTAGCATTCTCTCTACATAACATGACTCAGCAATGACTTCACCTGTATATTTAGCAATGAGGTACTTTGTATGTCGGGGCTGCCGCGATGAGGGCGCGGGGTAAGTGCTCTGCTCTGAACTCAGTTCTGTTAAGAGGGCGAATAAACTTTTAACAGCCACTTTTGAACATGCTAGTAACCAAACATTGCTCTAATGCTTCTCTTACCTGCGCAGCCCCTCGCAGAGGATGGGAGGGTAGAGCTACACCTGCAGCCTCCTGTCCTGCTCACAGGCAGACTGACCCCCCCGTAAAGTCAGTGAGACAACACTCCCCGCCACCACAAACCACCACCACCCCCCCCGAGGTCTTAACCCCTGACAAATGGAAAAGCTGCCTTTTAGCCAGGTGGGCTTCTTCCCCTGAAAGGACACAGGGTCTGTAAGGGTCAAAAGAAAGCTGGTGCCTCACAGTCCAGCCAGGTCAGGAACAATGACGTGATCCCTTCTTATCGAGCGGTATGCAGATACGGCGGTTCGCCGAACCTCTGCAAGGCTGCCTTGCCCATGTTCATCTACCAAGCTCGTCCTTGTGACAGCCGAGGACGGTGCTATTAGCAAGAGCATGTGATCTTTATGTATAATTGTCACAGGCAAGAAGCTTCCAGAAATTAAAAAGCCTTATGTGCGTATCTACATGCAGTAAAAAAATGAACCCAACAAAAATACACACTCGAATAGGGACAGGGTGCTCATTTCAAAACAGACAGAGGCAAAGGCCACGTACTCTAGAATACAGCAATCGTTTGTAAACAGCCACGGCACCAAAAAGAACGATTAAAAATTAAGTCTACCAGTAGGTCTGAGTGCTGGCTGAATTGAAGCCAAAGATTAGTTTAAAACTCTTTATTACAGAAAAATGGAAAAAAAACTGCACTTTTTTTGTTCTGACATCCATATGATTCTGGAATTTACAAAACGTGAATGTGAGGGATATAAACACACTTCAAGAGACGTTGCTTTGCATAAAGAGCCTTACTTGGAATTTGTTTCATGCAACATGAGCGAACTGCCCAGTGAGAGCACATCGCACGCTCTTTATATTTCCTTCTAATCGGACATTAATGTGAAAAATACATAATTCATCATTACAGCTTCAGACTAAACTGGCTAGGGTTAACTTTGTTACTCGGCAGCAAAGGGCTTCTGCAACTTCTCATACAACAGTTAACCTACCGTAGCTCTACAGACTATTTATTACTCTTGACTGTGAGGGACAACGTTTTCTTCTGTCACAGATTACTTACACAGGGCTAATATTACTATGAATTTTAAGGAAAGGTTTTCATAATTTGGGCATTCTGGCCTGTTGTTTATAGGCGTTGGTATGACAGAAAAATAATGTATTTTAGAACTGGTTTTTCAAAATTTGTTTGCCTGAAAGTTCATCTATTTTTTGATTTCTCTCTCTCAAATTTACAGGCAGAGGAAAAGAAAAAAAACAGTAACACTGTCATAACTACAGCCAGTTTTCTGGTTTTGTATTTTTCTCCCTTTTTGTAGCAGCTGTTTAAATAACCTTTTGGTATACATAGCTGAAAAGAAAAATCACAGCTCCCCAAATATTATGCAATTTTTATTTCCATCCCTCTTATCTGCAAGATCTAGAACTGATACAGCCTTTTCAGAACCTTGGACCCGATGGATTTTTTCCCTGAATGAAAAGGTTCAACAGAACAAATAGGGAAAAAGTGTTAAGACTGTAACTGACAAATGACAGGTTTTGAAAACTCCGAGGTTTTAAAAAATAGAAAGTACGGGGCGGGGGAAGGATTGGTAAACAGGTTCCCCCCCCTCAAAACATGCACTATACTAGGAAAGACACCCTGAAAGGTTTTTGTCTTTTTTCTTAAATAACATCAGACTTCAGCTCTGTGGAAAAACAAGTGCAAGTTGAGTAGAGAGATGTACGTGCACGTTGTTTCATAAACACCGGCTGCATCAACGCCTGGTATTGTGTTATTCTGTCAGAAACACCAAGTGCAGCTTTAAAGGTAAGAAGGAAATCTCAGTATTTACTAGTTAGTGGGCTTTTTTAAACTTCACATGTTCTTGTGAAAGTAATGTGCTTTACTGGAAAATAACCGGGTATGAACAAGAGAGAATTTAGACGCAATACAGCATCTAAAGATGCGATTTAGTTTTGCATTCAGGCAGTAAAGCGGTGTGGTAGGAGTCTTCACCAAGAAAAGATAGAGTTGTTGGAGTTACGCTTTCTAACCTTTGTCTTCACTAAATTTGTTTTGCTTTGCACACTAGATCGAACGTACCGAGATAACAAAGAGAGTCCTCGCTTTGTAGTTTTGTGTGTATGTTTTTTCTACTCAAGCAGGAAATACATTTCTGGTTAGAGCTTTACTACATTTAGTAGGCACATTCTGACCAAGCTTTTTGAAAACGTCTCCTGAAAGATACTGCGATTACAACGAAGAAGAATTCAGAGGGAGGGCTGCGACTCATCTGTCTCTGCCTGCTTTGGAATGCTTTACTTTCAAAACAGTTGTTTTCTGCTGTTCCTCAATGGTTTTGTTTTGGTTTTTTGTTTTTTGTTTTTTGTTTTTTAAAACCTCATGTATCTCAGTGGCCATGAAAGTTCTCCATATTTAGTGTGATGCCCGAAGTCAAATCTTAATTTGATTTTTTTGGCTTCTGCTTCTTCCTTCTAAAGGTTACTTTATGTCAGAAAGATTTGAGACAAAAGACCATAGAGAAAGAGACTGAACTTTATCTCGTGATTCCAGTTACATGATAAATACAACAGGTAACAGAATACCTCCACAACACGCAGAGGTCAGTGTTCAGTAACTGTGGGTGCATCATGCATCACCACAGGACAGCGATTTTCACAGAAGCAGTCACAGCTTTATTTAGGTTGAGGGACAGACCACGCCAGGCAGGCGGGAGCCTAGAAGGGGAATTGGTTACTTCCCAAATTTTCCACTCAGACAAGTGGTCGGATAGACACTACGACCTGAAACTTCAGCAGCTATGGAAGGTGTTATAAAAAATAAATAGATAGGCAAAGCCTTATGACGTACATCATGGCAATGGGATTTGACCGAGATGCTGCTTCCCTGTGACGCTACACAGCGGCCGCTCTAAATGCATAGGAGACGTGAGCAGTCGTTTTCACCCACTGGTTCCAGTCAAGCTTAGTTCCACAGAGACTGAAAAAATCACTGCACTGGTATTTCGTGGCCCCAGACTGGTTACTAGTAAACAGCAGCTCCAAAACCTGCCCTGCGCCTCAGCGGGCAGACTTGGCAGGAAAGCTACGTTAAAGGCTGATAATATAATACTAATACAGTAATACGAAACAGTGGTGGCTGTATTTTTTTAGTTGTTCAAGAACAGGGAAAAAATGAGAACTGCAAATTGTGCAGCGTGTTTTAGGATCACCTGGATCTTTGTATTTCACACGTACTTCTGCTTAACAGTCATTTGGCTGCCTTACCTTGGGGGAGCCCCTTTCAGATATCTCAGTCTGCCAAATCCCAGTCTGCAATGAGCCTTTTAAGGCACGCGGTAACAGCCAGAATTACAATCAGCAGAGAACAGGACAGAAGAAAACAACAACAACAACAACAACTTGAAATGTAACTCAGGCAGACTTCAACAGACCTTCTCGTCCACCCTCCCGCCCTCAAGCAGAGTAACTGAAGTATACTCACTCCTGACAGATATTTGTCTAATTTTGCAAACCTCTGCTAAAAGTCCTGCTGTGATCTACGTAATCTGTTCAATGCTTACCTAGTCTGCCAGTCACGGTTTTTCCCAATAAAAGTAATCTTTATTTCCTGCAAAACTTCTATTCTTCCATGTTTGTTGTAAACTTCTTCGATAATCATCTTTAGAAAAAAAATGAAAGCATGCTACTCTCTTTTCTTTAAACCAAAAATCATCTCCTTGAACCTTTCATTTTTGCTTTTCTCTGGGCCCTTAGAAGTGTCAGAATCATCCTCCAGACCTTCTTTGGGCTAATTGTTTACATGTCAAATATTGTTCCGACTAATTTATTATCTTTTCGAGGGTAAATTTTGTCAGGGTCATTTAATACTGATAAATGTTTGCAGGTAGTCCTAAAGCCTGTTCTTTCCCTGGTCTGGCTTGTATTCCGTGTTGATTACCTTTAGAATCTGCCACAGTCTTTTTTGGCGATGGCAGAAGCAAAGGCCGCAATTTATGCCTCGGCTAACCCTGCGGCGTTACACAGCAAACACCGCTTCAGATGTGGAGTCTCTGCAGGGCACCATTCTCTGTGGATACCCCAGTTCGGATCAAACGGCGCCGGCACCAGTTTTGGCCTCTGCACAGCATTTCTTTGGGGAGTTAAGTAGTAGGTTATAATTATGTAAACTGGAATTTAGCCAGGGCAGCAGGGTCACTCACCTCTAAAGTTGCAAAAGACATTTAAATAATACTCTGAACAGCTCAGGATTTTAAGTACTTTACTAACCTGGCACATAAAGGGGAGAACTTCTCCCAAGAGAGTATCTTCGCACAAAGAAATCATTATTGGACGGCAGAAATCAGGAATGAAATTTGTGTTACTGTAAAGCAACTCAGCATGAAACCCTGACTCTTCAGGAATCATTGACAAAGGACCCTTCGACTTTATAGCCCAGGGACACAAAGACATATAACCACCAACAAGATAAAGTACTAAATCTTAAAATACTGCTATAAACAGTGTTCTGAGTGGTATGTGTGGTTTGAAAGTGAACGTAGTCCAAGCTACTTATAAGGAACTTCTTAATATTGTTTGTAACACACCGAATGAAGCCCTTTAAGTAAATAACATACTGCGGCTGTAAGGAAGAGTTACCACACAGCTCTGGGAACGCGCGTTATCAGCAGTTTCTGAGGTTGCAGGTTTCTGAAATGCTTTGAACGCGTAAGCGGCCACCATGGAAAGAAGCCTTCCCACCTTCCAGCTAACATCCGCGGCTCGCTCCTGCATCGCCTGTGCCAACACAAGCCGTCATTGCCTTTGTGGGCACCTAGGCTGGGGGGGAAAAATCTGGCTTACAACAAAACCAGATAATACACAAATAAAGAGTTTAAGACGTTCGCGGAACGACAGCCAAGTTCCACCAAGAACAGGGAAGGACTTATTTCCAAGAGGTTTTTGTATGCTCGGGAGATGAGGTTTTAATGTTATACAGCCGAAATCCCCCTCTTTTCTCACCGAGCCTGTCGTCGTGCTGGGAGAGCCGCAGCCACACCTACAGCATTCCTGAGAGGCGTTTGTGTGATGTGACATGACACACGAGACACCTCTGCTCTGATGCAGCAGCTCCTGGTTTCCCCTTACACCCTCTTCCTCCTCTCCCAAACTAATGGGCTAAATAAACTAATGGGCTTTAAATAAAGCAGTGGCCTGCAGTTCAAAGAAAATACTTTTAGATTGATACTAGCATGGCATTAAACTGTTGAGGGGGAATCTTTTCTTCGCTTCTAAAATGAATTCAGTTAAACAATTACAAGTTTCTTAACATGTAATGAAGTACGATTATTGGAGGCATGACCTTCGTCCTCTGTTGACCTTCACAGATACAGCTGTGTTGCTAAGAATTAGGCTAATCTTGCAAGAACAGACACTGCAGCCATAAACTTGTCTAACTTCTTCATGAGAGCAGGAACAAAAGAACAGGTTTTGAGATAGAAGGTACCACCCAGAAAACCAAGATTTTTTTTTTTTGCCCATTTTTCAAAATGGCTTGCTTATACTGCTAACTCCTTTATTTTAAAATAGCACAGAATTTAAATTATCTCAGCCATAAAGCTGGTTATCCAATTTCTGTTATCGATGCCTCAACTTATGTTTGTTTGCAGTGCTACTTAGTTTATTATATTTTTAGATTTGAGACTGCGATCAAAGCTTCAGATATCTTGGCTATTTTATTTCCTTTAGTGACCAAAAGGAGTTTTCATTTCTTCCTCAAACCGGTAAAACATGCCAACAAACAAACTCTCCAACATTATCTGAGATGTCATCTCTTTCATTTTTAGCCACCTACTTTACAAATAATAAAGAAAAATTAACTTGGCACTCGTGTAAAGTTTGTTACTCAAAGGCAATGTGCAATTTTCACCAACAAAGTCGGACACTTCTGCAATGAAAGGTTTTGTTCAGGTTAAGTTTCCTCCATGCTTTGAGCTTCTGCGGGCCCTGCTCCTCTCCTGCTTTCAGTCCTAGCTCTTCGAAGGAAGAAATACAGGGGAAAGCAGAGAGATCTTTCACAGTCCTCTTACTTTTCCACTTTGAAAATTAAGTTTAATTAACCAAGAAGTTCAGGGGATTCATTAAAATTATGTAAAAGATGACTTTTCAGTATGAAAGACAAATTTAAAAAAAAAAAAAAAAAAAAAAAAAAACAACCAGACACCGGAATTGGAACAACAACTGGAGTGGCTTTGTCACCTTCTGCTGCACGCCCTGCGACCGATCAGAAGCCCACGCTCTGTTGCGATCACGACTGCAAAGACAACGAAGGGCAAGTCCCAAAGCGGATGGCTTCAGTCTCCTTATTTTTCACGTGAACTGACAGAGGCTGCAGATTGCTCTGTTTCCCATGTCACCTCAAAATCATGGAAGGAAAAGTACCAAAAATATAAATAAAAGTAAAAAGCAGTGCGTATACTCTTAGTACAAAGAGACTATTTAAACCCTGAAACATCCCATACTGAAAAGAGCCCTTTTTCGCTTGGCATAGTGCAAACGAAAGCTAGATTTCTGAGAACTGACATATGCTGGAAAGGAAAATTTTCCTAGAGCTTGCTCCATCAGTCAGTATGGTATGTTATTTCTGGACTGCACATTCTGCGAGTAGACTCGGGATACAGTGACAGTTTATCTTTCCTTTTCTATGTGAAATCCACTAGCTGATCTCAAGGATTAAATGGAAAGAAAAACTCACATCACTTGCAAAATAAAAAACCACTTCTAAATCAACTGGTTTAGATGAAGCCAGAAAACCACCCTGAATGCGCATCACTGCAAATCACCTGGACGCAATAAATAATAGCTTTCCAGTTAACCAGCAAAGAATGTTCCAAAAACATTTCGTCTTTGAATAAAGCACTGTAAGTAGAACTACTGACAAAACAATTAAAGATGGGCTGGGATATACAAAGAGAGGAGGTTTCCTGCTGCCCTTTTTCAGCTCAGTAGTAAATCAAGTCACTTACATAGTTGAGGCAAAATAATCCAGTAGACCCTGCAGCAATGCTGCAAGGATATATGCTAGATATATCTCTCTATATCTATCTATCTATAACACAACCATGCTTGAGACCTCAACTTACAAGATGGGTACCAGTTCAAGTACGGACATAGCAAAAAAAGAGCTGCCTATTTACAATTAAATTTATTCAGAAGTTCTCAAGCGGTTTTTCAGACTGAATACAACTGTGTGATGTATAATATGGAAATTCGACATCTAGAGAAATATATTTTAAGCATGCTTAGCTCTCTGTTACCCACGTACGAATCCACAGAGACTCACAGGTACCGGCTCAGATTGCAAGGGTAGTGTCAGCAAGAGAAGGAACAGCAAAGGAGAACTGACCAAAAAAAAAAAAAAAAAAGAGAAACATGCTTTAGGAAAAAGAAAACCAAAAAGGTTCTATGAGCACCACAGTGTTGCTAGTTTTCCCATAATTTTGTGGCTTCGGGTTTCGCTTGATCTCCAATGGCTACTTTTCATCTACCTGGAGCATTCGTGTCTCTTTTCCATATGAATTCTCTGGTGCCAAGCCACAGGCTCCTCTTCAGCGGGACACTTACAGCGACTCCATCCTCTTACCAACCCCTCATCTCAATTAACTTTCTGTAGTGTAACCTCCCGATCCAACAGGGTTAAAACTGACCAAAGGGTTCAAAAGTGGTTCGGAAGGGGAGGGGAGGGGAGGGAGATGCACACAGAGAAATTGCAGGAAGTTTCATTTTTTTTTCTAATGGAACCAACCTAGAAATCAATTCTCTCCCTTTGTGTAACTCTCTGCTGGTCAATCATGCCAAGCCAGAGGGGCGGCTGCCCTGCCTTTCCCCTGTACCCCCACACTCGGCCACCCGCGGTACTGGGCGAGGGAAAGCGATCCGGCTGACCATGCACTGATGCACAGGGACCAGAATCCCACAGCAAGACCCCACTGGCCTGTGGACTTCAAAGTGTATTCAACAAAAAGAAAGCTAACGAGTTCAGTCCAGATCGTCGTTTCTAAGTAAGAATAAATTAGGAAAAGCAGAAAAAGCTCCCTGCAGCCACATCAAACGGACTTGAAAAGTTACTAAAATTTTGTAATCATTTTATTACAGTGACTGAGACTAGTATAAAGATGTTCAACCAGAGACGACCCAAAAACTTTATAAGCTCAAGACAGCAGATCGCGCAACAGAAAACACCACCATGTAAGAGATTAGGTTTGACAGTGGGCAAGTTACTTTTTTTTTTTTTAAAGGAAAATTTCTATTGGTGTAAGGCTCTAGGTTCTGTGAATTTGGAGCAAGCTGTTAAGAAGATAATTAAAACAACAACAACAACAGAGATCAAAACAGGTGAAAGTAACCGGACAGCAGATGTTAAAGAGCACTCTTACAGAAGAAATTCATGAGACTTCAGTAAATCTGAAGGAAATAACTATCAGGACTATAATCCTCCAGTTGATAACCACAGGAATAAAAATTAAAACAAACAAGGATCTTCAGAAAAAAGGAAGAGCTTTACAGAGAAGTTAAGTGTCTCCAAAGGAAGATCTAGATAGCACCTGGGAACTGTTGGTTTTTTGTGTCTGTTTTAATTTCCACATAGAATCGAGTTCCGGCCATCCCGTCTGTGGTACCTGTAACTGAAGTGCAGTTTGCTTCTGCACAAGCAAAGCCCTGGCAGGAATAGTGAACTTTTGTTGTTTTCGAAGCACACACAATTTTCCCATTCACAAATACTTGCTGATCAAACAAAATGCTATAGACAGGGAGCAATCGCAGCTACTTGGTACGGGATATCCATAATGAAATGTGGAACAGGCCATTGTTCTCCATTTAATGCGCTAAATATTCATTAAAAAGAAAACAGAATTGATCGGTAGATGTAGGCTGCTTTCATTAAGGAATCTAAACCATGTGGTTGTTTTTAGACGTCTTTTTAAAAAGATTCAAGAGTTACTAAGAAACCACATCTAGACTAATGCAAACACGGCTCTGATCTAAATAAAGTTTAAAATGTGAACAGCTTGAGAGACCTCAGAAAACAATCTTTTTATGAGTCATTTGTTACAATTTTTTCTCCATAGAAAAAAAAAGAAATCTGTCCACTTAACAATAAGGATTAGGTTAATTTTCTTAACATTTTACTGAAATAATCACTTTAATTGTTATTTTAAGTTTCATAACAGCTGTAGGCTCAGATCTATAGAATTTAGCAAGAATGAAATCAGCAGGGTTCCACAGAAATGATCTCAGAATCTTTAGGTGTTGTTATTTCTCAAGAAATTGGAAGAATAAGGAATTTCATAGTAAACATTCAATTTAAAATGATAAATTGAAACGTCTACCTTTTTATTAGATCCAGTCAACGTTAATTATTTCTGAAGTAGAATCCGAGAGGTACAGAACAGCATTTTTTTTAATCCTGTGTTCATTCTTCAAATTCAATTTGACTATTCATTAATGAGATCACACTGCAAAGAAGGAAATGTGAACCAAGCCACTGTGCCAGTTTGCTAATCCTGTATTTACTACTTGCTCAAACTATCAAAAAGGTTAGGCGTTTCTTGTTCATCCAGAAAAATTAGCATAAAATGCAGGAACTATATATTTAAAGAAAGAAAAAACTAGAATATTAGAAGTCTTTGGAAAAACTTGAACAATTGGGAAATGCTGAAGAGCCCTGCAGGAAGGTGATAGTGAGAGAGATTCAAAAGAAGTGGGTATTTCTGGTGCTATTTTCTGAAAAGCAATCGTGAAATAGGGCTACATTGTGCATATTTCAGAGCAGAGCAGTGGAAAGGTACACACAAATATTACGTTGGTCCAAGTCTTTTGAGGGAAAAAGGTTACCGCTGCTTCTTCTGACTAGCTGAAGCCTGCTTTGTGCTACGGGGGGTGGCTACTACTTAAATACAGCCCAAACGTCGCGCGGGGCAAAGGGAGGTTTGTGCATGGTCACTGACACAAGCAGAGGTGAGAGTCAAAAGCAAATTTGTTGGGGTTTTATGCTCAGGGCCTGTAAGACCAAATACATATGCCAGGTATGGCACAGAGGGGACCCTGTGAACATACTTGTGCATTTTCCTGTCACACTGATGGACGCAAGATCCATCTTAAAAGCAATTACTGGAAGCTCCGTTTTATTTATTTTATGGCTTCAAGGGTAAGTTGCAAACCAGAAGGTAACAACATCAGAAAAAAAACCAACCAAAACCCAAGCCAATTTCCCATCCAACTCCTCCCGGCTCCAATTTGGAGAGCAAGAATATTTGTCATTTGAGATTATGGGCTTTGAAGAAATAAGGTTTGTCAACCCAATGTGTTTCGTTTGCTCACTTCGTGTGTCCCTCATGAGAGCAGTAAAGACCAAACAAACATACGGAACAGCTGTGTTTGCATTTAAACAAACATTAATTGATTGAAGTAATGAGTAACCTCAAAAATAGTTTAGAAAGTTCATAGCATCCTTCAAATATTTGTAGACTATTAGAATTTAACTAATTGAATTATGTGTGTACTCTTTTATGACAACAGTATCTGGAAACAAGGAGGGGAAAGCACACCATATTTGTACATCTAAGTATAACGGGCAGAAGTAAAAGATGAAATGCGAGTTAAATACTTGAAAAGCTTTCCTGACAGTAAATCTACCTTCAGCCTCAAGTTTCCAGAGGACACGGTTCAGTTACACTTCTGCTCTTTCCAGAGAAGAGAGGGGAAAAATATTGTGGAAGTAACCTGACAGCTGTGTCTCTGGCTTACTCCATTACTCCACCTCCCGCAAATCTACTGATACATCCAATAGATACATGAGCAGATATTAGTATTTACAGCATATTCTCTTTAGAGAAACATGACAAGTCCTAACCGACAGCTTACAGAAGGTACGCAGCCACTGTCTGGAGCCCCAAGAGTGGTTGGGAAGGAAACACAGCGCTCATTACTGATATACTACTATCCCATGGCTGTGCTCAACTGGAGAAAATGAAAAGATTAAAAGAACGGAAGAACACATTTTAGACATGCATAGTAGATCTTTAAAGGAATTTGACACAATCAGTGGTATATTCCATAGAACAAGACAAGAATTTCTTACCATATCCTTTATCAAGTGTCATTCCTGGGATCTCAGGTATCACTGCTTGGAAAGATTTTACTAACCACTTGTTCCATTGAACTCTTTCCATACCATACATTGTTGCGCTCTGAAAACAACTGGTCATTCTGAAAGAGGAAATGCAACTTTTAGAACTATTTGGTTTTTAATTCATCTATTTTTCTGAAATTCTTATCCAAAAGAAGTTACTAGGAAACTGTCTTCTATTTATTTACCTTAATTTCGTGCCTATAATTAATTTATATTCCTATAATACTTGAGCCACTTCTTTCTGACTTTCTTCTACGGAAGTCGTAATTGACGTAAAAGGATCTTTTAAGCACTCCATAAATACAATACAGGGCACTGTTCCATAGCAAAGAATCTATTTCCTTTCAGTATTTTGCCTCGTCTGTAGTTCAAGCAAGATCAACTCCCAACTCTGCGCTAATGAGAGAAATCAGGGAACGCTCTGCAGTGCACCAGTAGGCCCAGAAACCACTGAGTGGTAAGGGAGGCAAGTCCAAAACATGTATCGCACTAATCAATACCATGTTTCTGGACTCTACGCTTATTTGCTGAGTAAGTTCCAGTGCTATTTAGAAAATTAAGTAGGTAATCAGAACCAGATGATATACACAGAACATTTATGATTTGTTTGGTTCAATTTTTCTAAAACTCTGGAGCAGATAGTATTATTTAAAAGGATAAAAAGAAAGCAATTCTAATCACATTTAGCTTGCAATGATGGTAGTTTAGCGCACTAAATAAGTAATTCCCCCCACGTCAAGCCTTGACTGTAGACACATACAGCTGTACGTGCAGGGAACGCACAGCGGTAGACCGAGGGACACTGCTAATTAACTAAATGTAGGCAGAGAAACTATTCAGTTTGCCAGATATTTAAAGTTGTTCCTACAATACTAGATGCAGTTCTAGTATATTGATTTTTACCAATCCAAATAAGATCTAAATCTTTCTTAGTCTTTGTTCAGAACTTTAATTTACTCATTAAAGTTACAAACTAAAAGACCCAGTCTTTCCACCTGAGTTAGCGCACATAAAGTTAGACTAATTTAATTTATTGGGACAATTCAGATGTATTAGAAACGACTTACGTACATGGTCACAAAAATCAAAGACTTCTGGAGCCCTTCAGAGAGCGGGAAATGGAGGTAGGAGAGGAGGCAGAAATTTCAAGTCGAGGAGGTAGCACCGCATGTTCTTAACGGGCTTCTGGTTTTCCAACACCACGTAAGTTGAGGAAGTTCCAGAAGATTAAGCATGTGCTACTGGTCTATTAAGTTTAACGACATTCTTTATCTCTGCAAAGACCCGAGTTCCTAGATCCACCGAAAAAAATAAAAAACCAACTTACTGGGACGGCAATTCAGCTACTTGCACATACATCCATGTTTAAGACTACGAACAAACGCCATTGAAGCCCATGAGGTCAATCGGATTGAAAAGCTGGGCAGATAGTACTCTTTTGCTACGCAAAAGTCTCAACTAAACAAACATCTACGTGATCTTTCCCAGTTCACGGTTGCAGTGTATAATAACAATTCAAGGTAATCAGGCATATAATTATATTTGTACTTTGTGTCTTTGTATTTCCTAAAGGTTGCGTGGCTTAAAAGAATTTACAGCTTTGAAACAACAGTGCATATCTATAGATGCTTTCGCACATTTTCCATTATAAATATACCTCTCTATCTCTGTGCATATGGAATGAATCCTGGCGTGGTAACATCTAGAGCCATTTTTCTGAGAGTCATGAAAGATACAATTACCTCATGCCCCTGGGCTCCACTGTCTCCAAATGACACGCCTATTACCTAACGCACGCACTCGGCGCAAGCGGTTATTTATGGCGGTAGCTCCTAAACAAGGAGCTAAAACCTGTAAATGCAGTGGGAAGCCCAAACCATTTAATTCTAAGAGAGGGCTCATACCCAGAGATTATATCATGTGTCCACAAACCCAAAAGTGAGGTGGCCACCAAAAGGATGAGGACTCTTGCTCCATGGCACTGAAATCATGCATAATTTTGTATTAACTTTCTGCAACCTTAGGGAAGCTAGCGCAAGATGTCACTAGACAATATTTCAGCAGTCAAGGAATTTATGAAACATGTAGTTGTGAATGATTAAAAAAAAAAAAAAAAAAAAAA
>JAVKLA010000001.1:18639437-18660406 GCA_034782735.1 Sagittarius serpentarius
TGGGTGGGGAAAAAAAGCTTTCATTGTGAGTTCCTGATCCATACTGTGTTAAACCAGTAGTTACAGGTCAGCTTTTGCTATGGTATCCAGCTACTACAGATTTCTTTTAACATATCTTCTCATAAACACTTTTTTCCCCTCTGTATTGACTGATGGGGTGGCTTTATTCATCTCTTGACCTAAAGGGCCCTGCTTTGCCAGAAATAGCCAAGAGAAAACCTCACATGACATGCCTCACATCTGCGTTTCACTGCCAAAGTGTTTAATCTTGCCTATGAGCAGCTGAGCGAACACAGGAGCCCCAAAACCTTCAACCGCCATTTTCTTAAGTTACCTTTGCCAAAGGACAACTAACTGATTTATTCTTGGAGGGATTTTATTTTCTTAATTCTTTGGTTTGTTTCTGTTCTGGTGCCCTGATGTGACATAGCGCTCATTCTTACCATTTCATTTTCATACACCTTGTACCCCCCAAAATGCAAATCAGCAGGCTGGGACTATAGCATTAAGGAAGTTTTGTTGTGAATTTGGTTTAAAACACAGAACAGCTTCAACCAAAATAAACAGATTCTCCTCTTCACTTGAGTGAAAAAACAAGTAAGTTGTTTGGGGTTTGACATTTAAAAACATTTTAATGTTCTGCTTTGCAGAGTTACTTTTCTTTAGAGAATGTTGCTTTTGAAGTCATGCTTTGGATAAGGCTCAGTGTTTTGGCTTTCCCAAAATATAC
This sequence comes from Sagittarius serpentarius, assembly GCA_034782735.1. Classification (NCBI taxonomy): domain Eukaryota; kingdom Metazoa; phylum Chordata; class Aves; order Accipitriformes; family Sagittariidae; genus Sagittarius; species Sagittarius serpentarius. The sequence goes on from JAVKLA010000001.1 coordinate 18,640,168, forward strand.
TTTGGACTGTGAGTTATTTTGTTGTTAATTTTTTTGTTGCTTTTGCCAAGAACATTCAAGTGTTTGAGGCTGAGAGAGACCCACGGGTTCGGGGTTTTTTTGTTTTTTTGGGGTTGTTGTTTTTTTTTTTTTTTTATCCATCTCTCTCCTTGTCAGGAAATCTTTTTCCCCAGTTCAGTCACTGAACCAGTATCTAGTTCTATCGCTTAGGTGGAAACTTTACTTTAGTTCTAGATCATGGACTGATTCTGCAAAGGCATTTAGGTGCCTAGCTCCCATATGTACAACAGGAATCACTGAGAACTGTGCTGATTATTCTTTACTTTCTCAGTGAGGACCGTGCTATCAAGTTGGATTCTTTCCACCTCTCTTTCCCTGCCCCTCCCTGCAAAGGAAATACCATGAAATTTTCCTCCGGAGGAAAATGTTTGACTTCATGGATACTGGAAGTTGCCCTTTACAATCCCACTAATCGTCATGCCCCACAGAAGACAAATGGGCTGGGCAGCCCCTGGCAGGGTCGCTTCTGCGGGGAGCTGGAAGGCCACTTGCTGGGCCTCGGCCACCTCGCAGCTCTGTGGATTGTAACGGCTCCCAGGGGCAGCATCTTACACACAGGCTTCTCCTCTCCGTGCAAGGGACGGGGTGGATGTGTCAAGGGGCATCAGATGTGCTACATCCTATTTTCTGCCTGAAAATCTCAGGGGAGCCGTGAAAGCTGAGTTTATGGGATGAGTGGGCTGCTGTGGCAGGGAGGCCAAAGTGCTTTCCCACAGGACAGCACCGCATCAGGATCCTTCCTGGGGAAGCTGAAGGAGGGGGTGCTCCTGCACATGCTATTAGCAGGCTACCCAGCGAGATGGCAAGGCAGTGGGGAGAGGAGTTCTGCGCAAAGCGTTCGTGCGTGAATAAAGAAAGGTCGCTTATAAACTGCTGAAGTGTCCATCATATGACTTTTGTTTCCTTTTTAGTTGTAATCAGGATTTTTATGGCGAAGGCAGCAAGAACACTGCTTGCTGCTCACGATGCTCTATTTCTGCTATACAGAATGAACCCTCAGCACGCGACAGTTACAGTAATGCACACCTGACTGCAGATTAAACAAGCGCATCTCACACACACATCCCATATTTTAAGACAGTTCTGTCCTACTTTATTCATTATGCTTATGTTCACACTTAGACTGTCGGTTCAAATTCCCAGCCTAACAGCTGACCTCTGATCATTATATTTTTTTCTTGTCAATGTCAAATGAGTAACTGCAACCAGAACCCCAATCCAGGAAATACATACAAGTTGCTTCCTCTGTATTAGTAGCCTTGAGAAGATTACTAATCCTCCTACCTGTGTGCAAAGCGACCTAAAAGTAGTATGGTACAATACAAATGAGTTGACGCTGCCGTGGTTGTATTTTATGGATTTCAGGTCTCTCTAGTTCAAACGATTTTCTCACAAGAATTAAGTATCTTAAAGACTGCCATAGATATTTATATTCAATGGGTATACCTTTAGTGACCACGGTATCCATTTGACCGAGTCCTCTCACTATGTTGTATAACCCAGTGTGCTCCCATACTTATTAATGAGTGATACATTAATAGATCTACCATATAATCACAGATAAAGGAAGAGAGGAAAACTTACAAAGAAACACGTGATAGCAAGTCTTAAAATACTCTGGAATAGGTTTGAACTACTTGCTGGCTAGGAAACTGCTGAATCATGCCCTTAGGCTCATACCGAAAATCATGTTTCATTTGGCAAAGCACACAGAAACTATTAATGTTCCCTCTTGTTGAAAGCCTGCTGAACAGCTGCTGATCACAAAGGATGATTCTCCTAACTTTTCTGCCTCCTTGAGAGAAAGGGAATAGCAAGTATGTTTTCTCGTACAGTAGTTCTCCCTTTCACAACATTAGCTTTTAACAGAACAAGAAAGCCCCCTAAAGATTTTCAAAGCATTCTGTGAGCTTTTTGAGTTTGAGACACCTTAGAAGAAACTTTTACTTGCCTTTTTACACACATAGCGTTGATGGGTAGCAGGTATCATTCATCTCTCAGCTGTAGTCCTCTCTAGGGAGACTGTGATGTTCTCAGTACACGGTCTGTAAATTATTTCTTAAACCTAAGGGGAGAGAAGAACCTTTCCTGATCATTTGACGAAGACTGAATTAATATGAGGAAAGTGGTTCTCTCTGAGGTCTTGGAAAAGGTGACTGCTTAATGCCCTTAACAAGGAGGGAGAGGTTCTAAAAAGTTGACTTCAAAAGCTCCAGCTGGAGTTAATTATGTTCTCTAATAGGCTTTGTAATGACTGTGTTTCTCGGCCTTCGGCATCCCACAGGCAGAGGGAGAGACAAGAGTTGCCCTCTGAGTTTCTCTGGGTGCCTCATTACCTCCTCCCTTATTCCTTCTGCCCTAGTGTGACGGAGCCCTAGACTGAAGTCCTGGGTTTATCAGCGGAAAGGGTGCAGTGCAGGCTGCTGGTATGAACTTGGCAAAGTCCGTCTAAGGTGGCTGGGCACCCCTCTTCCAGCAGCACGGATTTCATCCTCTTTCCACCCCTGTGCCAGCGTGCAGGGCCTCTTGCTTTGGCCCTGATGCACCGTGGCCGCTGCTGGCCTGACCCTGGGAGCCCTAGCCCTGCTGGAGGGATAGGTCATGCAGAGCAGCCCCTTCAGCAGAGCTGCCAGGGGACAGGCACCGAGAAATTGTAGAGAGAAGCCTAAGAAGGGAAGAAATATTATTGCAGTTTTCTTTGCTCAATCTGGGAGCGTTACTTCCCACCCCTCTGGTTGACTTGACCTCTCCACGGTGGCTGACTGCCATCCACGTAATATCTGACCATTTAAAACACGTTGGTGTTTTTTAAAAGAACAGAAAGTATATTACCCTTTAACCATCTGCCCTGTAACCTTTATACAAGAGTTTGGGTATCACACAATGGAACATTCTCATGCACTTTTTATTATGGGAGGGGTAAGAAAAATGTCTGCGGTGACACAGTCACTTGAAGTTGCAGCTCTTGCATTTTGTCTGTAACGTACAGAAACTCATGTAATTTTTCTTGCAAACAAAATCAGTCTTTGAAAAGCAAAATAATCTCTAGGCAGGAAGCGTAGGCAGCTTGCCTCTCCAGTCTCTGTGGAGGGCAGTTTACTCAGAAAGCAGAGGATGGTATTTCCAGAGTTTCCTTTACGGAAATTTAAATTGTGGTAGGTTGGATACATGAGGTCTGTTGAAGAGACATGCTGAATTAATTTGCTGCTTTAGCAAAGCTGCCTGGCACAGGCCATCTGCCGTATCCACACTGCATAGGGGTTTATAGGTACTTTGTGCTACGTATTTCTGCTATACAGAATGAACCCTCAGTGCATGATAATTACAGTTACCTTTGTGCTATGTATTTCTCACAAGTTCCTGAGTAATTCACTGAACTCTTCAACACAGCTGTAATTAGGTAATTCCTCTTGGTCTCTGCCCGATAGGTTACTCTTTTTCCTGAAATCCACAGCCATGTTTCGCTTCTTGGTCCCGCTTTTTTAGATTTCAACAGCAAATGGCTGAGACTATCAGAGTCCAGAAATGGCAGTCCCCTGCATTCATCAAGTCCAAGACACAAATGACCTGTATTAATTAACCTTCAGTCAGTATCATTAGGATGGCACAGAACCGTCTCACTCCAGATGACTTCAGAGGCAGGAGTAAGATCTAGAGGCGGCTTACTGTGCTGTAACAAGTGATTCTTCAGGGTAAGAGAGCAGGGAAAGGTGGGAACGTCCACTGAATAAATTAAAGGTCTGAAGGGTGCAGGGATTTAAATAATGACTAGAAGAGAGGTAACCACGTGAAACCAATGAATCTCATTCTGCAACATCTGTCTGTCCTCTGTCACATGCTCTGGTGGGCTGCCATACCTCCCGCTTCCTTAACGCTTTGTACACATTTATCATCCCACTGTGAGCAACCCAATATGCTCTTCTACAGGTGCTGGACAAATACTCCTTTACAGAAACTGCTTTCTCCTATTCCTCTCTCGCTATCAGCCATACTTTGCTGCTCTGTGAAACCCAGTCAGAACTGTCTTTTCTATTTCTAACCAATGTTCGTACTTCAGGCTTTCAGAATTGGTTTGCTTTCCCCATCCTATTGTTTTGTGATCATAGCCAAACTTCTGGTATAATTATTTAGCAGGATGTAAGAGAAGGATTACTGACTCGTCCTCAAGCACATCTAATAATGCCTTGTATCACTTCCTCAGGATGGTCTTGGGAAACTGGTCTTTCCCTTTTTTTTGAACAGCATTATTCACCGATGTAAGCAAAGTTAGCTGAATAAAAATGCATTGCAGGAATTGCAGTCAGTACTGCTGAGGTGAGCTATTCCTACCTGTTTTATTGCTTAAACTTTTACTCGGTAACAGTTTTCACAGACAGCAATATATAATGGCTAAATTGTTCTTAATGTATCTAAGAAGAAGCAGGATAACATACTGATATCCTTCTGTTCTGAAGTGTTCACAAGGAGGATTAGAACAGTATTTTTTTGTTAATGATTCTGTCTTTTAATGAAGAGAATTAGAAGACCAAAACCGTCATAGAGAAATCATTCTCTGAATATGTATCTTTACTAATTCAGTACACCATTTGCTTGTTGTCCTTTCCAAAGGTGAACGTTCTTGGAATTTATCATAGCAGTGCATGGGGGTCTGCAGAAAATGACCTCAAGTAATGCTGAAGTATGATCCCAAGTAATGCTGCACACATTTAGCAAACTACAAAAATGAAAGTTGCTGCTGCCTTGGTCATTGTGTTTGGCTTGGTCATTGTGTTTGGCACTAGGCTACAAGTAAGGCCTGCACCATGAAGCTTAGTCCATGAAAACCACCGATAACCCTGCTGAAGTGCCACTGACTGGGAAGCTCCTCTAGATCCCTCTTTTCTGGTGTCAAATTTGCCAATGAATACACAATTATCTCCAGCAAATAGGTGCTGCATGGGAAATGTACAGACCCAGAAATCAGCATCTATCCTGAACACGCAGGTGCAACTTCCATGGTTTGGAGCAGTGTGGATGTGGAGGTACGTGGCTAGGGTTGAGGAGAATGCTGATCTGTACTTCAATTCCTGTATCACGTTTCAGAGGACTTACAATTGCCAGAAAGCACTGAGGTTAATAATATCATCTTCTAGCACTTCTGTTTCCATGCTCCGATACTCATCTAACCTACATCCTCTGTGGCCAAGACATACAAAGAAAGACATACAAAATCAGTCTGAAGTTACAGCTTTCTGCCGAGCATCCAGCTATCAGCCTCGGTCTCTTCTGTTTGCTCTGTTCCATTTAGATAAGACAACATTTAGATTTTACCACAGCTAAGCAGATAAAATGAAACCGTACGTGCCTCTATAGCCCTGAACTTGAACTGGTAACCTATGTTAATAACCCAAGTAAATAAGTCAAGTTACCATTTTGTTACTGAAAATCTAGTCTCCGTTAGCAAAGCAGAACTGGGTAAGAATTCATTAGTTGTGGAGGGAGGACACACCTAAGCATTCATCTTGAGAAAAAAAACCCCTCTGTTACTGTCTGATCAGGCTGCTTTTGCTGTGAATCCAAAGATATGACATCCTCAGGTCTGATTCCTCTATTCACTGAATTCCTCTATTCAGAATCTCTGTTCCTCCTTGTGTCCACGTAGTCACACAAAATTAAAGAAATAGAGGAACCAAACAGTGGGAGAACAGTTTCTTTTCCCTCTTTTGTCTAAGTATGAGCCTAATGACACAGATTCAGGGGAGGGAATTAAAGGTGATGAGATGTATTTCATTCTTTTGCAGATATTGTGGATTTTGCACCGAGGCTAATGGTGTCTGCCAGCTTCAGGCATTAATTAGAGCAAGCAAGATACTTGAAACAAAACAAAAGAGCCAAAGCATGACTCTACTTCGACAACTGAAAATCCCTGGAAAGGGTATGCTGGGACAGTAAAAGCAGTAAAAAGGCTGTAAAGTTAAAGGTCCTTGAAGCATGCATGACAAAAATGGCTGTTGCTTTTTAAGACGGCACACAATAAGAGAAACATTCTGTCTTAAAAATAAGTAAATGAAGGCTTCTCGACACATATAAAGTTTCTTGGTATTTCAGATGGGGAAGAAACTTTTCAAAAGACATTCAGGGGACTTTCTTGTACAAAACCTTTCTCCCAGGAGAAACATTTAATTTTTTTTTTACATTCTTTCCACGGGCATATACTACTTCCAGTGCGATTTTGTGTGTTTCTCTCCAGGCACTGGTTGTATTCCAGCTGCCCCACCTTGTGCAGGGGTTGTGGGAGAGTTTGCTCCTGATGCCATCCACTCAGTCCACTGACATCTTGAGATCATGCTAATGAAATTTGCGGGGGGTTTCTGCAAAGCAGCTCGCTTTGTGCTCAGACATCCACCAAGGAAGCTCTGCAGCTCAGATGATGGGCTCTTTAGTGTTTCCTTGGTCGCTGGCTGTGTCGCAGTTTGCTCCTTTCGGCCACGGCTGAACAATGCCAAGGTCAGTACAGGATGACAGGGAACAGTGTATTGCAGCCAAGCAAATAAAAAAAAACAACTCCTGAGGTTTCACGTAATTAGTTTTTATTCCTCTGAAACTTTTGTCAAAACTGTCCCAAAGAATGGATTCTTTATCTTCTTTTGTTATCTTTAGAAGATAAATAGACTGCAGCACACTTCATACTGTAAACAGTAACTTTGACTGGCCTTACTCCAGTAGCAGCTGAACAAATACTTCTAACTTGGACAACGCCTCCTCCCTCTTCCTCAGCTGGACAGACCACGTATCTTTGTAACTCCCCGTCAGTTTTTATTTCTAATGTGGTCAGCCAGGGGAAGGAAGGTCCCAGAAATAAAGGAATTCAAACATTGCATTTACCTTTTCAGCAGCCTTAGAGATAACATGTGCCTTTCTAGGTGCAGCCCCAGAAAACACACTGTCCAAATTCTCCAAGTTAAGGTCTGCAGCCCTTACTTAAGGTCTGCAGCTCTTACTTAAATCAGCAGGCTACAGACAGCTAAAAGAGCTCATAGAAGCAGAATGTACAGGAGATGTATACATGCAACGCAGGCAGACTCTGCACAGCAATATTACATGTGAGCATTTTGGAAAACCGTTTTGGCAAGTCTGCTTAATGAAAACAGGAATATTTGTACTGTTGTACCAAAATAACTTGAGGGAAAATCTAATATTCCTAACTGTCATGCTAAATAATTCAGAAGACCTTGTTTAGCTCAAGAAGAGTCTCTGCTGAAATTATATGAACATTAATCAAGTGGCATCAGTTTGAGTCCTTTAGTTCAAGATAAAATATCTGAAATGGTTTGAACTGTATTGAAGATGTTAATGTGAGGAATGTGCGTTTTCTTCACTTCAGGTGTCCTACTTAAAAAGGATCCTTAGATGAAAAGGTGCTGAAGCTGCTTTACTTGTGCTTTCTAAGCATAAAGAGGATTTTCACACTAACCATTTTGTTCTTTCAACCACGTTGAAAGATTTCAGCTCTCTGTCTTCAGCAGCACGCCTTTGACGATCTGCTGTATCATTGTTCTATGAAATCTGACGGTGGCAGTTGTGGAGTTTTGACAGTACTCGGGGAAAAAAAAGCTTTCATTCTCATAAAAGATGCCTGAACACTTTAATAATCCTGCAGGACAGCTTGCAATAGAGAACTCAGATTGCTTGTAACTGAAAGCAATCATTCAGACATTAAATGAAAAGATAATATTTATTGATGGACAAGCTATCCACTGGAGGGCAATTAACTGGTGGTTAGCCGGTGTGAAAAGTCAGTGTGAAGTAGTCTACTCTCTCTGCAGTGGTTCTAGGGGAAACACTGAACTGGAAAAACTGCAGAAATACATGACATGTAATTGGAGAAAAACAGAGCTGGAAAAATGGTACCTGCCCTTGAAGATACTCAGGATTAGAAACTCCACAACTTCCAGGGTTTCAAGCACGCTGTAATCTGACTTTGTTAATGCTTGTCTTCTCAAGCAAGATTACACATTATTCCCATCCTCTCTGACGTAGTCAGGTATTGTTAGCACATCACCACTCAGTCTCTAAATGACCCTAATTCTTTCACTCTTGTCTCACTTCCTAGAGGTCTGATTACAACTGTTGCACTCTTCTGGTTTCTCTCCAGTTAGCACTGCTGTTCAAGACAGACATGAAGGAAAAATGGGATGCAGTACTCCATTTTTCCCAGTCGCAAAGAGAACAGCAGCCTGGTCGATTCAATTCATGAATTGTACACGCTATAGACCGGTTTCCATTTATTTTTTTATGTTACTTACGTTTGGCCTTTGTTGTGCTATAACCTCACAATTCTCTTCTACAAAACCAGATAGGTGTTCCCTATCCAGTATTTGAGCAGTCAGTTGCTCCTGCCTAAATGTAGTGCCTTGCACTTGTCTATATTGGATTTCATCTTATTTTTTTCTGGACCACTTTATCAGTTTGTTAAGGTGTGCTGTTGGCAAGAGACATACAGCCGTATCACACATCACATTATAGGCGTAACGCATTTTTACTCATTTTTTCTAAGGACACAGGACTTTTACACCATCACACCGTTCTCTGTCGCCTCTGCCACTTCCTGGCAAACAGCTTTTGAACCACTTGGTTAATTCCGTCTAAGTATGATGAAAGAGAAAGGTCTCAAAGATTGACTTGAACAGTTGTGTGAGAATCAGCAGCTGGGTGCTAGAGAAGCCTGCAACTGCTTCCCTTCTCTGAGGGAAAAGCCTCTGCCACGAGCACAAGACTCGTGTGTGCTGTTTGTCCTGTCAGCTGGCTAATGAGTCTCTGAGCGCTCATGGGCCCGTCGCACACGCATGGCTCCTGAGGATCTACTTTGCTCTGCTGACAGAACCAGGGGAGAGGGGAGCACTGTGAGAAGACCTCATGGATGAGCCAGGATTACACAAGACAGGAGTAGGAGCTACCGTTATTGCAGCTGTGGGTGTGCAGGCACCGAGGACACGTAGACAGAGAAAACCCTGCTTCGTTAGTTCTGCCGCTCAATGGAGAACTTCTTTTCAAGCTCTGATACGGTGTCATTGGGATGCGGATACCCTGTATATTGTCTTTCCCCTGACCGAAGTGGACAATGGCTCACCATGAACAAAGTGGGTGTCTTTTCTAAGCCAATCTGTACAGCTTTAATGAGTGTTTTGCTGGTTTGGGAGGTTTTTTGGTCTGAATGAGTTATGCTTAGATACCTAATGAAGTTCTAACAGCAGCGTCTACTGTACATTCTTTCCCTTATCTGCCTAAGGAGGAGAATCAGATTTTTCTAAACCTAAGACAAGTAACTTCTTGTGCATTTACAAAGGATTAAGAACTCTTCGCTCTGCATGTGTGAAAACAGATTGCGCCATCACTCCATACCTAGAATAGTGGAAAGCACACAGTTGCATGCTTCTCTTGTGACCAAATGCAATAAAGTTTAACTAGAAAGAAATATTGACCTGCGCATGGATAAGCTGAAGTATTTGGAGAAGCATTATTGAACAGCGTGCACTTTGTCCATGCACTTTGCAAGCCTTTAAGCAAACATCCTTGTTCAGTTTTTTCTGCCCTTCAGAGTTGCAAAATTTAGTCTGTCTTCTTTAAAGCAGAAGCTAGAGGCATAGTCTTACTCCAGGAATAAAATACTTCTAATCCTACAGTGATGATTACACCGTGTGGTTAACGGCACCCACAAGCAGAAAAAAGTACGTGTGAGTACAGAGGGCAAGCTAATAAGGACTATTACTCTAATACTCACTACTTAGCTTCTCTAATAGTAAGTACTTGAGAAAGATAGGAATGCAGAGTACAGCACAATATATTCCTGGAGGACCTGAAAATGGTTCGTCTTGAGGAAGACAAAAAAGCATTATCTCCTCCACAGTGCTAGATTTAGAAAAGCTAGATCTATTAGCTGCACTCTTCTCCAGCAGAAACCACCTTTACTCTGGATTACTTCAGGTTCGCTTGTAATCTTGTATTGTTTCAAAGGTACGAAGAGCCTGTAACTTGGCATTGACTCGGTAATATCTGTTAGCTTTTAAGACGAAAAAGCAGTAGAAATTATTTTAAATGAGTCTGGAATTGCTTGTTCATTTCTAGTACAGAATGCTTGGCTTCTTTACAAAGCTTCACCTGCATTTGTGATCCTTGGTAGATTAAGAGTTTAAATACATGCTTTGCAAAAGTAGTTGTGTAGGAGGCTGTGAGAGAAGCCTCTGTCCAGTGGGAAATGTGCAACACTATGACATGAAAAGATGAGATCTTTGATCATTTACGAAGGAAATGAGCTAACTCTGCTAACCTGGGACCTACGCACCATATACTTTGTAGAAGCAAAGACAGCGGTAACTAGTATTTTAAACTACTAGGTGTGAACCTACTCACTCTTTTGGAATTTCTAAGAGAGTTTTCTCATTAAAGAAACAGAAAATGAGGAGCAGCTGAGAGAACTGGGGTGGTTTAGCCTGGAGAAAAGGAGGCTGAGGGGAGACCTTATCGCTCTCTACAGTTACCTGAAAGGAGATTGTAGCGAGGTAGGTGTTGCTCTCTTTTCTCAAAGTAATGAGCAATAGGACGAGAGGAAACGGCCTCAAGTTGCGCCAGGGGAGGTTTAGATTGGCTATTAGGAACAACTTCTTTACTGAAAGTGTCATTAGGCATTGGAACGGGTTGCCCAGGGCAGTGGTGGAGGCCCCATCCCTGGACGTTTTTAAAAGTCGTGTAGATGTAGTGCTTAGGGACGTGGTTTAGTGGGGGACTTGTCAGCGCTAGGTTAAACGATTGGACTAGATGATCTTACAGGTCTTTTCCAATCTAGGCAATTCTATGATTCTATGATTCTAAGGGGTATTTACTGTTAAGTTACTGCATTTAGCTGGCAACATTATCACCTAGTATGGAAAGTGTCTAGAATAAACAGTGATATTGTAGGGCTCTTTAAGGCAATAACAGTATTAAATTATACTTCCAACTGAATGCATTTCCTTCCCTACAATATTTATTAGGCACATTCAGTGTTATGATCCACAACTCTCATATTTCTGTCCAGGCTTTCCTGCTCAACACAGCTGCGGTGTGGCGTATGCACTTTAGTCTAAGATGCGCAGAAGCTACAGAGGTAACCTGCCCATGCACAGTAAATCTAATGCATCGGAGAGGTATCTGCCACAGCGAGCAGGTGCCACACTGCGTCATTTGATCTGTGTGTATCCAGTACAGCCGGTGCATCCAGCCAGTGTCGGACCGAGTGTGCCTGTGTCCTTGGGCCAGCATATATATAGCAAAGTTTGTTTGCATGGGCACGCCCAGGCTATGTAGGCATCTAGAAATCTCAAGCATTCAAGTTTGCCCATTCATGGGCAGAATTCTAGAAAGAGAAAGAACAGGACACATCTAGTTAAATCCAGATGCATGTAGCCCTAGAAGCCAATTTCTCCGCAGTCTCAGGTATAAATACTGAATATACTCCTGTGAAGGGTATTCTGGGACTTAAGGAGGAAAGGATGGAAATGCAAGAGAGTATGTTTTTATTCTCATTTTAAGAGTTATCCTTTGTTTAATGTTTTGTGTCTTTGCTGCTTTTCAATTTAGGGACCTCAAAAATTTCCCAGTGGAAATTCCCAGTTTCACAGGTGTGTGTTGCTAGATAACATACCTGAACATGGCTTTCTCAGTCAACTTTCATAGGCCTCTTCAATATATTTTAGAAATCCCCGTGTTCAGGATCTGCAGACGACAAGCTGCAAAACCCTTCCTGAAAGGCTGAAGAATTCAGCTGTGTAGTGACTATTGATGAATTGAAGGGGGAGGCATTAATTGTCCACTAGAAGAGGATCCTCAGATTGAAAGGTTTTAATGTCTTTGTAAATTATACTGTTCCTGATTTGGACTGCATAAAGTAGGTTTAAAATATTTAAAGTTACAGAGGCTGAGAGAAGCCATTGGGGTCATCGAGTCCTGTCCCCCACAGCTGCAGATGATAGGGATGGACATCTAGTGCAAATATCCAGTCTTCATCCTCCACACACACTATCAAGCACCTGCAACTTAAAACTTGTAGTCCACAGGCAAAACCTCACATAACTGCACTTGTGGATTCTCATACTTCTGAGGTAGTAAATTAATGACAAGTAATAAATGAGGAATACTAAATATTGCAGCATAACCATGTTCAGCATCATCAGATACCTAAATAGGCCACTGCCACATTAGTGCTGGTAGAGTGGTTGACACTGCAGAATGGTCATTTTTGACAAAACCAGCTGTAGTTTTTGATCGAGTAATATCTGCTAAGGGGAACCAAAAGAAAGGTTTCAATGATTCTTGGAAATCCAGTCCTGATTACAAAGAGAAGAAAAGAAAACAATCAAAAACATTTATTTGAGACGGGTACAAACAAAGTATTAAGACACAAAATATACATTAGAGTATGTCTGGTTTTAAGATCAAGGATAGAAAATTAATTATGTGAGGCATTTCAAATATCAGCATTCTTTTTAAGGAATAAAGCCACATTGCATGACTTAGCAGATATTTAGGGTGTATGTATTGGTACAGCACTTAAACTGAAACCTGCAGGTACCTTTCTTTGAAGTCAGTGGGACTTGTAAAAACGCTTTAATGATTATTGAACACAAATAGGCTTCAAAAGAAGCAAACACTGGAATCGAAATACTCTTTTTCTTGGGTCGGAGCCAGGCAGTGTTACGGCAGTATGCCAAAACTTCTCTGGTGACCACGTTTTTAGAGGCAAGCTGGTTGTATCCCCTTTTAACTAACAAGATACACACAGACATCTGGACTACCTCTGCTCCCATCCCAAGCAAGTAGGATTTCTTTGGCAAAACCAGCTATTACTCAGGAAATTTCTGACAGGGAGGTGTGGATCCAGCGTAGCGTCTGGGAAGGAGCTTGCTCTTCTAAGCGCACGCCAGTGCCGCCTGGCAGGCCGTGGTCCACACATCCCAACATAAGACCTTCTGCAGTGGAGCACGTAGCACCTGCCCTAGAGCCAGGGAGTGATTATTATAATAATAACAACATTTTCCAAACTGAAATATTAAAACATTTCATATTGTTCCTGTTGTAAACAGATTGAAATGCAAGTAGTGAAAGGCAACAATGGAAGAACACATGTTGTTCACAGGTCAGATCAAAATCTGATAGTAGCAAAGATGGCCGCAAGATGGGCCTCAGCCGTGGTTTTGCCCAGACAGCTCAGCTTTAATGCCCCCGGGGAAGAGACTGGGATAGAGTCCCTTCCTGCCGCTTTGCTGCCTGTGTTTGTTCCTTGGGAACACCCCTAAAATGTGTGTAAGAGCACCGGCAGCCCTGGAATGGTTGCAGTTATTTATTTAGGAATGCTGTTCCCATTCAGTTAGCTGGCACTAAGGTGGGGCTGGGGGACCGATGTGGGGTTTTACTGATGTCGTGCGAGGGCTGGGCTGGATCAGTTCAGCGCCAGGGATGCTAAAGAGAATTTCTTCTTACTACCGATAGTATTTCCTCCATTAGAGTCTCAGTGCTGTGCCTGTTAGCTGGCCGCGTGCGTTCTTGCTCATAAAGGTCACAGATTTCACGTCCCACTCATACATACACATTTGAGGTTCTCACAGGGTTGGGACAGAACCAAATATTAAGCATAAATCCAGGTTTTACTGGGAAGCTGAATATTTGCTAAGGATGGTATGGATTTGGAGGGGTACAAGGCCTCAGTGAGGAGACAGTAGGCAGGCATGCGCCTTGCCCAGGTTTGGCTCCTGCTCCATCACTGGCTTCAGGCAGGGCACTGCCACTTTTGCTTTTTCCCCCCTTCACACTCTTTATGCTGTAACTCCTTCAGATGCAGAGACTGCTTCCTGGGTGCTCAAGTACCCGCGCAGCCTCGTGCAATAAGGCCCTAGTGCAGTCGGGCTCCTGGCAGCTGCTTCAGGAGCTGCCACAAAACCTCAAGAGCGACCGCTGAAAAGCTGTGCGCTCCTCAGTGCCTCAGAGCTGGTTTTTCAAAGCTCTGAAGCAGAGGCAAGACCGCGTCCTCTTGCTGCTCCTCTGCTGGTTGACTGCCAGGTGGGACACTCGTTTGCCCACCCCAGAGCGGCCAGGGGAGGGGCCTGGTCCCAAGTACCAGCCCAGAGTCGGGCAGGATCTGGTGAACAACCCCGCCTGGGCTGGGTGAAGAACAAGAAACTCTTGGGGACAGGTCAGCTGGCAAGGCAGCTTCCTTTGCTTCACCCAGTTCACCTGACCTTGCTGTTTCCCCCCGGCTCTCAGGGAATTCCCCCAGCTGGCAGCTGTTAATGATGGTCCTGTTGTTTCTCCCCTGTCTTCTCCTGGTGGGAACCAGTGCCTCACACCTGCGAGAAAGCAGGCACAGGGTGCGAGGGGAGGCGCTGCCAGGCACGGCAGCGTGAAAACACAAAGTACTCTGCAGATTTGCCATTATGACCAACGCATGGGAAGCGGTGGGGTTGGCTAGAGAGCCACAAACACAAAACTTGCTGCTCCACCAGGAGCAAACACACCAGGAAGGTTAACCCTGTGCCTTTCTGCAGCGCTGCCTTATCTTACCTGACTGGTGTGAGTGGCACCGGAGTCATCCTCCAGGTTACTTAGCACTTTCCCTTGATGAGAGACAAGTGACACCAGTGAGAGGCTCCATTTCTAAGGGCTCTCTGAGTCGGGGGGGAGGGTGCAGCATGTCCTGGGAGCTGATGAGGCAGGGAGTATTAAAGATTTAAAGATGAGCTGACCCCGGTGTGTTTGGTGCACTATTTCCTAATGGACATAACCGACTGGTTTCCATTTCACTCTTAGCCCCGTGGATTTTCATGGAAGGCATGAAAGCAAAGTCATGCCTCAGAGAGCTGGTATTTTAATTGTTTAAATCCTGAAAACCTTTCAGCATAACTATTTTTAACACCTGCCTTTGCTTTGATGCCTGCATGATTGGCTTTGTTGTTCACGAGAAATATTTCATCTTCAATAAAATAAATGGTTTATCCCCACCACAGTTGATGCTTTTTTACTTTGCAAAGCAGAATGATCATCACATTGGTGATTTTAACCTCACTAGGGTCGCACTTCCACCAACAGGTTGCTCCGAGGGTCTCCTGAAGTACGTCTTTGTGGTGTGAGATGGAGGGATTCTGTGTTCAGGCGGGACTATAATAAGTACCTGAAAACACTACTGCAAAGCAAGTTAAATACAAAAATAATTAATGAATAAATGGTATACCAGAGTAACCTTCATAAGCAACAAAAAATAAGGATGATTCATTGCAGTCACTGTTAGAGGCACATTAATTGTCTATTTCCTACTAGCAAATGATCTAAGAAGAAATGTCTTTGTGAGTATAACTTTGGAGGAAACTTAAAAAATAACCAGGAAAGAAAGGAAATTAAAATATTTCAGTTATGAAGGGCCCAGATTAAAGTACCAGAACTGTTTTTGAAAAAGGGCAGTTTGATCCTAACACAGATCTAGATCTGAATTTTCTAAATAATGCTTACCATTATAATAAGCTGGATTAACCCCCTTGAACTTTGAAATCGTACTTTAAACTAGAGTCTGAATGCTGCTTTTTGAACTTCTTTAACTGAAAGACAGCTGTGCTTAAGTGAAACATCCTGGTAATTCTATTAAATGTTTGGCCTGACATTTTGATGTAGTAGCTATACACTGCCACAAATGCATGCATAAAAGCTACAATGTAAAACAAAAATCTAATTTTATCATTTTTAGTATGCCGTATGCAACTTGATTACATCACTTTAACTCAGGATATGCAAAGTGCCAAATGACCCTGCGGTGATATGATTACATTTTCCTGAGATCAGTATGTAAAACTGTTGTGTAAAGTACAAACAATTTCAAATAACTTAAAACAACGTCTGATGAGATTAAAAAATAAAAAGGAAAACCAATTTATATAAATTATTATTTTGCAATTAATAGAATTTAAGGTTTTCTTGTAAACCATGATAGACAGCATGGTCAGAAGAGTCTGTAGTTAGCCTTTTAAATCTATAACCAGGCACCAAAATGATTAACTGGATTTTTTGTTCAAAAGCTGAAGATCCATCTGTTCCTACTGAAATCAATTTGTGGTCACATACAAACTGAGGGTTTCTTGCTCTTCCATGCTGGGTTAGTGCCACTGCAGGGGAATATTTGGCTTTAAAATAAATCTGTTGCTAGTGAAATCAAAGGAATAGTTTTACAAAATGTAATTGTGATCACATTTGAACAGACAGAAATACATTGTCCATTTTTCCTTAATGGAGACTTGTTTTCTTGAAAATGTGACGAGTTTGGTCTGGATATTCATTTAGACCTATTTTATGTAGAAGTCTATCTGAACACTGTATCATTTTTTCTTCTAAAGAGCGCAGGCATCAGACCCTGGTGCTGCTGGCACGTGGTGTCTCTAATTAATTGGAAATGCAAAGGCAGGCTCTGGGGGGTTTGCAGCAGGGAAGGTGCCCAGAGGCAGGCGCGTGCCCAAAGCAGAGCTCCAGGGTGGCTTTCGGTAGAGGCCGGTGGGGAGCACCACAAGTGTTTGGCTGCAGAATCCTGTGCCCGTGCACGCTGCCAGCTCTTGCAGTACCCAGGGGACAGGGACTGTGCTCAGGGACAGGCAGGTCAAAGCCTCAGGTTCCAGAGAGCAGCAGTGAGGCGAGAATTTCAGTTTGCATTCAAGAGGGATGTTCCTAACCCAAAAGGCTGGGTCAAAACTATGATCTGAGTGTGCCCTATAGGTTCAGAAAGCAAGCAAACAGCAAGCAAATGATGCAAATGTTCTTGGTTTTTAAAATGTCTTTTAAATGAGTCTCATTCCTTTATTTTTGTTTGACTCCTGGAGTTTTGGATGTTTGGTGTTGACCAGCAATGTGCCCAGCCTGGTCACTCTTCTGAATTCCTATGTTCACCAGTCCTGTGATGTTTTGTTCTTTCCTTCTTTGCTTTTTTATTCATTTTCTGATCCTGTGAGAAACTCAGGCAGATCAAGAGCCCTGGTTCAGCTGGACATGGAAGACCAATGGGGTCTGTGAGCCTTTTTGCCATGCTGTGAACAAGATATACAGAGGCTCTGTGCCTCCTGAGGGAGGATTTTACATTTCCAGGACGTATGGTCCTTTCCCTCAGGGAATGCCTGCTTTGAGGTGCATCACACTCATGTATGCATGAGCCAACCTTCACTAACCTATGTTGAGCACATGCTGTTGTGGGCTATCCTATCCTATCCTAGGTGGCTTCAGATTTTTAAATTCTAATTCCTTCACACCCTGGAGCCAGGGACTACTGCTCAGAGAAGATCTTTACTGCCTTTATTGCCATAGTATCTGAGCATTTTCTGCTGGCACTTTGTATGTGTGTATGTGTAAATACAACACACATATACACACATCCAAACTGTATATTTTATAAGAAAGGATAATAGTATGTTTATTTCCCAGGGATGTGAAATCCCCAGGGAAAGCTCTGTCTGCTGCTGTCAAGTCAGCACAGTTCATGCAGTATTAGAGAAGCAAAGATGCCAGGCTGTTGACCTTCATTCTGAGACTATAAACATTTTTTAAACAGTGTTTGAGACAGAGGGATAACTAAGTAAAACAGATCATGGCTCCGTCAAGTGGCTTTATTCAGGTTACAAACCAGCACTCGATGCCATGGCAACCCCTATGAGTGCAGTGGTGTTCCCTAGCCATGCAGCTTGGTTCAGCACCCTCTTCACCCCCAGCAGCACTTACCACAGCACAGAGACCAAACAAGTGCTTGGCAGGTGATGGCTGTGATGTGGGGAGGTCTCTGGGCATCCCTGGAGCACATCTACCAAGTGCCCGTCAGGCTGGGGTGGTCCTGCTGTCAGTCTTCTCCACCTTCCCTGCTGTCCATTAGCCTTTTATAGTCTTTAGTCCTTGGTCAGTGGTTATTGCTTATTCATGTATGATGTCTGGTAGCTTCCTTAGCATTTATCTCTAGTGCCTTGTTTCAACCCATCATGCCTTGTGTTAATGCTGGCATTTCTACTTGGTTGCCCAGGGTCCTACTTCAAGAGTTTTTTACGGCATTTTGTTTTTGGCTCTCAGGCTTCACACCCATACTTATTGAACAACCAAATATCCCTACTGAGTCATGACTGGCACCTTGGCATAGGCCACTAAGTCAACTCTCACTTCACTCCTGGCTGTCAGGGTTTCCTTCAAATCCCTGCGAGTCACTCTTAGTGAATGTTTGTAGTCACACAGATGACTACGCTTCATTAAACAGCAGAAAATTAGCACCAAGCCACATACGATCAGTATGAGCCCCATTGCTTGGGTTCATGATTCAGTGGTTGCTTGACGCAGTACCAAGAGCACAGACCCACACCACTGAGTGTGTGTTGAAACTCAACTTTTTGAGATTGTGTTGAGGATGGTTGATCATGGGGGACTGGAGGTGTTCCTTGAACAGTGCTAAATTTTGGAAGCAAACTTGGGGCACATTGGCAGTCCAGTTGGAATGTGCCAAAAAGTGCATCGTTGCATTGATCATGACTAATTTGGGGCTCCACAGGTAGAGGGTGTTGTTGCTTACAACAACTTGCAAGGACTCACTGGGTAGCCCAGTAATGCAGCTGCCATTGTGGTTAACGTCGTGTACACACATAGTACTGTAACAGCATGTGTGGTTGTAGGTGGGCAGACACTGACCAGAGTCGATAGGTCCAGCACATTTCCTTGAGGGGGGCTCTGTGCCCACCCACTGTTTCTCTAATATCACCCATGTCCCTTGTGTCTCCACAAGTGATGTAATCTCCAAATACTGGGGGTCATTGCAGGAGTCCTCTGGACAGATTTGGATATCTGTTTGGGATACTTTCCAGTCCCCTGGGCTGAAGGGGAACTCCACCCTGGAGACAGAAAATTGGCATTCATCTTACTCATAGTGCTGGCATCCCTCCCAGCAAATCTCCCAAGTGGCCTGATGTTGCAATAGGGGATGAGCTGAGTAGAGATCCTTGGCTCTGTTAGATGTATCAGCCACGTGTACTTCATCCCAGGTGTCGTGGTTTAACCCCAGCCAGCAACTCAGCACCACGCAGCCGCTCACTCGCTCCCCCCACCCAGTGAGCTCCAGTGAGATTAGCAGGATCAGCCATGCTGCCAATTACCCCATCTTCTGGTTGCAGCAAGTCCATGTGTGTAAGTAGGGCTCCTCTAGTTGGATATCCCGTTGGCTTGATTACTTGATCTACTTTTTCCCCTTCTGCTTCCACCTTCTGCCATGTTGACACCCCATGCCTGCATTAGCAGCGTTGCATAGGGCTCGTCTATGGTGTGTTTCCTCCACCTTAAGTATCATAGGCCACTTGCAGAACAGAAGGCTCTCAGCAACATTAGCTCCCTTGGTGCAGTCATCGCACATGAACCAGGATAGATGTCAGCATGGGCTCCAAGCAGGGACACAGTCCACAACATGGGCCTTTCCCCCTCTTTATCTACCCTCCAGGACATATTTTCATTGGCTTGGTCAGGACAGTGCTTGGACCCTATAACTGTCTGATTAATATTTAACCAAAGTAGACTCCCGCATATAGCACTATTGCAGGGGTAGGTGACATTTTTGCACCTGAAGTGCAAGCAGTTTAAAAATGATGTGCCTAGTTGGTTTGTTATCTCTTCAGGTAATCCACAGTTTTGTTTCTCCCTTCATAGGTGGGGGGAGACTTACTCCCCTCACTGCAAAGGCAGCATACCAGATTTGGGATAAATATGAGCTCCTTCCTGATGGTTGACCCTTGCATGGATTTCATTAAATCCTAGTATACTTCCCTGCTGGTTGTATTTCACTCTCCACAGCCAATGTCTTATTGTGTCATATTGTTGCTACAAGTACTAGGCCAGAAATATGTGACAGAGGTGTGGGCTGGGGTAGTCACAATAGTATGAGGGTGTTGCATTAAAAGGTTAAAGTATTTTGGAGTAATGCCCAATTTGTCATTATAAGTCCGGTCACGTTCAGTGTACTGAACTATCACGATTACGGATGCACAAATAACACGACACACATTTCAGTCTAGTCGTGTTCCATGAACTACCACAGCCACACTTAAAAAGAGTTTGGTCACGTTCAATGAGAACTATCATGGCTAGATTAATGAATGGTGCAGTTTATTAAAGCAACAGATAC
>JAVKLA010000001.1:18660506-18679246 GCA_034782735.1 Sagittarius serpentarius
GGGGACTTGTCAGCGCTAGGTTAAACGATTGGACTAGATGATCTTATAGGTCTTTTCCAATCTAGGCAATTCTATGAGAATTGAAGGGACTGAGTTCCCTCTATCCTTTTTGCTTTAACAAGATTCAGTTTTCAATCCCCCTATCATCATGGCTCAGTTTAAGAAAACCCTTTTGAAAATAAATTTAATATTCCACAGCAAAATAATAAAATATGTAATATGCAATATACATTGCCTTCCACGGGCAGGGTTGATATCTCAACTACCTAGTAATCAAAGCAGTGCAACAAGCAAGTAAACAGAGCGGTAGGTATGTTCAATCATTCCACCTTTGGTTGCTGAGCACTGAATTCCACAGGGTCTTAGAAAACTCAGAACTTTACAAAATGTGAACACTCAAGTAAAGGAAAGCAGTGAAACCATCAAATGATAAATTGTGAAGGGCCACCTTCAGTCAAAAAAAGTGTTCTTTATCCATTAAATATACTACACAATACTCTTCACAATTCTTTTTCCTTGTACGTACAGGGGTGGATCAGTGTAATTACATTTTCAAGTCAGTATTCTAACACCTTTCTTAGTTTGTAAGTGGCAGCAAAGGAGGTAAACATTCGTAAAAATTAAAATTGGTAATCTGATTTGAACACTGACATTTTGGTACCTCTTATCAAAAAGGCACATCACTTGCCCTAATGCTACCAAGTCTGATACAGGCAACAAAGCCTGTAGTTTTAACTGACCACATGCTAAATCCCACATGGGAATAACTAATTATTACTAATAATAATTCTAATTCCCATAGGGTAATAATATGGTAATAACATTACTGGGGACAACTCATAAAGGTGTTTTTCTAGGAAAAGCTCTAGTTCAAAGAGGAATCAGTTCAGGGAAGCCCTAATGAATGAGCAACAGCATCCTTCCAAAGTTCAATTCATCACGCAAGCATATCCTAAATGCATGTAGCAAGAAGCAGTCCTGTATAAAATACTCAACTGAAGTACTTCTCAAGGCTAAAACCAGAATATTAAAAGTATCGCATTTATTTGTGACCGCCCTTATGCCTAGTGTTCCCACCTTCAGGTTGCTGCTACAGGCGGCCATCATCTCAAAGTCAAGACGGTAAAACACGTGACTGGGAAGGTAAAATAATTTGCTTTCTAATGCCCAGCAAGCCAATACACAAAACCACTATATCACCAACGTCCTGGGCTGAGGTTGTAAGACCACAACTTCACCGTCAGCTGTTGTGTATTAAGTTACCACTGTGGATGGTAAATAAAAAATCAGTTCACTAAAGAGAGAGCTACAGGGTCACTGAAAGGCTTTCACTACACTTGTTGTTTGCTTCCTCCTCAGTGCTATCTGTTTGTGCTTCGTGGCTGTTTCCATCCCATCACTACAGAAAACCTTCATCTACAGGATCCGTGCTAAATATAGCGTATCGAGATGCCCACAAACCAAATACTACAGGACAAATAGATTTTTATGCAAATTTATTCATTAGCTTTAACAATAGTAATACATAAATCAATACTATGTCCAGCATAAGGTTGTATAATAAAATATGCTATTTTGGTAAGATTGATTTCTAGTGCGTACATTTTAAGGGCAGTTTTCATCCAAATTGGACACATTTAAAAAAAATAAATAAATACAAGGCCAAAAATGCTTACTTAATGAAAGTCCTGCTAAGTAAGACTTCAGGCTCCACATTGCTTCAAAGCACTAATCAGTACAGGTGTCTGCATACATCTTAGACTTATACACAAATGGGTTGTGCTCAAGCAGCATACATTTTTTGACATCTCAGACCAATACCTACAAGGTTTCCAATTTAGACCACCTTATTCCTCTTAAAGCTACCATCCACCTTTCTTCTTTCTCTTTTAGGATTGTCTTGCCTTCCAGCTGTGTATCTGCACATATGAATCCTAGCAACATTACGTGTACAAAATACAAAGGTTCAGTCCCCACCCGATACTACTTTTTTGGCTTGAGGTCCAGACTGCACTATCTAATGGAACTATTTATGAAACAAATTGCTACTCAACTCAAGTAAGACCACGTTGCCCTTGGCGGGGGGCAGGGAGGGGGGAAGTCTTTGGGAACAGATGGGAACATAGTACGCTCCTAGCTGCATTTGTTATGTTTTTGGAGCTCTTTAGACTTCAGGAATACATCCTCCCTGGGATGTCTGGTGCTTAGCGTTACAGCATTAAGCTTTAGGCACACTGGGTTCTGTAGGCTACAGACAGCCCACAAGAAGCTGCCATTTCAGCTTTGCTTCCCTGATGGCCAGGGAGACCAATATATACAGTGGCATTCAGATATTCATCAAAGTGCAGTATAGAGGCATTCGCTGACATTTGGGCTACCTTTACGTATGTTCAGCAATACGAAAATCTGGTCCCAATTTAGATTAGATACACATGAGAAAACGTATTTGGCAAATCAGAGGTATTTTATTTTCTAGTGTACTTACCACATACTGTATAGGCTATTGTTTGGGCATATTTATTCTACAAATCTAGATAAGCTTGTTTTATTTGTCTTCTGACTTTTAAATTCTGCTGATGGCAAAGTTCCCTTTTTTCTTAAGTTACACTCAGGATTGAGTCACAAATTTTAAAACTAGTCTAATTTACATATTTTACTTTATTATATCAAAACAAAACCCGAAAGCTTGGTCAAAGTATAAACGCTTATAAACTGAGTGAAAACATCCCTGAGAAACTTTCAGTAACATAGCGGTAATGATTAGTTTTGGTCCATCAGAGGAGAAAAATTGTTACATCCAGTCACTGAATACTGAGGGCTACAAGTACATTGGATTCTCATTCACTCACTTTCACTCCTCTCACAAAAGATTTTGTCTGAGACAAAAGCCACTAGAGGTTTTTTACATTATATAACGTCATCATTACAAATTTTAAGATGAATGGCCTAGATTCAGCCCCGGTGTAACGCCTTTAATATCAATGGAGTTCATACACTTACATTCCAGGGCAGAAGTCTGGCAACACAGATGACCATGTGAAGGACAGTACCTAAAATAACAAAACCTTAGAAGTTACAGAGTATACTTTTCACAAGTTGCTGATGTACGTTTTTGCATACTACTTGTTTTGCAAACAAATATTCCACAAAGGTTTAAGTTTAGAAGTCATACTGTCATGCCATAGGAAAACTCAGAACACTACCCGGTTCAACTCTACTGAGAAAGCAAAGTGCGTAGAGTAGTTTCCACAAAAGTGCACATACGGTTAACGACTATGGTTAGTACACGTGCAGGGTAAAAAAGAAAAAGCAAGAACTTCTTGAAAATCAGAGGGATATATCATTCTTCATTGCTCTCAAGTTGCTTTAGAGGGCCACACAGTCCAACACCTCCTTGTTTTAGCGGAATTTTAGAACCACCTAAGTCAAAATTCACATACATGTAAAACAGATAAATGCAAGTAATCCACCTTTTTGACTTATTTTGCCTGCCATACTCATAGTTTTCCAGTACATCAGGCTTTAATAGGGTTTCTGAAAACAACAGCATTCAAAAATAAACTGAAGCTGCTTGTACTCTGAGGCAAAAATTAAGTTAGCCCTAGACTTTATCTTTCTGTACCAGTACTCCTGACCTTAGCACTTTCTGCTACATCGAACCTGAGCAGATCTGTCATTTGCAATTAAAAAAGCCATGCTTTA
Organism: Sagittarius serpentarius; assembly: GCA_034782735.1. Lineage (NCBI taxonomy): Eukaryota > Metazoa > Chordata > Aves > Accipitriformes > Sagittariidae > Sagittarius > Sagittarius serpentarius. The sequence goes on from JAVKLA010000001.1 coordinate 18,664,209, forward strand.
TAATGTTACATCAATAGCTTCTGCTAAAATGAGGCTATGTTTTACTTTATGAAGTGCAAAAAAAGTGTAATACAATATCTTGTACCTAGCACTCGTCTAATTTGTAAGGAAACATGCAAAAAAACTACAAAGGTGTTTCTGTAAAGTTAAAGCAAAACAGACAGAATACCAAAAAGGTATTTTGAGAAAACATCCCAACTTAAAAAGTCTGCTTCAGGAACCCAAGAAGGATGTTTATACCAATTTGAGAAGATACAGGAGCGGAACTGTTCACGGCAAGGGAAAACCAGAGAGAAAACTCACAAAACCCAATACTGTATATCAAGTTCTTTTGAAGCGACTTAAAAAAACCACCAACTTTGTTGTGCTCAGTGAGCACTGTGGGGGTCAGACACAGAAATTCAACATTATTTTTGTGATCAAATACTGGATGTATGACTTGTGGGGATCCTTTGGAACACCACCTGTCAAGATCCAACTAGGCTGTCCTCTGCCAAACATGAAACATTTTTACAGGGTCACTGTAAGATGAATTTTAGGTCTCTTGGGACAGCTTCCTCAAACAGCTAAGTTACGCATTCAACTCTAGAGAAACACCTTAGACAGGGTCACAAAAGGCAGTATAACGTGTTTAACTGTGACATTTGCGTAGCAAGTTAGTAAGAGAAATGCATCCTTTCAGACAGTAGATGTATTACCAGGTGGTGAACTGTCAGAGACTGCTTTGGGATCAGGAGTGCAACAAACAAAAAGTTGTTTTCCCAAGCTTTTCTGGGCAAACCTGAAGTACATTATGTGGCCCATTGCAACAAAAGATACAGAAATAAGCACCAATAACCCAAAAGCTTCAGGGTTCGGGGCCAAGATGACCATGATGAAGTGCAGCAAATCGAGAAGATAATTCATGGAGTTTTGGACACCGTTTATGATGCCTCTTTCAGATTCTACCACATTTTCTTGGAGCAACTGTGTGACAGTCAAATCAAAGGACCAAAGGCCTATGGAGAAAAAAAAAAAAACAGTTATCCATACAACTGGGCTTCTCACGATGAGCTTTCATTACTGGCACAATTCAATTCACACTTCCAAACACTCACTTCTGCCAAAAATGAACAGGACAAGCTAGCCTCTTGTCAGACTAGGGTGGCTTTCACACTGACAGTCAAAAGCAGTTTGCTTTCCCTTTACTAGTATTTCCTGAAATAATACATACAGCTTGACACATTAACTTGCCTGTCACATCTTGCTTCAACATGTCTACCAAGTTAATAATGTTTTGCTCACCTGTTCCTTATTTAAATAGCTGTTTTACAGCTATTTACAGTGTATTCATGCTAGCTACAATTGCTAAGTTTTGTGTAAGATGTTTGCAAAAACATCAACCACGTTTTAAACTACGCAGAATACATAATAATTTACAAGTGTCTCGGTTGATGCTAGCTTCTATACCGTTTTAGTCCATTAATGATTCAGCTTTAAAGGTTTACCTTGCAAACAAACTTAATACATGTGAATCAAGTATTTTATTCCTCCAAAATTCAGCAAAAGCTGCAGAAACTGAGTACAAAAATTCTACAGGTGAGAATTACTGTTCATTACATTTGTGTATTTGACTGCCTCTTCTGTTGACAGATACTAATACTACACTAACCAGCAATTCCTCAAAAAATGAAGCTGTCACCCAAATCAAAGTTTGTTCTAATCTCCTTTATTGGTCACAAGTTTAAAGGTTAGACAACTTATTTAATGAATGCATTCATTTAGTAACTGCTAAGTTTGAAGATTTTCATAGCAGACGTGTTTAGTTCTGTTTCCTATTAACAAATGGTTTTCTTTGGTTGTGAAGATCATTTAGATATAAGCATTCCAAAAAACAAGTTGCATTCATCTCCAAATGTGGTAACTTTTCTCCTATTAGTGATATATGATATGCAAGAAATTAGTACTGCAGTCTCTGCACTGGTGATACTATTGCCAAGATCATTCCATTTTTACGTAAAGTGTAATGAATTAGCCTTAGAAATGTGATATTAACACTTCAACTGTAGCCTACAATTCTAAACTCAGATTTGTATTTAGCTGACAGGCACTGTAATTTTCAGAATTAAAAGCAGTCAATAGATCAGATTTTAATAGAGACGTAATACTTACCAACTCTAGCAGCAATGACTCCTGCAAACAGGAGACTAACAGAGATTAAAGGCACAGGCTCAGGACTCATCTCTGGGTCGCTGTTAGCAGGAGTAGTAGACCCGTTTAACAAGTTGGGCATTCCAGTTGCAAAAACCATTTCAGGCTTATCTTCTGGAGATGCTATAGTAGGTAATGGTTCACTTTCAAATAGCCTGGCACTGATGTCAGCAAATGGGGAAACAGTCAAATCCAGAGGACTTCCAGGCATGAACACAGAGACGGCACATAAGACCAGACAAGCAAATTGAGCAATTCCAGAAATAAGGCCTGTGCGAACCAGGCCACATCTGCGACGAAGCCAAGTGAAAGCTACTGTTCCCATGATTCCAGTGACTGCCGAGGCACCCATCAGGAGGCTTAGCACAGAGCCACTCAAACCCTGAGTGTATGCATAGCCTGTAGTAATACAATCAAAGCCCAGAACAGTCATATACAGAAATGCAAGACCCATGCCTGCAAGAAACACCGGCTGGTTGTAGTATGCAACCCATCCATCACGAAATGTGATGAACGGTTCAGCAATCCGGGCAGCGCAGCTGATTTCCTTCTCCTGTTGGGGCTCAAAGCCAGTTACATCTTTCTCAACAATTAACTGCACTCCTTCAGCAGGTTTCATGTCACTCTCTGTAAACAGAAATGTAACTGTTAGATACAGTCCTGCCTGGAAAGTGCAGCGTAAACTGCAAAACAATTGTTTGCAGTTAGTCAGTTCACTGCTGCAGAAGCACATCAGTTAAGTTCTGCAATCAGCCTTCCACTGATGACTTAAATGTTTTAAAGTATCCTTAAATCCCATCCATATAGTAAGATCAAGTAAAGTTTATCCCTATCAATTTATAAACTCCTGCTTATTTAATTAAACCATAGTAGGAGGAAGCATAGATAGCCTGCTTCTTTTCAATACACTTGTGACTGAATGCTCCATTTCCATAAAGAAATTATTTGCTTAATGAATGCCAATGTTAGCCAGCATTTTAACACAGTGCATTTAAATATGCAAAGCTAACCACAGAAAGTAGGGAATACTTAAATATCTGTCAGTATCTCATGTCATGGTAAAAGAACCAAGGCAGAGATGCTTGTGAAGCCTACCAAAGCCAAAAGCTTTCAGAACTTGACTTCAAAAAAATTCTCAGACTATGCTTTTCTACAATCCCATTTTCACTCTAATATAGGTGACAGGCACTTCCACTGGTCACAAACAAAAACCAAAAAAATCCACTGCAGTATTTAGATGAGTAACGTGGACAGAAACTACACAAATGTTTGGATGCCTGAGCAGTGTTTTTACGCTGTCAGGTTTGAAACAAACTCCACATACAGCAAGACACACGAAGTATTTCTGCAACTTTTAAAAATGCAAGTCTTCTACTGAAATCAGAATACTGCAACGGCAAAGATGAAGAGATGTTTCCTACATACTGACATTTGCTAAATGCTTCATTCTTCAGAGGCTTTCAAGAGCCAGTTCCAAAGCTACAGTCTTCTATGCTCTTTATCGCGCTCCCCTATCCTAGGCTGCCATCAGCCTAGTCCTATAGCTTACCAGACCAGCTATTACCACAATGGATCTGCTGGCTGGGAAGAAGATACATCTTTTCAGCACTTTTAATAGCAGCCTCCTATGCCACTATATATTGAGCAAAGAACAGATTGCTAGCTAGCTTTTAAAGAAAAAAACAGGAATTCTTTATAATCTTTCTGTCCTGGTTTCGGCTGGGAAAGAGTTAATTGTCTTCCTAGTAGCTGGTACAGTGCTGCAGTTTGGGTTTAGTACCAGAAGAACGTTGGTAACACCCTGAGGTTTTCGGTTGTTGCTCAGTTGTGTTTAGACTAAGCCAAGGACTTTTCAGCTTCTCCTGCCCAGCCAGCGAGAAGGCTGGAGGGGCACAGGGAAGTTGGGAGGGGACACAGCCGGGATGGCTGGCCCCAGCTGGCCAGAGGGGTATTCCATACCGTGGGACATCATGCCCAGCTTGGTGGGGAGCGAGGAGTGCGGCTTGGGCATCGGTCGGCGAGTGGCATTGCATTGTGCATCACTTGTCTTGTGTATTCCAATCCTTTTATTATGATTATTGTCACTTTCTTGTTGTTACCAGTGTCACTGTTAGTTTCTTCCTTTCTGTTCTATTGAACTGTTCTTATCTCAACCCATGGGCTTTGCTTTATTTTTCCAATTCTCTCCCCCATCCCACTGGGTGTTGGGGAAGTGAGTGAGCAGCTGTGTGGTGCTAAGTTGCTGGCTGGGGTTAAACCATGACACTTTCTTTAAAGAAAACCCCACAACATGTTGTAGCTGGGAGTCCATAGCATGAGCTTTCAGCAGTATTCACATACTGCTACCTTAAAAATGGGAAAATGCTTGTTTTGTATTCCAGTATCTGATGTTTCAAATACCTCATTACAAAAAGTCTGCTTCTGAACAGTTTTAATTTCTGATATTAAGACTACCTAAATTAATGTTAAAATCAATTTTAAGGTTGCTTATAGTCATGGCCATCTACACGGCAAATCCCACTTGTTCAGCTTGGCCAAGGAGGCAGAGCAGGAGGTCAAAGATTTTTTTTCTCCACCATTTCCCACAGCATGTGGAACTCACTGAAGCGTGCCAGACTAGAAATAGTCCCACCTATTCTACAATCTCCTGAAAGCCTGTTAGTACTATACGTAAGTAGAGATGAGTTAGCAAGAAAGAGTCCTACACAGGCTGTTTTGCTCGTAGACACTACAGAGCTAAGCGCTTTGTCAGCTTATTAGCTATGGCTTAGGTGGACAGGAGCATTCCTCACAATCAGCCCTAAATAACAGGGCAGACTTACTCTAAAGGATCAATTAAGAGGAAAGAATTCACTCTTTGGCTGCATTTTATGGGATTCCTCAAATAGCTGCACCAAGTATGATTCTATGATTCTATGAAGTATTGTTACTTAGATTACAGTCTCTGGTATCTATATCCAAAACCTGAAACCTCCAAGCTATGAGTATAAAAGCTATATAGCCTCAATGTAGTGTCTGTTGAAGACAAAGTCAACACTTCAGTTTGACTGCTACAGTGAATATACTGTGACTTTGAATAGCTACTTTTGTGTTTTTCAATACCTTTCTTTACATTCAGCTGTTTCAGTTCCGATTCTTCAACCTTTGCAGATTTGAGAGCCAGAGTAGGGGTCTTCTGATAAACCTTCCAGAGCAGCAGATATTCCACACACATCGACACCAGGTTCCAGCCAGAAATGAATCCACAGCCAATCATCGGGGAGCCAAATGTCATTATCTGACCAACTGCCATTGGGGCCAAGATATTGGTCAACTGATCAATTCTTCTTATTGTGGCATTCATATCTGTCAGAAATTATTTGATAATATGAAGTAATTGCTCAACACTTACAGTGAAATACTCACTAACATAATTGAGGATTGCACACATGTACACATCAAGCTAAGAAGTCTTGCTCCAACTGTTAAGTGGTTCCAGCAGGAGCAGGAGTTAAGACTGCTAACCAGAGGCACCTTTAGAGTGTTCCAATGTTTCAGTTTACTGCGACCAACCAAGGTGTTTGTAAGCCAAATCCCTACTCCTGCCCATTTTGCCTGCATGAGGTCTTCCAGGTTTAGCGTGCTGGGTTTACAGTGGAAGTGTACTCCTGCAGGTAAAACTGCGAGTCACGAGATCGGATTACCCTTACATCCTAGTGATGTTATGGACTACTAAGCCTATCTCTGTAACATTCAAACCTAGCATGCACAACTCCAGACATTAATAGGAATCTCGTATGGTAGAATTCTTTATTGTAAAGATAATTTTAGCAACTACTCTCTCCCAATACTGGACCATGTAACTGGTGACCACAGTACCCACCGTGATAGCGGCAGACCTTTGAAATGGCTTTAGATTTCCTTATCGAGTCACATTGGTCGATGGCGGTTGCAGGCATTCTCAGAATGCAGCGAGCAAAGTCCTCACTCCTTTGTGTTCCACACTTTGATGTTTATGGTCAAAACAAGCAGCCCATTCTTAGCATGAATGCATCTTCCATTTACTGGTAGGGGATGTCTCACCCTCCCCAATCTTAGCCGCTTTAGTGTCATTACACTCTCTGGGCTCCTGTAAGTTTCCAATTAATGGTGCCATTATTCCACCCCTAAAAGCTGCTAGACGCTCAATGGTTTTGCACATCAGGGCTTCAGGCTGCTTACAAGTACATCTCAAACCCATTTTAGAGTCCTGTTATGAAATTACAGCTTTTGAAGGGCAAGTGAAACTGTGTACCAGTATGAAGCTGATTTTGTGAATCTGTAGAGAATTACTCCTTGCCATTCAAAGAAATGTTTAGGTTATTCTAATTAGAATTCAAAGTCAGTTCAATGGTAACTATTTTACTGAGAGTTGACTGAGCAAGTTAGGTACTTGCATAATATTTGGCTTTAGAAATTCCAAAAATTTTTATTTCCCTATTCCACTAACTTACTTAACTAAGACTCCTCTCTGAGGAAAGGTAAGAGAGCACAGATGGACAACAGTATTTGCTGCAAAGTCAACGCTGGCATTTACTTTTTTAAATTAAGGAATTTCAACAGTCTCCAAGTTGCATTATGATTAAACACACAGCAACCCTATTCAGCCTGGAAGAGATCCTTTAGATAGATCTGTCAAACTAAGGTGCTTAGTTCAGTGGGTTTTTTGTTTTAAATTAAGTTGCCTGAGAATTTAGAGTAACCTCTTGCCTGATTTTTCAGTACAGAATTGGTCATACAATTCTGTCTGAGATCATGAAGCAGTAGAAGCACGACTGCCTCCCATGCAGCAGTTCTCTGCGGGTGTGGTCTGTACCTTATCTCATGTGTAGTTAAGTAGTACAGGGATTGGGGAGACGATCTGCTGAATAAGATCCGACACAAGAAGAAAGGTTAATGAGAACCATTCAAACTAAGGCTTTTATGGATAGATGATATTTTTCTCCTTGTGATTCACACACATAAAGGAAGTTAACCTGTACCGCTGCTCTACAAAAGGCATGACCTAGAAAGGCACTGCAAAGTCAAAATAAAAGACTGTGGTGGAAAATTTGTATACTGGAAAATGAAAGCAAGACACTTTTAACGCCTCTAAGAACTAGCCTCTCCTGGATGAGATGGGGAAATAAAATTCCTCCATTGGAGATAAACATCAAGAATAAATCTGCAACACAGGATTTGAATCCCTAAAAGGACTCTGGAATGTAAAGTGAATTTTACGAGCAATTTAGGCAGCTTCATACAAAATTAAGAGTCCAGAAGCTGAAATGCTGTCTAGGCCTGGAGGTATACAAATTCCTCAAGTGTCAGACTTAAAACTTTAGTCCCAGAGTTACTTTAGTGAGCTATAAATGTCTTGGCAACAGTAAGCTGCTCTGTGTCTTGTTTGCACTTCAGTATCAGTTCCTCCATCTGGGATGGCCTCAGTCCTCTTATAGCATTGATTCAGAGCCCATATAGCCTCCCCAAGTTCATTGCAAAAAATGCTGCTTGCCACACTGTCAGTTACAATCGGAGCAGCAGGATAGCCAAAGATCAATCATACGTCCCTTAGTGTGAGCAGCCTTGTGGCTAGGAGTACCCCCAGCAAAGGAGAGTCGGGTTCAGCATGTCCCTGGGGAGGTTCCCAAACAATCTCTCGCATCCAAGTAGTGTCATGACTACCAAGCTGCAGTAGAATTTGAACGGGAACTCATTCTCTCTGCTAATAATGCCATGCCACTGTGCAAGGAAGGGGAAAAAGAAGGAAAAAATATTTACTAGCCAAAAAAGAAGGTTAAGTCTGTAGCCTAACATCAAAGGTATCAGATGCCAAAGGAACAGAGAGTTTTCAGTTCCAACTGAAGAAAAGTGTTCACAGCTCTTAGACATCTAATGCTAGAGAACTGCAAGATTTCAAATATATCTGCATGCACAGCATGTCCTATTGGCAACTTCCTGATCCACCTACTTTACTGTTCTGGACTTCATTCTCATGTACCTCCTTCTTTGATCCCTATGAGAGGAGCCCAGTTACGCAACAGTTTTCTGTTTCATTCCAGGGACCTAAAAATAAAGTATTGCAACACTTGGCTTTAAGTGCCTGGGAGTTAAATAGCTTTTCTATTAAACCCTGGTCATTTGATTTAAGAGTGTGGTGTACGTTTATTTGTTCAGCAAGAATAAAGTTTTCCTAACTAAAAGGAAGCAGGACTAAAAGGAAGACAAAACAAGTTTAGGGATGCCTAACTGGATTGTAATCACAACAGTAATTTCTAATCTCAGTAGGTGTAGTCCAGAGCAGGGAAGAGGAAAATGAAGGCTGCCCTTTTTACCTGCTGTTTTCTCATAATATCTGGAACTCAAGGAAGTGCTGACCTCTGTAAAACTCTAGTCTAAAAATCAAGCTTGGCAAGCAAGACATTTAAGGTATTAAAGAGGCAACATATTTCACCTGCCAGTTTGCTTCTGTCTTCCCCTGCAACCACAACAATCCAGTCCCTCTGAATTGTGATCGCTGTGGCAGTGCTGGCCAAATTGGCAACATTTGCTATAGTGATAACCAGGATATAGCACATCGTCTAGAGAAATGGGGATAAAGAGTTACAATGTGAGAAAATACATGAAGGGAGATCGCCACTCCTACCCTGTGCAACCAGAAAAGACACTTTTACATTTGAATTCATACATTTTAGCATTATTGTTCAGACAAAACAAGACCAAGTCTAATTTACAATTCCTGACAGAAAACAATCACCTCTGTTTACCCAACTAGCTCAAAGTTTCATTTGCCAGTTTTAGCTCCCAGGAATGTCTAAACAGACTAGACAGAAAAATAAAAATTCATCACAGTCTCCCATGCTCCCCAAAGTTTCTTTGTAAGTTAATTCCTTATTAACAAGTTCAAGCACTCACAAGAAGCCATCCATGGTATAAGGTCAAAAGCTGTGTCTTAAACAAGAAGATAATCATCAGGATAATACCACACAGGATGACAGATGCATTCTGTACAACCAAGGACGTCTGGGCCACTGTTTTAAATCAAAACAGAGAGCAACAGTTACAAACGTAAGAATGAGCTAACTATAAGCTTAAGGAGGTTCTAATTAAGGAACATGCACAGATTCTTTAAGTATTTTTATTTTTCTATTCTCATCCCAAAATATAAGTGGTAAACCTATACCTCATACTAGATTTTGAATCTTCCATTGTCTTAGAGAAACAAATTAATATCTGATGTAACTTCATAGCTCTTAACAATTTAGAGTCCAAGTAGGTCTTTTCTCAATCAAAACCCAAATTGTGCCTGTTTAAATGCTGATGTTAGTTTTAAAGGGGTAAAAACAAGACTTAGCTCGAGTCTCTAAAATTCACCTTCAGCATACCATGCAAGTGATGCTATTTTGTAAACTCTTGGAAAGTAAAACTCTGTATGAAGAACTTCATGCCATGTTATTTATAAACAGACTAGAGCATACATATTTAAAATATGTATAATGCAAACGCAGCACGTGTTTACACTTAAGTGGAAGATGTTTGGATCCAGACAGAAGACAACAAATAATGCGAGTGTATGTTAGTATTAGACTGTAAAGAACTGGGTCTGTAGTCCTTAAAGTTACGTCCTTTTTACCTTTTGCATTTCCCCGTATCTCTACGTATCATACAGGTTTAGCTTGAATAATGGACATATGACATAAAACTGTTTTCCTCCTGTCTTTGACACTATCTCTGTATAATCATTACCACTCCAAAACACTACCCTTCCTTAACAAAAAAAACCGAGCAAGCCTCACTCTTGTTTTTGACCTGAGGAGTTAACTCTATCAGCTTCATCTTTTTACATTAATTTGATGCATCCTTAAGTAAATAACCTGCTCTAGGCACCTAACCTTTGAGCCTGGAGTTCTTGTCCACCCAGTCTCCAATAATGGCTCCCAGGAGAAGAACTGATCCCGCCACAACCAGTCCATAAACTGCAGTCAGGAGTAAGCTGTTTCCATAAAGTTCAACCAGGAATACAGACACAGCAAAATGCCACATACGATCTCCCTTTAAGAGTAACAGAGAGTACATACACAACATTACTATTTGCACTTTGCAAGCACACAAGTTGACTATTTTACTAATGCCCCGACAAGAGACTGTATTAACATAAAGGTTTGTTACACATGCAGGGGTGGGGTCTGGGAGTTGGTTTTGTTTGGGTTTTGGGGGGTTTGGTTTTTTGCTGTGGCTTGGTTTGTTTCTTTGAAATTTTGGGGGTTTGATGACTACATCCTGTCACCACTGATTATATCGCAGTATCACCAAGATCATCTGTCCTAATTGAGCGCAACATTACAGCTTGTAATATCACGTCAAAAATCCCAGATATTTTCTATTATAATATTACAGAACAAAGTCTGTTACCAGCCACATCCAACATGCCCTCGGAAAGCTTACACAGATTCTCAAGCACAGATTAAGTATTAGCAACAGATTTACTGACTACCAATACTATTTAAATAACTTTTCAAGACAGCAGTTTGCTTTTAAGATGATCAAAGCTTAAACGTTGCTTTAAAACACAAGAGCCAGTGAAGCCAAAGCAAGTCGTAACACAGTTCAGGATAGACACGGGTAAATCAAGGAAGGTGTTGTCCTAAACGTTAACTCAAGTTTCTGAAGTCAATGGACATAAGCATTGGCGTATTAGCAAAACGCAGAACGTCAGAGCTCGTTTAACCTATTGCAAACTCATTGCTAGTTCAAGCTATTTAACCTATTGCTAGTTTAGCCTAGTGCTTAGAAAACAAAATTTTCGTGTTCCGATACCACTTACTACAGGTAAAAAAAAAAAAAAGCAGCCAAAAATGCTAAACATGTCCAAGCGAAGTAATTTTCATGCTGTTCAGAGCATTTTTAGGTTTGCTACCAAACAGACCTCTGGCTTGCTAATGAATACATCGAGGTTTTTCTGTTGTCACATGATGGGAGTCACATCTCACTTTATTTTTAAACGTATTGCAAGAAATGCACTACAGAAAATCCTTTATGCAATCAATAACAAAGCAGATGAATAGAAATCATTCATACTATTCTAGGGCACTCAGTTTGTTTAATAAGGGTCCCTAATGTTAGCCTTTCATAAACCAAACATGAGACTCTCTTCTTCTGCTGCCTTTCCTTAAATAAGCAATTGCTATGTCATACAGCGAATAGTAAAAATTTCTAAGGACCTCAAATATTCTGAAGGACTGGGAAGGTGTAACATAAAAGCACTTTTAAAAAGCAAAGTCTGCCAAATCTAACACACCATACAACACAGCAATCAAGAGACACATAAAAAGCATGCTATTTGGAGGGTCAAAATAAATGCAAAGTTTGATTAAAGTCTCCAATGTAGTATAGATGCATAAAAAGAATTTGCCTTTTAATGTTATTGAAGTTCTCTGAAGGAGGTTTCCTCAAACATTGTAATGTTTAAACATTCGTATTTGTTTCCTTAACCACAGGCAGAAAAAAAAAAAAAAATTGCATCCCAATCATGTGGGAAGATAAATTTCACCTGTTCAAGGAAAAACTCTTGGCTATTTCATATGTTTTCTAACTAAAACCCATAAAAAAATGCAAACATAAGCATGATCAGCTTAGGTGTGCCCTCTCGTGTATAATAAACCAATTTTCACTCTCCAGAGACACCCAAAGTCCTCTGTAAAATATGTTCTACTTTTCTTCCACGGTAAGTAGAAGTACATTGAAAGTATTCCAGAAATGAAAACACAGGGATGTAATTTCCCAAGTCTAGCATTCACTTAAACTTAATATGACCTGAGGTACTGCTTTACTGAATTTCACTTAAAATACATGCAGGGGGGTTAACTAAGTTTCTATGAGCCTGGGTAACTGTTTATTAAGCTAACAAAGTAAGCCAAAAGAGTACTTCCACATTAAAATTTCGTAACAGAAGTTTGTTGGGTTTTTTTCTTTATGCAGAGATGTTTCAGTTACTGAATTCTGACACAATGAAAAAGGCATTTTTAAAAAAATGTAAGCACGTAGAAGTCTGTGCCAGCCCCTACTGTCAGAATTAAAAACCTGGTCTGACTTGAAACTGACAGGAAGATTCCTTTGACTCCAGTGCGATCACGATTTTGCTGTACAATTCATTTAAGGAGCCTGTGAACTCTGTTCAAACTTATCCAACACATGTACCAAGTATTTCAATCGGGCCAACCCGGACAGGCGATTTTTGGGGTAACTAAAGCTGTTCCAACCTGGAAGCATGAGTTTCTTTCAAGACTTAAAAGCCATTAAGAGCAAGCAAAGATAAATTAGTGTCACAGAAGAACAGTATTAGTGAATTGGAGAGGTTTGTAGCAGGTATGTAATTTCAAGCTAAGGTCTACTGAAATTTAAACAGTAAATGCTGCCTTCAGAAATGGGCAAAGCCTTTATTATAGATACTTAATCCCACTTCAAACTGTCTCAAAATGTGGTTATTTCAACTCTTTCAAATAAGTAACTACAGCTATTTAGCCTCATCATCCTTTTAAAGGTGGTTCTTGCTCTACTGTCATTATGATTATCCTTATAACCACCTCAGACTGAACGTATACAATCCCATCTCAGAACTGAAGCCAACAAGTTAAGCAGTAGCCGGGCTACTACCTACTGACAGGCCTCCCGAGGTCCGAGCGGCACAGATAAGGCTGGGAAGTTGCAACTGACCTCCTGGCAAGAATTAGGTAGGCCTAATGAACCCAGTTTCATTCTGTTCTTTTTTTACTGCTGAGTGATGATAAGACAGCAATGAATTAAAAATATAAAGGCAACAGCATGAGGGCTGAGACTCCAGTTCAGCAGTGCAGTCCTGCCTCCTAACATCACTGAGGCCAAGCACACATTCAACTGCTTTACTGAACAAGAGCCTAAGACATAGTCTAGACTTTGTTCACATCTCCACAAATGTTCAGATTTGACACCTTTAATCATTTACAGCTTCTCTCTGTATTTGGGAATGACTTAGTAACACAGAGACCAAACTCACTCTCTCAGTTACAGCAAAACTGCATTTCTACCAGGTTTTGTACTGTGGATATAGCCATTTTAGAACAAAGATGATTTATTACTTTGAGTTCTGAAGATTAAGGTGCTTGTTTATTGCTCTTGCTAGCAAAAACATTCAGACTACAGGAACACTAAAGCTTAGGAAATACAAAAGGTGCAGTCCTGCACCCAGTTCTGTCAAAATAAGCTGTATTTCTGTTGCATCAGCAGGTTTGGTTGGGTTTTTTTTGAGTCAAGATTTTCAGCACAAAAGAAAACACACTGGAACAAGGAGTATACTATTAATCTTGCTTAACAGCTGAATAGACATCTTGCAGTCTAATGGTTGTTACGGTGTGCGACATTGCTTTCAAACTCTGCTTGGTCACCTTTACTCATGTACTCTGAGAGCAGTCCCGCTGCTGAGCTCTGAAGCACTCGTCAGAAAGGAGCAAGCAGGGCTGGCCGAATTGCCTGTTGGGCACTTTGTGGGCATTACTGACAAAACTGTTGCAGGTAACGACCCTGGCCTCGGAAGAGCAGTGAACCCAATAGAAACATCACCACTCAGCTATTTCGATAATATTAATAATTGCTAAAATATTGCACTTGTTTAAACAAGCGTTTGGTACCACTCCAAGCCTTCTTCCATTAACACAAACATCAGTATGACCTTTCAGGTTAGCGAAAGCGAGGAGCTGCCAGAGTTAGGCATGCAGTGTTGTAACTGTATATCAGCCATTTGTTCAATGCTATACAAAGCACACATTAAATCACTCCAAATCCAGGATTAAACAGGGAATATTAGGGAGGAAACTTTCCACTTCTTTTTGAATCAAGCCACTGGATGGAGACTTAAGATTGCATTATAAAATACATATATTCTTTACCTTATTATACGGAATAGAACCAGATTGTCTATTTTTAGTGCATTATTTTAAGATTGTGTTAGTATTCTTCAAGTGAGTAAAAACTGGTGTAGTAAGTTACTTTAGTACAGAAGGAAAGCATTTCAGAAGGCAAACATTTTGACAGAAAAAGAAAGAGACCCGTCCTGACACTCTCAACAGGTTTGCTAATGAGCGGCAGTAATGGGTCCACTGTAAACACTGAGTATTTCCCATTAGTAAGTACACAAGTCCTTCAAATACATGTTGCAACGGACCGTCTTTCAGTCTGCTGTGGACCATGCCTCATTTCTTTCGCTCAGACCCTCCTCTACACAGAGTCTCACTGGTCCTGTCGTTACTTAAAAAGGTACGGAACCAGGCCCTCAGGAAACTGAATACTGCACTACCCTGCAGTAAAGAAAACTGAATCTACTGCAACATATCACGTAAAGATTATGAAGACTATTAACAGCAAGGCGCTGTAACGAAACCTCTGCCTCTGCGGTGATGTGCTACTTTGCGAAGGTTTTTCGGAAAGTACCAATAATGCTCAGGCAAGCCACAGCTAGATTAATAAAATCCTACTCCTACCGGGCTAATATTTTACTTACCCAAGTGGACAGCGCGTGTCCAAGATAAAGCAGAAACTTTGCAGACATAAAATAGCCAACCACAGATCCTAAATGAGAAACAAGAAACAAATGCTAGAGGCGGCTGGGGCACATCCACCGCGCCTCGGTACGCGCCGGGTAGCGCTCGCTGCCCTGGAGGAACCCAACCCCGCTTTCGGAGCGAAGCCGCCACCGGGACACGCCGCCGTCTGGGGCGGCGGCTACCGCGCCGGGGCCCGGGGCCCGCCACCCGCGGGCAGCACCGCGCAGCGGCCTCGGCGGGGCCCCTCGGCCCCCGCGCCCGGCCACCCGCGCCCGG
>JAVKLA010000001.1:18679353-18725149 GCA_034782735.1 Sagittarius serpentarius
GCAGCGGCGGCGCAGGCTCGGGCGGGTCCCCGGTGCGCGCAGCGGGCTCCGCGCCCTCCGGCCACGGCGCCCTGAGAGCCCCTCCCCTCTCCCGGCACCGACATGATCCTGCTCGAGGTCAACAACCGCATCATCGAGGAGACCCTCACGCTCAAGTTCGAGGGCGCGGCCGCCGGGTAGGGAGGAGGAGGGGGGGCCGGTGTTTGGAGAGCGAGGGATTAGCGAGGAGAGTCCTGACCCCGAGATCAACGGCCAGTCAAACCCGTTTACAATCACCCAGCGGAACACCGACGGCTCCCGCGGCAGGGCAGCGGCCGGCCGGGCAGAGCCGCCGGGCGGCCCCGGGGCGGTGGCGGTGGGGAGGCGGCGGGCGGAGCTGCGCGGCGGCCGCCTCAGCGGACTGGGCTCGCCGCAGTCAGGTGCTGGACCCCCAGCACCCACCCGACCCGCTGAGAAAGCGTCGCGGCCTGCTTTCGGTGGTGGGCCATACGTGTCGTTCTTCGTTTGGTTCGGCTCTTTTCTGTTGCCTTTTTAAGTTCCTGAATGTTCAAATACATCAAGAAGCCAGGGCTGCAAGATAAGCACCAAATACCACAAGGCTATGGCTGAAACGCCTGCAAATGACAGTGCTCCCAAATCATAGCTTTCAGAAAAAACCAAACTAAGGTACCAAAATTGAAGCGATTTAGCTGAAGTGACCTTCTGTTCTAATGAAGATGGTGCAGAATTCACCCATATGATGCTGGCTCAGGCTGTCCCGCTTCAGATCAAGTACCCCAGTTCGAACCCTAAATACTGGTTTTCCACCCTGTGTGACCTACTTTTGGTATTGACCACCAGCAAAACCTGCATTTTCATAGAACTTGAAAAACAGTCAAAACGTGCAATAGGCTTGTTTTTTCAGGATACTATGGAAACAATTAAGAAGTGCCTGTCCTTGCGCTTCAGAAAACGTAATGATTGCTCTGGGCTGCCGGGGCTGAGAGAATTTTTTCATTGTGTAACACTGCAAAGTTCCCTCCTACATGTGTAAAATTGCTTTTGGTTTGTTCTTTTCCCCCCCCCCCCCCCAAGTATATAGGCCATCCCAGAAGTAAGCGCCTGACGTAATAGACCAATAATCTGTTCTGGTTTTGCCACTCCTGTGATCTTGTTCAAAGTATTTCTTGTATTAATTAGATGACTTTCCATGCATGAATCACGGTTTATCCTTTGCATAAAGGGAACTATACCTTGGGAAAAAATAATACAGAAATAAAAATTCATATAAACATAGGAAGCCTAAAATTACTATTTTAATGGCATTGGTTATCCTAGGCGAGTTCAGTGTTTCTTCTTACGATATGTTCCTTAGAAAATGCACAAAATCTTTTCTCAGACTGGCATCAAAAGTAGAGGAAATTTCCTTGATGGCTCATCTTATAAAGCCTTACTGCTTAAACTGTATTCTTCTTTACTAACAAAGAGTTATTTTTCCTAAAACTTAACATTTTTAATATTATTAGCCCATATTAAATAAATAACCTACACTGTATCAAAATCAACTGATACTTAGTTGGTTTTAATGGACTTCCGTCTGTTAGCTACTAGCACCTTTAGTGACAATTTCGGTGTACTCAGCAAGTAGATGCACTGAATTAACTCGGGTTTCTTCTGAAGTAAGGCCCTGGACTGGCGTCTAACTTACTCACATCTTAGGCAGTAAGGCAACGCGCAATCTCGAGGAGCACGGTGAGACGCCTGTAGTGGTCCATGCAGGCCAACACATTTGACTTGCATCTTTTCCACCCCTGTCCCTGGTGGCACTTCTGGCCACTGGACTAGATGGATCTGGGGTCTGATCTAGTCTGTCAGGGACCGTACATAACACAGCAGCAGCAGAAATGGATCCTAAAGAGATTTACCCTCCCTACAGTAACACTAGGAACACTTGCCAGAAAAGCACTGCTGGTTAGACCTTTTTTTGTCACTAGAGAACAATGTGGATGAACTAAGAGTTTAAATAATCATTTCTGATTGAATGCTCGCTGTACTTTATACATGTGCGTTGGATTATATAGGTGAAATCATCATCTTCCTTACTTTTTCCTACTGGGTAATGAATCTCTTTTGTGATAATTAAGGCATGAGAAAAGGCCAAGAAAACACACCTACCATCCTTTGAAATTTAAAAAGCAATGGTTCCTATATCTCTCTGGCATTTCTCGTACAAAGGATGTATACTCCGTCCAGTGTGTACACAGTGAATTCAATGTGTCTATGAAATACCGAATGTACTGTATGTCGGTGAAAGATTGTATCGTATGCAACCTAGAGTTGATCTGCACACAGTAAAGGCAGCCTGTCCATAGTCCACAATGTATGAGGCATACCATTTGCAAAGTGCAAATAAACCATGCAGTTCATACACGGTAGGTCACGCATGTCCCAGACATACAAAAGTCACTGTGTATGTGATATAGGTTACCTACTACCAATAAGTACAGTAGGTACCATCCAGAATTTGTTGTATCTGAAGGCAGTAACTGCATCTCATCTACCAGTTTGCCCGCTGAACGTCCAGAGGTCCCAGACATACAGCTAAAAGGCTATAGCTGCTTTATGAAGCATTTGTCTGCTTCCAAAACCAGTGGAGTTGGCAGCGAGGAGAAATCCATACTTCTTCTCCTGAACTTGCCACCACTTTGCTGCATGATCTTTCCCCAGATGCTTATTAAAGTAAGTCTGTGCTCAGGTTTCTTTCCCTCTCAAACAGGGAATAACAGAACATTCCTTACAAGACCAATGTTAAACGTAACACGGTAGCTTGAGCACTTTGATTTTTACATCCAAGATGCTGGCAAAAAAGTCCCAAATATTCTTATTAATACTCCACTAAATCCAAATGTTATTAGATTGCTTTGTGAAGTCCTTGTGAATACTTTAAAGATGCAGCCCTTGTTTGAGGTTGGCTGGCTCACCGGAGTCTTTTCACCACAGTCTTTACAGATTTCTGATGCATTTAGGGAGGTGTTTAATAGCTGTAAGCTGTATGAGAGGAGTTACCAGTTTTACTTGGTATGGACCCAACTCAGCAGTCTTACAGCATACATAATGGGACAGCAATACCCGCTGTGGATTTGAGCCCAGGTCTGACTAATGGTCACTGGCAGAGTGGAAGTGGAGACAAAGAAGTGGGATTTTGGAGACACCAGATACTCCCTTTTGTCTGAACACAGGTGCCAAACGATGTCTTTAGATTCAGAAAATCTGCTTCCATATCGATGTTTAGGTTTGCAAATAACAGCTTCTGGGTTTTCTGAGGTAATGGTTTCAACAGGATTTGCATCTTCCTTTACAACAAGGGCAACCAGTATGTGCAGGAGCCCTGGATTATGTTAGCAAGCGATGACCAAAACAGTGAGACAACCTTGCTATGCAGATAACCCTGCCTTTGCGCCACTCTTTGGAATACACACGTTTGTGGGCAGCCCTACAGCCTCTTCTATCGCAAGGTCAGCCCTAGCCTCCTACTTAGTAACTTGACATTTCCTGTTCTTACCTACATCTCTGCTTTTCCTATGGGAAGGCTTAATCATTTCTTTTATTACTACTTTTCCGGATTATTAGATAGCACAATTTATCTTGGTTTTCTTTCTTTTTTCACCCGAGGAAAACCCTTTCAGAGTTTATATTTACTGTTATTGTAGCTGTCACAAAGGCATTTTATTCTCAATAGAAATCTCTTTAATTCTTTACAGCCCATCACTGGAGATTCACAGGAATTAACAAGACATGTATTTATGTTATAGTCTTCCTAGCCAAAGTTCTTCAGTGGATGAATTCCTTATGCTTTATTAAAAATATATGACTAATGTCATCTCTCTAGTTACTATTTGAGTGAAGAAATATAACTACTGGATTAGTTTTTAGAGTTTTAAAGTTTCAGATGAAAATATAAAAATAATTTCATTCGAAAGACAGAAACATTCTTCAGAATGTTTCTAATGAGACAGTTCTCTAGAACTCAGAAAAGTTATAGTATATTTAACTTGTCTGGCAACAAGGGCAACAGTTCAACTACAAGATGTAAACAACTGAAAATGTTTTAATTATTGGTAAGCGCATAACTACGATGCCAAGAATATTCAAAGATACACTTCCAGGAAAGACATGTCTTGAAAAATAAGAGAGGATATATTTTTGGCTTCAAACAACTGCCCACATCAGTGGCAGCTTCTTTAAGCACTGTGCTTGTAATAGAGCTGTTGAATCTAGAGCAATAGCAATTTTACAAAATCATACCCGCAAATGTCATCATGGTTTAACCAAAGAGGCGTGAATAATAGTGAGAGACGTCACGTAAGCTCAGATCTTACACTCAGCTGAGAGGTTTCATGAAGTTTAATTATCATGATGTTACCATTCTTCATTAAGACACCCCTCTTGGTGTGCGAAGTGGTTTTTTACTCATTTAGCTTACACAAGGTCTAGAAAAACTAGAAAGAATATATATATAATCTGTGTCCTTTGAAGGGTGAAGCACAGAAGCCTTTACTGAGCTGGCCCCTGCTATGACTTAGGCACGGAAAGCTGTGGCTCTGTTGCTCATAATCCCACACATTCAACTATCAGAACTACCCTCTCCCTATCAGCTGTCACTCAGAGTTCAGAGTTTGCAATGCACTTGCCCAGGGAAACAGGCAGAGATGGGGCAGAGAAAAGTCTCCCAAGTCTTTTAGGATTCCTGGTTCCTTTCAGAAGAGAAGCTTTTTACTCCAAAATTGTTCATTTCACTTACATGTAAGTAATCTCAATATCGATACCTACTAATTTTCATTAAGTAAATGTCTACTCCCTCCCACTTTCTCTAAGATCCATAGTGTGATGCTCCTATTGCATCTGTTTCTCTCAAAGTGACAGCTCATGTCTCTCAGGGCTAGATGACAGACTGCAGTCATTTTAACCTGAAACAATCATCATTTTCATGACCAGTGCTAGACTCCTTTGGGAAAACCGTCCAGAAGCTCTAGCAAATTCAGAATTCAGAGGTTTATTTGGAGAGGCTAGAATTATCTAGCTTATACAAAACTCCAGCTCAAGGGGCTGAACCAGCTCTGTGCTTACATGCGCAAACTAAGATGTTTGTAATTGAAAAGTGATAGCCTAACCAGTGAGCAAAACAAATTGCTTAAAGTCCTACGTTACGTGTGACAACTTGTTTCAGCAAGAGACTCCTTTTGTCCAATCTTTCTCAGCCATAAGAAAACCCAAAACACAAATAAGGAAAGCATCTTGTACCAAATGAGAAAAAAGTAATTAAAAGAAAGGAAAACACCACATCTACTAGGAACAAGTGGATGTTTCACACCCAAATGTCAACAGTAGCATTACTGTAAACTCGCTATATCATCCTGAACATTCATTCTCAAGAGTGGGAATTACGGACTTGAATTGGAACATTGTGTTGAGGAAGAGACTGAAATGAGTCTGGAGGGTAAGATAACAGCCTATCTGCAATTTAAGCTCATTTTGTTTGTTTTCTTCATTAGAACTTACTGCGGTTTGTCCCCTACAGGGTGTCATTGTTCTGTTACTAAACAATACAACAAAGCTTAATAAACAGGATTTTGTTTCCTGTCTGTATTTTAGTATGCAGTATGAAAACACTGGGATTTGTTATTTTCTAATACCTATGAATTTTGCCTTTATTTCTTAATTCAGTGTTCAGGAATTTTGATACATACAATAAAATCAAATGTGAAAGCAAGTCAGTATTTGTATCCCTTGAAAAGCAAACCCTGTTTTAAGTAGAAGGCACTCTTCTCTTGAACTACTCCTGTTGCAGATTACGGTTGACACCCCTGTTCACCTTTCTGCAATATTTTATTCTGATTCTATGCCAAGAAAATACTTTAAAACACATTTTTAACTTCAGGCACATGTTTAGTTTCCATTGATTTCAATGAAATAAAAAAAAAAAATTCCTAGACTTAAGACAATGTTGAAAGACTTTTTGGAATAGAAGTGAACCAGGGAATAAAAGTGTCTTTTGACCTGCCATTAGTTTGATCTGAATGATCTGTAGTATCAGTGATCCCACAGCAGGAAAAGGGAAATCCCTCAGAACAGCTTCAGTTGCACTATCAATTTCTGTTTCTGGGCGTCTCCCAGAACAGTCTTTATAAAAACATGTTTGTCTTTGGAGACCAATATTCACTTCTGTTCAAATCAGCCACAACTTGAAAGTAATTTTTTGGAAGGCAAAGCATAAAGTACAAGAAGTACTTAGAATTACATGATGAAATAGGAATATGTCAGCAAATAAAATCATTAATTTGAGCTGTTCTGCAGTTATACAAATAAAATCCACCTCAACAGCTATCAATTTTGTAGGCATCAATTTTGCAGGTGAATGAGCATGGGTGGAGCCCTTTGCCCATACACAGCACTCTATGTGAACAGGGCTCTGCGCTGGGGCACGAGACTTAGCCAAATAAATCTTTAACAAAACCTGCATAGATGATTCTGGCATTCATTTATAGGTATGAGAAAAACCTCGTACTACCATCTGACTGTACTTGATGTTAGACAGTGATTAACTAAGTAGCCGTATCTTATTAAGAATGAATAAACCAGTCTTTTCCCCTTCTGCAATATCATTAATGTAATCCTTCGGTGTTAGCTCTGTATTGATTATTCATAATAACCCATCGAGTAAGTAGCCATCATTCTACAATTACATAGCTTTCAAGTCCCATAAATTCTAGCCTTAGCTTTGAAAGAGTAGTTTACCACCAGACTCTACCCGATACCTTCTTGCCACTGATGGTATATAACTTCACTAACACAAGTAAACATCAACTATTGTTTCAGTCAGGTAAAGGTATTCCCATAGAAGGCTTTGTCCATCTTCAAGCTTTTTTCTTAAAAGGTGTTTAGCATTAACAATCAATTGAAAAATTAAAAAGAAAACCTGAAAATGTAAGTTCACTCTCAAATTTCTTTTATAGTGGCTCTAACAAGAATATTAATATTACTATTGTTAATTTTCTAATTTATCTGAAGTGAAAACTAAGTTACCACCATGGGAAGCACTCCCTCTCTGTTCCATTGGCACCCGTGGCCTGATCATATTACAAAGGTGCTGCCAGGGAGACCCCCCCCCCAATATCCAAAATGGTATGTGGAATCTGTTGGCACCAGTATATTTATGAAGCTGTGCTCAGGGCCAAGATACAAATCCCTCTGCCTCAGGATGTTCTTCAAAGAGACAGTCTTTGGCCACAATGGTGGTTTTAGCCCTCAGTTTCAGCTTTGTGCAAGCACTACTCTATCAGAGCTGGAAATGTGGCTTACAGAATTTGCCAAGCTCTTTTTTTTTCAGTATCTTAAGCACTAATCTACTCATTAGCTTAAATCAAGCTAACAAGAAAACGCAAATATGACTGATAGCTTGCTGTTATCCTGCTATACTTCTTCTGCACCCCGACAGCTTGGTGTTATCTTGCTATACTTCTTCTGCACCCTATTATTATGGCTAGCACTCCCAAATGGATGGAATGACCTGTTATCCTAACCCAGATAGCTGGCTGAAGTACAATTTTTCATGGAACAATTATGATCAGTAGCCCAAATTGTGATACATTTACATAATTAGGGATATCAAGTCTCAATATAAGTGCCCATTGAAAACCAGAGAAACAAGTGTGGTCAACATTTCAACAAAAAGTTCATCAAAAGCAAACGCAAAGTCTTATATCTGGGATGAAATAACCATTCAACAGTACAGGCTGGGGGACAACTGTATAAGAAGCAGCTTTGAAGAAATGGATTGGGGAGGCCTGGCGAACAACTAGTTGAACGTGAATCAGTTGGAGATGAAGCAGTGTGTCCTTGCAGCAAAGGCGGCCAACTGCATCCTCAGCTGTTTTAACAAGAGTGTAGTCAGCAGGCCCACGGAATTGATCCTTTCCCCCGTTTGGCACCTGTGAGACTGCATCTGGAGCACTGTGACAAGTTTCTAATTCTTCTGGACAAGAAAGACATTGACATATTGGATTAAGTTCAGCAAAGGGCCACCAAGATGGTCAGGGGGCTGGAGCACACCACGTAAGAGGAGAGGCTGACGGAGCAGGGCCTCTTCAGACTAGTGAAGAGAAGGCTCAGGGCACATCTTAATGCTGTCAGAGGATATAGAGAAGATGGAGCCAGACTCTTCTCAGAGGCGCACAGTAATAGGACGAAAGGCAACAGACACAAGTTCGAACACGAGAAATTCCAATAGCTACAAGAACTTTATTTTTTTTTACCACAAAGGTGGTAAAATACTGCAATAGATTACCCAGAAAGGCTGTGAAATTCCCATCCTGGGGGTGTCCAATACACAACTGGACAAGTCCCTGAGTAACATGCCCTGGGACCTGCTGTGAACAGGGCATTGGACTAGACCTCCAGAGGTCACTTCCAACCTAAATGATTCTGTGATCATGGAAACTTTATCACCTTCAGCACTCAATTTCACAAACTGCAGGCTGCGGACCTCTCTTTTGAGGGAACTGTAAATAAATCCCATTATAGATCCACGAAGTAGAATCAGTGTATCTGAAGAAGAAATGGTCAAAACCTGATCCTGTTTGTTTGAAAAGGCAATGTTGACTTGAATTTGGGGAAAGGTTGCACATTAACTAGATACTACCAGAAGAACTGCTCACGAAAAATAAGTCTGCATTCATGAGTCAATTCAATTTAAATCAAGGTTAAATTAATATAATAAACACAATCAGATCTTCAAGATTTTGCACATCAGGAGATCAAACATTAATAAACTAAGGGAACTGATATGGAAAGTTAGCAACATGATGGGAGTCCTCATCATATGAAGCCCCGCATGCGAGTCAAACGGGAGTTAGCAAGAATCCTTTCCTGCCATGGAAGTGTTAGGACAAAGAGCAAGTATTTCAAACAACTTTGCACACCTCTGAGAAGAAAAAAATTAACAGAATCTGTATATTACTAGTACTGCAAAGAACAGCGGTATATTAGCTATATTCTTAAACTACACTGCATGGGTTCACGCATGGAAAAAGTAAAACAACGGCAAAATGAATGGATTTCAAATTGTCTCTTAATACAGCATACTGGTATTTGTTTTCTGACCTCAGCTGGGGCTGAGGCAGGGCTCTTGCTCCTCTGCAAAAGAGACTGACTTAAGTTGCTTTTCAAGGTAAATTTCAGGTAAGTAGTCTTTGAAATCGATGGGCTGCTCCCTAATTATGCCTTCAGTCCTATAAAAACACATAATTGTCCATTACTGTATTCAGTAGAAATAGTCAAGTATTTATTATGCACGTGCTTCCAAGTGTTTTCAGGATGAGAGTCAATGCCAAAGTCAATTAAGTATAGGGCTCCAAAGTGGTTGGGAAATTATATAGGATAAACAGGCTGAGGATGTTTCTTAAGTGAAGGTGCAATTCTGGATGTCAGACATGGTCAGAAGCATTGTTGTGATGTATTTAACCTTGCAAACAAACAGAAGAGTTGTTGTAACATATAATTATTAAAGAAAACATTGACACAATTAAACCTCTAACTAATGTCTATTTACACAATATTCACATCCATCCTGAGGAGCACAGGTTTTTCATTTGTGAATTCCTTTCTTCTGTAGTCTTTCTGTTTTGACCACAGTCTTATTGTCAGCAATCGATTTCGTACCTACCGTTGCAAAACAAGTATTTTGTTTATGATGTTGTGCATAACAAGTTTCAAACCGGTGATTAATTTAACTGAAAAAACTGCAGAGTGACTACATGCTACGTAGGGCCAAAATAAGCTTCCTAAACAGAGGCATCTAATTTGAGAGACCCCTGCGTATCTGAAACACCCAAACAGCAAACACAACATAGGTCTTGTAAGAGACCTGTGCTCTTCTGGTATATTAACTGGGCAGCAGACAGGATACTCTGTCATCTGAGATGATAAGAGACATCTAAATTAGAAAAACAGATCTAACTTTTACTCTCTAAAAACCTTACTGAGGCTGTTGGAGACATGCTAAATCTTTAGGACAGCATGTGTTTATTAGTATGGTAAGTCTGTGGTTGATATGTAATCCTCAGAGTACTCTGCCAGTATTTCTATGCTGAGACTCAGCAGCACTTCTGCGCTAAGTATTACAGCTATACTGTGAAGGAACTGAGGTTCAGGGAGACTGAGGGCCACATTCAGTTTCCCAAATTCTACTTCACTCTTTGTGTCCAGCATTTTCCACTGGAAAGGCCTACAGCCAACCAATTGAAACGCTATCACTTAGTTGCGATTCGGATGGCGTGAGTTTGGCCTTACATCACTTCCTCCAGGATGATCACCTGGAGCCATCAGAACCCTTGGATGGAGTCTTAATGGGGAACCTGTCCTGACTGATTTTTAGAAAGCAGTCTGAAAGGAGAAAATGAGGGCTCTACGATACATGAGCTTGTGCTGTTGTAGTGAATAGCAGATTGTAGTAGTAACTGAAGGAGGTACTCACTAGAAAGGCGAGAATAATTCCAAATTGTCCGGGGGAACATGGAAATTGGCTGTGGGAATCACTGGAATAGAATGGTTCAGTTCTTTAACATTCTGTATAGGTGCCTAGACTTGGAGATTTAAAGGAAGCCATCAAAAGAAGTCTTTCATTAACTAATTCAAGACATGAGATTCATTCTTGTGATTCAGCTTTGTTAGGTACAGCCATTTAGTTAGTAAAATTACGTAATTATGATCTGATTTATCAAATTAACAAATGCAAGACACATTCAATTCAAGGTTTATTACTTTCTCTAAAATGCACAGGCAGGCCAAAGGCAGGACACACAAGAACAAGAAGGCTGGGCATTTACTTAAGTAGGAAAGGAGGCAGGAAGAAAGAAAATTCAAGACTGTACCTGCCAGTGTGGACATGATCCCATTGCCAGTGGGGCCTGCAGGAAGTATAAGGAAAATGGAAACAAACCAAAGAAAAAAAAAAAAAAAAAAAAAAAAAAGGAGGCTCTGGCACACAGGAAGACAGGACTGAGAAAGAGACTAAATCCAGCAACTGACCAACAGGCTGGGTGCCAGGCACTTCTGGATTCTGATCTTAGATTCATTGCTGACTCACCATGTGGCCGCAAACAAATGACTCCACCTTTATGTTTCAATTTCTCATAAGCAAGGTGATAGTTATCTACTAATCTCGTGGAATGTTGTAAAGATAATTAATAAATGTTTGGAAAGTACTTTTAAGATGAAAGACCAAATTCACAGTAATGGCTAGGAGGGCATTGAACTGACTCGCTCATTCCTTTACAGCAAAAACCGTCTATACTTACAGAAAGCACGCAAAAAACCCCGCCAACGTGGATCTGTAACTGCTGTCTACTCTCTCCTCTAGCTATTTTCACCTATGATTACGCTCTCTATTTAGCTAATGTTTGACTCAAGCAAATCATATGTGTACAACTACTTATCTGCTAAAGTTAATCACGTGCCCAACTGATTTGTCAGATTAGATTCCAAGACTAAAAGGTGTATAGAGGGCTATCTTTTATCGTATATCTACAGAGACATCTGATAAACACTTTTTCAAATACAAATAATAATAGCTGGTAAGTTATAAAAAAGTGATAAATACATTTAGCATTGGTCATCAGCTCTCTTAAGTTGGCACCATTTTTAAGGTCTATTTTTGTGCCTTAGCATCAAAGTATACTGTTGATGGCAGGTGTTCATTATCATTTTATATTATTAAAATATATTTTTAAAAAATCATCACAAACTATAGGATACATTTGTTATTTCATCTAATGTCAAAAGCCTACTACATCTTAGGCAGCTTTGTGTTTATTTTGTCACAATCAGACCAGAAGCAGACTGGTGTTCTGGGCTGGTAAAATTCGGGTTACTTACTTTCCATACTCTGCTGAAGGCTGAGGTCTTTCAGGAAGGCAAAACAGTCTTAGCTGTTAGGCCATTAGTGTCTTATGAGTGCCGTAAGTCAACTGTAATTTCTATCCAACTTAATATGCCTGTCCTTTCTGTGAGTCTATTTAAAGCTTTGCATGTCAGGCTTTATATATGCAACTACCTATGAAATCACAACAATTTAACCTGATTTGATAATGTTGAATAACAGAAGAAAGCTCAGTTGAGAAAGTTCACTAGCCATCCCTAAATAAAGTTTGTTCATAAAGTATTCAAATTATTTAATAAATATATTTGAACTATAAATTTAGTTTGTTGCCAATTAAGATTTGCTGTATTTGGGTCAGGTACTGCCGCTGACTTAAATGAATTATCATGATCTAATACAGCAATAGAAAAGACTGCTATTCAGTGTGAATTAGTACATGAAATACCAGACATGCCGTACTAATCAAGTGATTAGTCCACTTCTGCTTCTCCTGTACCTAATCAGTGAGTAAACCATTTTTTCAATCTAAGGAGAACACGAAAACCTGCGGAAAAACCATAGTAGTATTAAGTGCTGAGACAAAATTTGCTTTTATGGCCTAATACATTTTTAGTTTTGGGCAACCAAATGAAAAATAATTTATCACCTCTGCAAGGTAGGAAGCAGGGGTGTGTGCTTTATTCGCCAAACAAAAAGAAAACTGCGTTGTCCAAGCTCATTTTCAAATGGGAGCACAACCAAGCACACACATAGGTTTTGTAAAAAAAGACAGCAAGTTCTAATTATTTAGCAAACAAAATAACAGCTAGTTTAAAAACAAACACAGGCTGTATCTCCAAACCATAGCACAGAATCGCTAGTTTTCAAGACCACCACGTATAGCATCACTTGAGAAGTTGCAAAAAGTGACACTACATCTAAATATTCACATATGAGTATGAAAGAAAAACAACAATATTTTTGTGGCTTGAGTGGCTTAACTGAAAATTGGGTGGAACTACTGATAATTCACTGCTTGCTTTCTCCCTACTGATACCAAATGAAATGATACAGCAGCTTGCTAATCAGTAATCTTGGATTCATCCTGTCTCAGGCTTTGTCACTGGTACAGGGTGCACCTATACTGCAGTCTCTAATACCAATCTAGTTATGGCAGCACTGAGCTGAGCAGAAGCTCCACAGTCTGTCTAGGAAATGGGGTATGTGCTCAGTGAGCCCATGTCAAGCTTTATGCTGCATACCTACTGGTACTGATACTGAACTAATACTGCACATACTACTAAGTCCAGAAAAAAAAGTATCAATAGTGTGTCATATTTTCCTTTATGCTTTATCAGCAGCTTGACAGCTGTAGAGTGATGATCCACTGGTTGGAGTCTATTTTTGGTTTTATCACAGGTCTTTTGTGTATTCCTAAACAAGTGCATATTTTGTCTTACGTTTCCTGTGCTACAAAGGGAGAGAGATTTTCTAAAGTCTTTTAAAATTTGTGGATGAATAGTGTCCTGCACAGTAAATTCAGAGTGCTGTCATATGCAGTCATGTCAAGTTTTATATCCTCCAATTTCCTCATCTATAGAATGAGGTTTATTTTATGTGTTATCATTAATGGGTCACTAAGAGGTTAAATTCATGAATATCGGTCAAGTATTCTGAAAACCCAAAACTGGAGGCAGCATTCAAAGAATATTATTATTAGTTTCACCACATGCATATTATGTAAAGCTTAACTCTACAGAGAGGCCAAGGAGCAGGAGACAGGGAACAGTGATGTTATTGTGCCCAGAGTGATATTAGAACAATGACCATTATAAGCTGATGATACTTTATCAACTGAACGGAACAATGGCCACGGCTTAACACCCAGTACTAAATTAGTTGTGACACTATAAATCAGGGAGATCATGAAAATGAGGTCAGTTCTCTGGGCTAATTGTGTTTGGCTATTTGTTGAACATTGTTTGTACATGAAAAAAACATGTAGTTCAGTTTTCAGATCTACTGTACTAAAAAATGAGGAACTCAAAAGGCCTAAAACTCAGGTAAGCTCCTCCCCCAGCGGTACCAGTCAGTTGATTTGTGGCAGGATGCTGAGCACTTTTAAAAATCCCAGTGGAAAGTGTGCAGTTTGCAGGATTCACATGTGATGATTTGTTCTTTGGGAGGAAAAGTCACACTGTTAACACACTGTCCACAGTACTGGGTGCTCCTCAGGGAACAAAGTAGTTGGACAGAGCTAAGTATTGGGGCTACCACTAGATTTTTCCTCACCTACTTGACCACTGGAGATATACATATACGTATTACACTAGATGTTTGAGTAATTTGACCATCATTTTACATATATATATATATATAAAAATATAGCTAACAGCACTGGACTTGTCATACTGAAAACTATTGACCAGCTAATACTCAGTGTATCTAACCTTACTACAGTTCTCCCAAGGAAAGAAGATCCTGACGTAGTCAGTGAAAAGGTGCTGAAGTTCAGACAGACATCACCTTCCTTGAAGGTCTTCAGAGCCCTCTCACCACTGCATGCCTTCCCAATGTGTCTACCGTGTGCTTTCTGATGTGAAACAGGTTTTCGGTGACCAATCTGCACAAGAATTGTGGGATAAAGTACAGCCGTTGCAGCAGTGACTGTGCAGCAGTACAGCAAAGAATGCAGCTGCAGCAGCAAAGAATGCTTATCTGTTGAATGGAGGGAAAAGAGGGGAAGCGGAAGTCGTAGAAGTAAAATCTGAAACGCAAGATGAGATTCATTTATTTTAGGTGTTAGAAAAACATGGGAATTAAAGAACAGCTGGAGTAAAAGGATGAGAATAGCTTGACCAGCTAGGTCAAAAAGTTTATTCTGTTGCAAACAGTGTGATAAAAGCATGAAAGGTAGGAAAACAGGTTAATTGATCACATACCGTACTATTATCAGCATGAAAGAGGTAAGGAAATTAACTTCCGTAGTTGAGCACACAAAAGAAAATATAACTTCCTGCAAATATAACGAATATGGTACACACTGTCCTTTGTCCTCTCCTCTCTCCAGTATAAATTCATGGAAGTTAAACAGAAATTCCGTTGCAGCCTGGGAACAACTGATCAGTACAATCTTTGTACTGGAGTCTGGGGCAGATCAGTGGATATGGGAAATGGGGTTTA
The DNA here is from genome assembly GCA_034782735.1 of Sagittarius serpentarius. NCBI lineage: Eukaryota > Metazoa > Chordata > Aves > Accipitriformes > Sagittariidae > Sagittarius > Sagittarius serpentarius. The sequence continues at coordinate 18,694,430 of JAVKLA010000001.1, forward strand.
GGTAGCATTCCATGCAGATACAGGTCATCTAACAAAAGCAGGAGATGTGAGCAGCTTCACTGGAAAGAAGGGCAATCAATTAAAGGAAGATGTTGCAGGTAAACATCAGGCCAGACTGTAGCAGGTTTTATGGGCCTTGTGAGATGCTAGACACCTTCAAGCTCTTCTTGATCTCAAAGATTTGAATAATAGGACAATTCAGGTGGGAAAGGTCCTCAGAAGGTCTCTTGTCTAATCTCCTGTTCCAAGCAGGGTCAGCTATGGGATCAGGTTACTCAAAGCTTTATCCAGTCTGGTCCTGAAAACCTCCAAGGTTGGAGACTGCAACACCTCCCTGGACAACCTGTTCCACTGCTTCACTGTCCTCATCTGCATCTTCTTTTATCTCATCTGAGAAATTAACTAATGCTTCCAGTTGCCAAATATCTCCTGTATCTGTTCCTGCTTCATCCTCATTGATATTAGCACCTTGGAATTGCTTTTACTCTGCGAAGAAGGCATAACCAGCTGATTATTTTTTTTTTTAAATATAGTTTATACAGTATGAGCTGTGGCAATGTGATGAGAATAAAATACAAGAATAAAATACAATAAAATACATGCTGCGCTATGAACTTAAAAAACCCTACCTTTGTTCAGGGGATTGTAAAACATTAGCAGATGGCACAGTCATGTTACAAACAGTCTCACAGTTGGTATAATTAAATTCTGTAGGCTAAAAGACTCTAGTGTAGTGATTTTAGGAGCTCCCACCTGACTTCAGTACAAGCTGAAAACATTCTTACTATCATCAGAACAAGGATTTCAGTCTCCAGGGATGTGGTATGAAAGAAGAGAAGCAGCTGTGCAAGCATTCCTGCCAAAATAATCAACAGAACAGTAACTAAAAGTAACTGGAGTAAGTGGCTGTATATTTTACACCCTGAGAACTGCAGGGAGTCAAAGTGAGAGCAACAGCTGTGGAAGAAGTAGTTACGGAAATAGAAAAGGACAGCAAGATACTCCATGACCCAGACTTTTATTTATTCTGAGGTACGCATACGTGCCTTCTGAGACAGGGGCCAGGACGCTCACTACCTCAATGAATTAAAAATCAGCAATGTTGTTTGTGTCCCAGACAAAGCAATGATAAATGTTCTTCCCACACTTATGCACGGAGGTGTGACACTCTGGTCTTTCATCAAATCTCTATTTGCAGGAAAACAGCTTGCTAGATAAAGCTACTGCATAGTAAGAGCCTTTCATAATGCACACTCTAAACCTGGCTGGGTTACCCAGGAAATTTCCTCCAATTAATAATCCTTCCTGTTTGAAGACGGCTTTTTTTGATAAATCTGTAGAGACTGCAATGTGCTCAAGGGCGGAATATTGGCCCAATTACACCACACTCCCTCCTCAGACAAAATGCAAAATTTTCAGTCAGGATGTTGCAGCTGTTCCACCGCTGTGCACGGCGGTACTACGCAATAATTTAGGCCAGGAAACAGAAGTTACTTCATACTAATGCAGAGCTGGTGATGATTTTTAAAAATTCTCAGAGGTGAAGTTTTATTTCACAATAAAATATTAAGTAAACACATGAAGCAATGGCACCAAAATCAAGCAAGAAGCCTGCTTAGTAACTTTCAAACATGAAGGACTAAAAGTACGGTCTAACATAAAATGACAGTAACACATGGAACAAATAAAAATACCCTCACCCTGCTCACCTCAGCTGCTGAGTTCACCAAAAATATTTAGCCTGCTATTGGATCACACAGAAGCTGCTCCATAGGCAGTAAGAACTACTTGATCCACGCACGCACTACACTCTCATGAGAAATAAACTATTAAGAATTCAATAATGAAATGCTGCTAAATAATTTTTCTATGCATGAGGTCAGTACTATTTGAAAACAACTGCCATCTATTCTGCTAATCAGAAATTGAAAGACATATTTAAACCCCTGCAAAAACACCTATTTATTATCTACAGCTATATTATAAAAATCTTACTTTTAAAGATGAACTAGGTAGAAAATCATTAAAAATTCACCATATTAATGCCTAAGCAGAATTCCCTTTCGCTGTATCTCTCAGTAAAAACTGTAGCAAATGCTTCAGTGGAAAAAGAAAAAAAAAGAAACCATGCTAAAGCTAAAATGCAAATAACTTCAGTGAATCCAGTTATTTTTAATTAATCATTCTAATTGGCATCGTAAAAACCTCAAAACTGAAGATGATAACCAAAGGCTAGCATTGCTAACTGCCTATCTTCCCATACAAGATGACAACTCAGACTACACTGGCATTTGTGAAATTGTTTTATTACTTAACAGCTAGTAGTAGTTAGGTATAGCACCAGATACCGTGCCATTTTGTTGTTGTTGTTGACTTCTTAAAAAGAAATTTTTATCCTGGAGCATAAGATCTATCGCATTCATTTAAGTGCCTGACATTCTGGCCTTGCGCTGACCAACAGCAAGTACTACAGAGCAGATTTCAGCAGATGTGCAATTCACTGTTGCATTTGCACACACTAGCGCAGAAAGAGACTTAAGGGCTTAAACCAATTCCTTCCTGACACCTGCTTATATGCTGAAGCATAAGATTTGGCTCTCCTTCTTCTACTGTACCCTATGACAAAAAATATCATCAGGGCTCATAAAACTAGTCTATTAAAAAAAAAATAATCAGCATTTTAAACTAGGAATTTCTGTGGCATTACATTTCACCCACCAACTGTGTGCAACATGAATATTTTCAGTTCTAAATATATTACAACCACACCACCCATCAGTGCTTTTCCTATTATAAAATTAAATCAAAAAGAGGCAACCATCCCTACTATTTGGATGTCTCATTCAACCATTTTTCCAGTTCTAACTAATACAATTGTAAATAAATTCTCCCACATGTCAACTCTATAGTACCAGTGAAGTGTTAGATCAGAAAGGTAATTAACGTCAACACTGTTAGCAATCATCTTGCCAATCATCTAGCAAGTATTTCCTCATTGTTGTTCTGTGCAGGGCCAGATATGTAGGCAGAATAGATGGCGCAACCTGTCATTAGAAGCTGTGCCGGGAAAAGGCTGAATACTACAAACCTTCTCCTCCCATGCTCCCCAAAATCACTTCCCTGTCTACATATTAGAACAGAAAATCTTTACCATCAGTAGCCTCCGCTTTGTCCTCAGCATCCGCGTACGAGACACACTCACAACTCTGCAATGGCTAGAAACTCAATTGTCCAGTAACTAGAGTCAAATGTTTGGCTTTCTTCATCAGCCACCTGCATGATGCAGCCGTGTGTTCTGCCTTGTCAAACAAGAATACTTTCAGGTTTGAAAATCTAAAAGCAGCTTGAATAAGACTGAATATAGTATCAAAGTAATATAGTGAGGTATATATTGAATACTGAATATGTTGATCAAGATAAGTACTAGGACATTCTGCATGGTTTTGGAATGGAGTAGTGCCTGAAAGAACACAGTAAACTGCAATGATCTTGGATGTGTCTTTAGGTCTAATTCATTACATGTGACATGGAAACTGCCTCCTTTGCTGTTCCATTTCCACTAGTGTTTTAATTCACCTGAGTTTAGATTTTAATGACTTCTGTAAACTTGAAAAAAATATTGGTGGAGTTATCCATGATGATTTAAAAATCCTTTTGAAAACAGGATCTGGCAACCTCAGAAGTCATCAAGCCTAAGAGAAAAATTTTTATCAGTAGGCAATGCAGACTAAAAGTGGAGTAACAACAGTTATCTATTAAGGTATAAAACTATTTAAAATTCTTCCCCTTCTCCTTAAGTGTTTTTGTTGGTTTTTTTTTGTTTGGTTGGTTTTTTTTAAAGTGTTTAGTATCGCCTAACTTCCTTCTTAACTTCTAATTAATTGTTAAATATTTCACGCAATGTTGGTCCGCTAAAAATCCAGACTCTTCTCATAAGTAACTTCTAGAATCTTCACCCTGGGAATAGCTATTCTTGTCACGTAGGGCTTCACCATGAAATGAGTTTATGCTCTAGGATACGTCTGACCTTGACACCTACGCAAAGCACCAATTATTCCCATATATTCCACTACCCATACAATATTTTCTAAATAGTTTACAGTAGTTTTGCTTTTTATGTGTAATGTATCAACAGAATCCGATCAAGTCCAAACTTAATTCTGAAACTAGTATGGGTTTCAACACAAGAGCCTGCTGAAACTTGTGGGCACTTTTCTACAGATTCCTAGTGATTTATACCTGGACCTAACTGAAAATTCACAACAATCTAGAACTGTTTAAGTAGGGAAGCTGTTTTACAAACCAAATCAGCATCTGTATTGCATCATCATCTCTGCTTTGCTACCTAAAGAGTCTCCTAATCTCTTCTTAGTGTATAATTTTAAAACACAGTTCTCGGCTTGCTGTTTTCTCTTAAGATTATTCAGCCCCTGCCAATTTTTCCACATTATTCTTGTTTGATTTTCACTAACAATTTCTTAAGCTTTTCTGTCTACACTTCCAATATTTTCTCTCTGCTTCACTCTTTCCTAGGAATGACGCAAACTTGGAAATTATTTTTCTTTGGAGTTTAACTACAACCTCCTTGTTTGACAACATACATACATATGAAACAGAATTCTACAATACAAAGAAACACTACTACCAATAATTAGAATATCTAGGATTATTATTATCTAATACAGTATGCTTATGTGCATATATATAAACTTGTATTTCTGTATTCGCACACAAACTTGTGCACACTTAAATTTATACAAGTGAGACATGAAGTTCCATTAAAGCTAATGGAAGTCCTCCAGCAACAAGACTTTCAAGATGGTGTTCCTTATATTTCCTACAGAAAGAATGCAGCCACCCAAATAGGTCTTTACGAACTAAGTCTTGCTCATCTTGCTTTGCAATCAACAGTCATTCGATTCAAATTATCTACAAGAGGAAGGCAGCAGAATACGGCTTTGCGGACTACTATTCATTTAAACAAAGAAGATGCAGATCACATGTCCAGGTTCTTATTATATAAGATGATAATGACTTTTATTACAGTTAAAAATATCAAATATGATTGCAAACTAAAAATAAATCCATTTTCTGATTATTACTCAGAACAAGAAGTGCTTTTTATTTCCCAGTATCAGGTATGAACACAATTTTCCAATTTTTCAGTCATACAAATATGTATTTTATTCTTCAAGGTGTTAGCTGTTTATTAAAAAAATAAAGGTAGAGCACTAAAGGAGGAAGCATACAGCCTGCAGGAGTCTATTCTAGTGCATGACTGAAAATAAGCATGGCAATGCTTTGTGTAAAGATGCAGTAAACAAGTAAGTGTAAGTTACATGCACAGTAACTGAACGCTAGAGCCTTACTTTCTTATCCAAAAATATTTTGAATGGTTCTATGTACTGTTAAGGAGCTGTTGCACTCATTTCAGTAGCAGACAATCCATGTAATATTGTATTTAGCAGACTTATTTAAGAGAGAATTAAAAGTCAATTAAATACCTCAGATAAAAAGTAAAATGCAAAAAAAAAGAATAATAATCATCTTCCTGTGATTTTTAAAAAGATCATGACCTCCTTCTAGTTAATATAATTTTAAATCAGATATCTTAATGTAATTTCTGCAGTAGCTGTTTAACTAACAGAGTAAATCTGATATGAGGCCTTTTCAGCAGGTATTTGCCAAACCTGTCTGTTCTGCTTTAATTGTGCTGAATACTGTACAAATTCTTTAACAGTTGTGACAAACTTATCACTTAAACTCTGCTCACAAATAAGCCAGGCACAGCCTGTGACACTACTGTTCAGGGGCTTGGGTGTGTGGTTTGGGTTTTTTTCCCCCCCACTGGGACAGATACCTCAAGAATCCTTGCAGTCCGGCTGTCAACATCTTGACCATACTCCTTATGCCTAAGGATTGCTTTAAATTTTTAATTGCCTTTTGAGTTTTGAACACTGTTCCAAAGAGGATTTTGACCACACTTACAGACTACAAAATGTGAAGTCTGAACACTTCCTCAAGAGGAAGTAGCAGAGTCTTGTGCCTTCTACATAGCAATAAACTGGGGACTAAATTATAATCTTGACATTGGCATGAACAGTGAGAATGGGGCAGATCAATTTACCACAGTCCCCTATCTAACCTGTTGTGCACAAATTAAAATTGTCTCCAAGAGCCATTTTGGGGATTAATTACTTACCACTTAGTACTTTCTGCATATTATTAACACACATTATTACTGCAATATAACTTCTTTTGCAGATTATTACTGAAAGAAAATGTGGCTTGCTTTTTCCCTTTTACCATGCACTTGTGCTAGAAAACTGTAGTTCTCCTAGTCTAATAAGTTAAAAGAAGCAAAGAAACATTTATTCCTTAAAAATTCCTCCCAAATCCTTAACTGTCCACCTGTAACAACTGAGAAACAAGTTCCCAAGAGATTTTGTTACACACTGCGCTTTCTTTCTCTACTCTGAGAAAGTACACACCCAACTTCTCCTTGATCAGCAAACAGCAGGAGACAAATCCATCTCATCTTGTTAAAGAAGGCAGGATGATTTCAAAAAACAGAAGAACTTCTACCACATAGATCACGGTTTTTAGTGCAATCAGCATTTGAAACAAATTGGTTTTTCTTGTTTGTACTTCTTTGCATGTTCTTTCCTGGGGTTCATTTATCAAATACAGATGGAGACAGCCTGTAGAGCTAGATGGACCTTTGATCTGACCCCTTACAGCCATCTGTGTCTTATCTTATATTCTAACCTACTGGTGGTTTTTTTGCCCACGGAGTGCCATGTATCAGAAGAAGCAGAATTTTCATCGTACCAAGTTGGTCCTGTAATTCAGATATAAGTATACTGACATAGTTTTATGACCGACATAACATTATTGACTATTTTTGGTGCATTACAAGGAAGAGCCATATCCATATAACATATAAATAGTCCACACTAGAAAAATCTACCACATTCCTTAAGTACCTATTTTCAGCTTCCATATCACGGACTGAAATTCATTATCTCCCTGATAATAATTTTTCAATATTTTGTTGAGGATGGAAACCAGCTGAGGAGGCTAAGAAGATACAAACAGAGTGAAAAACAGTTGCCAGTTTTCCCTTCTTTGGAGAGAACTTTCATCCTTTTGGACTGGAATAATTCTAGAAATTTGTGTTCCTTCATTACAATTCATTATCATGCCTCTTTTTTCGTTCTGGTCTGGAAAGAGTCAAATGTAGTCACATCTTGTCCATTTGCTTGCAATTCTACCAAGAAAGGGTAGCTCCATAGTTTAGTTTCATATGCTATTACTGCTAGGCCACTCTAAATTTTCCTCCTTTATGCCTATGTAAACTGATAATGACATTACTGTCACTTTCAGCCTATTGAGACTGTAAGCAAAATTTGGCAAAGGCTGTTTATTCTAAATTCAGTATTCTTATTTCTGACTTCCACTGCTAACCCAGGTCACTACTTCTGAGTATGTCTGTCAAGTTACAGTGATACCCTCATATTCTTTTGAAAAGGTTTTAAAAGTTTGCTGTAACAGCATTAACTGAACTTACAATGTGTGTAGGCAGAGATTTTATCTTACAGGTGTCTAATGTTAGTCTTGGGTTGGGTTTTTTTTCCAGACAGCTACCTTACTGTCTTGATTTCAGAAGTGCTAAATACCAGTATCTTTCATTAAAGACATGTTGGAATATTTATAAGATGATATTTTACTCAGATGTTCAATGTTGCAAAATTGTATGATTTATCTAGGCTACCTCACTCACATCTGCTAATGTACGTCACTAGCAGAAAGGCCTTTTTTAAGCTTTCTATTACCTAAACTACTGTTAAATTCTGAGCCATGGTCAATGTTTTGCTAAATATCCACCAGTTAAAATACATGCCAGGAATTACGTAACAATGCCTCTCCCTCCCTTGTGGTTATTCTTGCTCCAAATGATGAACTATTGTGTTAAAAAATCAGCACTGTGAATACTAGGAACTCGGTCAACATTACTGCATTTCAGGTAACTATCAGCTACAGATAACACTATTAACATTCAAGGCCTACCAACATTTACATTGCTGGTTTCTTAGCTTCTAGTGGTTCTGCCTTGGAAGAGAAGGAGACCTTCTGAGGGCTATTATACTATCTAAAAGATGAGGTTCTTACACTTCACAGTAGTCACAGCCCTTTTGTACTACTATACATCCTTTTTCCCTAATTGTAACAGCTGTAATTACTCCAAAAATTGTGGTGAAAGTGGGAAAGAGTATAGGATCAGCGATGGTGTTTCACAGGAGCATAGCTGGGGAGAACAGTTAAATCTCAGTGGTGTTTAGACTTTAAATAAGATGACAATCATAGTAATGCATAGGACACAGCAACTTTCAACTGGTGAATGTTGCCTTTCTTCAGGTTTTATGTCAACATGACAAATGGAAAATGCTTTTGTCCTGTGAAACTCCAAAATAAATGTTTCATGAGATCTATTCAGTGAGTTTTTCTGTCAGAGCTCATGTAGCTGTGGAATTCTTAGTCTGCTGCCCCATAAGAAATTGATCAGAGTATTTTCCTTCCAGCTACTGAGATGAAGTGTCCAGGCTGCCAAGCAAGCATGATGGTTTAAAACAGTCAACATAAAAACTGTGATAAAATTAAAATCGATACAAATTCACCATTCAGTGCAGTGAATTTTTTTGTACTGAGTAGTTTTCTGACTGTGACTTCATAAAGCAAGAAGAGCCACATTTTAAATACGGAAACAGTAATTTAAACACGGAAATAGTAATGTTCATAGGTGGAACATGTGAAGAAAAGCCAGGACCTCAAAGTTCTGTTCCTCACTCTCCCAACTCACGCAACTTTGGCTTAGATTTCCTCTCTGTATTTATCTCAGTCAGGCATTTTGAGTTCTATGGACCCTTAAAGCATCCAGAGCACTAAGTATTGTTCACCATCATTTTATGATGACTATAAAGTATAACCCTCAAGACTGAAAGCTCTAATAAGATTTCAGTTATTTGGGTCCCAGGTTGTTTTGCCATGTGCGCAGGCTGATTTGTACCAAAACTTCAAGCAGAAGCGGGGGGGAGGGAAAGGCAAGAGAGGAAAAAGGACAATGGGTAAATGGGAAGCCCTCAGCATAGCCTAAGACACAAAGAATGAAGTATAAAAATAAGTGAGGCCCAACAAACTGTCTGATAACATGGCCTCTGGCACATGAGAATTTGAAAACCTAAGAGTTTCTGTTCAAGTAACTCCCCCGTCCAAACCTGGAAAAACTACATTTTCTCTCCTTGGTGTCCAAGCAGCTATATTTGCTCACTAGCAAGCACTAAGTCCAAATGTCTGTAACAATGAGAACAAAGAGACAAAAAACCACTTGAGAGCAACACATTTAATAAATCCGTCTAGGGAAGATCCTAATCCAACTGGGCGTCTTAGAACAAACAGCCTTACCTTCACGCTTGCCTCAGAGAACCTTGCAAAGGTATTAGGCATTTAACCCTTTCTCCAGCCTACTCAGACATGTTCTGGTCTGCCCCTGCTCACACTTAGGCAGGTCCATTTTGTGTCTATGGGAACACGATTTATGGGATTGTAACCTATCTCAGCTGAAAAGATCAAGTCCCTGATTCTAGGAGACCCATATTAGAGGAACACAAGCAGGCTGCTACTTCTGTACCTTCAGCCCATCCCACTCAGGCCTGCCTACTCCTTCAAAGCAATCTAATGGCTGTGTTTTATCTTCAAGAAAATATCAGTTGTACATAGTATTAAACACAATACTTACTGTCAGGGAGGCACTCCCAACAGGAAATAGAAGTAAGCACATAATTATCTCTCTAGTCTTCTCCAGGCTTCCTAGCTCAACTTGCAAAAAGCAGACTTACTGGGCAGGCTGACTCTTCACTCACAGTGTATTTAGTGCAGTTCTCTTTTTCTCATTAGGCAGAAATATTAGCACTGATCTGATTTTGCATCAAGATGCCCCAGTCCAAGGTAATGCAAATGAGGCATAGGTCCATCCAGTGTTCACGAGCAGTTCTAAGCCACTCATACCCCTGCTCCTTAGCAGCATCAACGGAAGGGTTTCCAGCTTCCAGCTTCATACTGCAAACAAAATGTTCATTGTTGTAAGAAAGAGGGGTTTTTTTTAAGATCCCTCAACATTCACTGCTCAAAATGTGTATCTGGAAATCTGATCCCATATTCAAATTAGACTGTTACTATAGTAAACCTGTGTGTTGGTTACTCAGAGCATGTGAGGGACTGCCGTACCAGGTTATAAATTCTCTATAACAAAAGAGAGTTCATAACCAAGAGACAAAACCGAATCTTTTAGTTCTACCTTTCTAAATCAAACTACCACTCACATGAACTTCTCAACTCTCTTTTAAACTCTAGGCAAAGTGCACAACAAGGCGTTCTGCCCTGAGGAAAGATTATGGGAATTAAAGGTCAAACTGTGCTCTCAGCTACAGCAATGTAAGACCTGGAGAAAGGCCCTTGTATTCATTAGAGTTACTTCAGTTTTACACTGAAGAACACAAAGTGGACTTGGAAAAGTCTATTTTTAAACCCTCTTTTATTTAAATCATCAGGCGAAAGACTATGCTGGGAGTATTTTACAAACAAGCTGCTTGGTCCAGCACTTTTAGAAGCTTTACAATCTGATTGCATTCCTTAAAAACTAATGATAGCCTGATGCTATGCAAGTTCTCAGCTATTTTCACAACAGCCTTAAAATCTTCCACATGAAAGTGATGAAATTCTGCTTTTAATTAGAAAATTAAGAATTTTATGCATCTGACCTATGCAGTTTTGTGCAAAGGAGTTCTCAGATTGCTGTAACAGTGTATCAGAAGTAAATACTTAAAAAACTGACTGTACTTCAGGCTCATAAAAGTGCTCAGACTTCTTGTTTTGTTTGCAATAACAGGACTTTTAAGGTAGAACGATTAGAGGGTTTGCAAGGTTTCTTGTGCAATTGATAATCTAGATACTTAATCAAAGGAAACAAACCACAACTTCACCTAGATTCTGGTACACAGATCTAGATCCCTGGTTGTATAAACAAACCTAACTCCCTTCAAATCCTAAGGTCTCAATCAAATTAGCAGAAGGATTACCATACAGCAAATCCAACTAACTTCAACAATTTGAATTTTCTTATACTGGTATGAGTTAGTAAGTTATTAAAAATATAGGTTCAGCTGAGAAGTTAATGTAGAGATCAGTGTTACATCTCAGAATTTACTCACATGGATTCTGATGTTACAATGTCTGAATACAAAATAACCCAGGATCAGAACTGAAAATGTTCCAAAAAAGACAAAAAAACATAAATGCAAACATCCTCTGACCATGCTCTCCTCCTTCCAGAGACCTCATCTACCTGTCTTATATCCCAGGTCCCTTTGACTATCTGGATTCACCGAACAGCCAGCACAGTTTCGGCTTGCTCTCTTGTGGCCAACATTAGAGCTACAATTCTCCTGGTACTGTTCACTTCCAAGGACCTTCATGAGCGGTTCTTCTAAAGCACGACAAGTTTCCTCAGATTACAGTTACTTACAGCTGAACTTAGTAAATGACTCAAATTTGAACCCACAATCAAGTTATCATGGCTTAACATGTCACCAAGCATCAGCCTAGATACAGAACTGGGTACATGCAGATTTCTAGCCCACGGCAAAGCACGGAAACGTGGCACTGCTAAGCCCCAAAGGCATTATCAGTGCTACCTTGTACCTCTCACATCCATAAAATCATCTGACACAAGTGTACTGCCAACATCTCGAAAAAATGTCTCCGAGACTGATGGCAGTTTTCAGAAGGACAGCCTAACATTTTCAGCGCTCTTTTAACAACGGTCTGTCAGAGCTTGACCTTGGCTGTTTGAGGGCACTGTTTTGGTCAGGTTTGCTAACACCGGATGGCAACTTCAAATATTTTCTGGCATCAGTAACTACTGCCTGTTTTATAACTCTTTACCTTGCTTGTTGGCTAGTTTGTGTTATTTTGTACATTTTTTAAAGATCCCAGATGCTGAAAAGGTGAGGACTTTTAAAGACTGTGAAATATTGGTTGATCTTTATTAACATTGTGTCAGGCATTATTAACCTCCCCAAAATAGTTTTATGCTAGAAATAGTTGAGAGCACCACAGCTGCCACAAGAGAAGTGCACAGACACAAGCAGATTGTCCAGCGATGTATCACTGAACTACATTGCCCACTTAGTTGTCAGCCAGGTCAGCTCCTGAGTCACCTCCCACCTCTCATGAAGAACAGTGCAAGCACATCTCAGACAACAGAACTACAGCAGCCCTGAAATAACGCTGAATTAAGATGTCACGGCTCTGCATGGGGAGAGAAAAGGTGCCAACCTTTTCCTTCACTGAGTTTTAAATGCAGCTGCTCTTACTGGGGGTATGAATGTGGGTAATTTCAGGAGTAATAAGGCAGCAGGAATCCATTTATTTTAAAAAGTCCTTAGCAAAAGCACATTCCATAACAGTAGAAGAACCAGCAATTCATAGTAAGACCAGAAGTTGAAAACATTCCACGTTCACTATTATGCCTCGAGACCATTATCATCACTCTTACAAACCAGCTGATGAAACATTCTCAGGAACAGAGTGATGAGTTTTTGATTGATAAACGTTAACAGTGTTTATTACTGAACATGAAAAGGATCATCAGTACGGAAATTATACTGGACTACTGGGTTACTTGATCATCAATCTTTGTAACATATCAACAGCAAATAAAATATCCAGGCAGCAAAGGGTTGGAAGGTAGTCAGAACAAGAGTGACAAGCTACAAAGCACACTGAGCAATAGCATCAAAACTGTTGTAATGTGACCCAGGTATGTGTATTCCTTCTAACATTTGAAGGACAAGCCCCAGAACCTCTCCAACCCCTAGGGAACTGTTCCCCAGCAGCTTCAGTTAACCTGCTTTGAGACTGCCAGAATCACATAAAGCACTGGTACACTGCAGAGAAAGCCGGATCAGCCACCTAACTTGCCTCACCACACAATCCCACAAGCAGCCATGCTGATTCAAGGGCGAAGGCAGGAGTGTGTGGTTGAAGGTGGAGGGAAAAGCAAGCTTCACCTTTTATGGAACTGTAATCTCAGTTTCTCTTTCTGTTAAAGGCAAATAAGCCTAACATTTGCAAGTTCCTCTACTGTTAAACATTCTTATAACCAAACTGTCTTTTTTCATGCTTCTACTAGGAGCCAAAATCCTAATTCTGCCTATACCACTGCCAAAAATCCCAATCAACATCACAGACATTCCAGCCAAGCTCATGGATACCACCAAAACAAGGTGTAATCTTGTGCACGAGCTCTAAGTATTATCAAAATACACAACACACGTGATTATGTGAGTCACAAAGCAGCAAAAGTCAACACTCCTACCTCACTTATTAAAGTAGCAAACATTTCAAATAATTCATGAAGATTTGCACAATATTTGCAGTGCAGTCAGTAGCATAAGGACTTGTAGGATTTTATGAGACTTCTATCCCAACTGAGCTGTTGGTAGTAGTCTATAAGTTTGGAATGTCTCTTGAGTCCTTGGAATTATTACACAACAATATTTAGGGGCAACATGAGACCAAAAAATAACTGTAATGTTCCTACATCAACCACCTTGGCAAAGTCTTACTCAAACTCCCCACTGATACCCACTAATGCTCATTAATAAATATATGATCTGTTTTCCAAGAAAATCAGCAGACTTCCAATTTCCTGTGATACGCAGTTCATTCATCAATTAACTCAGTGATCAGAGCATGTAATTCCTTTCATAAGTAAATCAAACTCCACCTTAAATTAATCTTTAACTCCTCATTGGTGCTACTGGAAGACATTTTCAAGACCTTCTTGTCACAGTAATTGGCTCCTTTTAACATTTCTCAGCCTAAATTTATTTATAATAGCAAATCATGATAATATTATTTGTCCTTGTGCTATCATCATCCTAGCACTTAAACAATTTCTTCCCTGATGTACTTATAAAGATGGGAAGACAGATGCATCACTGTGATGTATCTATGGTAGAATGGAGGAGACAGAGAAAAATTAAGACCACTCTACCAAAGAGGAAAACATGTAATCTTAATATCTGTAAATTTTCTATCATTCATATCTCCTCTGGAATACCTTTAGGCAAACTGCTTGAAGGTATTTCAGAGCAAGCGGCCTGACTCCGGTCCAGGGTCACCACCACACCAAACCGTTCCAAGGCAAAGCACTTCCTGTTCTTTTTCCTTTTTCTCCCCCCCCCGCCCCTTTTCTTTTTTCTCTCTTTTCTTCTCTCTTCACACTCCTCAAGGCCCAGCTTCCAGCCCTCGTTCCAAACAAAATTTTCACCTTGGCACTGCCAATGCCCTCACGGACCAGGGGACAGCTGACCGCGAGCGCATGATTCCCAGGAACGCTCTCACTGGGCCAGGACATGGCCTGCTGCCCCGTACGGACGGCACGCCGCTACCGGCAGGACCGGACTCCCTTTTCCCTCACCGGCGGCGGCGGCGGCGGCAGCCGCCACCACAGGTGCGACGGAGACAGCCCCACCCGCTCGCGCCTACGGCTTGGCGCCTGCTCAAGTTTGCGCCTGCTGATTGGTGCTCCGCGTGGCCAGCCGCACGCATGCGCGCACGTCCCGTTCCCACCCCCCCCACCCCACCCCCGCCGGGCTGCGCGCGCATGCTCTTGCCGCGGCTGCCGGGGCCCGTGGGGAGGCGGTGCGGGCGCGCGGCTGCTGTTACCGGCACCGCCGGCCGTTACGGGTTTGTGCGCGTGGTCCCCGGCGGGGCGCGCGCGCCGGGGTGGGGAAGGGCATGTCGGGCCGCGCGCCGCAGCAGGAGGAGGGGGAGAGCGCGAAGCTGCGCCACAAAGAGGAGCTGAGCCGGAGGGTGAGCTGAGGCGGCCTGAGGCGCCGCGGCCCCGTGTCCGTCCCGTCTACCCCCCGCCCGCGTATCCCCGCGGTGCTCTCGGTGGCGTGGGGCGGGCTGAGTGCACGGCCGGTGCACTCAAGGGTTGAGGGGGCGGCGGCTCCGCGAAACCTGTAACCTCCTCGGGTGGCGCGAAGAAGAGGAGGGCGAGTCCTGTCAGGAAGCTGGGGCTCCTGTGATAGGGGGTTTTCGTTGTGGGGCTGGGAGGAGAGCGCCTGTCGTGTAGCGAGTTCTTGTCGGCGTCGCTGTTAGCGCTGTTAGCTCTCTTGTCAAATTGTTTTTTTGGTTCTTACTGCTCCAAGTTGAGCTTAAAATGTCGGGTGAGTCACAGTGGGGTTTTTCTCTGTAGTATTTACTTCAGCTGTATCGGCTCAAAAAGTCCCAAGGGCTTTCAGTCGCAGAGACTGACAGCCCTCATAAATCTGCTCTGTTTTCCACGGTGCCAATAGCTTTGTTTAGTATGAAGTCTGTCAAGTCCCATGGAACTGCTTTCCCTCAAAAAATTACTTTCTTTCCCTATGGCCATATTGCATAACGTCAGTGGTATTTTTGATTGCCTGGGAAACTGTAAAGCTAGGACGTGGAAGTATTGCAGTTGTGCTTAAGTGGCTGGTTTAGTCTGTAGCAAAAGATGACGCTGCTGTTTTGTCTCTTGGGACTGTGAATATAAGACATTGATGTAGCTGCTGGAAAAGTTTTTTCTGTAGGTCACATTCAGTTTGGCCAACCTAGCTCTGTGGCAGCTTTCTGCTGTTGCACCAATTCCAGGAGACACAGAGGAAGAACAAAGAAAAACTGTATTGTTTGTTTCTAACAAAAAGCATTAAGTGCCTGCTGGCTGGATTTTGTTCTTTTTTGGGGGTTTTATGATGGTCCTTCCAATTGCCCTTTAGCATTCACAGCTGCCACTGTAAAAGCAAATGGGAATACCTGCCACCTCTGCTGGTGCAGTTGAACAAATCCCACTACGGAAGTTTGTGCAAAACTTCAGAGCAATGGAAAGGCTTCCGGCGCTCTTAATACGATTTTGGGGGTTTGGGGTTTTTATTGGTTTCATTTTGAATCTGGAGAATACCTGTGATATAAAGTATTGTAGATATTGTGCTAAATTTTGTTTTCTGAAGTTATTTGATGTTTTATTAGTTGTGTGCATGTTTTCTTCTCTTCTGGGGGAAAAATGTGGTCTCGGATTATAAATAGCTAGAGGTACTCTGGCTTCCCAGTAGTCATTGCTTTTGAGGGTAGGAGAGATATCAATCCATGCAAATTAACCCATTTCTAGAGCAGTTATTTTAAGTATTTCATTTTTGTAACTACTTTCACTTTGTCTTCAATGGTCCATTCGGCCAACAGCAACTATATATGCATGTAGCTGTCTTAAAATATCAGCGTGTTCACCACCAGGATTATAATACAGTGGTTTATTTTTAATAATTAAATTGAAGTGCATCTTTTGCCTTGCAGATTAAAGAGCAGAAGGTTGTAGTTGATGAGCTTTCTAATTTGAAGAAGAACCGGGTAAGTATTCACAAATTTGCTTTTGACTATTTCATTTTGGCATCAGAGAAATAAGCATAGAGACAAGAGGGGAGACAAAATGGCAGCATGCTGTCTTTAATTTGTTTTAATACAGGTGTGGTCTTCTCAGAATAATTTGTCCTCCAAATGGTTATTATGTACACTTGTGCAGTGTAACGCAGTACATTGTTGGGGGTTCTTTGCCTTTTTATGTTTTACCGGGGTTACTTCATTAAGATGTTTGAGTTGATCAGAAGACTTATGAAGTGTTTTTACTTTTCATGTGTATGTTTTTTAAAATAGAATGTGATCCCTCATGTCTGAGGAAAAGAGAAATGCAGAATAGTCATGGGTTGACCATGAAATGTTTTTGATGATGCGACATTAGAATGTTGGTGTTGTCAAGGCGGAACGTATCCTTCGGGCATAAAAGTGAAGGGGTATCTTGGTGGACCTACATCAGCTTCTGCTGCAGTGTGGTTGCTAGTTTGTTGCTTTGACTTAATGCAGCGTTGTTCTTGTTTTACAGAAAGTTTATAGGCAGCAACCCAATAGCAACATATTCTTCCTTGTAGACCGAACAGAAACACTATCTCAATGCAAAAGTAAGTTTGCAGTGTAAAAGTTGATGAAATAGTTAATATTTAAAAGCTGTATTTGTAGCTGTTGATGATTTCAAAGGTATATTAAAATGAAAAACTGGCAGCTGTATATCGAATACAAAGTAGACTTCAGACACGTGCTTGTTTTCTGGATTGGATAAATGTGAAAGCATTTCCGCTTGATACATGGATGTGATAGAAGAGCAAGTGCTGAAGGTGTAGGAAGAGGGAGAACGTCTGCCCCGCAAAGGAGTCACTATTCTCAGTGCCCTTTGGGAAGCTGTATAGCACTGTATCCCTTAAAAAAAAAAACAACAAAAAACAATTAAAAAAACAAACAAAAGCTAAAAATCTTTAGGTAGTTGAAAGAATGCATGTGGGGGGTTATGAAGATAGGAGAATGGATGATAAAGAGAGTTGATGATTGAACAAACGTTAGAAATGTGTAAATTTAGAAGTATAAATTTATTTTTTGGAATGAACAATTGCTACTTTCATTTTCTTTGATTTGAGTTAATAGTGTTGACATTTTAATTGACAGTTCACTTTTCTTATCATTAGAAATGTGTAAATCATAATGATTACATAGGCAACAGTTGGCCATTCCCCTAATTCTTCTACTTGTAGTGTGGCTTTCTTTGGGAGGAAAAAAAAAAAAATCATAATCTTTGTACAATTAAAGAGGAATAAGCTCCAGTGAGCTATAGTATTGATATAACACAAACATAGCCCTTTTGTTACTTAGCCTTTCATGTTTATCTCTTTAACTGAACAGGTGGCTGGAGTTACTAGTTTCTTAGATATGCTCTTAAGCTTACCTATTCATAAACTCACTCAAACTTACCAGTTTATGAAACTGATTATTTGTTTCTTTTTCTCTTACACAGATACATTAGATGAATTAAAGAAGGCGCATCAGGAGATGGAAAATTCAGAAAAGGCTAAAATCAAGAAATAGTCCATCTGAATTCAGAGTCACAATGTGTGGTATTTGTTGCGTTGTTACCTTCTGTAGCCAACGTGCTATTTGTGATTTCTTTAACAAAGACATACTCTGCCGTCTTAGAAGAAGAGGACCAGACAGTAGCCAACAGTTGATAAAAACTGAGTCTCATCTCTCTTACGAATGTCTGTTTTCTGGCCATGTACTTCACTTGAGGGGACTGGTGACTCCTCAGCCTCTGGAAGATGCCAGTAACAATATTTTTCTTTGGAATGGAGAAATTTTCGATGGTGTACGTGTAGGAGATCTAGAGAATGACACTGAAGTAATGTTTCATCATCTTGCATTGTGCAGTAGTGAAGCGGACATTTTGTCACTCTTTTCATTACTTCGGGGTCCATGGTCTTTTATTTATTATCAAGCGTCTAGACACAGTTTATGGTTTGGTAGAGATTATTTTGGTCGTCGTAGTTTGCTTTGGCAATTCAGTAATGAGGTTGACCGTGCTTTCTGTCTTACATCTGTAAGTGTTTGTTCTGAATCAGGTAACCAATGGCAAGAAGTCCCAGCATCTGGAATTTTCAAAATCGATCTTAAAGCTTGTGCAGCAACTAAATCTTTGTCTTTAACATTGTTTCCATGGAGGTACAGCTGCACAGAGAAAGCAGTAGAAGAAATATTCATTAATGTTCTGGACCAAGTTTCAAAAGACTTACCAAACCACGTACGTCTCGTGATGAATGAATCAAAACTGTGTCTAAGAGCACCAGTCGTCCCCTTAAATAAAACTATTTCTGAAGCTTTAGGTGAATGTCCAGACACTAGTACGAGCAACGTTATCCATGCAGTTTCTGTAGAAACCCTTCAAAGATTCCTTGCAGAGGAACACAAGAAAAAATTAGTCTGTCAGTTTATTCATGTTTTAAATGAAGCTGTGAAGAGACGGGTTTTGTCTCTCTTTAGAGATGAAGATCAGAAAACAAAAGAAGTTCCAAGCGTGTCTAATAGGAAAGCACGTGTTGCGGTCCTCTTCTCTGGTGGCATTGATTCTATGGTTATTGCAGCCCTTGCTGATAAACATGTGCCTTTGGAGGAACCAATTGATCTTCTTAATGTAGCCTTCATGATAAAAGAACAAGCTAAGCAAAAGGGTACTGCTAAAAAACATACCGACCGGGAAGCGCAGCTTCATTTGCTTTGTCCTCAACAAAGTCGTCAGGATCTTGATGCTACAACTGGTGCTCATTTATCTTGCTTTGATGTTCCTGACAGAATCACTGGTAGGGCAGGACTGAAAGAATTAGAAGCCATTAACCCTTCAAGAACCTGGAACTTTGTGGAAATTAATGTTACGCTAGAGGAACTGAAAAAAATGAGACAACGATGCATTAATCACTTAATTTATCCACTGGATACAGTCTTGGATGACAGCATTGGCTGTGCAATTTGGTTTGCTTCCAGAGGGGAGGGTTTTATTAGTAGGCAAGGAGAAATGAAACCATATAGAAGTCCTGCAAAGGTACTGATTTTCTTGTTTTCTGCCTTATGCTTGACCTCTGAATGTAAAAACAGTCCTATTTCAGAAATCAGCAGAGGTCTTTAATATTCACAAGGCTTCTGAAACTCAGTGGCAGAATGTAGAATAGTTCTGTAATTACAGTTTTTGTGTAATTCCGGAGTTAAAAACTGCATGCAGTTCTTTTGCGTATGGCTTTTCATTGAGCTTGAATAAGCAACAATATGACTAGGAAAAAAATAACCATCATCTATATTTTTCAGTGTTTCAACTCCGGTAGTGGGTAACAGCTATTCAGTCCAAACTGAATGCGTTAACAAATTTAGAGATAAATGTTAGTGAATTATTAAGTAGTATTGTTTTGTGCCAGCATCCCGTGCCTTGTAAAATTACTAGCTTCTTATTTAGGCAGGCTATTTATGTGACAAAACAGCAAATAATAATGGCAGAAAAGATGATTACTTGGCATTTTTTGTAATTAGTCTTGATTGAATGGCAGAACTACAAAAAGCAGTTCTTTCTGCTTTGGAACTTACTTTGATGTATGTAGTATTCAGTAAAATCTTTTTAGTAACTAGATGATTTTCTTGGGAATTTGATTCTTGTTTCTCACTTCCCAGTTTCCTGATGGCTTGTCTAGGGAAGAATAAACTGTTTAATTTAGGAGTTTGCAGTCCACTGCTGTCTTTGCTTTTTGAGGCTCCTGTTACTTTTCTACTAATTGCTAGATCCTGGAAACACAAAAAACCAGAAACAACGAAAGCTCCAACAAACACAATAGTTTGCTTAAAAACTACTACTGTAGAACACAGTAGGTTTAGTTGACTGATCTACTTAAGGGTGTACATCTCAGATCTGCAAAACACACAAATTCATCTTCGGTCTAGAATATGTTGAAATGGGTCATGAGTTCATAAAACAAAGTGAAAGTGATAGGTAATCAATTTGGAAGATGTGTATTAAAGATATTCTCCTTAAGATGTAGTTAAACATTTAAGATCTGTTACATACTATTAGCTTGCATAGGTACTGAGAAAAAATTGTTTTATTCTCTTTTCTTAGGTTGTGCTTACAGGAATTGGAGCAGATGAACAGCTTGCTGGGTATTCTCGACATCGTGTTTGCTTCAAAAAATATGGCTTAGAGGGTCTGAATAAAGAACTTGAAGTGGAGTTACATCGCATTTCTTCTAGAAATCTTGGTAGAGATGACAGGATTATTGGTGATCACGGAAAAGAAGCCAGGTATTGTTTTAACACGAAGCAAAACTGGTTTTGCCAGTTAGATTCTGCTTTTAACACTCCAACAGAAAGCTCAATTGAAACTTCTGTGCATTTCATTGTCTCAAGTTCTGTGGCAATTTCATTGATGTGTACTGTGTTGTGGGGTTTTTTTTATGTTTTAAAAAGCGGTCTGTAGTACTGTGGAAGCGTTAAGGAAATTCAGCAAATGGAACATTGGATTTCTATCTAGAAGTTTTAAGAAGCAGCAACAGATGTTGAAATAGGCAAAACCAAGTTAGTTTTATCTTTTTAAGTGGAACAGTTGTCTGCACAACTTCAAAGTGTTCTGGTGTGGTCATTTAGGGAGTGACTTTGGAGAAGGACAGCATAACATAGAAGCCACGTATTCCTGTCCATGCAGTAAAGGCATGATCAATATCCACTGCAGTTCCTAGTTGTTAAGTTGGAATAGTTAAAGAATCATTTTATTTGTGTTTGCTTCCTCCGTGCTACCACCAACTTGCAAAAAAATTCCTTAGGTGTTGTCCAGTAGCAGAGGGCACTCCATGTGCATGAGAGGTCTTTTCATGTGATCTTTGTGCCAGTGTTTTTCCAAATGTGTTCTTAGTTGCGTGTTTTCAGTTTAGCAAAAAACAGTTGCAGTGGTGGATGGGCAATGCTGCTAATCATGCATGTGATTAGATATGAATGCCTGGAATTCAGAATGTTGTCACAATTTGTTGTGTAAATATTTTTGTTTCAAAGTTACAGTGTAGCTTCATACAGTATTTTTAAGTACTTAGAAGTTATCTTGAGAAGTGTTACTTTAAAATTTGCCTTGCTCTTCCATTGTATTTTCTGATTTTCTTCATAACTTTTGTATAAACCCAACATTTCTGAGGCTTGTTCTTACTCTTTTCTTTGCTAGGCTTCTGAGTTTAAACATGATAGATCATGTTTTCTTTCTCCAAGACAGTGTAACTGCTTTGGAGACTTGCCTCAGTACTGTGATACTTAACATTTAAGGTACATCTATGGTTAGGAATTGACACAGAGTCTGAAGCCTTTGTATGTGGTAGAGGGGAAAGCCAAGACTATTTATATGAAGTTTTTAAAGGGTCTTTCCTGATGTACATCTTTCTTTCAGGTTTCCTTTTCTTGATGAAGACGTTGTTTCATTCCTCAATTCTCTGCCCATCTCAGAAAAAGCTGACTTGACTTTACCTCGAGGAATTGGTGAGAAATTGATTCTGCGCCTTGCAGCCAAGGAGTTTGGCCTTACAGCCTCAACCATTTTGCCAAAAAGGGCTGTACAGTTTGGATCTCGGATTGCAAAACTAGAGAGCAACAGTGAAAAAGCATCTGACACATGCAGCAGACTGAAGTTATTTTCAGTAGATGAATTATAAAGCTACATCTTGAGATGCTGCGTTTATTCTGTATGCAATTTCAGTAAATTTTTGGAGTTTTCTTAGAATGTTTGGTCTGGTTTTTTACACACTTGGACATTATTATTAATCATCAAAGTAATACACGTAGGTGTGTACTTGTACTAGAGACTCGCTGTGAATGCATCCTTGGGAGGGAAGAGAATACTGGCCTCTGGGGAAGAGAGGATAGCCAGAGGTTAGCTTTCCCACCCTTCCTAAGCGATGTCAGTGTCACAAAAAGCGTATTGAATCTGTCCGGTCTGTCATGTATATTGAATTCAGTACAGTAGATTTTCCTCTGTTGTAGAACAGGGCTGGTCTTGCAGCTACACTTAAGGAGAGGGTTCAGGTTATGATTTTGGAAGGGAGGGTGCGGTGAGGCGCTGTGGCCTGGGTTTCCAGAGCCAAAAAGAGCTGAGGGTCTCTGGCCTTGTTGCTTCTTGGAGATCTGCCCTCCAAGCATCATGCTTGCCCTTTCATTACTTGAGAAACAGACACCCCACACACATGCTGGGTGTTTGGGGGCCCTGCCGTGCAGCCTCCCAGTCCTTGGCCAGTTCTGCAGGGCTGGGTTGGTTGGTGGTTCCCAGCCTCAGGCTCCCTCTGCTCCCAGAGAAACTGGGAAACTCCCTCCAGGCTGTTCTTTGTCCCTCATTGGCTCCCTAGGTTGTTGCCTATCCTTTTAGCTTTAGCTCTGCTGCTTTTACTTCTAAAGTTGCAAAGCATCCATTGTGTACTTCAAGGAACATATCTTTTAAATCAAACAAAAAAGGTCTCTCTAAAAAAAAAAAAAAAAAAAAAAAAAGAAACAGCAGACTGGAAATATGAATGGACTTCCTCTGAAGAGAAGCTTGAGTTAGCTTGTCTTTCTAATAGTGTATGGAAGGATTGCAAAGTTAATGTGAGAAAAACTGGATAAATGCTCCAGTGGTTCTGGTAAGGTCAGAGCTTAGTATTCAACATGCTACCTTACTGTCCTGTTTTTTCTGTTTGTCCAGCGAAGTAGAGAAAGGAAAAATCATACCAGAAAAAGGCGTAATATAAAGCATAATAGAATATATCTATTCCTACAAAGTATCTCTAAGGGTGTAAGTAGATTTTCAAAGTAATTTGTCAAGTCTGTAAAGAAATACATCTTAAAAAATCTTAAGTTTCAGAGTGCTTCAAAGCACTGGCAGATTTCTTACTGGTGCTCTGAGGGAAGACTGACTCCCTGGTACCTTACTGTGGGATGTTTGCAAGAGTTCTTGCATCATGCTCTAAAGCAGGTGGAGACTGGACCAAGAGGAACATCAGGCTGATGAAATGTGGCTATTGTTCATTGTTATCTCTGTAGCTGTGTTGGAGTGATCCTAGAAGTTACGTGTCACCTAGGACCCTAAGAAAAAAAAGTGCTTTTCATACCTGGGCAAATAGTTTCTTTTCCAAACTAAGAGGCCTCTGGTACTTAGAGAAACATGAGAAATAATTTTGGAAGGCTTCCAAGTAGTTTTAGGTAGTAGTTTTAAAAGGAAACCATGTAATATGGTGTTGGCAAACTTCTTCATTTATCCAGTTATTCTTAAGAAATTAATTGTTATTATTTGTAGTACACTTACTGTTATTTGTAGAGTTTCTTGACCAAATGTTTGGTTCCAGAGTGGGGAGAAAGAAGAAAAGACTTTTTAAAGTACTCGATGTATTGAAATCGCATTCTCTAACATTTTGGAGCAATCTACAGGAGTGTTACTGTCTTTTAATCTTGTTCTTAAGAAATTTATTGTTTTCTTGCAAATACTAGTATAGTTCTTGATTAAATAATATTCTTTCTCTTTTTTTGTTAGCCTCTCTAAGTATTGTATTTTAGAAACTGGAGAATATTCTTGAAGAATGCTCAGCCCTCACAAAAGTGTTCCCTAGAGCTGAGTAAGCTGATGAGGCAACCTGCTTGTCAGACTTAGCAGCACACAGAAATGTTAGTGCCTTGTTTGTGAAGTCTGACAAAAGTAAGTAACAAGAATTCATTCCTACTGTGTCCTCTAGCTGGCTGGCTTCAAAAGATACAGTGCTCAGCGGAGATTCCCAGAGAAAGACTGCTGGGCGAGCTAAAAAATTCAGGTACCCAGACAGCAACTCTGCGAGCATTGATGGGTTCAGATATGCCCTTGTATTACTAAGAAGTCCATCAGATTTTGTGAGAATTGGCTGTTGGGATTTGCTGTTTAAACCTTTCATCAGTTCAGATGCAAATTACCATCACAGCACTTCGTGTCAGCTTCCTCCAACTGATACAAAAATTGGACCAATTTTGTTCAGCGTTGACTGCATGGTAGAAATTTGGGCCATACATACTCAAAGATAAACGTGTCTGGATCTTAGAGTATTGAACGAACATTGATACAGATGGGAAAACCAAAACAGATGGGAAAACCAAAACAGATGGAAATATTTTTTGAGGTTTGTTCAGGAGGTGAGTACAAAAACACTCCTATTAAACTACATGTAATATTAGGTCTTTTTTTATACATGGCATTCCTAAAAGCTGGGATCATTACTTGAAAAAAAAAAAGAGATCATTGGATCGCATGCAAAATTATAAGCTGGTATGAAATACTGTAAATTAACACTTTTCCAAAAGAGCTCAGCTTGCACTGTGATTCTTGTGTGACTGGTCAGATTTTCAAAAGTTCTCAGTACCTGGAAGCTGTCTGTAAGAACAAGAGCTCCAGGCTTATGAATTCTTCAAAATACATCTCTAAAGACCCATGCATATATTTTTTTTCCTAACATTTTACATAGTGTAATTATTTTTATAATACATTTTATAATACATTTTAAAAATACAAATAAATTTAAAAAAATGAATAGTATTTACGTTTAGGTGGTACAAACATGTTTTTATGGCAGGCAACAGTAGCGTTCTAAAATGTTTCATGTGACCCTGTAGATTTTTATACTCATTCCGGTTTTGCAGGTCTAATTGGTATTTCCACTAAACATGATTTTTAGGGAACCTGTGATGAAAACACAATTGAAGATCCAGCTTACAACTCAAACAGTACGGGGCGCAGGGGGAAAAGTCTTTATGCAGTATGCTGATAACATGCTGTTCAAATTGACACTTGGCACTACACAAGTTGAGCTACAGGAAAAGGTATTTAGGTTTGATGCAGTGAATAGGTTCACCAATGTGATAAGATCAACAGAGGCCTATTAAGATACAATAGCATACCGGACTGCAGCAGAGGTTAGCTCTTCAGCAAAAGTTTCTGAAGGAACAGTTGGAAAAAATCATAACTATCTGCAGGAATAGGGAGTACCTCAAATTAATGACCTCTGATTCCATCTATACTGGGGTTTAAAAAGAAGATGGAAATCCCAAATTTAGTAAACATTTTCAGCCATATTCTAGTAAGAAAACTGTAAATTTACTAATTTTTAAAATTCAAAGTTGATATTTTTATATCTTCTAGATACCATACCTTGTAGATTTTTTATGTTTTTAATATATTTTAAATTATAATATATGTTACATATTAAATAGCAAAATAACTTGAGTGTTGTAAGCTATTGTACTGCTACTTCTAAAAAAGAAAAAAACAAACCACACTTTTTTTGTATCTTGTGGAGTTAAAACTGAAAGAGAACTGCCACTGTGTGGTTTTTTTGGACCAAATTTAAAATGTCAACATTTTCAAGATGCACAGAATCAGTATTTCTATGTGCACGTGGGAACTGAATTTGATGTTGGTACTCTGTCAGTAAAGTCTATTTCATTAGAGATCATGATTCTAGCTTGCCGTCTGTCTTGTAATGTGTGCATGGGTATGCCTTTACAGCTAAATAAACTAAGAGAGAATATTGTACTTGGTTAAAATTAGCATCAGAGATAAGGAAAAAACATGCTTGCTCCAGGAGTTAATACGTTTGTCTAGACTATGTTGTTGCTTTGTTATCTACATAATTCTTACAGACCAGGCTAATACAGCCTCCAGTACTTATTTCTGAAAGGAGTATGCTCTAAGAGTATTTGCTGCCAAGACTGAACTGTGCAAGCTGGCACAAGGTACCTTAATGGTAAGGGCAGCGTTGTCCTAAAAGCGGTGTAGTCTTTAGGTGGCATTTCTGGATGGCGCAATAGCAGTCTGAAGAATGATCAAAACGGATTCACCTGAGAAGGTATAAACTATTCCCTGAGGCGTGCGTCTCGTTAGATACCGGTTTAATTTGCTGTGATGTGTGCAAGTGATCTGTATAAAGAGGCAAAGCACTTTTAAACATGAAATCAGAATTGTACTTCAGCTTCCGTGTTTGCTGATCAGTGGTCAGGCTTGTGAAGCTGCAATTTTACTGGTCATTTTATTGATGTAAGCAGTTAGGTATTGATGTAAACAGTCCTTACAGCTGATTTAGTAACTCTTTTCTAGGCTACCTGTCGTGCGTCAGGCTATAAGGCTCAGTTGTTTGACACAGATATGCCAAGTAGTGAACATTATCCCATTCCAGTGATGGAATTTGATGGTGAGAGGTAAGGAACGTGCACAGTAATATAGATACTATAGAATAGTCTTTAAAATAATACAAGTCCTTTCTGATTTCAGATTGGCATTTACTTAACTGAAATTGCTGAGTATACTATCAGGGTTTGAGAGAAATAGAGATTCTTGTAGCTTAATAAAATGTACTTCCATTCCAGTTTGATTTTTTTTTTTTAAACAGATTAAATGACGCTATCAAATACTAGGTAAAAGTTCTGTGCATGTAGTACTGTTGCTGGCAACATACAGGGTTGCTGGCTAAATATTGTGCGACCTTTTATTTTGTGTAAGGCGGTTACTTTTTCTGGAAATAAAGAAACGAAAGTTCTGTAGAAACAAACGAAAAACGTCATTGTTCATCAAAATAAGAATTTGGTTTTTTCGATGCTTTAAATTCAAGCATGTGAAAATATCCTTACAAAAGCACTATAAAAGCAAGGTTTAAGTTGTAAACAAGCAGAGACACTGGAGGGTTTTTTTCCTTCCCTTATTCGAGTGCTGTAAAACTTTACAATGTCCTGTAGGAGGCAGTGGTGGTATTATTTCATGTCAGAAAACTGCTCATCTTGCTTATAGGTATATTAAATTCCAAGTAAATGTTTTCAGTTGTACCAACTACTCTAAAACTTACTGAAACGTATTTCATGAAGATAGAATTTCAAGATTAAATTATTTTTAGCTTTAAAATCTTACCAGTTGTTCGACTGTTACAGTTACTGAATATACATTAAAAATAAAATGACTCCTGAAGTGATATAAAATGATGACATTCTACAGGTTTGAGTAATATCCAGAAGGTTAACCCGCAGTGAGGACACGGTGTGTGTATATTGTGTACATCAGAGCAGTGTAGGGCTGCAAGGCATCTCCAGAGGGCATCTAGTTTACAGCCTTGTTCTGAGTGAAGAATTGGAAGTGTTTGCAGAGCATTCTAACAGTTGTCCTAATACGTAACATGCAGTGATTGAGGAATCTGTTTCAATACGTAACGTACACCATTACTTCCCTTCCTTAAAATAGAAAGCTTTTCCTAACAGTTTTTTAAACCTTTTCTGCAAATTAAGGTAAATACTTCAGTCCTTCCTGCCATGAAGAACAACTGAACGCTGGTTTTATAGCACGTTAATAGACGGAGAGTTCTTCAGTGTTACCACCTTCAGTGTTTGAGTCAGCCTGTTACTGCAGCAGAAAAACCCAACCCTGTATTTCTTGTCTCTTAGGTGTTATTCCTGTAATGAAGACCAAGTATATGCCTCTCTTAGTACTGTATTGTTGATTCCATTGCAGTCCTACAAATGTACCTCATCATTCCTAGTTGGTATTTTGTATTTGTTTGTCTTTAAGTGTACTAGTCTACTGAATTTTATTTTGTTGATTTTTTTTTTTAAAGATCACTGTATTTCTAAGTAGGTGTTGAGAAGTGGTAGCAGCTGCTTTCAAAACAGTATAAGCTGCAATTTCACCACTTCCTTTTGTGCTTTCAATTTTCAGCCACAAACTAAAAAAGAATGTACAGAATGAGACACGGAAGCAAACCTGTCAAGACCTTGTGTGCTCTAATCACAGTTCATCAAGTCATCAATACCTACTCATCAAGCACAGATTTTTAAACCAGCTGTGTAATCTGTTTTATTTGATTTACTGAGATAAGCCAGGAAATTGTCACGATAGCATTTCTAATTCCTTGTTACAAGACATCTCCACTTAAATATTTCAAAGTGTCTGTAATAGAATTACTTGGGGCATGGTTCCCATGTACTTGTTTTGGAACAGCTTTAAGTATTTTTTCAATTTAAAAAAAAAAAAATCATTTTTGCCATGTAAACTCAAACACTTAATTGAGATAAACATAATAGTGATCCGTTAACTGTGTTTGTAGTATCACGCAAGGAAGTTTCTGTGGTGGTAGAATCAAGCTCTCTGGTCCTAACAACAGTAGTAGTTTTGGGAGGCTTGGGACATACTGGAACCACTCTACTTCCAGTTCATAAGGCGGCATCCCCCATGGGAAATCTGTGTTGGATTTCATCAGCATTTATTGTATCTCAAAACACAGCTACTTAGGGATTTCTTCCTTCTCTGCGTTCAGAAAGTTTGGAAGCAGGGAGAGACTTCTGAGCAGCAAGACTGACTGGGTTGTTGATCCCAAGGAAGGTACAACCAGCACTAAAAAGTGGCGTAACCAAGAGGTCAGGTATGATACAGAGGGGAAAAAAGGTCTGGCTCACCGTTATATTCACAAATTCCATTCTTTCATCTACGTTGGAATCAGTGAGCCAGATGTATAAACATACTGCTGCCTATGAACTGTGACAGTTAAATTTACTAAATGATGTATTACTTTACCAAGAAAATAAACTACTTGATGATACAAACAAATTACTTTACCAAAAGATAAATTACTTGTCATTGAAATCCCATGAAAACGAGACTCCAGAAATGCTACGTAACAAAATGTAAATACTAGGTACTCTTCCAATACTTTCTGTTCAATGAGGGATCTTAATGTTCTTCTGAATTTACTGGAGAAAAAATAATGCACCTATCTTGGTAATTTGTTACATCTCGCCCTAGAGTTAAAAAATTAATTTAAAAAAGAAATTAAGTAAAACAGGCCCCTCGTTTGTCCGTTCGTAACTGTCCCACAAATCCCAATTCCTTGTTTGTATTTAAATGGAGGTAATTTTAAACCTATGCATTATGAATTAGAAAACTCTTCTTGAAGAGGTGCTTAACGCTTGGAGGATTTATTTCAGTAAATACCATTGCAATGAGTAATAATGTAAAAGCATATTAGACTGATTATCAAAAGGCAAGGTCAAATAACCCATTATTCACATTGAAACTCAGAACTTGCATCCTAATGGCTCGCTCACACTATGATTAGCTTTACTGAGCTGTCTGTAAAAGGAGAAAATTAAAAAGCATTAGCCCTGTACCCCAAATTTTAATTCTGTATAAGTAAGAATAGGCTCCTCACACCAGCAGCAGAAAATTAGGTACTGCTGAAATTAACTGTACTGGCATAGCTAACATATTGAGATCTTCTTGAAAATTTGTGCTCTCTCGTGCTTACTTTCTGTGACTTTTCAATCGTGGAAGGTATGAATTTTTTTTTTAACATGTGTAAATTATAAACCTTATATGAATTACATATTGTTAAATTATAATATGGCATATATTATATAAATATACAAACCTGATTATAAGTTATAAAGTGTAAACAATGGAGATAAAACTTACACAAATGAAAGTATCTATTTATTAGGAAGTGCACTTTTAGGTTTTTTTTATTGAACTAATACCTAGAACTCTTAAGACATTTGTGGAACAGTAACTGGAATCGTTTTGGTGATACCACACAGTATTTATTTCTGACGGTTGATTTTCAACACTTGTAAATGAAGAACTGTCAGTAAATGTGACAGCATTGAAACAGTTTTTATTGAACAATTTATAGTTGCATTTACTTTAATAAGTTACTTTAAGATGCCAGCTATCATATCTTCAAGTTTTGGCACCTTGATGGAATCTTCTTCAACTCTTTTTGAAATATCAATTCCAAGGGGAGCTCTAGAAAATAATAAGATGATGGATCTGTTAAAAATAAATAACATTATTGCTGTATCACACAGATGTGCAAATTCACAGACCTTTTTTACAATGAACATGGCAGTCACAGTATTTTTGCAGATCCCCTGCACTGTTAGACTGTGCGACCACTAAAATGGTCTATCTGAAGCTGTATCTAGAAACAAACATCTTTACAACGGTAATAGCAGATGAGGAGACGGCTGAGGTACTCAACGACTTTTCTGCCTCAGTCTTCTCTAGCACCCTCTCTTCCCACAACTCTCGAGTGGATGGACCTCAGGGCAGGGACCGGGGGAGCAAAGTCCCTCCCGCTGTAGGATAAGATCAGGTTCGTGACCACCTGAGGAACCTGAACGTGCACAAGTCTATGGGACCTGATGAGATGCATCCCAGAGTCCTGA
>JAVKLA010000001.1:18739085-18801924 GCA_034782735.1 Sagittarius serpentarius
CGAGACCCGCTGGCCGGGGCGGGAGCCGCGCGTCCCT
Organism: Sagittarius serpentarius; assembly: GCA_034782735.1. NCBI lineage: Eukaryota > Metazoa > Chordata > Aves > Accipitriformes > Sagittariidae > Sagittarius > Sagittarius serpentarius. The sequence continues at coordinate 18,739,123 of JAVKLA010000001.1, forward strand.
CGCGGCGGCGGCTGCCCTGCCCTGCCCTGCCCTGCCCTGCCCTCGCCTCACCTCGCCGAGGGGTGCGGCGACGCTACCGCTGGCGCGGCACCCCGTGCTTTTCTTGACGAAAAGCAGAACCGGGGACTGGGGGCTGTTCGTGTGGTTTTGGGGAAACTCAAGGGTGACCGTCCGCGGGTTTTATCTGCAGCTTTTCTCTGCCCCCGCGCCTTGTTTTTTGCTTTTTTCTTCTCATAAACTGAAGAACTGCCTGTGTACGTGTTCTGCTGGACTCCTGAGAAAGGTGGCTGTTGGAGTGGGGTTTGAGGTGCTGCTCTAGTTAATCTGTGGGGCTGCGACTGAAGTTTAAGGAGTTTCTGTTTGCAGTTTACCTGATGGCGTGCAGTACTACAGCTATTCCGAGAGCCGCAGTTCCTGAGGTGTCTCACTTCGTTCAGAGGGGTAAAAGGATTGCGTCGGTGATGGTGCTCAAACACAGAAGATACCATGCCTTCCCACTGAGCGTGGGTTGTAATATGTCTGGTCAGTGAAGAGTTACAGTAGCAACATGGTTTGAGCTGAAATACATAGGTTTTAGCTACAAGTAATCAGGGGCTGGATGCGTTTCCATAGGTAGGGAGTACCAGAAGTCCCTCCCTCCCAGCAGGTGCCCGCAAGACTGTGGCCAGCGTGGGTGTATGACAGGGACGCATCCTCCCTCCGCGATGCAGTGAGCAGCCGGCAGCCCCGAGTGGGGTGGTTTGGGTCTAGGGAAGGGGAGGGCACACTGGGGGCTGGTTCCTCTCCCAAACCACCTGCATCAGTCACATCTCATAGAACATTTATCTTTGGGTTCCGCAACGTTTCTGTCTTAAGACCTTCCCTTGTCTCAGTTAGCGTCTTTTGATCAAGATACCCAGCTCCGATCTGGCGCTTGTCATTAGTAAATCATGAAGCACTTGACATGGGAGTCCTGTATAACGCGTGAGGAAACCTGCCTTCCCGAGTGTGTGTACGTAATTAATATTGGTCTGTCTGCAGCAACACACGTCTTCCTGTGCTTCTCCTCTCTTTCCAGTTTGTTTGGTGAAAAGCTGATTTGTCAGATCTTTTTATCACATCTGAAAGGCAAACTCCCTTTGGAATGTAAATAACAAGTATAAAGAGAAAACCTCTTTGTCTTTGTTCTTAGAATTAATGCTGTTTCCTCTTCAAAACACTACCTTTTGTTCCCCAAGTAACCATGTTTCTGCTTTGTCTTTTATGTTTAAAGAGTGGCAGTCTTTAGGAGGATATCGTGGCAGAGAAGTGTGCTGTAATTGTCATATCAGCGGTGTATACCCTGCAGGATAGTCGTGCCCTGGGGTGTTGGCCGCAGTCCCTTGCTGTGTCCTGACTCTGTCAGGAGGAAATCTGGGTTTGCTCCATTCCTCCACATGTGCTCATATCCTTGGGGTGGATGCTGAGTGTGTGATCTGTGTTCTCCAGCACATAGATTGGACTGAGTCGATGGGGAACCCAGGACTGTTTGCCTTTCAACGTAAATAACATTACGTAACATAACCGAGGTAAAGAGTGCTGCTGTGGAGAGAAGCTGAACCATTCTTGAGGTGCAAAGAGCTGCCTAGCAATGCTCTTCCCTCCCTCCCCCCCCACCCCTTCCTCATATGCATGAAAAACTGTTGTTGAGTTCTTTGTGTCAGGCTACAAGGATCAAAAAAGATTTTTCATGGAGCTTGGTTAATTGTGTTCACTTGGGTGCTTAAACAGAAACTCATGCAAAAATTTGCAGATCCACTTGAAATCTCTTCATGGTAGACTGACTGTATTGCAGCAGGAATTTTATAACCCTTTGTAAGTGTTTTCAGTGATTTAAAAAAAAAACCAACTCCATTGGCTTATAGTATGAGGCATCTCCATTTTCAGGTGGAAGATTCAGAGACACAGAAATAAACTGACCTGCCTCAGGGCACACAGTAAGTCAGATCAGAAAGGCAAGGTTATAATTCAGAAGTTTGTTTTGTTTTGTTTTTTCTTTATTGCCAGTAGATCATGTTGGCATTGAATGTGACTTCTGCCTCAGCACTTCTGTGCTTCCTCCCCACTTCTTTCCCAACTCCAAAACAGTTACCTTCAGTCATATTTCTGCCATAAAGTTTAGGTGCTGGGAATCATATACGCAACACAGCTGTGCTGAGCTCAGAAATTTTAAATGTAGGGGGAAAAAATGTGAGAAGTTTCTAACTGAAAAAAAAAAAAAGATTCAAAAGTTCTATGTTTTTTCTTTTTGCATCAGTGCTGGAATTAGACCTGATGCTGGGTAAATATCCTAGCTGAAGACATTTCTGACTAGCACTCTGCCTTACCATCTGGTCTGTCTACGCTGTTGTCATTGCAAGATCACAACCACATGTTACAGTAATTTAGAGGAGATGACTGTATAAATGTGAGATAATACACTGTTTTGCTCAGTATATCTCTGAATTGTTAAAGTTTTTCATTAGAAGTTTAATCTACTTAAAACAGTGTTTTCTAGTCTAGACCTGTGTTCTGTTTCTTCCACAAGTCAAACTCCCATTGACTGCAGAGGAAGCTGCGTCCTGCTGTATCTTGAAAATTTTACTCTTCAGCCGTAAAGTTATGTTTTGCCTACATTTAAAAGTTGCTGTGAAACAATTAATTAGAAATGTGTATTTGTAGTATGTCTTTTACATTCTTCTTCTGTTACCTTTCTATGCAGTTTCTGTGAATCTTATTCCACTATGAAACAGCTGTCGGCAGAGACTATTCGTCTCCTTTCAAGTTCTCAGGTGATTACATCAGTTGTCAGCGTGGTGAAGGAGCTGATAGAAAATTCCTTGGATGCCAGTGCCACAAATATTGATATTAAACTGGTAAGTCCTCTTTCTTTCTCTTATAAAGAATTTGATGTAAAATAAGATGCAAGGAAAGTTGTTGCATTGCAAGTGTATTTTTTAGGCTATTGTGGTTTGGGGAATGGAAAGGTGTTAATAGTATTTGTGCACAGATATTTTAACCTCAAAAATGGTCCAAAATCAGATTCCATTAATATTTCCCCACTGAAACAGTAAGGCATATTTGTGCTCCTGAGTGTATCTTGGGGAAAAACTGTCAACTTCTTTAATATTTCTTTTACAAATTATTTTTTTGTTTTAAAAGATACTGGACTTAAGTTTCACTGCTAGACCGGCATATTTAATGTTCATTACAAAATATTGTCAGGAAGGTGAAAATGGAAACAGTAGAAAAGGTTGATGGCTATGCTAGATGTTTTTGTAGTATAAATTACCACATGGTCCCTAATTAGTACAGTGAGCTCAGGCTAATTCTAACGTTTTATTTTTATAAGATGTTAAAAAAAAGTTGGCATATCACTCAAGGATAGTTTCTGAAACAAGAAAATATTGCTTATAATAAAGAACTTGTGCTTTTTTATCCAAATTGAGTAAAATGGCTAACTGATCAGCTTTTCGTGCTGCCATGAGTATTTCTAGTTTTGCAGTATTTTGTCAACGGCTGCGTGGTAGCAGTATCTCCTGCTTAGTAAGAATGAATGTTGTTACAGTCTGTATAAATGGATGTATCCAGAATTGCATCCTGAAATTTCCTTTCCTGAAAATAACAGTGGATGTATAAGCTATTCTTGAATTAAGTGTTAGACAAATGCTCTTAATTAGGAGGGTAAATCAATTTCTGCTTGTTTTTTTTGTCCATGTCACTGCTATCTTCTGAATGAGTCTCAGGTGCTTTCCATCAGAGTATGGTTTCCTGCAGATGCCAAGGAACATACTTGCTATTTGCCTTAAGTGAGCTGAAGATACTCTGTCTTCGCTATGGTTTGTGATGATCTCTGTCTTCTCAATATTTAGGCTGCATAGTATCTTGCTTCGTGAGTAACTCCAAAGTGAGTAGTGTTTGCACACTTCCGGGGGTGAGGTTATCAGCATCAGATCCTGTGATCCAATCAGTAACTGCAAGAAGTCAACAGAAGGCTTTGGAGCCTTCTGGAGCGCTAGTATAGAGCCATGCAGGTAGCCAGAGGAGAAAGCCGGCTCATCAGCGTGGGTTTCACAGTGCACCTGTTTCCACAGTGAGAGGTCCAAAATCAATTAAAAAGAGCATTTTCAACCATTTCCAGTGCATGAGTCATCTGCACTGCTGTTACATTCTTTGTCAGCACAGCCCAATCCAAATCACTGTCTTTCTCAAACCAACCAGCCAGCCAGCCTGGCTTTACACAGGTTGTCAGTGAGTAAATGAGATGTGCTGATTGTTCTTCTGTGGGTACTAGGGGAGAAGAGAAAACCTGCACTTTGTACAACTGTGCACAGTAATACTGTAAAACAGTGAATTTTTTTTGTGATAAGAATATTTTTATATCAAAATACTATTTCCTGTGCGTGAAATTTAAATAAGGTCGACCACATAATAGAGCTCAACAACCACATTAACTCTGAATTAGTTAGAAAGCGTAATAGAGAACGGAAACTTTGAAATTTCATTTTAAAGCTTGATGGGTTTTTGCCTGTAACTTGCAACATTTTCATTGTTTTAACCTTTTCCAGATGGATTGGGAAGGCTAGCTGATTCGTTCAGACTTGTTACCCAATTTGCGTGAACAGACAGGAATGGCTTTTTCGGAGACAGACAGACAGGAGTTAACCTGCAGGTGGAATGGTTCTCCGGCAGAAACCGTGGCAGTGGTCAGTTGTAGTGGGAAGCTTTGGCTAGTGTTTTACTCTCTTGTTAACTTCTTGGTTGAACAAACTCCAATAGGTGATGTTATTGGGCGTTATTTATAGTGTTATTTATTACAGTGTTATTTGCGCTGTGTATCAACTAGCTATTACACAACACTGGGGAAAAAAGTCAGCTTATATTGTCATTTTAGATAATGTGATATTACTTTATTTACAATTAAAAGCCAGTCATTTGATTGGAAACTGAACTGTGGCCTTTCTGTAAGCTGTTGAGTGGTATCTGTTTATTAATTTGAACCTCAGCTTTGTTGCCTGTAGAAATACGAACATGGTGGAGCTTGCCTTGTTAGCAGCAGGGTTAACTGCCTCTAGCATGGCTGTGCATTAAGCGTATGTAGAATGATGGTTTTATTCTTGACAAAATGTCCTGGCTTCAGGTTAAAGTATACTAAAAACCATTGATGCGGCAATATAATTGCTTGTGTATGGATAAAGAGACTCCGTGGGCATCAGTCTGTCGGTCTCCCTGCCTGATCTCTAACAACAGGAATTTCTGAAAATAATCTGCACAGTGTGACTGAGACCTGCCTATTTTAATTAACAGAGAAGATGAGCAACAGCCTGTGTTAGTAGTTGGAGCAAAGTTGGGATTCAGGAAGGACGAATCTTAGCTACAGGTTTGCTACTGTTGTATGAAATGGCTGTTGTAAAAGGCAGGCACTCGTTTCTCTGCCTTTTTTTCCCAGTGCACGAAGTGGGAGCTTTAAATCCTTAGAACCTTCTCAGAGCAAGTAGAGCTTGGGATGAGGTTCCACTGTATGCCTGATCCATCTCATCCCCTGAAAAGCAAAGTCCTACATCCATCTGCACGGCATTGCTAGACATTTGTGCCTCTCACGATCCATTCATCTTGCTAATGCAAAAGAAAAGTAACCCAGCAAGCAGTGGATTATTTGTGCCCGTTTAATAAGCTGAATTGACCTTAGAGTTCTCATGAGTAACAGAGCTGTAGCTGAAAGAAAGATGGGACTGTGCAGTCGTTAGTAAAAGAGGAGGGAGTTGAACCATATGGTTTGGCATCAGTGATCTGGTAGAGCAACTAAACGTCTCGTGAGATAACGACCTCAGTAGTATTTAGGTCATGTAACATGGTGGAAGGTGTTACAGAATACAAAGTTTAAGCACTGTAATATTTTTAAGTAAAATGTGTGCAAGTAAAAATTAATAACATTAGAAAAGAAATAGAGAATCGTTCATGTAACACTTTGATTCAAGTTGAAGAAGATAAATCTCACTTTTCCTAAGCAGTTAAGTGGTCTGGAAGTAAAAATTAGACTAGAAAATAGGTGTTCATTGGAAAATGCTCAAACCCTTCGTTAGTGCCTACAGCGGTGGGGTAGAAGGTTTCCTGTTTATATCTCCTTAGGTGTTTTTCTGTTCAGTTGAGGTGTATTGCTTAGGTTCTGTTTTGCTTCCCAGTAGGAGGTTGACTCAAATATTAGCAAAAGCATTGTTTTTCACCCAAAGATAGCTTTAGCACCATTCATTAATACTGAAAGTGAAATGTACCCACATTTCTACTGTGTATCAGTTAAATATATATATAGTTCTATGCCTACCTCAGAGGCTTTTGATATGTCCTAATACAGATTATGTGTGAATACGGATAATATCTTTAGATACCTTCCTTTTGTTTTCAACTGCTTTTTTTTTTTTTACTTCGAGAAATAACCCTGGGAGTACATTATATTTTTTCATAACTGTTTTCAGTATATGCCCAGATGGGACAACAAAGTTAGTTCCGTTTAATCAATCAGGTTTCTGTGAGCAACCATCACATACTCTGCACAGCATCAGTGGTGGTAGCCACCCATTCAAGATGTTCTTTCTAAGCAAAAGCAGTTTTAAGGTTGCCTAGATGTGTTACACACTATAGCACATTTTTCTGTACGTTACATCATAATCTTTTCAAAGCACCAGGCGTCCTTCTGTGAAAGAAGTTTAGTTAGTGATCCTGTGGCTCCAATTACTTTTTCCTCCTGGCTTGTGATACTTTTGGGTGCGATTTACGTGTGCAGATTATAATGTAGCTGGAAGGAAGCATCTGTTTGCTGTACCTGTTTGAGATGTTATAGGACCTGAATTCTGTCTTTCATTTAGCTGTCCCAATTATCTGGGTTTTCAGAGTTTTACCCTATTTATACTGGTGCTCATTGAAATGACATACTTAAATTGGAATTCAGTAAAATATGTATTGCGTATATGTAAAGGTAAATCACAAAGATTGAACTTTGCTTCATTGAAAGCGGTTTTTAAAAGAGCCTTTAGGAACCTTCTTTCTGTATTGTACCTCTTTACAAGCGTTCTTATTTTTGTCCCCATTCATGCCTTGCCCCCCATAGAATTTCAGCTTCTGTATATTGAGACAGAGTATAGAGACTGGAAAACTACTGAAGTAGTGAAATCACATAAACCAAGACTGAAATTGAAAACAGTTCTTAAGTGAGGGCCCACTGACTGCAGGGCTGGATTTGTGGTGATTTAAAAAAAAAATTAATACCAAATAGGTAAGAGAGGTGAAAAGAGGTTAAAAATGTCTTTAGCTCTCCAGCTATAGATCTCTTTCTGAGCTTAGGTTTTGAAAATTTCATCATAGTTTAAAAAAATATACTTAATTCCCGTTTCAGTTTTACTATATTTATATTAATGTGCTGTTTCCAAACCACAGGGTATGAATTACATTATTTGATTACAGAAACCACCACTACCATCAGAACATGGTGTATTTTTCTTTTTTTTTTTTTTTTTTTTTTTTTTTAAACAAAGGCATTTAATCGTTGCTTAGTTTCTCCAGATCAGCAGAACTCTCACTTCTACCTGGATGGCTAGAAGCTGTAACCTTAGCTGCTTCAAATTTGTGTCTTAATTCATTTGGTTGTTTTAGCGCTCCGTTATGTTTTGTTCTTTTTTAGGAGAATTATGGGTTTAACAAAATAGAAGTAAGAGACAATGGCAATGGAATAAAGGTCGCTGATGTTCCAGTTATGGCAATTAAACACTACACCTCAAAAATAAGCTCTTCTGAGGACCTTGAAAGGTTGACAACATACGGTTTCCGTGGGGAAGCTTTGGGATCAATTTGCTGCATATCAGAGGTGAGCAGTTGCAGTAAGCGTGTCTAGTCTTTGGTGTTGTGATTTGTGTGTGTGTGTGTTTGTGAGAGTTTTATTAAAATATCGGTGCCAAGACTTTAAATTGTTCCAGCACTCTGGCAGGGATATGTTTTCCAAACCGTTTGGCTTGTGTATGCTGCCTTTCCCCTCGCTCCCCAGAAGTCATGTCATATGGTTAGGAAGCAGTATGGATTTGTTGGTGTCAGTCCTGCCTTTCTGTCATACTGGTCACAGCAGTGCTCTATTTATTTTCCTCAGCCAGAATAGGTCAGAGACAGATTGCTTAGTGTTTCCTTTTCTTTTGTATCAGGGTATAGATACATGATCCCTTATACATAAATGTATAGATACATGATTCCTTAGAACACTGGCTTATTCTCTTTAGTATTGTCAGCAAATACAATGTCAAAGAGTATGGCTGAGTTTGCTACTTGAATTAGGGTAAATCAAAATGAGGAATAGCGCCAGGAGAAATCATTTCAGCGCACTGATGGCCCACATAGCTACCATTCCAGTAACTATTTCTGCCTTGATGTTATCTAGGTGATCAGCAGTCATGGGATCTTGCTGGGCTCCACGTGGCTCATTGACATGTATATGACTGCAATTGCACAAACTTTGTTGTCCGTATGAATAAACAGGAACCTGCTCCTTGGCCTGTCTGAGTCTGATCCATATGTTTGTGCTAAGAGGACTGACAGTGTACTGGTATTTAGGATTTAACTTGTTGACTGAAAGTAAGTTTGTTCAGAACCATCTGAAGAGTGTTCAGGCTGTTAAGGGCACAGCATCTACCTGTGCCATTGTCCTCTGCCTTTCTGTATTCATGCTGCGCCAAGGTCAAGTTTTGTGTTCTCATTTCTAAGTCTGCCAAGGATGAGATCCTGCAAGAATATGCCGATACCTGTGTCTGACTGGAACCGTCAACTGTCAAAGTCAGGAGACGTGTTAGAGCCTGACTCCTTGCTACCTTGGGCTGTATTCACATTGCACTAAGGAGGAGCAGGTTGTGTGTTCGGATGGAGACTTCCAAAGATGCTTTCAAAAACGTTGGTGTTTAGACAGATGATGACAGACCTCAATCATTGGTTCCTTCTAATGAGTAGTCAGAGCAGGATGCCATCTATTGTGAGTTTTTAATCAGCTCTGTGGTACGTTTCATAAGAGATGGGAGGTGGCCGGAGTGTATTAAGTACTTTAATAGGTATTACTTTAGTCCTTGGATCAGTAATTATGTTAATTAAACACTCCTGGCGTTAATTGCATTCTGCCTACCCAAGCTGTCCCCTGAAGTTTCAGTTAAGAGGTACTTTATTATTGGCCCTTAAGTATGTCTGTAATATTGTTATTTCCAATTAATCAATTACTGTTTTTTCTCTCCAGAGGCATGGCTGAACTCTGAATGATTCATAGGAGACACTAAAATAAACCAAAATACCCTGAAGCTCTGTATGTGTGATAACCTTGCTGTCTTTCAGGTGGTTAAATTGCAGTGGTTCTGTTGTTCAAAATATTGATACCTGAACTCAGGGAACTGTAGTTTTATTGAACTTCTGGTTTATGACTGCTCTTGCTAAAGCAGATCTGTGTACAAAACATGCCACTACTGATTGCTAGATATGTTTGGGTGTGGAAAGATACTGTTTGTTTGATAGTAGTTGTTATGTTTGTGGAATCTCACGTGAATTTAAGAAGTTGTCATAGTATGCCTTCTCCCATGAAGGATGAAAATACAGAATTATCAATTGATTTAGTTGTTTACTTAACCTGTGTTAGAATAGAAGATGGAGGAGTGTGTCTTGTAGGTAGTAGGGATTGCTATGCTTTGTGTATTAGTGTGATAGAAATGTGTGGCTTTTTAGTTAAATGGAAGGAAAAAAGAGTAACAATGGAGAACTTTTCTGTGACTGCAAGAAACACCTGTAGAAGAAAAATTTTATAAACTAATTAAATGTAACTGTGGTGACTAAAATGACACAATGGTAAGACAGAAGCAAAGCTTATCTAAGGTCATTCTGAACTTTGTGATTTCTTGATTAACATAATTTTTTTTTAATCACTCTTTTCAGGTTTTGATCACAACAAAGACAGCTGCTGATGATTTCAGCACTCAGTATGCTTTGGATAGCAATGGGCACATAACTTCTAAAAAGCCTTCCCATCTTGGGCAAGGTAGGATATCATTGTTCTGGTGACAGAAGTATTTTATGTTTCTCTGAGGCTCTATTTGATGTTGAAATACCTGTTCTGTACTTGAAGGCTGAGTATGAAATCTTTGCAGCTGTAAACATTTCTTGTCTTATGTCTGTCAGCTGAGAATGTGTTGTTATCGTAAGAAATAATATATCTTGGAAGTTTCTTTAGATAGTAATTACAAACTAGTTTCTCCTTCTATGACTCACTTCTTCAAGCTGACAGCAGAAATAAAAGCTATAAAAATTCAATGCCCCAGGTCCAGGCAGACTTACTATATAAGTATATGAAAGATTTGTTCAGGACCAAAATAATGTTTCTGTACATAGCAAAATCCTTGCTTAAAGGAGGAGGAGTTGCCCTGCTGCTATACAAAGGAGTTGCTGGAAGCAGCATGGCTGTAGGACCAGACGAAGTCACAGCTCTTTCTAACCTGCAGGAAGGGTGTGTCGCTAGAAATCCTTCTGTGTGTTTGTGTGAAAGATTGAAGGTTGCCATCTCCTCAGAGGCGGCCTTGGTAGTTCAGATGTGGTGTAGGTTTGGGGTAGCATGTGCTCTGCTCGGCTAATTGTGGCTCAGCGAGGACCGTTAAGACCGCACTGTGTCCTTGCATTCACGCTCCAGCCGGTGTGGATGCCCAGAAGAGAAGTGGTGTGCTCCTTTCTTGTGACAAGGGCGTGCTCCTGAGAAAGCAGTTGCAGCTTTTCCCAGCTGAGCTGCAGTGGCTGCTTGTCAATACTGTGCCCACAAGCTGCCCCCCAGCTGCCTGCAGTGCTCCTGCACCAACAGGGAGCTGGCTGCCGACCCGACTCCCGTCCTCCTCGGTGCCAACTGGCCGCAGGGAGCTGTTAAGCCAGAAGAAGCTGCTGAGGGCTAGTCAGTGGCCAAATACTGAAGAAAGGGCTGAAGCTGAGAACTCTTAATTTTAACCAGGGACTCTGTTTAAAATTTAGACTGTAGTATTTTCCACAGCCGGAAAGCCTGTGGGTTGCGTTGCCTTGTCTTTTGTCAAAATTGTTCAATGATTGCCTGACATATATTTAATACTTTGCAAGATCCTTACGGGCTAGGAATCTATGTGATTGTGTTGGTTGATGAATATTCCTCCTCTTACTGTGTAGTGTGCCTTGAACAGAGGTATCTGGCTCTTCAGGTACTACCCTAAAGCAAATGCTTGTGTAGGGCCTTAATGGAGTGCAGTGTTCCTTTGGCTCCAGATACATCTGATTAGATCCTAGTCTGTTAATCATTTTACTAATGAAAGTTAACTTAATACGCACTGAGTCTTCAGCTTTATTTAGTGCTGGTTCTCGGTATTGTCAGTGTGTACGAAAGAAAGGTTAATGCTGCAATCATAACTCTAAAGGAGGGGAATCACAGCTCTGTAGGTACTTTTTGGGGAAAGATGACTGCTAATTTGGTACATTTCTTCTCATACTAATATAATTAATTTAGTGTTACTATGGTTTATTTTGTACACAGGAGCATACAGACAGGTGTCTTCAAGTAAAAATGAAGTTTCTTCAATACCCAGTCGGTGGTATGCTTTCAGTGTAATGTCTACTTATTTTTTTGTCACCTGCATGCAGGTACTACAGTAACAGTCCTAAGGTTGTTCAAGAATCTTCCAGTAAGAAAGCAGTTTTACTCAACAAATAGAAAATGTAAGGAAGAACTGAAAAAAGTCCAAGATCTACTGACAGCGTATGGTATCATAAAACCAGACCTGAGGATAACCTTGACACATAATAAGGTAATAATGAGTTTTTTCCTCCATAAACTGTCTTAAGGATCGGTTTCTGATTAATTCATGTAGTTCATCTAATACTTATATAAAATCTTTCATTCCTAGGAATTTTCTTTCATCACAGGTTTGGTTTGGACTTCCACTTCTTTCTTCCTGTCATAGGTGTGTATTTATGATGGTTATGGATTTTGATCCTAAAACTCAGGCTCAGATCTTTTTGGTCTGCTCCAACAGATGCCTGGTTAGATATATGAAGTATAAAAATTATTGTACATGCTAGTGGTATAAGAATGATTCTATATGCTGGTGGTTAGTAAACATGGTGGTGGTGTTCTGCAGAACAGAGACGTGAGACCTTACTAGGCCATGGGGCCGGATCAAGTGTTAGCCTAAGCCAACTGAAAAAAACCTCAAAACTTCCTTGGTTAGGCTGTCTGTCTAGACAGACACAATAGCACATGCAGGTAGCTTACTGTATAGGGTCATAAGAGCTCAATACACAGTGATGGTTTTATTTAAGAAGGCAAAAAATTCAAAACAATTTGCTGCATTGGTGTAAGTAAGAGTAACAGTACAACAGGCTTTAATTGAGCTAGTTGTTCTTTGTTTAGACTTCAGGGGAATGGATTCAGAGGCTGCTTGGAGGCTACTTTGACCTCACAGCATATTGAACAGTAATTCTACAACACAGCCACAGAAGTGATATGTTGAACAGTTCTCCTTTACCTGACCCCAATTTAACATAGCTAATTTCATTGGCTGCTTTTGACACCTCTGAGAGGAAAGTTATGCTAATGAATTTCCAAGTTGCCACAAAGTAGAGAGTGACATCTCGTGGCCAGATCCCTCAGCAATTCTTTTTCTGTTCTACAGTAATTTTGTTTGTTGATCTTGCTATTTGGCCTGTTCCTTGAGTGATTTTGATCAGTTACTCTATCAACCAGTCATTCACACTTCAGTGGGAATGATGAATGACACTGTGCTTTTCTTGAAATGACAACAGATTGCCCATCCTTTTGTGGAGTTGGGTAATACGCTCTGATTATATTTATGTATGTATTTCTAAGTATCAAAGTGTAGATGCTATGACAAACAAAAGCCAGCCTTGTGGCTACAGAATTAATATTCCAAAGCTGAGTAAGTGTAGCTACTTTCAGTCTTCACTGGGGCTACAGAAAGTTTGAAACCAGAGATGTCAGAAGTGTGCACTTAGATTGTGTTAAGCTCCTTGACATATCTAGCAGTGGTTCACAGTGCTGGTCTTAAATGTTGGTTAACAAAACTAATTTTGTTGGTCGTTTGTTTTTGCCCTCTCTGACAAGTTGCAAATGATTTTTTTTTTTTTTTTTTAATGGTATTTTGATTTCATCCCCTTTCATTAGACTATTACATTTCTTTTTTTTTTTTTTTTTCCCTCTGCTTATTTTAATATAATGGCAATAATGTGCAAGAAGTTGATCATGTGTCTTTTTCACAACACTTTCTGCAAAAATGGTGTGGAGAGCAACATGGTAGTAGCCATTGCACATTGTTTTTGACTACCTATCCTGTTAGCTTCAGAGGTAAATTCTTCAATATACAATTTGAGTAAGTAAAATAAATCAGTACAAATGCTATCTACAGGCAGTATTATTCATTGTAATGACAGAGATGGTGCTGATTTTTTGGGCTCTTCATTTTGTGTTGCCGGCCTTCTATTTAATTTATTTAGGAAAAAAGCAAACAAGTAAGAAACTGCTCAAACGTTTCAACACAAGAGGTCGCTCAGGAGCTATTGCTGAGCGGGGAAAAGTAAAGGCTTGAAAAATCGTACAGAAGGTAGTCTGTCTCTGTGCATGTGTAAATGCTTTAAAATAATCTGAAAATATTAAAAAACTTTGAATGCAGATTCCTGTGTTTCTGCTGCTGTTGTCATTCCTTGCAAAATAAAAAATTACCTATTGCATCATACCTTTTAAGAAATTTGAAATTCTGAAATTCCAGTGCGTAACAACTTTCAGCAGGTCTATGTGCGTCTGTTTTACCATAATATCACAGGACATGAATATCCATTAGTTCTTTCTCCTTCAGATGCTGAGTTTTATTGTCGTTAAAATTATTAGTTCAGATCAGAAGGTGGTTTTCCTGTAGTGATACTACAGTATATCTGTGCTAGAATAATAATTTCTACTGAATAATGTTGTCTGTGAATTTTTTTTTTTTTGTGGTGGCTGTTTTATTTCTGTTTGAAATGTACTAGGAGAAAGAATCAACTTCTTAGAATGGCTTTATTTTTCATGTAGCTCATAGATTATATATTGATTTAAAAAATTGTATGTGCAATTATTCAGAGGAGTTCCTAGAATCCCAAATTCTTGAGGCTGAGCCAATATTTTCTGTTGCAATGGAAGAAGATACATGTCAGGAGTAAGATCAGGTTCCGAGACTTAAAAGAGCAAGAAGGTAGCAGAGATGAGGTATTACAGAAGGAGATGAGGAAAGACGGGTCGAAAGAACACAAAGGGTAGTAAGTGAAAAAAGCGTAAATAAAAGTGTATTTCAAAGAAATCTTCAAAATACATTACAAAACCAGTACATTTAAAAAAACCAAACCAAAAAAAACCCCACCGCCACCCCCAAAAAAACAAAACCCAAACCAAACCATCTTTAAAGTCTTGTATTTTATAAGAAATTAAAGGAGAATGGAAGAAAGCATAGCCCTAGCTTTAGCGAGGAAGAATGTCATGAAGCTGAAACTTTCATAGAATTGTCTGAGGTTAGGCATCAGAAAGTGGTTGCCTAACTGATTCTAGCAGAAACTTATTTTAGCAAATCAGGCCTCTTATTGAGCTGTTGAATGTATATATGTTTTTAGGATGCACAATACGTTGCATGTTTTATTTCCACCATGGTTTTTTTTTTTTTTAGAAGATGTATTTCGTGTGCTTCTGAATGAAATTTCAAGAAATTTTTCTTGTTGTGTCACACTTCATGTGTGTGTTTGATGAGAAAATATTACCACTGAGTGTCTGATTTCTTTTTTTTTTTTTTTTTTTTTTTTTATCCCCCCCCTGTGAAGAACCACGGTGCTCTTCCTGCCTTTGGGTTGTTTTTTAGTAAGTAAGAAAATAGATATCATTTTATCAGTCACCCTAGAGTTCATTTATTATGTACTCTCCGTCAGTGGATTTCCAAGATAGGAAATACTCAATTGTGCTTTCTGCTCAGAATGTTTTGTTTGCATTAGCAATAAATAATGAATCACTTTGCAGATCAACCCTTGAAGTACTATTGCTATTTTGACAACTTGGATTAGCTAGTGCTCCTTCTTTTTATGAAGGTTTATCCTGCCAAGACATTCTTTGAATACTGATAATGTTGATCCTCTTGCCAGTATGGTTATGTTAGAAAGAGGTATTTTTCTTCTTTCATCACCGTGTTCCTTGAAAGCATATTGAATAATGAGACAGCCAAATGGAAATAATTTACATGAGTATTCAGCAAGTTTATTTAAAGTTAACCTTATCTGAAGGCGTGCTAAGAACTTTCCAAAGTCAGCTACCGCTTAAACCACGTCAAACTCTTCAGCCTGAAATGCCATGTTCTAGCCACCTATGAGCTCTGGCTGTATTTTACCTGAGGTGGTGTAGGGCTCTTCCCTGGAACAACAGTTTTCACGCTCGTTCAGTGTTTAACACCAGTAGCCCTCAACTCAGTCTTACAAGCGACTGGTATTCAAGAAGTGCCTTTGTGTGTTGAAAGGCTGATGGTATGGAATACTGTAATTCTGTTCTAGTTGCCTTTCTTCCACAAACGCTGAAATGAGAGAGGACACCCAATAACTATACCTGTTTTAACAATTTCAGATATAATAGGGCTGAACAAATTATGGCAACAGGTGGTTTAGAGGGTGCCTATCAGCAGGTCATACCATATGCAACTGGTCCCATGTCTTGTGCAAAGCACAGGTGGTCCATAAGTAGACTCAATAAATTTTCAGTTCCTGTTGAGGAAAAATCTGCATAAGGGAATATTCTTTTTCCCCAGCGTTTTCAATGCATAATATTTTGAAGCCTTGGTCACACACAGTTCTGCCTAGAACTTTGTCTTGTTTGTTTCTTGAGAGAGTCATGGGTCAGAACTTCTGGATGGAAGAGATCCATTTTAAAGCTATTATTATAACTCTGGATGGTATTCTTCCCCGAACCCCCATTGTGGTTGGTGTTGACCTAAAGGATGCCATCTTCTTTTTTTTTTTTTTTTTTTTTTCTTTACAGTAGGTCTCCTCTTATTTCCAAAGTCAGATAATCTCAACCTACAGTTTGTATCTGATAGTCAAAAACCAGTTTGTTTTCTGTGTCTGAGTCCTCTGTAGTAAGTGTGGGGTTTTTGAGACAGAGTAAGTACGTTGGGGTAAATTTACCATTTTTAACAATGGGATTATACTTTGCATTCACTCGTTGTGCTTCCAAACTCTACTGTAGCTGCAGGTTGAAAAGAAGACTGCATTGAGCAGAAACAGCAGCACATAAGCTCTTTCTTGAGTTGGAAAGGCTACTCCGTTTAATGTAATGATGATAAATTAAGTCCCTCCCTAATCTGTGTGTCTTAAAATATAAAGAGGAATTATGGTTCAGAATTTGCAGTGCTCTGCAGCCAACATGCTTTCATGCTAACCTGGAATATAGCTCAGTCTTTACTTCCATTCGTTGTTCAGTGGCTTTGCTGAGAAAGCCAAACAGAGAGTTAATTATGGTGTTTTTTGTGCTGAGGACACCTGTCCACTAGGAAATGCGCTGAGACCCTCAACTCAATTTACATCAGCCAGAGAACAGCTGCCAGATGGTAACTACTTTTGGTCACTACCAACCTGGTTGAATTTGAACTGGTGACCTAGAGGTGAAATGCTTTATATCCTATTACTAATTCCTTGAGGTTTCCAGTTTCTCATCCATCACTTTTTTCAAATGACAGCACAGTATATGTCTGAAATCTCAAAACAATTACTGTTTCACATATGCGGTGTGTGTTGCAGAATCTGAGATGTGCCTTCAGCTCTTCCAAGACTTTCACACTCACTTTGTACACTTAAAGTTTAACAGAAAAAGGATGTTTCCACAGCCGCCTGGGAGTTTTCCCTCTTTCTTACCAATGTACTTTGTCACAGTTAGGTATGTTATTTTTGTTAACCACTATTTTACAAAAGGCTTTTAAATCTCCCTTTATTTAAACAGGATTCACTGTGATGATGTACATCCTCTGAATGACAGTTCAGGATTAGGAACTAGGTTTTTTTGACAGTAGTTTAATTGTTTGGGAGGTTTTATTTTGGTTTTTTTTTTTCCTTCTGCTATGGAAGTGGAATTTCTATAAACACCCGTAGCTGCACATGTGTGATTAAAATAGCCGAAAAACGTAGAACTCTCTGTAGCCTTTGTAATTCCTGAAAGGCTCTGAAGACACGTGTTACCAGATGAAGGTCCTTGACTCCTTGTAATATCTGTTTGCTCCTGCCCTAACTTACCTTCCAGCTCCCAAATCCAAGCATTTCTCCACTGTGTGGTGCTCAAGAAAGCCTTTTCATTGAGAGGGTGCTCTCCTATTGCAGAAAGGAAATCTGAGCAGGAAATATGTCGGAATTTGTAGGATGAACAGTGCTGTGGAACATTACTGTCTTTCAACAGATCCCCTTGATAGCTGTAAAGTCTGATGCCCGTGGGATAGACAGGTATGTCAGCTGCATCTGATGAGGGGAAAAATGGTGCCTTGAGTTTCTCTGTTGCATACCTCCACTGGTAGTTGTCCCACCATCACTTACGAAATGGATGGGACAACTGATTCCTCAGGGGCAAGTATGAAATATATGGGGAAAATAATTATGATTATGTAGAGAGTTGCGTTATTTTTTTTTCAAGCTAAATTGAGAAATTGCTGTGATTCCTGTTTTCAAGGGAAGATTATTCCAGAGATCTCTTTTAGTAAGGTAACTTTTTTTTTTTTAACACATTGGTGTTAAAACAAGACATCAGTTATGGCATGGAGCTGATAAACATCATCAGTACTTTTAGAGGCTGGGATTTTAAAGAACGTGGTTAAGACTTTATCTCGATCTCTTCTTAATGTTAGCTGATAGGCTTTCGTCCACTGCAGACAGTGTGCCAGCCCTTGCAGCTAGGTGTCTGTGCATCGTAAGCAAAAGAGATTATATATGTTGTACAAGGTGATGTCTTTTTGTTTCCCTTGGGCTCAGTACAAACTTTGGATATTGCTGCTTGGCTTCATTCCTGTTTTTATACTCTCTTAACAAGTAGGCAGTGATGTTTTCCATTATGCTGGAGCATAGTGAAGTATGAGGTTTTAAGTCAGGAAAGCTAAGGAACATGCTGGCCCAAAGAGCTAACTATCTGCAGTGAGATCTCTGATGGCAGGTTGACAGGATTTTTGAAGCATCTAGAACAAAATTAGAAAGACTATGAAATACAGTTCTCTTTTACAGAGCTAACTCGTGTTATGTTACCAACCTACGGTTCATGTACAGTGCTTGCTCTATGAGTCTTTTACACCCTCCAGCTTTCTTACAGGATAAATAACGCAAAGATTGTCACAAAACAAATAAAGAAAATAGGTAGTTTCTGGGTAGTAGAAGTCCGCTTCGTTAAGTTACTGCCATCATGTAGTAATAAGGTAAACAGGATGAATCTGTTTAACTTGTGGCATCATAGTTGCATTGAAGTAGCCACAGTCAGCAACAGCATCCAGTCCTCGGCTCTAATTAAGATTTTTCTTTTGTCTGTGATTGCAAATCATTGTGGCTGCTGGCAGAAGTTCTAAAATATGAAGGATAGGTAGGGATGAGGAGTGGCTGCATTTTTTTCTCTGTCCTTCCTTGGTGTCTTTGAGGAGACAAGTAATGAGCAGCTCTTATCTTCCTTAGTGCCATATACCAGGGATCCCAGTGGGAAGAGGTTGCATGCTCTTTCTCCACTCTTCACACATTTTTCAAGGAATCCTTCTGGGCTATGTGTATGCATCCTGAAATAAGAGATGCCTGCTCCATGTGTACATGTACGTTCTCATCCTCCACAAAAGTATGCATATGCATATGTCCTAGGGCTGGATGGGGGTGGAAAAATACATACACACAGAGGCACACGCACACGTACTCATCTTCTGTATATGTGCAATAGATTTTTATATACGTTATGACATTTTGTAAGGTCTAGATCATGTAATCCCCTTCAATGAAACAAGGAGGGAGGTGGGATATATTTGGCTAGCTCTAGCAAAACCTAAGATGGGCCATATGTAATAATATATCTTTGAGTAGGCTGTTTCTGCAGTGTCATCATACTGGCTAGAGTCAGATTCTTCCTTGGCTCATCGTGGACACTCGCTTTATATGACCTAGAAAAAAAATATGAGGGGGGTGTGTGTGTGTGTATTTTTAGCTAAACTAAAGGGTATCAGCAAGGTTAAAAAAATAGGGTATTGCAGGAACCTCATGGAAACAGGCGCTTTCTAAAATAAATGAAATGGAACAGGCATTGTTTCTTTGTGGATTTTTTTAATGCCTGTTGATATGTCTGGAGAGTCTAGAAAAATTCTTTTCTTTAAATTATCAGCTATTCCTCTGTTGTTGCTTCATACTGTGTAGCCAGGGCTAAAAATGAACACACAGTCTATTCTGTGTTTATATAGTATAGAAATTTAGGAGTAGCCTGGCCTCTTTAGTATGTAGGCTTTAATTTAACCTGCAGTGGTAACTAGTTCCTGAAATTTTATCTGTAGTTCTCAGTATTAATAGCTGGTAAATGCATGACTAGTTAAAAAATACCCCCTGAACTTATTAACAGTATCTACTTTTAGCAAGTTTGCATTTAGTAAGTTCTTATTTTCCACAGCTTTCTTAAAACCACCTTACTGACGTGATCTTTTTGGAGTCTTGAGTATCAGCCATTCAGCAGGTCAAGCAGTGTAATAACCTTGCATTAATCAGCAGCTAAGATTTATATCTGTACCTGCGGCATCACACTAGTATAACCTAAAATAAACAGTATGATGTTTATGTTAGTCATGTAACAAGTGTCTTTCTCAGTTTGGTCACATGCACTTAATTTAAAATATATCCAGTAAAGAAAAAATTGCTTGGCACTTTGTGTTTCCATTTTGAGTAATCCATTTTAAAATAGAAGCAGTACAGGATATGTTTTATAAGAGAAGCTCTTAAAGAAGAGGACAAATTCTTTCATCACTCCAAAATGTCTTCGAGGAGATTTACAGCAGGTGTAGAGGAGAGAGGCTGAGAGGCAGCATGCTTTGGGCAGCCCTGGGCTGTCCTTTCCTGCTGCCTGCTGCCAGAGCACAGTGGGGACGTTCCCTGCCAGAGCTGTGGACACCCAGCCTGTGGCTCTGCTTGCTCGTTTCTCCCTCTCCCCTTTTTGTAATTGCTGCCCTCCCTGACGTAAGTTGTCCTTTATGTTTGCGGGGTTTGAGCTCGCTGTAGGATGACTGAGCTGTGAATCCAGCATGTGCAAAGGGCTGTCAGGCTGGTGTCTAGGAGGTGAGTTAGATTCAGGCAGGACTAAAAAGCCCTACTTCACAAATGCTGCAGAGTGTACATGGAAATGGAAAATCAAAGATTTGGGGAATAGTTTTAAGCTCAACAGTCTCAAAGTTTTACAATTCCACCTGTCCTGTAGGAAGGGAATATCATTTTACAGGAGCACGGTGTTCTTCCATGGAATTCACCCCTCAAGGCCAGCAAATATCCCACTGGACAGGTGGAATTTTAAGGCTATGTATTGCATTTCTTGAGATGGGTGCATGTGTATTCTTTGCTCGCTCACCATGCTTTCACATAACATCCTGTACCAGAATACTACGAACTCATTTTGAGTTTATTGGACACCTAGCACCTATTTAAAACATCAATTTTGAACAGCACTGTAACATCAGATTTAAAGTGCAACTTGCTGCATTTTTTTTCCTTTTGTATTTGAGTGTTGCACATTGAAATACACTCAGTCATCTAACAGTGACAGAAATGGATATAAAGTGGATCTGCATCTAGCAGTCTTAGTTGCCTAGAAGCGGAAAGCCAACTAAGCCAGATTTTTTTGTTGTTGCTACACAGCAATAGAAGTCAGCATATTCAGAGTTAAATTTGTTGCTGTTTAGTATAGAACTTCTCGTTAGTGAGAGACAAAATTTCACCTCCCCCAAAGTAGCTAATACGTTCTGTGTGTGTAAGTGGACTTGACAGGTAACTTCTGATGCAAGTTGCAGTTCATACTGCCCTATCGTATTTTTTTTAATCTTTGCAGTAGTATTGCAAGATATATAGCTAATAGAGCAGATGTCCTTTTACCTTACCCTTCTAACTTTTACAAAGTTTTCGTTAGACAAACAACTGCTTTCCTTAGAAATACTTCCTTAGAAACTGCTTTCCTTTCTAAATAGCAGGCTTGTCATAGACGTAGAGTATCCAGATGAGAGCTATGAATGGACATCTAATAGCCCGATTCCTACCAACATGGCCTATCTCTTAAGTGCCATGAGCATTGCAGTGCTCACCTTCAAATGTTGACTGCTGTGCCAGGGACATGTCATAAACCCTCAGCTTACATGCTCGGTAAAAACACAAAGCCTACTGCTAATACAGCTAAGAGGAGAAGTATTGTTTTTGTTGATTCTTTTTTAACAATTGTTTCAGGTGCAGAGGTCCAGATTAGTCATGTAACATCCACAAATACAAGTTTTGCTTAGTTTTCCAATTGCTACGAGTCTAAGTTAATACAATATGAGAAGACATGCCCAAAAGTACCATATCGTGTGTGTTAACACTGAAAGTTGTGAATCTAAGAACTTCAAAGTACAGAATGTTACATATACAGTATGTGTGCAGTTGCATATGCATGTTCATAGACATGACTTGAGTTCAGCAAATATAATGTCAAAAATTTGACTCTGTGCCATTTGTTTCAGGCAGTTATTTGGCAGAAGACCAGGGTGTCAGATCACAAAATGGCCTGTATGTCAGTTCTGGGAACAGCCGTTATGGGCAGTATGGTACCTTTTCAACACTGCTGTGAAGATCCTGAGGTGAGTTTAAACTTCCTTTTCCCAAATCCACTTAAAGCCTGTCAATGAAGACAGCTAAATCAATATTCAAAGAGGAGACTTTGAAAAAGAGAATATTATCCCCAGATTAGCATCTGATTAATGCATTTGATTCTATTACTGTCCTCTCTGTAAAATTAATTGGTTTGGTGATTGAAAATCCACTCCAAGAATCATCTAGTCAGGACTCATGTGGCACTGATCAAATGGCAGTAAAAACAGTTGTGATGACAAATGCAGAATTGCTGATTGCTCAGAGCTGTCTAAGTTGGGATTCCTGGCCCACAGGCAGGTTGTGCTGTGATTAATATCGAAGCATTTATATCGTTCTCATCCTTGTGGCCTCTTAGCCTTATACTCTAAGGAATATCCCCTCAATTTCAGTGAGGGGCACCTGAGCAGCAAACGAAGCACGTACTTAGAAGGCAAGTTGTGCAAAATTTCCACTAAACATACATTTCAAGGAAATACTAGTTAATTTTCAAAAAATTCAGTGCACTTGGCTTTCTTTGCCCCTGTTGAAAAAGAGGGAGTTCCCCATGATATTCTCCTTTGTCTAATATTTTCAAAAAAATTTTTTTACTCTGCTTCCATTTTTCTTGGAAACATTCTTATAAATGGGAGTCTTGCTACTGGTGATCCTTCCAAGTTGCATTTTCTTGTATCTTGTAATAAATCTTGACCAGTCATATAGATGAGGTGAATCACCATCTGTAAAGTCACAGTAGCTATTAAACACAACTTACCATGCTACATTCAGCAAGGTAAGTTATATTTAATAGCATTATTCAGACTTTTAACGAAGTCTGAATATATATATGTATTAAAATTTAATAGCATTAGTCAAACTTAAATCTTGAGTTTGTCAGAATGCTTGCAGTATACATATGCAGGGAATGAGGGGAAAAATCAAAGTTGCTTCTTGTAGTTTACAAAGTTTTAGTTGCTTATGTCTGAAGAGGACATCCAGAGTTATTCTTACCTGAATGCATGTTGGATGTGCCCCACAGGGCAAGTGCAGGGGGCTCCGAAGGGAAGACTTGGGGGTATTTAGAAGGGACTAGCTTGAAGGAGGTAGTCAGGTTCTCACATTACCTCTCTGCTATATCGTGAGGCATCCATATTCCTTGAATAGAAGTTGGGGAACATTCCATCTCTCCCCCTGTCTCTAAATAGTGTGTAAAATACCACGTGCATCATTTGTAGGTGTATAAGTGATCCATGCATGTTGCTCACACACAAATCTACGTTCAGAAACTATGGACATTTCTAAATTAAGCAGTCAAACACTGTGAGATGACAGAATTAAGGTTGCCTGTGTAACCCTTCCTTTCTCCCTTGTGTGCAGGTATTGGGATAGGCATTTAATGACAAGGCATACGTCACTTTTTTCTTTTCCGTTAGGTCCACGCCTCATTCAGTACACAGACCAGAGGGCAGCTTTTTAATTCTTTTCCTTTCGTACTTGCTCATTGTGTAGCTTCATACTCCTTTGCTGGAAAGCCTACTCTGAAGACAAAACTGATCTTGCTATAAACAACTTTCTGTAAGCTGTACCTTGCTAACTGCAGAGTTAAAACTTCTGTAACAAGTAATCCAGGGCCTTCTTCAAAACATCTCCATTATGAGCACTGAATAAAACAAGAACACATTTCAGGCTGACTCCAAGGCATGCAAACTCAGGAGCTACTTGTAAAATAAAAAGAAAACTTAAGTAAATAAAGAATTGACACAACTTTTTACACTTACAAAACAGCATCTGTGCTTTTCACATCCCCAGTCTTGTAAATGGGTGGATCTATTTTGGCTGAAAACCTTCATGCAGGAAATTTTCCTAGTCTCTTCTGTAGAGGTTAGCTTTAGCAGATACACATGCCACTGGGAAAAAGATAAGTACTTAAGACATTCTACTGTCCACTCAACACAGGTACATTTTAAGACATATATAAGGTGTTTTCTATTGAAGTAATAATTTTGAAAACAGCTGATCTAATTTAGAAGCAAAAATTCTGTAATATTTTCCAGTCTGTAATTTTGTCTTTACATTTCATATACTTTCGTATATGAAAATTCTAATAATTAAGACTAGTTTTAGAAATTGTTGCTAACTTTTAATGAGCATACTGATATTCTGTGTGGCTTTAAATAGTAACAGCAGTCAGCCATTTCTAAATCTGGCAGCTTCTTAAATGAGTTATTTAGAGACTTTCAGTTTTGCTTTAATGTTGTCTGTATATAAAAATATTGTTTGAAGTGGAAGACTTACACAAATGTTTGGGAATTAGAAAAGGAGCTGGAAGCATAGAGGAGGAACATTCAGGGAGGATGTGCTAAGACTGCAGAATAAAATCTAGGAGTGCTGCTTGTTGTTTTCTGATAATCATCCAACAGATATTTGACACCTCTTTAACTTGACCAGTGGTGTTTGGTTATGTGCGACGCTGCTGACCAGAACACTCCAGCTTTAGTACAGAATGCTTATTACAAGGTCAAGAGGGAATAAGGGAGCACATGAGCAGATAGCTGGTGTGACGTAGATGAATGGGAAGGATAGGCCAAATCCCAGGGATTTTAAATTCCGTTTCAAATGCATGATAATTTGGATTTTAGTAAATACAAGCGGTTCTGCCAAAAGCAAATCTAACGAGGTCTGATTTCTATGTTCAGTGATCCACCCTGCCACCAGAACATTCTCCAGACTTTTCCATGTCTCAAAAATCTCCATCCTCACGATGCCCCAGTGTTCCTTCACCTATCAGTTTGGGCAAGTGGCAGTGGGGCTATGTGTGGGGCAGTATGTGGGCTGGTTGGCATGTCAGTCCTTACATGCTGATGGATCCTGGCTTTTGAAAAGTTACAATTGCCTTTTCCTCAGTAAGGTCATTATCTTGAGGCTCTCTTCTCCAAACAGCTGTCAGTTATCACAGAAATTGTGGAAATATAATATCTTTTGGATTTCTGCTTCTTCATCAGATTGAATTGAAATCTATCCAACAGTTTCAAAGTTGCTTGGTGGGGGAGAGGGGGAGGTGATGGGACAGGCCGCACAAGTCATCGGCCTCATTTTGACCTAAAAAAAACTAAGCTGAAGAATCTTAACAGAAGAATCTTAAAACTTGGATTTAATGTTAGGTACTTGAATCATGTGACTTTCCGAGGCTCCTTGGCAGTGCTGTGTGCTCACAGGTTCTGCTGCAGTCTGTGAATCGTGGGTGCTCAGCACTCTGCGAGTCAGATGATTTGGATACAGGTGGCGTAGGTAAATTTAGGTGCCCTGAATAAATGCCCTATGGCAGGCTATTTAAGGTGCCCTGCGTGCAGAGGGGGAGGGATTGTGTGTTTTGGGCTTTCCCCGTAGGGGTAATTCATGACTGCCTTCACCAGGCTGGGCAGCAGTGCATGTCTTTAGCTTGTGCCGGGGTTAAGCTGGCAATCCTACAGTCAGCAAAAGCTGGCTGGTGGTGTTCTCTGCAGCCCTCAGCTGCAGGCAGCAACCTGATGCAACTGGCAGTCCAAATGGGAAATTTCTCAATAAATTGATAAAGGAAAATAGATACAAACCCATCCTTCTCAACCCCTCTTTTTTTTTTTTTTTGTTTTCTTTAAGTGCTTTTATTTTTTTGTATCATAACTTTCAAGAAGCGATGTGTGCATTTGAATGACTTGGAATCCTGTACGATCCCATTTTAATATCTCAGCTCTTAAAAAAAAGCAACCTTTTTGGGGCTCTCTTTTAAAGACTTTTGCACTGTATTTATTTTATCATTGCAGATAAATCTTTCTGGATTTCTCCCAAAAGCTGAGTCAGACAGTTCTTTGACAAGCCTTTCAAGTTCAGAAAGGAGTTTCATTTTTATAAATAATCGTCCAGTTCATCAGAAGGAAATACTGAAGGTAACATCCTCTAGCTTTTTATTCAAGGAATAGAAACATGGCTTCTTTGTGGACAGACACACCTATGCAATCTACAACTTTTTTCCCACATAGAATAACTAGCGTATTACAGATACTAGCATTTACAACAGAAACCTCTTCCACAAGTCTGATGCTCCTGGTGCCTCAGTTCTATTCCATTTGCTGCAGTCACTTAGGACCACAATGCGGGAGGTTGTTTATGGCTGTTTAAAAAAAGAAGTAATTTCAGATACTCTATATGAGAGATCAGAATAGTTTGATTCTTTCTTCATATTAGCCTGCAGAAATACACCTGTGCAGTTTTCCGTGAGGGAACTTTATGTGGTTTCTTGTAAGAGAATTCTTCTGAAAATAAAGTTTTGATTTCCACCACACCCACCCCCCCACTTCTTGTTGTCGGCTTATCAAGCAAATACGCATATGTTCCCTTTAAATTTGTGTATGCCTTGGATAAAAATGAAAGTGATAGTGCAGCAGCATTGGCTACAGCTAGGCATTGTGTAAGCAGAATTTGATACTCTTGGGTTTCTCACACTACTGAACCTTGCAGCACCTCACTTGGAGCAGTCTTCCTGTCCTAGTCCTTGCCCTCCCCAGAAAAGACAATCATATTCATGCCAAAGTGTACATGAAGGCTTTAAAGTGGAGACAATGAAGTAGTTTTCACTTGGCAAGCAAAGCTTTGTGGATGTAAACCCTGAACTTGTGTTGGTACGTTAAGTGCCAAATAAGGGTAATCTATCTCTGTGCAATATTTGATGTGCCTCGGTCTTCCGGGAGTTCAAAGCTCAGCTTGAATCCCGTGACAGAGACAGCTTTTTAACCGGGGTGTTTTTAACCGGAGTGTGGAGGCCTAGATTCAAGGTGGGATTCAAGAGTACTGTCATACAAAGTGGAAATACGTTGCCATTCATTTAGGGCTGTTCATGTAGTAGTGCAAGTGATTGTCTGCCACTGCCTTTTTTTTTTGGTCCAGGTGTTTTTTTTTTTTTTTTTGCCCAGGTGAGGGTAGCAATATGTGTGTAAGAATACATTTGGATGGGTTTGGAAAACAAGCTATAGATCACTTACTTTTATCTCCATGCTATGTATGGGGAAGAAGTGCTGGTGGACCTCTTATTACTACAGTTCAGTGCCAGCTGAGGACAGACTGTGGCAATATAAAGGTTAAAATAACTTGAAAATATTTCAGTAAGTTTAATGTTATTTAAACAATATTTAAGAATTAAAAAATAGTTTTTAAAAAATTAATCTGCAGTGGCTCTTCATTTTTTATGCATTAATTTTTTTTTGGTCTCGTTAATGTATTCTTTTCTCCAGTATGTATGTCTGTTGAAGGATCCATGACACTAGAGGGAAATGCAAGGATCTTTATTTGATCCTTCTAGTTAACGAGACCAAAATTCTGAAACAACTAAATAATTTTGTAGTCTTTTGGAGGTGTTTTGGGGAGGGTTATAGAGAAAATAGTAAGGGCAAGCAGAGTGTGAGAAAAGCTGTAAATTTGTAGTTGGATTAATAAAAGGAACAAATTAATCCTGTTCTGGGAAAAGGGCAGGTCTGTGGTGCAAGTGCCACTTTCTCACACAGAAACAGCAGCATAGTTGCATGCTATATAAGTAGATTGTCTTTAAAAAACAAACAAATAATAGTATTTGTGTTGACTGAGGAAGTAAGTACTGGAGTTGCAGTCCAATTTGGGCATATCGTATCTTTTCTTCCAAGTGTGATCAATATATTCATTCAGAAGGTCAAAGTAGCTACTATTAGTGTCTTCGAACTGGTTCTTCTTTTTTTTTTTTTAATTTAGCTCTGAAGACGTGGAAACCACCAATAACTGCCCTTTTAGTGATTGTTCTGGCATACATGTAGACCCACGAGGACCTTTGTCGCATTCCTTTAACTTCAGAAAAAAAAACCCAACAAACCAGTTACGCTTTTATAATGTCAAATTTTGTTTCTGTGCCCTTGTGTCTATTTTATTGCCTTTACTGACATCTCTTTATTAAATCAATCTGTAGTTAATTCGACAGTACTACAGT
This sequence comes from Sagittarius serpentarius, assembly GCA_034782735.1. Lineage (NCBI taxonomy): Eukaryota > Metazoa > Chordata > Aves > Accipitriformes > Sagittariidae > Sagittarius > Sagittarius serpentarius. The sequence goes on from JAVKLA010000001.1 coordinate 18,766,991, forward strand.
CTGGTGATGCACAAGGACTGTACTCGTTTATATCCGGTTTTCTTTTTGAATATTACTGTACCTGCCTCTGCTGTGGATGTGAATTTAACACCTGATAAAACTCAAGTTTTACTGCATTATAAGGTAACTAAGGTTTTAATATGTTTCTGATTTGTCAGCCTTTTACTTATGTAACCATAGTAAGGGCTTCTGGGACTACTGAAATGTTTGAAGGTAAACAGTGCCACTGACTTACTGATTTTTTTGGGTGGGTTTTTTGTTTTGTTTTTTTTTACTTAGTTACATGATAGCTTGCCTTTATCACAAGACTGTTTTGTTTGAGAAGTATTGAACAGGCTAGGTGGAGGATTATGCAAAATTAATTTCCCAGTTGATTTCTAAGATAATTTTTATGCTGTCAGATGTATGTGTATGTCAGTTTGTTTTCAGATGGTTTGATAGTGGGAGAAGCTAAATGGAATTATGATGTGTGTCCCTACATAAATCTCATGCTTACCTTCATAATTGCACTAAGTAATCACTTCTTAAACACCACGTACATTAAGATGGGGGCTGGGGGCAGGGGGAGTTGATTTCTGGTCAAAGCAATATTTTGCCATTGTGTATATAGATTATTGTTGACATCACTTAAGTTTCATGATATCCTGTTTGTACTATCGGGACCTGAAATTCAGACCGTATATGCCCGTATTTTAGAGGCTGTGTAGTGATAAATTTTCATAAAGTCACTTTCGCTTATCAGCACTTCATATGAAAAACAGTGCCACAGAAATTAGGAAGGCTACATAGGTAAGGTGGATGTAGCTAGTCACACCAGTATGTTAATCCTCTTCTTCACTGAAAGTTTTAGTATTTGTCTGTTAATCTCGTAAATGTACTGCCTGTGAAGTGTCACTTGTGTGAAAATTAACACAGCATTCTCACATTTGATCTAGTTTAAAACTTTCCTTTGGCATTAGAAAAAGGGTTGGGTTTTTCTTCTTTTTTTTAATTTTGTGGGTTTTTTTTTCTTTTTTTCTTTTTCATTTCCATCATTTGGTGCAAAGCTGTCTTGAAAGCATGCACCATAAAAGCACCTACACAAACATGCTTACATGAAATGGTGTGTCTGTCTTGACTATAAGCTTCTAACGCCATATTAGGTGGGAATAGCTTTGCCTGACACTGGTTTAAGCAGTCAGTGCCCTGTTATAAAGAAAGCAGTTGATTGGTTTTGTGGTAACCAGTGAAGCAGAACACCTATGACAAAATGTTTGAGGCTAAAGGTGTCCAGTTCAGAGTCTTTTTGAGCATGTGTGAACAACTGAAATGCAATAATCTGTCCAGATTGTCTGAAAAATATTCTGAATAAGATCACTTTGTTTATTTTTCTGTATTCTCAGTATCTGTCAGTTACATTTTCAGGTGTGCTTATGTGTGTGGCTTTTCTGTTTTGTTTTGTCTTTTTTTTTTTTTTTCTTCCCCCCACCCAGGAATCTGTCTTACTTGCTGTTGAAAATGTGTTGAAATCACTGTATGGGCCACTACCTGCTACCGTCCCTGGTGAAAGTAATAAAACAGATGTTACCTCAGAAGACATGTTTGTTCATAGAACAGAACCAACAGATGTGATTGTTAATGAAATGGGACCATCTGGAAGCGATGAGCTACATGCTCATACTTCATTCCTTTCATTCAGCAGTGATGTGCAAAACTGTCAAGCAGGAAGAAACACAGAGATCTGCTTAAATCATCAGACGTTTTGTGGTGATAATGTACATAGTCGCCTGGACAAAAAAGAGGTTTCTAAGAGTGATGCCTTTCCAGACAGTTCCTTAAATTTATTGTGTGAGGAGGAACAGAATGGACAGAATATGACTGATATTCAAAGTAACCGTGTTCCTGTGGACCCCAAGTCTAAAAAAGCCGATGATCATCTTTTGAGTTCTGATAATACTGATGAAATAGAAAAGAATGAGGAAGCCTTAGTCCCTGAAGACTTACCTGAAATCTCTGCTGATAATTGGAGTATGGGAGGTGGATTTAAAAGCCATCTAGGAGACAACCTGGAACCTGTTAAGATTTTGATTCCTGAAGTTGGAGGAACAATTAATAAGCAAAATGAACATGCTGGTGAACAAAGCAACGATCCACAAATCTCCGATCAAAGCATAAAGAAAAGAAATGTGATAAGTGATAAATTCGGACATGTGACAGCCTATGACTTAATTAGTAGTAGAATAATAAGGAAACCAAAGTCTGCAATTGGATTTTTCACTCAAGAATGTCGTCCAAAATTGATGACTGATAATCCAAAGACCAGCATGGAGGACATCCTGCTGAAAATTGAAGAGCAGTGGAAGAATTTGAATGAAGAGGAAAAAAAGAAGTAAGTTTTCAGGCTGTGACTTGCTTGTAAATGTGGTAGTTACCAATGAGTCACCTGTAGTGAATTAAAAAAACTGTAGCTTCCTAGTTATTTATGAAAAAATAGAACAGAAAATGATTTTTGACTTTTCAAGATCAGCATCGGTATTGTGAGTTGTCATCTTTTGCTGTGTGCAGATGTGCACTGCTGATTTGAGTTACTCATTTTGCCTCTGTGCCATGCAGCAGTTAGGTAGGGACAGTTTTGCTGAACTGTTATTTGGAGATAACAGGCAAGAAAATGTACGGTTTGAATCCTGCAAACTTCTTTTTTCTAAGGGCTGCCTGTACGTTGTCACTCCTGATGCACTGTCAGGGAAAACCAGCATGGTGATGGATGAGGCACCGTATAGTTCCTCCAGAGCTTTCCAATGAACCGTTCTTCTTTTTTATTGCTACAAAGTGAGGATTCTTTTTCAGGATCTTTAGTACTCAAACTCCTTTCCTCTAAATATAGTACATATCCCAGCACAGGCTACCTCAGAATTGTATTTGTAAAACCCAATCAAATGACACAAGGAATTTCTTTTTCCCCTAAACAGCTATTCCAGTGCTGGTTTAGAGAGTATAGTACAGTTTGAATTTGAATCTGTTTCAGTCAAAACCAAATCTCTTTTTAGATGATGATCTGAATAGCTAAATTCCCTGTTTTTCTAAAACAAATTATTGCTGAGTTTTTGAAATCCATCTGCCAAGTAAGGGAAATATTTTAGCATAATTTGGGGCGGGGGTTGGTGAGTTAAAATACTAGGTGTATGTTGTCCTTTATGTGGAACTTAGATTACGGTAAAAGATGCATTAGAATAAGAGATTTTGAGACATTCTAAGACAGTTTAAAAAAACCCCAAAACATCAAACCTTCCGTATCTTGTTTGTAATTTTATAAAATATAAAACGCTGTTGGGCATCACACAAGTGAGGAAAATAGAAGTGGTTCTTATGTGCTTTTACATGTAGGGATTAAATGTGTATTGTGATTTGTAGCAGAAAGTTTGGGAAATTAAATTTTGGTTCTAAAGAAGAAAATCACTGGAAGTGTTGTGAAAATGTGTTTTCTTCATGTTACGGGAGCAAGGAGAGGGATTTAAGAAAGACCGCTGAAAAGGAAACTATACTAGCCAAAACAGTGTAATTTTAATACTAATAAGAGATTCGATTAGGAGAATGGTAAGAAAGAGAAGCTATACCTATTGAATTACTGTTAGTATTTCTGTTTTTTCCTTGACTTCTTGACTTTGTTTGAAGACATCTGCATTGTTCTGAATACCAGCTATATCAGAGTTAAGTGAAACCTCTTTATCTAGCTTCCGATTTACCTAATTTAAAGCTCACTAGGCAAGCAACATGCCATGATCACAAAACCATTCATGTGAGAAAGTGTTTTGTCCATCTCTGCATTAGCAGACATATTAATGTAATAGTAGAAATCTACTCCAATTATATTCATTAAAAGCATGAAATGAAACAAAAGGTTCTGCCAGCTGTTTCAGAAAATTTTAATTTGCTCTGCTTTAACTTTCGAGATTTCATGGTCGCTTTCCTGGTACAACTGTTATGTTTAAGAGTGTGCCTACAGATTAACTTTGTATTAGTTCAGGAAGAAGACCTCTCTGGTAATGAAGTTTTCCTTATTTGTAGGATTGAATGCAGTGTATTATATATAGCATATATAGTTTTCTTATATGTAGTATTGAATCCAGTGGATGTTGAAGTAAATGAAAAATTTACCACTAGTTGTATCTGCATGTTTCAGCTTTGGTGTACCTCTTTTCTACTTTTAATCTTTTAAAATTGCCTCAGAAAGTCACAAATAGGAAGAGATCTGTAGACATCTTTTTCTCCAAGGCAACAATCCGGAAGAACTGTTGTACGTCTGGCAGAGAACTTAAGTCTTGCCTACCAGATACACTGGATAAATTGGGCCACCTAGAGGTAACAACAAATGTATATACAACAGGGCAGCCAAAGTGCCACAGTTCCACTGAGCACACTGTACTCCAACTTCATGCAACCTTGCTGGCAAGACACCACTTTTCCTGGGCTCTAGTCCTCCATCCTTCTGTGATGAAGTCACACGTTTGTCACAATGGGTGTGCTTGGCTTCAGCATCTCTGTTGCTCTCTGTGGCTCCTCCAGCAGGTCTAAATGAGTTTAAATCCCTTTTGGGAGCAGTACAACCAACAGATGTCTCATAGTGACATAGGATAGCCTTTTCAAAACAAGCCAGCATTTATTACTCAACCGGAATGTAAAATGTTATGGTCTTTAGGTTATAATAGAAGAGGAAAGCTTCCATGCATGTCCACGTTGGCAGCATCGCATATCCCTCTGCTTTGCAAAGCCAGGATTTAATTTCTTGCACTTGTTCTGCTCTTACTTAATACAGCTTGCGTACGTTTCTGGCCTTAATATGTCTTGCATATCAGGCTCAGGTAGGAGTGGGAGAAGTCACTCCAAGTGCCATGACAGTGGCTGTAGTAGTTATCCTGAAGGTGTGGGAAAGGTTCAGAGCTACCCACACATTATCATGGGACTAACAAATTACCTTGTCAGCACTCTACAGTAATTCTTCATGAGTATATTTGTATCTTGGGAGAAACATCATTTCAGGTAGCATGGCCTTTGCTGTCTGTTGACAGGTAAGGACATGCACGTAGACAGTCATTAGTGGCTAGTAGTAACGAGCTCACGTGTCGTAGCTTTTTATTGCCTGATAAACTTTCCATGCATCTCATGGCTTGTGTGTATGTATGCATTATTTGCAACTCTTTCACATTGGGGTAAATATGCTTGCTTAACAATTCCAGAAAAACTATTCTTTATTGTATTTTAACCTTTTAGTTAACATGTTCTCTTCCCTTTGGATGGAGGTCATTTGGAGGTACCATCTCGTCATTGGCCATCCATCATACTTCTAGCCAGCTACATTCATATACTGCCAGATATTAATCATGAATAATGGTGTTAGTAATTGGTATCAGTCCTTCCATACTGTTGCTTGGCCCCAGCATCTGTTCCGTCATAATAGTAGGTCCGTCTTGTCCACTTCTAGGAAACAGTGCTAGTCACCTGAAACCTATGCATTTCAGAAGCAAACTGAAAAGCTGATACAGGCAATTAAAAGTTGTTGGGTTTGTTTTGGTTTTTTTTTTATTTTCCTCTTCACAAAGCAGGGAAACACAGAATTAGAATGTAATACTTGTGACAGAGTTGATTTGGTTTCATTATGTGAGGAGGCTGATGCTGAAATTTGTTACATTCAGAATGGGACGCCTCTGTATTCTGGACACACGTGAATCTACACAAGTGGCTGTTTCCAGTGAAGAGCTTACTCCAAATAGTCAAATTCAGATTATTTGTCTTAAGGTCTGAGAGACCTTATATTAAAAGGTTTTTGTTATATGCTAAATATTTCACTTGGGTTTAAGATACAAGGAGAAAATAATAAATCATGGATCAATTTTTCTAGTTAAACAAAAGCCACCTTTCAGACTAGACTTTATTCTAGTCTGCCACTCCCTCCTTACACCCAATCTTGCAAATTTCCTTGCCTTTAGGTTTTGGAGGTTCAGGAAAGGATCCTGGATTTACAGTCTTAATTCACAAAGCAGAGAAGAAACTGTTCTTCTAGCACTTGTTTATTATACTTGCCTCTGTGGGAGGATTTTTGAAAAGCCTGCTGTTTTCTTTGATTCTGAGCAAGTCACTGATAGTGATATATATGAATTTGCAAAACTCTCACCATCAGAGCTTGTAAGGCTAGAATTTTTCTCATGGTAGCCTAAAATGACAGGCAAATTGGACTTTCTTTGGAAGTGGTTTTGTTTTGGCTTATCAGTGTATCACTGAAAGCTCAGTTCTCTTGTAGTTAAATATTCTCCTGCATTACAATTGGGTCTATTCAAAACAAAGTATTTATTGATCTGGTCAAAACTATAAATGCATTTGGGATAAAAAAATTACTGTTCAAGTGACTTCATTTTAAAAGGAGCAGATGTTTTTTATCTTAAGGTTTACTCCATATTTTCTAGGGCATGATTTATTGCAAGAAACTATTTAAGCTGACTTTTTTAGTTAACTAAATATTGATACCATATGTGAATGCTAGCACATCATAATTAATTGCAAATGGTGACCCTTTTGTTGACCTTAATTTTCCAGCATGCATACACATAATTGAATCAAACTGTTCCAGCAAGTAGCAATAAATAAATATGACCAGCTAAAATACTTATTTCCAATACTTACATATGATGGTAATACTTTTTTTTTTTTTTTTTTTTTAATTGATGATTGGACTGGTTTGAATTACCTGCTAGAATTCAGAATATCAAATAAGGGCAAAAAGAGGGAGTTCAGCAAGTCACTCATTTGGCCTTCAAAAAAGTAAGATTCATATGCAGTAGACAAGCGTAAACCCGGCATCAATAAAAGTTTAGCTATCTTCCTGACATTTGTAAACTTATCAAGAATCCATTCAGGTTATAGAGATTTAGTATGTAGTAATGTTTTAACCATTTAGACAGCATTTAGGAGTAGTTCGTTATTGAATACTTTTTGAAAAAATCTGTAAGTTTGTTAATTACAGAATTCTGTGATAATTTTATCTATTCTGTATTCTTACGCTTTTTATTTATGTGGCTAATTTTAGGCCATTTGAGATCCAATGTACTTCTTTATATTAGGTACAGCCGGAGGCTTACGAAGTTATTTAGGCTCCAAACTCTTACCTAACCACATGGACTCACCTTGAAGTCTGTAGAGCTCCAGAAGCTTAAATGACTTTGTGAATTGGGCTGGATGTGCCTGTGGCAAAACTCCTTCCAGAACTGTATATCTGATTGCAAATCAGGGTTAAACTCAGTCTTTGGGACTGAGGTCAAAAGCAACTTGCCGTAGCTCTTTGTATGATGCATTCTACTCCTCCCCCTTCAGTAATTCAGGTTTTGCTGGCTGTCGTGATGAAGGAAAATTTCCAACACATCATCTTCAAAGGGTAATGCAATACAGGCACAGTCCCCGATGTCCTTCCATCTCCGTCATATTGGAAAGCGTATGGATGTGGCTACTTGAACGAACCATGGGAGTTGTTCTTGTCTGTTGAAATGGTTACCTTGCCTTTTGTTTTAGTATGTTAGGAGTTGGGGTTTGGGGTTTTTTATCTGATTATGCTACTGGTTTGTTTTCTCTTTTAAGTTATGAAATAAAAGCTGCTAAAGACCTGGAACGGTATAACAGAGAGGTCAAGAAAGCTATGGGACAGACAGTGCACCGACCAACAAAGGAGGCAGAAAAACAGAAACCCAAGCTGAAGACTTCCCCATCCGACCAACAGAAGCTTGACAAGATATTTCATGCTCAAATTGAAAAGAAGCGGAAACCTGAACAGCCTACGAAAATTGTGACAGTGCCTTTTTCTCTGAGTTCCTGTAGACATCAGCTTCGGAGACATGAGAAAAAAGATTCAGATGAACACGAGCTTTTCCTGATCCGTCGTCAGAGTTTTCCTGATGTCTGGATATTTGCTACTGAGAAAAAGCTAATGTTGCTGAATCCGTATAGATTGGAAGAAGCCCTGCTACATAAAAGATTACTGATGAATCATAAGCTTCCAGTAGAGAAACTGGACAATCCAGTTGTGTTAACGGACAGGTAGAGTACAATTGAGCAAAAATTTGTATGTTCTTTCAAGTATCATTTGATAATTATTTACAGTAAACTCTGGTAAGGCCCTCTTTGCTAATTTTGTGATTATTTCTACATTCGTTTATCTGTAAGAACAGATTTTTAGGTTTTGTATGCTTTTACCTTATAGTAATGAGCAGGCCTGGTCATACTCTGGTTGAAGTAAGTATGAATTTTGACCAGTTTCACTGGTAATGCAGCAAAGAGAAATTTCTTCCCCTAGAGGAAAATTAAATGCTCCACATTTTCACGACTTCACTCTAGCTAACTTTCCCCCATGGATTAGGGAATGGCTGTTGTAATTATTATTCTGTGCCTAAACTTGGTCACTCTTTTAAGATACGCGAATAGTTGTGATTTTGTTTCTTTAAACAAATTGCTTTTTGAGAATTCTTTTAAAAATCTTGATCAGTCCTCATCACTTACTACTTTTTTCTGTATTTTTCTCAGTTTTAATTTTCACGTTAAGGATTTTGGTTTTTAACACTTTGGGGATATTTTTTTTTTCCAGTCTTATTGGTGGATCTCAGTATATGGCTGCTCTTTATAAAATGCAGAAGGATTACCGGAGTTTCAATGGATCAGGTTATTTGTCAGATCCAAGGCTTGTAGCAAATGGATTCCAGATAAAAGTGACAGAAGGTATGACGATTTTAAAATCTTTTAGTCATATTGGGGCTTGTTTCTTCTGATTTAATGATTTAAATGATTATTAATGTAGATCATGTTATTCTACATCACCTTACCATTTAAAGCACTAACATCCTGCTTTCCTTAAGATTGAGATTTTATTACTTGGCAAAGAATGTAATCTTCTACATAGAACACTGAGTAATGGAAACTGATAACTGAACAGGAAACTTTTAATAGTATTTCAAAGAATGCTCCGAAATCCATGTTGTCCTGACTTTTATTTTTTTCTTCTTTTCTCAAAATGCTGGATGTCGCTATCCTTAATTGCCATTCTGACAGAATTTAGATTAAACTGATGAGAATGCTGACTACTCCTTTGCTGTTGAGCAGTTGAGGAGGTCCAGTAAGGAGCTGGATCTGGTTGTTGACTTACTTTCATATCAGAGTTGTAACAGAGCCCAAAGGGGCCAGTAAGGAGAGTGACATGATCACCACCATCACACCTTTTGATAGAGTTCGATCTGAACTTTTTTTTGAGGCAGCCTGCTTTTCAATGTCTCTACATTGATCACAGAATAAATCTTCCACGTAAGATCCTTTTACCTTAGCAAGAGAGATCAAATGTTTATACATTTTTCTGAAGAACGATTTACAGGGATGCTGTTGGAAACCCGGGGCAACCCACCCAGGGTCGATTCTGCAGATCAAGATTTCTCTAGTAGAATTCCAAGAAAAGCAAACCTCTTTGGGGGTAGTACCTAGCTCAGGGTAAAGATTCACTATAAGAGCTGTTAGAAATGCTATAGCTTCATGTGTTACAGATCCTCACATATGTACAGTGATGACAGATCTACTGTAACATATGGGATCTTTTAAGGGTAGGTACAAAAAAGGGATGGAGAGCAACCTCTTCACTCGGAGGCTGGCTCTTGGGAAGACCAGAGCCTAAGCTCTTTTCTTTACTGAATCATGCACAGCAAAACCAAGGAAACGTCCTTCTGACTGGCTAAATCCCTACATAAACAGAAGAAACTTTGTAGAAGAGGTGTTCATGGTAATAATCTTGGATTGAATGATTAAGGGAATAAAGCACGTATTGTAAGAGGCAGCTCTGAAAACGTTTGTTCAGTCTAGCAAATCAAAAACTGAGGAGGTCTGTGATATGTCTCTAGACAAATACGGGAGAAAGGGATTGTTGCTTAGCCTTTTTGCTCGCATACCTTTTTTTTTTTCCTCACCTCCTGATATTGTACGTTTGCTCAAGATCCAATTAATGTAAACTGGCTGTGAATAAATTGAATGTGAGAATTTGAAGACAGTTTCTAGGCAACAACAGAGGAGAGTTGTTGACTGATCTTGTGGTACTGGAGATGGGAAACTAGTTTTAAGATAGCCTCATTAGTTTAAGAGCAGAATTGTACAAGATAACAGCAAGGGACTCGACACAGTAAGCAGGAAGTAGTAACAGTCTTCCAATGCTGTGTTTTTAAGTATGTAAAATTAAGGAAAGGAAATCTTGTGAGGAAACTGTTCTCATCTGGTTTACAGTTAGTAAAAGTGCTTTATATGCACTATAGAGGTTGACGAACCATGGTTGTGGACTTGACCAGTACCATACAGCTAGCCCATATAAAGAATGGGAATCTAATTTAGTTTTTTGTCCCAGTCTTCTATTTTAACTGCTTCAATGAAACATTAATAACATCTGAGGCTTGTCAGTCATGTTTATAAGCTTCTGCTGATGACATTATAGCAGTTAGAGCTTCTGTTTTTAAAAGAACATACCATTGCAGATGGAGGTAGAAATACCAGCAAACAAATGGAATTTCTCCGAGCCTTTTTTCCAACTGACCCAAGCATTTTTACTTAATACTTCGTCAGTCCCTCCTTTTTTTTTCTTAAACTCATCCCTGAAATATGCTGTCTTTTACAAATATGCTCCTATTGTCTACAAATACTTACTAAAGCTGATTTTTAGAAGCACAGGTATCAATTATTAACACTCCTTAGGTGTCCTCTGGGAATTTCTCTATGCAGTTTGAGGTTCTTTAGTTTATAGATTCTTGATGTATAATCTGTACAGACAGTGACCTGCAGACCAGGAGTGATTTGTCCCACTTACACCTGAGTATTGTACAGGATTTCTCAACTTTGAGAGAACAAGTTTGTCTCATAAAACATTCTTCACTGTCCTTATAGAAGCATTTTTTTTGTTTGCTGTCTGAATACAGTGTCTATTTTTGTGGGGTTTTTTTGAAACTCAGACACAGACTGAAAGGGGGGGCAATTCAGATGTTGTTGAACTAGAAGTTGCCTCAGAAAAGTTTTGTTTTTTCAGGATGTATGGTTAATTTTTTGGGACAGGGGTTGCCACTTTGCATGGTGGGTGATAAAGTCACAGCTTGCTTCAGAGAGGTGTCCAGAATGCAAATACGCACATAACCCACGGTAGCTGGAGAGTTTCATCTTAGCAGCATCCATAAGAGCACACTTGAACTCCATTCTCTGTGCATGTAACTTTATAAGTCCTTTTTTACCAGCTTTTTGGGTCAATTGGATCAGTCCTAGCATTTGCTGTTTCTCAACTGAACTATCAACTCTTTCTTGCTTTCAGGGTCCACGGTAGTATATTTGAAGGTTTATGCTTCCCTTTGGGACTTCAACCCTGTCACGGTCATATTAGTTGTCCCTTTCTGACTGCTGGTTGGTTTCTTATTAATAGCCAGTAGTGCACGGCTTCCTTTTTCATCCTGGGTTAAGGGTTTTATTTTCTGTAGTAGAAAATTTCCTCTTTCTGACAGAGACATCCTCTCTTATGTCACAAGCAAAGGTTCAGTTTCTTTAGCTTTGAATTTGAATGTGAAAGTGGTATTTCTGGTCATTTCTTCTTGTAAAATAACAAGCCTTTCTGTTGATCAATGTGGAGAAGTCTGTGATGCCATCAGTAGCTCTACGATAACCTTCCAAAACAAGACCAAAGGGAACTTAGCTGCTCCAATTCGATGTTTAGTAGTTTTGGCTGCAGAAGAAGAGGCTTTCCTTGACCCATGGTGATCTCTGAAGGGGAAGGACTGTCAGTCTAGTGGGTTGCATTGGTTATTTGTTTAAATCTCCACACATAATCTGCCAAAGGAGAAGAGAAGGACACTTAGTATTGCTGCCTATTATCATATATTAGGTCTACTCATAACACTCAGATACTATTTTGGAATGCAAGACCTCTTGCTTTCGTATTGAGCACTTCACTAGGACTGTCTCCGAGATGAGTATAATGACTTGAATATAGGACTGTAGATTCATTCCTTATTTTCTCTTGGTGTGTGTTGGGTTTTACAGGACTGACTGTTTATTAAATAAACAAGAAAATCTGAACAGCTACCTTAATTTGGAAGGTGACTTTGCTATTTTCTTTGTTGCACTGGGCTTGCATCTCAAGTAGTCTTTGTTAAAGATGCTTCTTCACGGTTTAAATTCCTACCTTTTGGCAACTTACGGCACGGAGGAACTTTTAATAAAGATTTTGGTTCTGATAGTTTCATATTTGAAAAAAAAAAATCCATGTAGTATTGTTTTTTCCTTCTGTGGATGACTTGTCTGTAAGGGACAACTTCTGTCATAGGATTAAAAAAAAAAAATTCATTAGTCTTGCACTAAATTTAGCAGGTCTTGGGGTTAATACTCGGAAACGGAATCTTTTTTTCCTCCGTGCTGCTTGGAATTCATAGAAATACAACTGTGCTCTTTAATGGCCGAGACCTTTTAGCTAGTGGGGTGGTTCTGAACTTGGGTTACTCTGGTAACCTACCAAGAGTCTTTCTCACAGGTGTAGCACAACATGCCTCGCTCTAAACCCCATGGCACCATGTGACACCAGATGCACTACTTGTAGTAGGTTTTTGAAAGGTCTAATTAGGCCTCTTCTTCCTAACAAGGACTCGGTTCCACATGGAGTTTTGTTCCTGTTCTGTCATTTTGGTGGGAAAACTGTTTGAACTTCTGGCAATGTTTTCCTTTTTAACAAATGCACCATTTGGACAGTTATTTTTACAAAAGCATGCGAGTTTCAGGCCTTACTTGCCTATTGTTTCATTTGAGGAGAAGTCTGTCATTTGAATGCTCTTGTTGTAAGACAGGAATGTAATTTACCTTTGCTCTGTATTATTCAAAGACTCTCTATGACTGCAGCCAAAGTTGTGCCAAGTACCCTAGGTGTTGGACGTGCCCTGTCTTCTTGGTTTTGGTAGGCTAAGGTCTTTTGTAATGTCTCCTTGTTTCTCTTTATATTGATTGCTCAGCAGTCTAAGGAGTTTTCAACTAGATTTTTCTCTGGATAGCTGACAGTGAAAAACATGTTGTGAAATAGCTTAGAGAAAGCTTCTTGCTGTAAGTATGTCAGTTAGGCAAAATCAATGGTTTCTTTGTGGAACGTGCCAGTTGTTGTGATTTGCAAAGCTGTGACGCTAAGCTCCAGTCTGTCTTCCACTGCCCTCCCGCCCCCTCATGTTCTGGCCTTACTGAGGCTTCAAGTGATGCTACCTTTGGGAGAGCAGTCTGTTTGCTTTTACTTAACTCAGTATTCTGGGATCTGCCAGGCATTTGTTTGCTGGGTATAGCTTGCAGTGACCCCTACATACAGAGAAGCATTTCAAGAAGTAAGATGGATTGCTTTCCGTCCAGTTCTTCTTAAGATGTGTTTGTTATATGTACCTTCGCTGCACATCTGTGTGTTTGCCTTTGTGAAAGTCCTAGAGAGAGATGTGAATTCTTGGCTGGGAAGGAACTGAGAGCAAGGAACACATCTTACTGGGTTCTGTAACACTAGTGGGCCCTGGGCCATGCTCCAAGGCAGGCTTTTAGGGTAGAGCTGTCTGCCTGATAGAATATACGTACCCAACATACATACATGCAAAGAATGTGCTTACAAGGCCTCAAAGAGCAGTAATAAGTAAATAACCCATCTTCCTTGGTAATACAAGCTGCCTCAGCTCTTGCAACCGACCAGTGGAAAATCATGCTGCTACTTAATTTCGGTTTGATTTTGACCACAGACTGGAAGATAGATAGTCTTATAGTGTCACCTAATCTAGGTGGCATCTGGAAGAGAACAGTTTTTCCTGGCCATCAAGAAGGAATTATCCAAAGATGATTGTGAATGCTTTGTTTGGAAAGAGAAAGGGGAACTTTGTAGCAATGAGAAATCCACATTTTTAGTCAATTGAAAGCTAGTTTATTTGTTCATGGAAATATTTTCCTTGGAAGTTGCAAAGCATTTTGTAGAAACTACCATGGAAACTGCTTGAAGACTGCTGTTCGAATACTCAAAAATCTTAACGTATATTTTGTCAAAAATTTACAAGTACACTGAGGCTTGGACATCTGCTTATATCATCAAATGTTGCCAATATCAGAATTCCTGCAAAGACTTGCAGATAAATATATGTTAATCAGCATGCAGTAGGCTACTTTGCAGTCTGAAGGATGTAAGCAGAAAAGGAGAATGACGCACAAATAGAAATACCAAGGAAAACTTCTCTTAGCCAGGATTTGTATTGATTGTTCTTATGTTAGACTCTTTAAAGGCTCCTTTGACTTTCCGATTAATGAGCAGTATGCTGAAGTCAAATCTGGCTGTCAAAATTTGCAGACAGCAAAATAGCTATTGATAAAACTGAAGAGTATTGAGCATTAGCAGTCTCATTAGCAAGCATGTATGATTGGTTTACTGGATTTGCCAAAAAAAAAAAAAAAAAAAAAAAGTTTTGCAAATCCAGAACCTCACTGTCACGAAATGTTCAGAGGAATCACTGGAAATAAAAGTTTTTAAACTGGAAATCTTAACACTTGAAACTTAACAAAATTTTGTGTCCCATCTTTGGTAGCATATAGAGAGGTAATTATTGAAAGGTTGTCAAACAGACGAAGTTCTCATTTTAGAGAGAAAGCAGCATAATCAAACGGTCTGGAACAGTTACTCAAATCTAGTCTTTCCTTAAAGCAAAATCGGGATAAAAACAAAGAGAGCTGAAGGAGAATAAAAACAGACTTTATCTTTTGCTCCTGTCTCTTACTGGCAGCCTTTCCCATGGGGAAATATTGGCATAGTACATCGTTTTATCTCACCTTTAATAACTGGCAAACTTTCAGATAGTTTAAAATTTTGCTTCAAGCTGAATCTGATCACAGGCTTACAGCAGTACATAAAAAATATGTCTGTTTTTGCTGGCCATGACGAGGGAAAGACAGCTTGAAAAAGCAAAGGAAGACAATGCTGGGTGAAAAAGGAAATAAAGTTTCAAATTTAAAGCGGTATTAAATATGTAGCTGGAAGGAGATTATGTGATTTTTTTTTTTTTTATTATTTTTTTGGGGGGGGTCAGTGGAGGTGGGGGGTGGGGGCAGGGGGGAGGGCTGTTCCCTATATCAAATTCCCACTCCGGTCAAAGTATCTGTTGCTGTGAAGCTTAAAAAGACCAAACAGCATTATTTACCTGGTGACACACCTATATTTAGAAAAATTTTCAACCTGCACAGTCCTCCTGCTCATCTATGCTCTTACTTAATGACTGTCAAATAAGCAGTGCCTGGTCACAGGTAACAGTCTCATTCTATTAGCTAATGAAAGTACATTGTGGTGACTTACATTGCATATGTAATTTTCTCTCTCTTCTGAAATCTTTCACATTGTCATTTGGATTAGGGACATGAATAATCCCTTACAGCAGTTTGTTAATTTAATCCACTTTGTAGCAATCTCTTTGTCTCCAGCTTTTTTGACTTTGCAAAAACCAATCGTGGCTCAGGCTGAGTGCGATTTATCCTACCTGGGGCCATTACGCAAGAGTGGATTTATTCTCTTTATGAATTGTATTCTTCCATGCTCTCCTTGTGAAGCTCTTTACTTCCTAGGCTTGTAGTGGGGGGAAAAGGGAAGGTAGCCATGCAGGTTGGGTTGAGATTTCTGTGCACCTAGCATGAATGAGAGGAGGAGCTCTGAAGGACTGCACAGGAATATGTGAGCCTGACCCCTAGAGAGCTTGCTTCTGACCGGGAGTGGAAGAAAAGCTAGCTATGCAGTAGCCACTTCATCCAAATTTTTTGCAAGTAGTGTGTACGAGAAGTGAAATCCCTTACACCTCAAAGACTGAATGGATATTTTGTTTGGAAGGTTGTTCAAATGTTTTATTCATCATTCCTATTCAGAGTGGTACCTGCTGCAGCAGTGATGTGATACATGAACAATAGTATCAAGCCTGTCACAGAGCCTTTAGTTATGTGGGCTTGAGTTCTTCCTCTGCTATGGTGGGAGAAAAAACTGCTTTTTATTTCAGCTGAATTTGTTATGATAACATGTGAACTCTACAGATGTTTAAACCAATTACATAGGAAATAGTGCCAATGCTCTGGTTTTTTTTTTTTTTTTTTCAAACTAAATTGTATTTTATTACTAGCTTCTACTTTAATTTCATGTATGTTTAATTAAAACCATAGAAGCTTTAGCTAAAGCTGTGCTCAAGACTGGGAATGCTGCAAAATGTTGTAAGCATTTAAACTTAGTGCCCTCGCGCCAGCTAGGATTTGACTTACAATAAGCTGAGAGGTTTGTGATGTGAGTAGGCACACATCATCATAATGAAAGTAAATGCTTTTCGCTCCAAGGGAGGAGCAAAAAAAGTTTCCTAGTTGTATTGCCTTTGTGAGACTCATTTACTAAGTGATTTTACATCAGTTTGATTTTCTCTGAATTGCTCCAGAATAGAAATCAAAGCAGTGTATAAATTACTGGAGTTTTTTTGTATTTTCAGGTGCTTCAGCTACAGAAAGTCATCTGGAAATAGAAGGGAAGGCAAATTGTCTGCCATATTATGGTGTTTCTGATTTGAAAGAAATTCTGAATGCGGTAGTTAATGGAAATGCAAAGGAAGTGTATGAATGTAGGCCTCTCAAAGTGATAAATTACTTGGAGGTAAGACAGAAGTTTGCTTTTAAGTTTTGGCCAACTAAGCTTATAGTAAATCCTTAAACAGCTTGAAAATCTTTCTTCAGCTTTCTGTTTTAATTAACGTCGTTCTGTTCTAAACAGAAGTGACTTTTGCAAAGGAGAATGTCATATCCTCTCTGAGGTGTATGGGTTCTGCATTGCTTACCAAAATACTTCCATGACACATATCCGAAGAAGTCATCCAGTGTGATATAATACATGCTGAAAGCTGATGTTCACAAAGTGTTTCTGTATAGGCAGTTTTCAGACTAGAAAGACATTTCTCCCTGTTACAATACAGAACTGCCACAAAATTGCTTTACAAAGTTTAGAAGGTGGTTGAATCCAGAACGATCATCAAGATTTAACTCCTTTATAAATAAATCTATGAAGAAGTTATAAAATGATTTAGGGTAACAGTTTATGAAAAGTAGGCATTAATTGAAGCTTAATCCTCATGTAAACCTCAATGAGGTGTATGTCATGAAAATCAGAAAGTGCACGATTTCCACTTAAAGAAGAAAAATTCCTATGATTCATTCAAAGAAGGGGCAGAGATAGACAAATGGAACTTTTTTTTTTTTTTTTTGCCAGAAAAGCAAGCCGTCACTGGAATTAGGACATTGAAGTAAAAAATGAAGTCGCACATACCATGAACCCCATACACCTCTGCAAATGCTTGTATTTAGTTAATAACTTCTGCAGTTAAAGGAAGCGCATACTGACAACGAGTCTTATAAATCCATTCTATTCAATGCAAGACTAAGTTCTGCAGTGCACTGACAGAGAGGAAACCATGTGTTCTTCACAAGCAGCCAGCATTATTAGTTGCCGGAAATACAGTACTTCTGTAAGAGAACAGATTAAAGATTCTTTTACTCAAGTTATTATGCAACAGTTGGAACTGGAATGACTCTTATTAATATTTGATATGCAAATAGGTAAAATCGTCCATCCAGAGACAGTAATGGGCGTGAAGTTTCAGACACAACTGATGTATGTGGTATTAGTTAAAGCTGGAGTGACTAACAACAGTAGTTTTCTGTCGCTTCTTGTCTAGATGTTTCACTAATGCTATCTTTAATCCCAATTCTTAAGACCTCTGTTCAAAAAGGTTACCAAAATATATGTTAAGTCTCTTCTTTCTTAAGCATTTACTAACATGCTTTCCTGGATCAGGCTACTTCAAAATGGGACCTAGGCATTTACACAGGATATGTGTTTTATCGTTTAAACATTTATTATACAAATCCTTCCCTGTCTTTTTGGGGCAGTAAGTTTACAGCTGCCTTTGGAGCGAGTGGTTCTGTTGTGTACTACTGAACCATTCTTGTGCACTCATGAAAGAAGCTTAAAGAAGGGGTGAGTTAAGTGTTGAGACAGGAATGGTTTGTAACTTGGTTTGGAGGCGTAAGCTTTATTTCCTCTACTTACAAATACCCATCAGTCAGACTGAGTGGGATGGAGTTGGTTTATAGATAGAGGGATACACCCCCCCCCCCCAAATGTGTGTATATATATCTATATACAGATAAATATATAGGTATACACACATACATATAAAGGTATATATCAAGAGATTATCAAAGGAAGGCTTATTAACAGCAGCGATGATCCTGTGAGGAACTGTTAGAAAGAAGACACGTGCAGTAGTAACAGTAGCTAGAAAATACATATTAACTAAGAAGTATATGGCTTGCTGTCATGGAAAAAAAACAAAACTATAAAAATAAGCACTGAGTTTTTTGACCATTCTGGGGGGTAAACACTGGAAATGCAATTCACTGTCATGTTCAGAATTGCAGCTTTTATCAGAAGCTTCATGTTTGAGCAGGCAGCATGTCTGCAGCTTTTGCTGTCTTTTGATAGACCCAGAAGAAAGAATAGGGTAGTGGCTAAAGAAGCAGCCTTCCTAGGTAGGTAGAGAATAGTCCACAATGATCTTTTTTCCACTTGGAAGAGTGGGAGAAAATCCCAGAGAAACAAAATGAGAAGATTCAGATTAAAATGTTATGAACGCTGCTTCAGGTTTGTACAATGTGAAGGGAGACTGTATGCCACATCGGCTTCTGTCTAGGCAACTTGACTGAAGTACAGAAGAGAAGGCAGTGGCAGGAAGGCCCACCTTGGAGGAGGAAACAAAAAAACCTGACAACTTCCTTTTGAAGTTGTTTGATTCCTTGAGGATCGGTGCTTCAGTAATTCTGTTTAGCAGTCACTTCTGCTTTCTGGTATTGTGAGATAACGATGCAGTAGACAACAGTTAATACAACATTAATCTAAAATTTCACTACAGTATTTTTAAAACTTTGTTTAGCTGACTTTGATTTCATTTATGTTGGTTCTAAAGTTTGTGGTGTAGAATGTGTCTTGTGAACTGGTAAAACATCTTCAGCTGATACTGGTGCCAAGAGGAAATAAGATATTCAGAAACACAAAGCATCTTGCAAAAGTGGACCCTAAAAGAAAAAGATAACATGACGGGTAGACTGACTGTGTGTGACACTATTGTAAAAGTGTCATGAGATGACCAATAAGATATGTTTAGAGTTACATTTGGGTTTCTGGGATTCGGAATATTTGTCAGCAGAAAAAGAAGAGTGGCCTTTAAACAGCGAGTGCTTAACTCCTGCTTTCTGGTAGCCCCAGGTTAATGTGTTAAAAAGTGGTACTTTAAAACTATTGGGGTTTTGTTTTTGTTTTTCTTTTCCACAGGGAGAAGCAGTACGTTTAGCTCGGCAGCTGCCCTTACATTTGTCAAAAGAAGATGTACAAAACACAATTTACAGGATGAAGCAACAGCTTGGAAAGGAAAATAAAGGCTGTGTTCATGGTCGTCCTTTTTTTCATCACTTAACAGATATTCCAGAAGCTGACAAGCACAATTCCACGGAAATTATTCAGTAAACGGAACATTTTGTTTGGGGTCGTATTTCTCTTGCTTAATTTTGATCATTACACCGTAATTTCAGCGTGTTTTGTGCAAAGCTTTTGTATAATGACCTTTCCTTATCATATGTTCACCTCCTATAGACTTTTTTTATTTAAATTCAAATGCTGCTTGAAAACTGGAAATAAATGCTACAGAGAAACAACTCATCACTATTTTTAAAAAGAATTCATTAAAGAAGTGTTCTCAACTGGTTTGATGCTTTTCTTACTGCTGCAAGTTTAGAAAATACCAGTACGTTGAAATTTTTTAGATGTGAAGTGGATAGAAGTTGCTTTCAACAGAGCCTGGCAGAGGTTATTGTGCTGAGGACACGAGATGTTAATTTTCAAAGGAATGCCAGATAGCTGTAGGTATTTAAATATGGCATTGCCACATGCAGTTGTTGTAGTTACACTTTTATGGTGGTGTATTTCTGTTTGGAAATTGCTAACTTGTGTAAATGAGTATTGAAGTCCTAGTGTCCCATCTCCAAAAAGCCTTTTTACACACTTGGAAAAGTGTGATTCTTAAAAGTATAGTACCCTCTTAAAACTTTAGATGAACAAAAACTGGCCAGTGACTAGAAAGAAGAAAGGGCCAGTCACAGGAGCACAGGTTAGCACTGAAAGCGGATGCCAATACGTCTGTGTTGGTGCAATGCTATACACAAACTGTTTGGGGGTAGGAAACATAAACTGTCCTCGCTCAAGGAGAATGTGGCATAACTAGGGCAAAGTCTGCTATATAGAGAGCTACTGATTCTGGTAAACCTGTTCATTCTCTTTCTACCAGAACATAATGTTTACTCCTCTCTTTCAAGTAGCAGCCTACTTCCATAAAGCTACCCAATTATGCCTTCTGTGCATAGCAGCTGCAATGTCTCTGGAAGGGTATGTTTTAAAAGTTTCAGGAAAGATCACCTGAAAATTCCTGTCCATTCCCAGTTGTTCTGTTGTTAGCACTATGAAAAGGTGGTGGTAAGACCTAGCTTTGTAGTGTTTCTGTGGCTGGTAGGTAAATGGTTGAAGGTTGCCGAAAGAGCTGAGTGCAAGCTAGTTTGTGGACGGGAGTATCGGACCAGACAAGCAAATGTACAATCTGAAAATGTAAATTACTGATCTATTGCTGTGTATGAAACAGTGCTGAACTGGTGAACTAAGTTAAGAAATCACATTACAGCAGTACATGGCCATGTATAAATTCTAAACTGTGAGGCAGTGATTATGTTTTTATGCCATTAAAGTAAGTTTATCCTTTTCATAAAGAGCTGGGATGATCAGAGGGCACAAGCAGGATATCTTTCCAAACTTAACCGGTGAGCAAGGCACAAGATGAGAATGTCAGTGGAAAACTGGACACTTGTTGCCTGTAAATGTCACTCGGTGCAGAAGATGTGAATTTTTAGAATGGAAGTGAGAAGGTGGATGGAGACACAGGAAGGAGACGTGACTCTTGGCTCCGCGGGGGAAACAGGATCCCAGCCCTGCAGTGGATGCAGAAGGTTATAGTTTGTTTATTTTTATTCTTGTTTGGATACAAACTGTGAGAGTTTAGAGAGCAGCCATTACAGTGAGAAAAGCCAAAGGCAAGCTGGAGAACAGAAATTTACCTCCAAGCTTTGTTGGAACTTAAGTGAATATGTGCGCCAGTTTTAGTTGGTTGGGAAGATAATGTGTAGTCTTTAAGGAGATCAATAATTGCTAGTTCTTTTCCAAAAGGTAAAAGAGCTGTATGCTAATTATACTGGAGCAAATGCTAGTATCTTTGATAAGACTAGAGTCAAGACCAAGTGCTTTCATATCATAGTACCGTTGCAGAAGACGAGTGGTTTAATAGGTATTCAGGTCTGAGGTTGAGGATAAGAAGTGATTGGTAAATTGGTATTCACAGGTGCCCAGGTGGGCTTAGTAGCTATGGAAGCAAATTAGTGTCAGGTGTTGCGGTGGGTGCAGGTGCACCAGGTTAGGCAGTTGGGGGGGGGGAGTCTTCCCTCCTTCCCTACTCACTCCCCTCCCTCCTCCTCCTCTCCTGCCTGGGTTTGCTGTCCTTTGCCTCAGAGGGTTGCTGTGGATTTCTTCCTTAGGTGCACGTATGTACGGTTTGGTTTCTGTCTCTGTGGGATATTGGGGATTGTCGTGCGGCTGGGTGCCAGCAGCGAGTGCTGTGGCATGGCTTCAGAGCAGTATGTCTGGGTGTCTCCCCACCGCGGTACTCGTGGTTGGGGGTGCAAGTTGAAATTGTGAGTTGCTGTGATACTGTGCTGATGGGAGATGGCTTTAGATAGGGTGGGTTTCTCCTTCCTTTAGTCCGGTGTGGACAGAAGGAAATGTTACTTTCTTTTTCTGGAGATGCTCTTTGTTTTTCTGGAGATGCTCTTACTGATGCCTCTGGCGATGCATCCATTTGGTGTTCCTTATTTAAACAATAGAAGTACCCCTGTTGTAGATTTACAAGTTCAAAAGAAGTCAAATGGTGTGCTTGCTTTAACGGTCCTCAGAAAGGAAGGCACGTGGACTTGCTGCTACTGCGTCAGCACCTGGTGCCAGTCAGACACTTCATTAAGTGATGAGCCCGAGGAGGCTCTTTGGAGAGCACGCACAGGCTGCCTGTCCTTGCGGTCACTCAGTCCCCAGCCGTGGGGGCTCTTTGAAAGGAAGAAGAAAACCTAAAATGGGTAACGATGAGCAGGCTTGGTTATTGTTGTGCTTGACCTCTTATCTTAGAGGAAAGAGCAGTGGGGCAGGACCAGGCGGGCGAGCGGACAGGCTGCCGCGTCGTTGTACCCCACACCGTGGGCCCAGCATGAGTGGCCAGGTCAGGGCATTTCGGGGGAACTTCTGGTATTCACGCTGCCGTCTGCTGGCATTTTATTTTTGTGCAATTTTGACCGCTGAAAATGATGGGGTAGGCAGATCTGAGGTTGACTGTGGATGAGCATCATTCCTTCTTTAGTTCCAGTCACCAGCAGGTTGAAGTGTTGTTGCTTATGACGCTTCTCATGGTGTGCATGTTTGCCTTCCTAAAATGTGCCTAGTGCAGGTAGCAGTGTTCCCTAAGCGATAATCGGGAGCTTTCCAGACTAAAGCATGATCCTATAATAAAACTTTACAAACCTTTTGGTCGTACGTAGCTTTGCATTTTTCAGAGGATCATCTGAAAGGTCAGTTTGGGCCGGTTGAGTTCTGGTGGTGTATTTGCAGCTGAGGTGTGCGCCTTGCCCAAATTCTGAAAAGTTGCATATTATTTTAATAGGAAACCATTGAATATCATTTTTCTTTCTAAATTCAGGAGAAATCTCATTGACAAAATAATTCTTTTTCCCTGCATGTAAATACGGGTATAAACATGAGACGGAGGTAGTGCCTTTTACATGTTTCTTTTTTGAATATATTAGTAATCTTAATAATGAAGTTTCTGTTTTGGTTAAGAAGTGTGTGTGTAAAGGGATTTGGAGTATTTCTGGGGATTTTTTTTCTTCCTTTAGTATGAATAGTAGCAATTCAGAGAATAATAGGAAAAACAGAGGCATGCTTAACTTCTCTAAGGAGCACTTAGAAGTCATCGGCAACAGTAAAATCTGTATAATGTAACTTGTGATTTGTTAAAATGGATTCTTTTTCTGTATTTCCATATTCTAACATGGAATATTTAAAATATCTAGCAATAGAATCAATACTCCCAAGCAACAACACTCTAGTTAGTTATACAAGCACCCATTCCTCAGTCTCAATTTATGCAAGTGGTTTCATTCCTTCCCCTCCCCGCCCCCCCGCCCCCATATTGGTGTTACTTTCGTCAAAGTAAGCATCAAAGATCAACTTTTTAGGTTTTTGAAAGGGTTATAATATTTGGTCTTCAGAGCTTGTTTTATCTTCTGTAAAGCAGGTCTAGTTTTGGTTTGGTTTGGGGGGGGTGGTTTGTTAAACAAACTTAAAATTCGGAATTAATTTTTTGTCTGCGATAGCAATATTGAAGGATTCTTTGAGTGTTTGTTTCTTTTAACAGCATTTAACAGGCTCGGTTAGCAATTGAAAGAAACTTAAGGTACATCCGTTTAACTTTGCGAATGGAAAGCTACCAGAAGTAGCTTTTATTTTTTTTTTTCTCTCTCTCTCTCTCTCTCTCTCGTATGGAGTATCATATCGAAATTACGGAGAGTATAAACGTGGAAATGTTAAATCTTTTGTTAATGGCTTCGAATTAAGCACACATTGTTGCAGATGATTTGGAGGACTTATTTAAAGTAAATATACAATTTCAAGCTCAATTATCATTCATAGTTTAACTGAACATAGTGAGATACTAGGTCTGTGAATTTGATACAGTGTTACTTCATAATTACAATGCTTTTTTTACAGTAAATTTGATATAGAACAGTTGCTAAAGGAAAGCTGCTGAACAGTGTGACCAACCATTTTATGGGACACATCTGGTGCATTAGTTCAGGATGTGCGCTGCAGAAGAACAGAGCCTTTTGCACAAAATGAGAAGGAAGCTAACTCCACATGTATACGTTTTGCGGACATGCGGAGAGGTTAAACAATTACAAGTTAATTGTGTAAGCTAATAGGAGGGGTGTTCATAATGTCATTTCAAAATAGCCAAGGAGGAAATGGAAGAGAATTATTGTTCTAAAATCTCAAATGAACGGTTTACACCTGTTAATGTTACATTTAGAACAGCTGTTTCTTTTATTATCAGTAAACAGATGGAGAAAGTAATGGAATGTTTTAAAGCAATATGTTAATCTTGTCTTCCACTACTGAACATTCTCACAATATCATGATTAAATATTAACTGTAATGCTACTGTCATCTGCAGTTACAGAAATCTTACTTTTTTGATCACTTTTGTATCTGAAGTTGTAAATGTTTATCCAAAGTTACTGTAGTCTTTCATCAACCTGTGGTAAGCCTTTTTGCACATCAGTAATTTTATTGATGATTTCATTGGACCGAATTACTCAGCCAAAGCAACCCTGACTTTGGTTTTGCTGAAAAGTTATTTCTGTATTTGTAATTTCACCCTGAAATGAAACAAGCTATATTTATAAGGGGAGAAAAAAGTTGGTCTTGAGGGCCCAGGCTAACACACATTTCGTATGAACTCCGTATGAAGTTGGCTGGTATTATAGGTGAAGCTTTGCCGGAGCATGCTCAGTTAGGTCCAGCACTGCATATCGGGATGGTACCGGTGAGGTGGTACAGGAGAGGTTCTTGTTTAGTGCATGGAATTTTTTGTTCTATGTGAAAATAGTTTTAATCTTAGTTCATTTATTTTCTGTATGTCTTATGACAAATGTTTTGTGCTACTAAGGCTTTGAAAGAAAGAACTGCTGTTGTCCTGACAGCCTCTTGGGGAAAAAATACCTCAAAACTGCAGATGCGATACCACGTGTACCTGGGGAAGCCAAGTATTTCAAAACCTTTAAAAATTAATGCCTAAACTGACCTGAAGTTTCCTAGAAACCAGTACCTGCCACTCAGATGCTCAAGGGTGGCAGTAGTAGTTCTTCAACTGGAAAATGCATGTCTTAATTACGGTATCTGTAAATGTTCTTAAAAAATGTAGCATTTCGATGAAATAACGTGCGATTGTGCAGCATTACTAACTCAGCACTCCAAGAACGGAAGCGCAGAAGATTAATACTGTATAACTTGTTTGGCAGATTAGCTTTCAGGAAATGTAGAGACCAATGAACGTGGCAGCTGCGTTATTAAAACACTGTATTCAAGCCCACGTCAAATTGTTCATTCATGCATGGAGTAACTCAGCATTAGTTGAATCATTACATTTTTTAGATATTTTAGATCACCAATATTTTTTCCTTCAGCACTTAAAATGCCTGCTTAATTTACAGGATTCACAAGGAGCAAACGTTTTGACAGAGGAGTGCTGTATGAAGCGTTTATATGCGAGTGTTCACTTGTCAGGTCATTGCAGTAATAAAATTGCCTTGGTAGAACTAAGGGTCTGCCTTCTTTCTAATGTCAGGACAGCCTATTTTTGGAGAATTTTAAAGATGCTTAGGTAAAATTATCTAAATTAATATAAAATAAGAAAGAGGTTACGTCTTTCTTGTTCTTGTTAGCCTGGCGCTGTTCATGTTAGATAAATGAGAGTGTTCCTGATGAAAGGTAAGAGAGTGTATTTTCTCAATTAAAAAAAAAAAAAGTGGGGAAAGGAGGGAGAAACCCCCTCTCGTGTTCGTTAAGTAGCCTTAAAATAGTCCTGCCATCTCACTTCAAGAGAATGGAAAGGAAAATTCTTTTTGAAATAATTTGAGTTTATTTTATATAAAGTAGAGTTGAAAGACAAATAGTTTCAGCTGTGAGGAGCAAATCTAGGTATGATTCTTGTCAGACTTGGCCAAAACTGACTGGTAGTAAATAGATTATTTCAAAGCAACGTGCTGTTGTATTTCTGTTCGTCTTCGCTGAAGCAGGCAGAGTTTGACTATTATGTAGTCAGTTAACATTCCTGACGTTCCCTGACAGCTTAGGTGTGTATAATTTAGAACAAGAACCTGTTAATACTTAGTAAGACATGTGAAACTATATACGTGTAGTTCTAGGAAAATGTTCCCTCGTGAGAAGAATTCATACAATTCATTCTCCCACAAGGTAGCCGCCTCCGTTACAGAACATTTCCTTAACTGTTGCACTTAAAGCTTCACGTTCAGCTTCAAAATCCCCTTTTTCAAAACTGCTTGCCCAAGAGCCCATTGCCATTTAGGAGAGCCATACCTTTGAGCAACTGAAAATGCTGCCAACTCCTTTAGGAAGTGTGGATTTGAAATTCCAGTTTGGGTCTATGTCTGTAAGTAAATGCGATTGTGCGTCAACAGTGATAAAATGGGTACTGGCCTTTTAGAATAGTAGTGTTTTACGTTATTAGTGAGCTTCGCTGTAGAACCTGGAAGCAATTAATGGTGCACCAACCCCTTACAGGTTATGGAAACTGAAGAAACAGCTCGATCAGCCTTGAGCTGGATGCAGAGTTCACAGCGGGGATAAAAACCCCAAATTCTGCAATTCGGCTTACACTGTTGCGTTTTTACTGTGATGAGCATGTACCTAATAGTTGATGGGTGCAGTTTATTCTTGCCTAGTTACGAAGTCCTTGTGGAGTCCTCGGGACTGTATAATTTCTGACTCTGTGCTACTCCGAGTCATCAAAAATGAGGCGGTTTTTCATTATTATTATGTCCTGTTTCTTCTGAATTTATTCTGATGCTTTAATGCAACAAAGTGTTCTGTTGAGTTCTTTAATCACGTAAAGTAATGAATGTTTCAAGCACTGCTAGATTTTTTCTTTTTTTTTTTTTTTTTTTTTAAAACCTGTGTGGATGCAGAATTAGTAAGACTTAAAATCAAGTCCATCTAAGGAAAGGCTTAAATGATAAAATGTATTGCAATAGTAACTGTCTTGCCAGTTTTCTTCTGGTTGCCTAAGTCTTTTAACTGTAGCTCAAAAATCCGGAGCAAGTATTTTGGCATAGCAGAGTTTGTTGTAAGGAAGATTTAATAGCTTGTTATGTCCTATTTCTATAAACAGAAGTCATTTAGAGTTCAGCAGATATATTTAGAATCAGCATTTGTGCTGGTAGTTACAAGCTGAATAAAATAATCTTTGAAAAGCTCAATATACAGAAGGGAATATGCAAGTTCAAATTTACCTCGCAACTCATTCTCTTTCAAGAGACTTAGGCATATTTGTAAATACTAACCTACAAAATTGGGAATCACATTTACTATTCTATTTACAGATCTTTTTAATAATGAGTTGAAGTGTTGTGTGCAAACATTAGCACTTTTAAGAGAGTTTTATGGTTGCTGCTGTACAGTAGGTCTGCTCCTGCACTCTTTACCTCGGCAAAATTCCCTAATCTTCAGAGAGGAAGATTTCTCTGTCTCCGAGAGTGCAGTGTCAGGCCCAATAAAATGGACGGCCAGAAGCTCTGGAGAGGTCTGCTGTACTTTGGGCCAGTTTGGGTCAAAACATTAATAGGAGTTTACATTGGGTGATTTGTAATCTAACCTGTGATTTGCTGACTTCAAGGTCTGCATAATATCTGGAAAACATATGCAAAGTCAGTTTGAGATACGAGTTTTATAGCAAATAGTAAATTAAAACCATAGTGACCTTTTGGTCTTGCTGATCATGTGCATAAAGATGTTCGTCTGTTGGTCTGTACTAATCACAGTAACAGGGCTCTTGCTCAGGGGATAGCAGGCGCGAGCAATACTCTTGTATATTTGTTCTTTCTTCTACTGTGGTTTTTATTGAGGAGATTTTGCAATTGAAATGTTTGTAGTCGCACCTTGATGCAATTTTTGCATGTTCTGCTTTGGAAAAGATAGTAGTCCTTTTCTTACGAAAAAGGGTTCTCTCAGTGGTGCAAATAGACATCAGTGCCCTAGTTTAAATTTCAGTTGATATTTCTGCCCTGATTGCTGGCCCTGGCCACGGTGGGAAGTCTGATAATTTCTGCTGTATCATTTCTGGTATAGATTTTGCCAAACACTCCGGAGTTTGAAAACTATTAGTTAAAAGCATGCTATGTGTGGCGCTTAAATATCTTTTTCCTCCTGTGTTTTAACACAGTAACAACTGTTGTCTCTTCCTCTGTATTAAGTGCCCGTGCTATCAGCGTCCCAAAAAATGTCGCCTAATCGTGTGAGCACCCCATCATTGAAGAAGTATCTTGCAAGGATTGTTTTGCAAATAACTAAAACCTTCATTTTATATTCCTGTATCTAAACAGGACATTCTTCAGTTTTTACCATGTTTGAATTTTGATTGTTTCAGTGAGCATTAGAGAAGTTTTCAAGTAGGTGGTTTTTTTTAAATGTCATTACTGAAGAGAGAAAACGGGAGTACTGTTGTTTTCTCATGTTACTTACAGAGATTATAAAATGATACTTTACAGGGTTTGTGGCTGTTCATCCAAGTGTCGGAAACGTGAAGTTGTATACACAAATGAGAGTCACATCGTGCCCATTTGTCCCCTCAGTAAACTGGTGTATTGAAAAGGACTGGCCACGTAGCTGGCTGTTGGCAAATCTGGGAACAGAACCGAACGCGCTGATAGCGTTTCCCCACTTTAACTACGTTGGAAGTCTACTTGTTGGGGAAAATGATACGCTGGTCCCAAATGATACGTATGATGTGCAACACAAAAGATTTCCTGTTTTCAGTTTATGTGACATGACCTGTGGGCTGAAGAAAACATCACTGAGAAAGTGCTGTATCTACGTATACAAGTGTGCCTATTGATACGTTATTTTTCTAAGATTTTGCTGAGTAAAGCTATTTCCATACATAAGTGTTTTGGCCATCTGCAACTGCTTGTCAATGAGCCTGGTTTGAGAACACTGGTCGTAATTGTAACCTCAGGAATGTGTGACCAGCTCGCGGCCAGCTGTGCATGCCCTGACTTTTCCCAGGTGTTAAGATACATGGCCACTTTTGTTCACTTTAACCAATGGGGCTAAATACAGTCCTTGTTTTTCTCCACCTTGTATTAAACCTAAAAACTGCTGGGTTTTATTATTTTTTTAATATGTCGTAGCAAACAACTAGATGAAGTTGTCCGTGTTGTTTAATTATTGTGCATATGTGACGCAGTGCGCTGCATCTGTATGATGGTATGTATTTAGAGAAATACAAAAAAGGGTCCTCAGTGTGCCGTGGTCTTGCTATAAATTAACAGTGCTGACCCTGCAAATCATGCAAATGCTCTTTCTTTTGTTGTTGTTTGGAAAAGGTTTTACTTCTGTTTCAATAGCATAGGTATTTGTGCAGTTTAAGCCCCCTCAGCCAGAGTGCGTTTGGCTACATTTTCTAATCGGTTTTATTTTAATGATCCATTTCATGATCGTAGGAACTAGCTGTCTTCTGCATGGGAGCCTAATTGGAACTCCAACCTGGAGTTGCCTGCGTAGGGGGTTTTGTATTTTGTCTTCAGCTGCGCGGCATTTTCTTTACTCGTGTAGCATTTTCTGTATTCAAGGTGAGGCATGAATATCTTGAAAGCCGTACATATGAGCACGGGTCTCCTCCTTACAGGCGCTGGAGGGGGAGAGCACTTCTAGTAATCACGAGGACAATATTTGCTCCGTGGCCTGTGACACTCTCTTTAGTCAAGTAAAAAGTGAAAGCACGAGATTAACTTACGGGCACGATAACTTGCACGGTGTGGTTGTTATAAAGGAATAAATCCGCCTCTCAGGTCACTGCTGTTGGATCTTATTTGCCAACACGCTGACGTGATCTCCGCATGGTAGATATGGACGAGAAATGAGTTTGTAACTTAGACCGATTCTTTGTATGGTCAGAAAGACACGCGTTATCCCTAAAAGTAACCTACCTGTTCGGATCGGTTTCCATGGAATGAACTCAGACCTTCAAGCAGAGCAGGTCTCCGTCTTCTGTAACAAGTTCATAAAGTACGAATTTCTGCCTTTTGTGGCCTTTCAAAGACCTTGCACTGTTGGTTTTGGTCATCTTTCAACGTAGTAAGGACACACAGATTCTAAACCAGCGCTGGGGTTTTCCTAAGTGTTCCGAAGTCAGTGAGGGATGAGCACATGTGAAAACTTGGTGTGTGCCTAAATGCTTTTAAAAAATCTCGTTCTTAGGGACTCAGAAAAGCTCCTTTAATCTTGAAAGCCGGTGAAAAATTAGACTCCTAAACGCTTGCTTAGCCCTTGAGAAACGTACCAGAACGGTTTGGGGAGGAGGAGCGTATCACACCAATCCAGGGCTGAGACCTGCTTAAACATAAACTCGTAGCAAGACAGGTTCTCCCTTACAGCTGCAATGGTATGGAGCGCTCTCGCGTGACGCTCTTGCGTGAAAGCCTGAATGACGTGCTTTTTTAAGGGTGTTTTTGTAGTCGAAAGTACTGGTCTGTGAATCCTCTTTAAAAAGCAGGGACCGTCCACTCTTCACCAGAGCACACGGGAGAGCTGATAAGACCTGGGGTAAAACCGCATGGCACAAATAACTCGTAAGTGATTTGTGCCTCTGACCGACGTCTCTCCAGTGAAGACTCCCAGATATGTACCAGCCTTGCGAGATTCCTGCAACCACCGGTCTTCGGTATTTCCTGTGAAACTTAAACCTAATGTTCGAAGTCTGCATCAGCACTGAACTATTCTGTCCTTTGTTTTCTGTTCGTCAAGGTGGCTTTTCTCGTTAGCATAAATCACAAAGCTCCTGCAGCAGTAGCGTTGCCCATATGATATACAGCATCTCTGCTGTGGCCAAGGAATATTTACAACCCAAAATGCTCTGCTCTGCCGGATTTGGAGAAACCTTTCGTTGTTTCTTCTTTCACAGTGTCTTGCATCCTAATGGGTAATTCATGTTATAAGACGGAACAAATAAGGCTCTTTAAGAGAAAATCATACAGAATGCCAGGATACTCCTATTATTATGCATGGCTGATGTGAACAAAATAAATTAGCCAAAGGTAAATAAAATGCACCCCTGTGGGCATTCAGAAGTTTAAAACCGATAAAAATATCTGCGGTGCTTTACAGAAGTTAAATGGCTCTAAATTGTGTGTAACCTAGCTGAAGAAACAAGATACTTCTGTGGGGTACGGATACATAATGTAAACAATTTCAAAGAGTATTTGGCAGTCTCTTGGAAGTTGCTCCCAATGCTTTCGGTTCAATGGGAGTGAAAAGCTATGGTCCATTATAGCCTCGCTTGATGTTTTACTTTGGAGGAAGGAAACTTGGAAGCAAGTCTGCATTTTTTTTTTTTTTTAATTGCTTAAAGGTGACAATGGAAAAAAGGAAGATGAGCTGCATGCTCATATTTCTTCCTACCTGCTCATCTTCCTTAGTTTCATTGTTGCCTTTAACTTTCAGTCTTACTTAAGCAAAAAGAATTAAAATGCACACGCATATAGCTACTAACAGAAGATATATTAATATCTGTAATTGGCGACAACTGCTTACTTCATATATGAAAGAAACTGATCCGTACGCATGCTTTGGGTTCCTGCTCCTCCTCAGAGGTTGCTCTTGGAGAGGGAATAGGTATTTCTGACGCTATCTTCCTATCTGTGTATCTTTATAGTATTTATTTATTGCTATACCTGCTGAGATGATCTTGGATGCTTTCTTTATGAGGACTTAGGACTCAATGGGGTAGGAAACATTTTCTTCCTGTACGGCTTTTGAAAGATCAGTAAGAATTGCTGTGATGCAGTGCAGCTTTCAATCACGTTGCCTGCTGCTGCGTTTTCATCAGATATTGCGGGCTAAGTAGTATTAATCCGCTTAGTAGTCGGGTGGAAACCACAGGGAACAACTAGAAGTTGGTTTTTCCCCGCTTCCTGTAGCGGCATACGAAACCGGCTGAGCAGAGCTGTTAGCCTTGCTCCTGAGGGCTAATATAAATTAAAGGTCCTGAGCACTAGGGGTTGTTAAAATTCTCATAGGGCTCTTTATAAGATGTTAACCCCCGTGGTCTGGCCAGGCTCCAAACGGGGTAATTACATTCTTCCTACCTAAATTCCCCCTGCAATTGCAATTCGATGTGCTGGTATTCCTCACTTCCTCTCCTCTGCCGTGCCCCGTGGAACAGTTGTTGCATTTCATCCCAGAGGTACTTGCTTTCAGTGACTGATGGAGTGATCTGTGTGTACAGTCTATAAAGTGTTTTAAGAGCCTTTTGGATGAAATGTAATTTATGATGCTTAATTTTTTTTAATTACCTGCTGTTTAAAATGGACTAGGTTAATCTGAGCCCTGAATGCGTGTGAACTGTGCGAACCGACCCGGAATGAGACAGCATCGACAACTGTTCTCGTTCCCCGTTGAACTTCTTCCCAGGGGATTTTTAGACAGAAGAAGTAACAGACCAAACGAAAAATACAGGAAGGCTTTTCCAAAGGGTTCATTACAAAATGGGAAGAATATGAACTATGTAGTAAGGCTAATGTGATTTTTGCCTCAATTGAAGTACATATTGAAGTGTGTGTATATATATATATATATATACATACACAGACACATATATATAAAAAATGTTCCCGCTGCTTAGGCATTCTGTTGTGACTTTTAAGAGCAGCATCTAAACACTCGTGTCCTAAAAGTTACTCTTTTTCTACCACTTCTTATACTAGAAATGCCTTTTATTATAAAAGCACTATAATTTTTATTAAAGATCCTGCATGCTAATTGGAAGTAGACTAATTGTAAATTTAAGTGTTGCCTATAAGCAGACAGATACGGAGTTAGTACTCAACATTTAACAAGATAGTAAGGGAATATGTATGTGTCAAATACAGAGAGACTTCAAATGCAATGTTCTCTAAATACGGGATTTGCTTGTCATGTATTTGCAATACGGATAGGACAAGGCAATGCTGGGGGACATCTTTGTATTTAGTTTAACGTCAGCTTCTCTCGTCACTCACGGAGTGACTCATACGGAGCCTAACTGTACTTCGTAGGAAATCTTTGTACAGACACTGACCTGAACGAACGGAGCTTTTCTTTCATGACATCACTTAGTCTGCTCTCTTGGGTGTGACAGGCCATTGCATTTCACTTGGTATTAGTGTCAAGCCTCAATATTTGTTTAGGTCGGATATTTCTCTCCTAGAACATAAGCACGTAGGCTACAGGTCGAAACAAAAGATCACCGTTCCTCTGTGCCCCGGTGTCCTCACTAACGAAGTGAGCTCTCTCCAGGCGGTCTGAGCCGGTGAACGACTCGCCACGCTGCAGGGAAAGATGGAGATTTTGCAGGTGACTTGTCTGGCAGCCCAGGAAATGTATTTCCAGTCCCAGATGGCAAAAAGCAATACATGACCCTACGCAAGTCAGTATGATGCACTACCTGTGCTCCTGAGGGGGTCCGTAGCGTGGCTTTCGGAGCCGGTGCAGATCTCCAAGCGTCTTGAGCCCTTCATCCGCCAGTTGCTCTCTGGTGCTTCTGAGGAAGGTTGACAAAGCAAAAACAGCCAATCAGCGAACTGAAAAAACTCTTCTTTGTCTTAAAAAAAAAAAAAAAAAGAAAAGAAAAAAAAAAAGAAAAAATTGTCTACTGTGATACAGTAAGTTTGAAAGCCTGAAGCTTAAAATGTCCTCGCAAGGGCTTTAATTGTGTTTCAGTGGAAAAACTACACTATTGTGAACATGAGGTATCTTTTTCTTTGGCCTGAGATGAAAGCTGAAATAAATTTCCGTAAATATTTGACACCAAATTTAGCTTAATGTGCTCTACTGCTAGAAAGGAGCCTATACTAACTACATAGCCAGATGTTAATGTGAGTTATACCTATATAATCCCATCTGTAAGTGTGGCTTTAATGGATTTTAACTTGGAATAGGAAATTTAGTTCTCTTGCCCGTGATCAGTTCGGACATCGTCTTACCTAAAAACAGTTTACCATTTAGGACTGAAATAAGCTATTTGTATAGTTTTAGTACTGTAACCTTTAAGAATGTGCTTTTTTAATTGCAATATATAATAGTAAATATTTGCATAAAATATGGCTGTGCTAAGAAGCATTTCTCTTATGATCATTCATAGTTAACATTACCGATGCAGTTTAAACGTACATTTAGTTTGTAATTCTATTACAGAAGGAAGTGTGTTATTTTTAATTAGTTTATGTGTAAGTAAATATAAATAGCTTTATTCATGCTGATGGTCTCCTAACAGGCACAAGAGCAATGTACACTTTCTTGCCATCAACTCTCACATGCGCTTGTGTTTTCTAAGCATCCTAAAGTGTTTATATGATTTTGTTTGAGCTTTGGCAAATCGGCGTCCTTTTACATTTTTTACTAGCTTCTGTTTCCAAGACGAGACACAAATTCTTGGAAACTTTCATGCAGAAACCCCCCCCCATGTATTCTAATACTATAGGAATATTTCTTTTCTTGAATAATATTTTTAGGTAAAGGTAGTCTGATAGAATAAGGCAGCAAAGGATTTATTTAAATGGAAGATGTTTCATAGCTAGATATCGTGGAGGTCCATACCCCACAATTTTGTGCATCTGTGATCTTTCTAGCTTTTCTAGTTTTGTGTCTTTTTTTCTTTACCTGACACTGTGGTGTAACTTTTTAAGCATCTGTTTTCCGTTAATGTAAGTATCCGATTTAATTCTTCAGAAATTAGTATCAAAGAGCAATGTAGTAAGCATATCTATATTTTTAATTGGTTTTATTTCTGATTTTCTGTTCTCTTAGCAAAGAGTCTCTGCTGTTTGTCCTCCTCCCCCACCCCCATCAGACTTTATTCTTCTCCAGTAAATTCTCTCCT
>JAVKLA010000001.1:18807678-18819670 GCA_034782735.1 Sagittarius serpentarius
CCCCTGCCCAGCTGAGGAGGGGAGTGACAGAGCTGCTGTGGTGGGCACCTGGTGTCCGGCCAGCGTCAACCCACCACGCTGGTGCAGGAAGATAAAATGGCAAGTGCCTTTGGGGTTCCCTGTCGTTTAGAAAGTAAAGATTTAAGCTTGACTGTAAGAGGGCATTGCAGCAGTCATAAAGGAAAGCAAGTCTGGCATGAATGTATTTAATCAGTTGCAGAGTCAAGGTAATGATCAATAATGACTAAATACATTTGTAAACAGGTGCAAAACATTTTTTTTTTTCCGCTGCCTGGAGAGCTGCCACTGTTACGTGATAGCTTAATATTTCAGCTAGAACTACAGCTGGAAAGGCAATGGTATCGAGTCATTTTCATTATCCATTCTGTGCTGCTGAAATGAACATAGCCATGTCAAATAATACTCAGAGAAACTCATCAAATAGACTCTGCAAAAAGCTTTACAAAAAGGGATTTTTTTTTTTTTTTTTTTTTTTTTGGTACATGAGTGTACCTTTGTGGAAACCCTTCAAAAGAGCTCTGGGCTGCTGGTTGAGTTTTCAGGTAATATTTTTAAATCCGTATCGCTTGAAGTCCTGAGCTACAGCTATAAAAGGCCTTACCCCTGACCTTGTCGCTACTGCTGCTCTCTGATGTGGCAAGTGGCCTTTGAAAATGGACCACTCGCCAGGCCAGTCCGATACCAGCTTGTGACTGCTTTCCAGTATTACTGTTATAGCACTAGGGCTCTGTTGTAGATGCTGGATAAACTTGCAGCAGATCTGCAATCCCTAATCTAGGACAATTGGTGATAGTTGCTAGGCTAATGCTAATTAGAAAATCAGCAGTAATTTGTTTTCAAACTGCATTTCTTAGCTTCACTATGTTCACGCTACAGGCGCCTGGAAACATGTTCAGTTTTGATGCCATCATAATGTTGACTTAGCTTCTTGCTGTCACCACCCTATGTTCGGCGCATCTATTTTTAGGCATCTAATATCTATATGTCTTACAAAAACCTGCGCAGCAAAGGTTGTGGTATTCCTAAGGGTAGAAGGCGAGCAAGAAAGCAAAGGCACCACTAGCTAACTGAGGACTATTATTTTTAATTCAGTACAGCACGCATAAACAAACTTGAACAGGACCCCTTGGTGTAAAAGTCTTAACTAGAGAGGTTCTTAATAATAAATATTTCTTCTAGCCTTGGACTTTTGGACTTGGAAAAATATTTAATGTGCCAGTACTAAATATATATAATGTGGGTTAGCTTTCCACCAATGTTTTTATTTTCCCAGCTGTTTCTAAATGTTTGGTTCAACATACAACAATGTGAACATAATCAAACGTAAACATAGTGTTTTTAATGCAGTATATAACGTTGCCTTGTTTCTGAATTGTATTTCAGCTTGAATAGTATCATGTCAATACTGAGAAAACAGGATGCCAAAGCAGACAGTACTGACCGATTATCCAGGTATTTAGAAAACTCTAGTTAATTTTGTAAAGACAAATTTTTCCAAATGTCTTATGTTAGTAATAGATATAAATTATTACCTTGGAAAATCCATTCTGTATTTTAAATTGGATTACTGCTGGATTCAGAAGGATGAAAACCACTGCTGAAGTGTATCAGATTATTCATGGCCCGTAGGGGAACCGTGCGCTAGAGAAAAGCAGGTGTCTCCTTTCACTAGGAAGGCTTTCCATTACAGGAACAGGATTCAGAGTAACACGTGGATGCCGGCAGGATCCTAAAAATCTCTGCTTCCTGCTACTCTACGTCGTTTTTCAACCAACAACCCTTTGGCAAGATGAGGCACAATCGTGTTTACAGGAGTTTTGGACTTGCATAGCAAAACTGCAGTCTCTTTCAAGTCATTTTATTTTGGGCGACTGCCGCTTTTTGGTGATAATTTAAAAACTCACGGTTTGGGTTTTGGTGGTTGTTTGTTTGTTTTTTTTATTTTTACTGTCACTTCTTCGTTAACGCACAGGGTGTAGTGATAAAACCACGCAAACTTCTTTTAAGTTAACCATATTTAAATAATTTCTGTGCCTATCCAGTCGGCGAAGCCTGGGAGGTGTTGCAGTGGTGATGGCCTGTGAGGGAAGCTGCAAGGGTCTCTCGGTTTCCCAACCGTACGCTGCCCAGAACAGAGGAGTTCCCTGGGTCGTGGCTTTCCGAGAGCAACCATGGTAGACAGTGTACGAAGAAGAGCTAAAAGCACCAGATCCCTGTTGAGAGTCTGTCGGAGCTCAACGTAAAACAAATTGCGGGTGTCTTTATGGAAAGGCAAGAATTACCAAAAACTGCATTAAGGTCCTGATGGAAGGCTAAGAAGCTGGCAACCATACGAAAATACCTTGTGTTGCATGGCTGCTCTTCCTGTAGGTCTCGGAGATGACAATGATGTGTTGTGCATCCTTGTCCTGTCAAGGAATGATTCATATTTTCTACGTATTTTTCCCTTTCTTCTGTATGTTACATTTGAGGGGAGTAATTCTTCCAGAATTAAAGTGCATTTTGTCCTAAACCCAAGTGTCCGCCTGCAGAGGTTATTCTAGAATAGCTCTTTGGTAATGTTTTCTTCTGAAGGACCGTTTGCAGTTTGTCTTCTTGACAAGTAGCACTAAGTCTCTGCTATTAGTAGGCCACTTGCAACAGTGTTCTTGAAGCAATGGGGAGAGGGGTTATCACGTGGTAGTTTTTTAGCTCTAGGGATGGAAATTGAATTTTCAATTGAATATAGGATAGTTATTGCTTGGTGACAAACAGCTTCAGAAAAACAGGCAGATTGTAAAATGTTTGGCTCTCTGTGCTATGAGATTAGGTGTCGACAGCATTCCTCTGCGGTGACGTGAAGTCTCAGAGAAAACACCCTGGCAAGTTTTGGTCGAAATCGCAAAGGGCCGTTCAGAGACGGTGAAAATCCTGGGGGAATCTTTGCACTGGTATGGTCGGAGAAGAGGTGTTGCTTCGAGGTGAAGTATTGGGCTTGCCCCTGTCTTGACTTAGTTCAGGTTGCTTGATTTGAAATTGGACTTCCACAGACGGGGCCCCATTGCACCCCGATACGCTGCCCCTATAGGGTAGGTACGCTATTGTAAACTGTGTTGATGTGGAGGGAGGGGAAAAAAGGAGAGGAAAAAAAAAAGTTTTAGAAAAGGTATTGCAGTTTCCTACTGCTCTTGGAGCCAATTCACCTTCTGGAATACTACTTCCAAAAGCAAACGTTGTATTTCCATTATTGGTGTATCCTCACTGAAATGCTTAAGGTATTCTAAGTTTCTCATTCAGTTCTATGGTAGAGAATTTCTTTTTTTTCAAAGGCATCCAGTGGTGTAGGATCCTCCTGCTATAGCGGTGTGTACATTCAGTAGGGAACCTAAGTCAAGGCGTATAGAGCTAGTCAAAGCTAGCGAATCTTAAATACGCTGTGGAGTGCACATTAAAGGTTGGAGATTTTTTTTTTTTGAGTTTTCATCATTTTGCGGTATTAAGAAGTTATATTGCATATCTTGTGGTATTGCAGATATTTTCCTAAGATGTTTAAGTCACTGTGCTGTATTTGACAACTTCTTTGTTCTGAAATTTTCACGTATGCGCACGTATCTGCTGTCATACCGGCTTTAAGAGATGCATGTGCTTCTTGATGGGGTTTTTTTACTACCAATATTTTAACGCACTCCGGAAGGATGATTTTCTGTTGGTCGTCCTCCACTATCTTGAAGATAAGAAAGCTCACTAGTCGGGTTTTGTTGACGTTGCTTAATGATTCTCAAATCCGTTCAAAGGAACTTTTCTCAACTTTCTTTTCTATTGCTTCTTCATTTTACAGTGTACCAACAGGAATGGGAATGTTTTGGGATGCAGTTAATTAGGATAAAATTTTCTGTGTACAGAAATACTTTCT
Source organism: Sagittarius serpentarius (assembly GCA_034782735.1). Taxonomy (NCBI): domain Eukaryota; kingdom Metazoa; phylum Chordata; class Aves; order Accipitriformes; family Sagittariidae; genus Sagittarius; species Sagittarius serpentarius. The sequence continues at coordinate 18,811,592 of JAVKLA010000001.1, forward strand.
TTAGTTTTAGGAGTGATTACTGACTCGCCTGTTGCAGGGCAAGAGGAGGCAGTTACCCTGCAAAACCTCTCAAGTGTATCACCAGAAACTGCAGGAAGATGAGCAGCTATTTGTGTCCCCCAGAGCATCACAGTCGCCCAAAAAGAGCAAGTCTGGAGCATGTATTAGCTTTTAACCTACCTTTCACCATCCTGTGGTTGCGATAGTTTCAAATGTTTATACAATTTAATCTTGAAGGTAGACTTCTGCATAGTTCTGTTTTAAAAGCTAGCTGTGAATCAAAGTGTGAATTAGCATAACGCAAAGGATGCTGCTTCTCATTTCTTAACGCTACTGACGGGGTTAAGAACAACTACTGTAGCCAGAGGTACATTTCCAGACCTCAGCATTTCATGCAGGGTGTTCTCGTAAGAGGAGTGGAAAATCTTCAATAAGACTCTCTCAGTGACTGTGCCGTTGCTGTAGGATTGTCGTAATTGCATTGTGAAATCTTCAGAGAAGCTCTTTTACGCTTCGCTTTTTCATTAAGGTTATTTTCATTAGTGCCGTATTCTGATGACGATACGTATTTGTATCTGCATGACAGACTTAGAAAGGGTGGACTTTCTAAATAAGTAATTTACAAATATTCTATATTACGAATCAAAATCTAGGTATCTAGTGTTTTAGTTTTCAACAGGGAAATTATTAGATTAATTGCTGGTAAAGAGAATAACACTGTTAAGTCATCTGTGTATTATTTGAAATTACATCTCTGTTTCTTTGTACGGTACTTCCTGCGGCTCTGCTGTCACCAGTACAAATCATGTAGTCTGCTTTTAGCATCCGGCAATAGTCGGGGGTTTTTGGACAGTGGCGCAGAAGAGAACGGGGTATCCCTTTGGTCAGAGCGCACGTGTAACCCAGTCTGTGGGAGTTCATGCTCACAACGGTATGAGAAATACATCCTTGAAATATGCAACTAATTACGTTTATGATTAAGGAGTAATCATTCTACTATATGATACACAGGTTTAGTACAAATGTGAGTCGTGAGTGGCAAATAGACATTATCATCGTTTTCTTACAATACTTAACTGTAAGGCGAGTCGCATTTTTTTTGTTTACGTAGCACTATTCGGGGCAATGGCAACACGAATTCATTATTCTTCCATTTTTAGAGCAAGGCCTGCCCTGATGAGCGAGGCTGTGCATTAGCTGAGAAAAATCTTGTGTAGTTCTCGAGGGGTGCTTGGCCAACTGTCTCAGAATAGGGTCACTTAGCGCATTGAACAACACGAGAGTAAAACCGACAGAATTTTGCACTCTAAGAATAATTTAATATAATCATAGCCTGCTCTGGGTTGAACTCCTGGGTAGGAATGAGACTGTGGAGCAACGCCAAAGTTGGAGTTTCACGCTAAAGCCACTTCCCTACCCAGAGGTTTACGTGCGGTCAGACTTCCCTTTAATCCCAAATATGGGAGATACAAAAAAGGATTAAAAATATCCAACTAGAAATTTCAACCCTGAACAACCAAATTCCACTATCTTACTGACAGAGAGAGAGAGTGAAACTTCATTTTTACGTTAATGGGTGTACCCAAAGGCAAAGGAAAGCTGGGTGAGAACGGATATACAAAGAGCTCAAACCAGAATTCTAGACTCTTCTTTTCTGAATAGCAGGTCAAAGAAATGTTTGTGCGTTTCTCTCCAATTGCCTGTGTAGCTTTCTTGGTATTCCCAACTAAATTCCTGGGTTGAAATACATTTATTCGTAGTGATCTCTGTAGTGCGCTGAAGCAAGCCACCGTAATGGCAATATTCTCTGACATTCTTTCCGTGTGTATAGCATGAAGATTACTTCAGTATTTTAGCACAACTGAAATCTGGAATTGAAGAGTTTCATCTCACAAAATAGTAGTCATGAAATTCAGATTCCTCTCTGTGAGTCTGTCATTGAGTCCAAGGAGGGGTTTAGTCATTGTTTTACTGTTTGCTTAAATACGATCATCTGGACAGACAAAAGAAAGAGTCTCTCTGTGATTTTTTATTTATTTTTTTTTTAAATAATAATGACAGTAATTCTTCCAGTTATTCATGCTGGCCAAACATTATTGGTAAAAGGTCAAATAATTAAAAAAAAAAATAATAAAAAATTAAAGAACATAATTAGACTTTAAAAATTTCACTGGAAGTGTTTCAAAATTTATTTTTTTTTACCAAAAAAAAAAAAATCACAAAACATTCTTTACTGTCTGAAGCCCATGCAGCTCACAGAGTGGAGGGGTTATTGGAAGTCTCATGGCCTGGACCACCGATGAATGGTGAGAGAAGACTTAAAAATTAATTGGAACAAAGGATGAAAATGTTATTCCTCCTCCTATCTGGTGAACAAGTCTATACCATTCTCTTCTTGCCCCACGTAATATATAATAACTTAGTCCATGTTAGGTAGTAGTGCTTTAGTAGAATTATCCCATAGCTTGAGAGTGCATTCATCCAGGAGAAAAACACGGGGTTTAGAAGGCTTCCTGTGCACACACACAAAATAAACAACAAAAAACCGCACAGAAACCCAACCCTCCCCCCTCCCCCCCCCAAAAAAACCCCAAACCAACCAACCAAAAAAAACCCAACGCAAACCAAACAATAAAAATCAACAGCAGCACAACACAGTTGGGTAAAAGGGAAGCAGAACCAAAAGAATTTTGTGTTATGTAGTCAGACCTTTGTAGGACAGATTTGGTGTTGGGGATAACAAGATTTAGGCAGTTGTGGATCCTGACACAGGAATGTAGATGCTTGTGAGTGGCACCTATGTGTTAGACTTAACTATTTAAAATGTCTGGTTTGGATTTACTCTTTAAATGTTGTCAGGTTGTCGAGGTTTGGATTGAAAAGGGGATTTTCAGGGATGTCTTGTGGAAAATATTAATCCACTGTATCCCTCTCCTGTAATTTACAGTAGAGAGAGAATATTAATGCCAGAAGACTTTCAAAGATGCTGGTCCAAGAATATGTCACCTTCTCAAGTCCCAGAGGAAAGTTACCGGGTTACTTGTTCTCCAAAAGCTCATCCTGTTTGAGATAGCATTTGTCTGATTTTAGAGAAACAATAATTTCAGGTGTAAGATGGAGTTCAGTTATCTCATTAACTTATTATACTTTTTTCACGTCACCTTCTGGATATTATCTATAGGATATATGAAAGCTTACATTTTGTGTAGAATGTAAAATGTGTTATTCTGTTGAATAGAAGAAGTTTAAAGCCAGATGCCTCAGTGCAGTAGGAGGACCGTTTGAGGAGGGGCTTCTCAGATCCAGAAAACACTTACTTTTCTGTCATCATTTCAGTAATAATCAAAAACACCGGCGATTCAAGGTGCCTGACTCTTATTTCCATGTTAACACCACACAACCTCGACTTTTACCAAAGTTTCACAAGCTTTTAGGAAAGCAAGGATTGATGCAGTTGTGCTCTGCTTTGGGTTTGGGCGGGGGAGTTGTTGGATTTTTTTCTTTTTCCTTTTTTCCTTTTGTTATGATAAGTATTTGGCTTTTACAGAAGAAAATTTGGCCTTAGCTATAAGTGCCTACATATCTTCAGTAACTCTGGAAACGTTTCCTGAAATGCTGTTAAGTGAAGTGTATCTAATTTTACTATGGTTACAGATCAAATGCGAAATAAAAGGTCTGATAGTGGTAAAGGTTATGGAGGCAATACAGCGAAGTGCAAGAGGCGCTTTGATGGAATGACAACTCTCTGATTTGGCTTTCTGTTATCATTGCATCATACTTGCATGGATGGATGGGAACTGCTCCAGACATGAAAACTTTGTGCTTTGGCTCAAGAAAGGGACAGAAGGTCATTCTTGAAATGATTCCCTTTGAGCTTATCTCTTTCTATTTCAATTTTTCCGTTTCTTCCTGCTTGTTTCAATTTGTTTAGCACTCTTGAACAGGTGAAGCACATAGGAGAGATGAGGGCAGGCTGAGGGAGCTGGGGCTGCTCAGCCCGGAGAAGAGCAGGCTCCGGGGAGACCTTATTGCAGCCTTCCAATACCTAAAGAGGGCCTACAAGAAAGATGGGGAAAAGCTTTTTAGCAAGGCCTGTTGCGACAGGACTAGGGGAAATGGCTTTAAACTAAAAGAGGGTAGATTCAGACTAGATATAAGGAAGAAATTTTTTTACAATGAGGGTGGTGAAACACGGGCACAGGTTGCCCAGAGAGGTGGCAGAAGCCCCATCCCCGGGAACATTCAAGGCCAGGCTGGACGGGGCTCTGAGCAACCCGACCTAGTCGAAGGCGTCCCTGCCCATGGCAGGGGGGCTGGACCAGGTAGCCTTTAAAGGTCCCTTCCAACCCAAATGTTTCTATGATAAGACAATATTCTGAAAGAGAAAGTTTTAAATCATTTCACTGACTTCAAACATCAGTTCTGCCTCCATGAGTTTGCAAGAAACAACCCAGAAAAGTTGCAGCTACTAAAAGCACAGAAATAGCCTTCCAAACACTGAGTTGACTTGTTTACTATGTGCTTATTTTCTTTTTATATTGTACCCGCTGATAGTAGTAACTCCTATCTAATAGAAACATCCCTTCCCGCACACCAGGCCGGGCCGTTCCCAGGTTGCGTGGAGGTTGTCCTCCGGGTCTGAGTTCTCCTGGGCCCCTTCGCCTTTCAGAGCAGCTTTCCACCATGAGCTCGCCTGCCAGCTGCTGAAGCAAGCCAGAAGCCCAGGGCTGCTCTTCTGCTGTTTTGCCTCCCTCATTTCCCTTGCCCTACAGTCTCGCAGTCGCGACAGCACGGTCACCCTCAGTCACCGCGTTCCTATCCAGGTGCGAGTGGCAGAGGCAGCGGAAAGGCTCTGCCATGCAGCTCATCCCACGCCCGTCCCCAACATCCTCCAGAAATCTCTTAGGATTGCTGGTGCCCTGCTGTGTTGCCCTTCCAGCAGGTGCTGGGGTGGTTAAAGTCCCCGCGTTAACCTGTGACCGTGAAGTTTTGGCTCGTTGTTTAAAGGAGGCCTCCTCATTTCTTGATCAGGTGTTCCGTGACAGATACCCACCGTGGCTTCTCCCTTGTTGGGAGACATCTCTCTGATCCCAATGGCTCTGCAAATCCTTGGAGAATCCCGATTCCTCCCGCGCCTTTCCCGCTATGCGTATGGGCACTGGAGATGGACCCGATAGCTTTGCGGCTTGCTCAGGGGCAGTACCCCCGATCCGTCCATGCGTACTTCCTCTGTTCCCGCACTCACTAGGGGCTTGGACTCCACCCCTCAAATAACCCATTTAAAACTCTGCTGGCAAGGATGCTCTTGGCCGCTTTGTCAGGTAGATCCCACCTCTCCCCAGCAGTGCTCACCCTCAAAGAGGGTCCTGTCATCACAGAAACCAAAGCCCTGCCTGCAACCAGCCGCGCAGCCAGCTGCTGAGCCTCAGTAACCGCAAAGGAGGCGTTTACAGCACTCTTGCTACTTCTCCCTGTCAGAAGAGCGCCTTGCTCTGCCTACGTAAGCCCCATACAAACGCGGTTTGTCTTTAACTGTTTAAATGAAACTTTAGTACTTTTTTTTAAGAAACCACGTATGAGTCGGTGTCACTTCTAGAACCGTGCAGAACCTATGTAGGTCAAGCACGTACGGAGAAGTCCGGTCCTCGTCTGCGCGTGGTGGCACATTTGGGAGAGAAGCTGGCTTTTGCGGCCTGGCTTCCTTGCTGCTAAAGTGCTAAACCGCGTCGCCTTGCCTTTGGTATGTGCCTTGTACGGCAGGGACCGTTTCTGCCTCTCTGCGGACGAGTAGACAGAACAAACTGTGAGGCTTGTGGAGCGGCGTTCGACCAGCCGAGGCTGATTCGACCTCGCCAGCTCTTAGCGAGAGCGGCTCAAGTGCTCGGCCCTGGGCCACTGACGGGCAGGCCTACATCCAACTCTTTGCTGCTGCATCTTGACTGTTGCCCTCGCGTCGCGTAGATTATGCTTAGCGCAGATACGTCCGTCTAGTCTGTAACGGCGTATTCTACTTACAAGCAGCTTTGAATTTTCGTTGTGAAAATACAGCATCGGGTACGGTTACAAGAGCTTGATCTCAACCGAGAAAGCGTTCCACCCTTCCTGTTATTGTGATGGGCAGGATCTAATATGGGTAACTTCCAAACCGTGGTCTAAGCAAGCTGTGGGTGTACTGGCGATGTTGGTGTTTACTGTAAGCTGGTGGAGAAGGTGTTGCTAAATCTCTGAGTGAGATCCATGGCAGTGCTGCCAAGGAACATTTGCCTTCCAAACCAGAATTAGGGTCCGTGGGAGTGGATCTGGAAAAGCCTCATGAAGGCTGCATGGCCAAAACGGAGTAATCGCATTTTGTTCTAACTAAGCTCCTTCTTAATCACAGTCGAGAGAAATTTGTGGAACCAATTTTCTGTTGGTTTTCAGCTGAAGATCTGCAGTTTTTAGCCACATCTAATCCAAACAACTGACGCCGAGAATCGCGCTGTACCTTCTATAGACATAATTTGTTTTGACATCCACTCGAAACCAGAAAAAAAGGAAGAGGATTGTCATGTGTGGTTATGCGGTAGTAACAATCAATGCAGCTGTAGTCAGATGAGATCTTGTACAAGTGCGGTGGGAGATTTAAAGAAGTGGGCAGTCACGGACAGCTACAGATTTCTGAAGCATTTTCTAAAGGCCAGTGGTCTTCGCACAAGCACACAGGTAAAAGGAAGGTAACAGGAGTGTCACTGTCACCAGAAGAAAATGGTGGTAAAAGGCACAGGTCTGCGTAGGATCTGTTACCTGACCAGTACCTTGCTGTCTAGAATTTGTGGTTAAGACGGAAAAGGTCTTTTACTGAAAAATACCTTTTTAAAAATTCGTTTAAATGTTGCTGAGACTGCTGTTTTTAAATATAAATAAGGAAATGGATCTCTTCAGAAGTTTTCAATGAGGATAAAGTCCTAAAAGGCTAGGTTTTTTCCTGGATATTTTTTCTTGGAATCTGAAAATCTCTATGCACTTTTTTAACCTTACAATTAATGTTTTCATGAACAAAGAAGGAGCTTTAAAAAAAAAGAAGGAAAAAGAGAGTTTTAACAGCAGATAAAATTTTTGACAAGCAAAGAAACCTAAGATGATAATTGCTTTTGGGCTTATCGTTTTGTGGCAACTAGAGCTTGAGTCTAGATCTGAGTTGGTTGATAAGGAAAGTTGAGACAGTTGTTTGGGAACAAGAAGGGTAAGATGCTTATAGAAATCAGAAAGGAATTCTGTGAGGGTGCTGCAATAGTATTTCCAGTTTAAATAAGATATTGGAAACCTGAAGTTAAAAGGCATCAGTACAAAAGAGTAGATTAATGAACGAGCAAGCCACAAGTTATACGTGAAAGCTAACAAACAAAAGGTGAGGCAAGTCGCCTGAGAATATTTCGGAAACAACACAGTGGCCACAAAAGGGAATATTTTGGGCAGCTGCCTTCTCTATCTCCCTGGGAAAATGGTGTAACCATAAATGGGATGTGCTGTCTGAGTGGGTGCCAGGTAACAACTACCTCTGGAGAAAAAAAACAAGCAAACAAAATCAGGCTAAATAAATTTTATTAGTTGGATTTGTCGAGTTTGTTGGCAACTGTTGGTACGTAGCGCTGTGAGGACTCAGATCCATGAGATCTGAGTGCAGGTCAGCGTATGGAATTCTGATGCTGCGGCTGCGTATTGCGATGTGACTTTACAGGAGTGCTTCTGCATTGGGGAAAAGCCCAATTTCACTGTGCTTTTAGAATAATTCCTGTCTAGAAGGAAAATACTCTGTTGCGACCAAGTTATGCTGCTGTTAGTTGGGGTAACCCGTGCTCTCTGGTACCTCTGGGCGTACAGTGATCGCTACTGGAATCCTACGGGATTTGTTGTTCCACGCTGCGATGGGTGGGCAACGCAACTGAACAGAAACCTCCGGCCATCTAGTCGGGCGAGGCTTCTGCGTATTGTGGTAGGTGTCCCCTATAGCGGGGAAGCACCGGGCTTGGGGGGGGGGGGGGGGGGGGGGGGGGGGGGGGGGGGGGGGGGGGGGGGGGGGGGGGGGGGGGGGGGGGGGGG
>JAVKLA010000001.1:18821114-18860378 GCA_034782735.1 Sagittarius serpentarius
CCGTGGGAGGGACCCCAGGCCGGAGCAGGGGCAGAGTGAGGAGTCCTGCCCCTGAGGAGGAAGGAGCGGCAGAGACCCCGTGTGAGGAACTGACCGTAATCCCCATTCCCCGTCCCCCTGCGCCGCTGCAGGGAGGAGGGAGAGAAGACCGGGAGTGGAGTGGAGCCAGGAAGGAGGAAGGGGTGGGGGGAAGGTGTTTTAAGATTTGGTTTTATTTCTCATTATCCTCCTCTGAACTGAATGGTAATAAATTAAACTAATCTCCCCAAACGGGGTCTGTTTTGCCCGTGGTGGTAACTGATCTCTCCCTGTCCTTATCTCGACCCACGAGCCTTTCGTAATGTTCTCTGTCCCCTGCCCAGCTGAGGAGGGGAGTGACAGAGCTGCTGTGGTGGGCACCTGGTGTCCGGCCAGCGTCAACCCACCACAGCTGTAAAACATCTAATGTTTGCGAAGAACAGACCTTTTCAGTTTAAGCATTCTTATGGTGGAGGAAGTCAAAGTTTAGCAAATGCCTCCAGTATCATCCTGGATTTGGGAAGCTAAAATCTTTCTTTCTGTCTTGAGTACATCCCATCAAATGGCTTAACTCCTTTAAATTTCAGTTTTTATATTAAGCTCAGTTCCTTGAAGCAGACCATCCTTTGCACATGACTGCTTTACATCGAATGTTACACCTTACGTGATTTCAGTATCTCGTTCTGTTTGTGTTGCAGTTGTCTCCCAAACTGCCTTTTTTCAGTTTTGTGGAAGCTGTCTACCAAGTAATGCTTCCGTAATGCTTTCCCAGATACTCTTCCCATACCTTCGTTGTTGTTAAGGGCTTTTGTTAATTTTCCTGGTGAAACATGGAACGTAAGGTGCGTTCTCTGCCAAAAATGAGCATTATGATGCTTTTCTAACCAGAGATCCTAACCAGATCTCACCCAAAGGTCATACAGCATTCACCAGGAGTAACAGAAAAGACAGTGCTGAGCCAGGGCTTGTCCCTCTGCCTTTCCACAGGCAGGATTCGTTCGAGCTGAAACCTTTCAGCTGTTGAAGAGGGATTGCCTTTACTGTTACAGACTCAAGGTAGTATGATAAATACAATGGAAAAGCAGCAGGTTTGAAATGAAACTTGGTTGTTGACTTGAAAGTGAAAGGCGTCTCTATAGGGAGAAAAGGTAATAACAGCTTTTAGGGTCACTGGTTACTTTGGATGCATAATTAGATTTAGAGTGCAAATAGCCTCTAGGTTAAGAACTGATGCATCACAGGTTGACTCATGGACACGAAGCTATTTTATTTTCTCCGGAAACTACTGTTTTGAAAGCATGCATGTGAATGATGCCCACTTCTGAAGAAAAGGTACGGTCTTTCCTGTAGCCTCAGAAAGCCTTAGCGGTCAGGGCTGGTGAAAGTCAGCCAGGTTTACGCCCAAAATGCTGCCAAGCTCGTTGCTGACCTTGACACCACATCTACAGAGGGACTCAAGGCTTGTTGTCGTTCATGCTTCTGGAGTACTGAAAAAGAGACTGTAGAATACCCACTGTAGTCATTCTTCAAACCTCAGGTTCACCCTGTCCAAGCACCAAAGAGAATGATTCTGCTTAATTTATCAATACGCCTAGTAATAAGTGCAGTAGTTTGCTGTTGAATGAACTGTACGTTAGCACTTCTCCATTGCTTTTTTTCCACAAGATTGCTTCAGCAGATGCTGGCACTATCACTTATTTTGCGATTGTTTAGAAATAGCTAAGGGTGAACAGAGCCGTACTTCTTGCCTATTCAAATTCAGAAGTTGGCTGCAGCCCTAACTTCTTCCTTTGGATCTCGTCAGGGCTTTTATAAACTAAACAGGAGAGAGAACTAGCGCTTTAGTGTTTCCAGAGCTTGTTAACATCTTTATTTTTATGGATTCAAACATGCTACACATGCATTTCAAGGGAGAGTTACGGCCTTGCTGCTTGCAGGGGAAGATTGCACAGAGAAGCAGACGCAGTCACATTAGTAATTTACTGAGTGGTTCTCTGCCATGTGTCTTGGTATTAAATCAATGTACAGATATCTACTTGCTGTAGATACCATCGCTGGGATGAAGCTAAAGTGCAAGCACACGGCTAACTTGGGTCAGTTAAAACAGATAGCTAAGGTTCTTTGTGACATTTTTGCTGAATTGCATAGGCACAGTGTTGTTTTGAAATAAACTTGTCACGTAAAGCTTCTAGTTAGTGCCTTCCATAACCTACTGTTTCCTAACTTTTAAAAATTATTATTCACTACTTCTGGTTATTAAGTTTGTCCATCCGGTACTTCACATTACAGTACCCTGCTTTGTCTTGCTGTAACTTTAACAAAATGTAACTGCCTGGACTGAACTGTCCAAGCCTAGTCTCAGGCTGATTTCTTTTTCAAGACATTTAGCCAAAAGAGCTCATTCGCATCCAAGAATGAGTCAATTCAATAATCTCCCGGATTAAAAAAGAAACCACCCAAAAAAACCTACCAAAAAAACCCAAAATGCCAATGAACAACCACAAAAACCAAACCTAGACCCTACAGAATCGAGGAAAAGCTACCTAAAGCTGTGAATGGATCTGGCCTTTAGTTGTTCCTTTGAAATCTGCTCATATTTAGCAAAACAGTACGTCTGTGAAAAATTGCAGTTCGCATATGCTTAGTGGTGATGACTTCTGGGTCAGCTGTTAAATTCCCCAAAGGCTCCGTTTGAGCATATTGGAAGGTTCCCCCACCCACCCAACCCGCCGCCGCCGCCGAGCCCGCGGCGTTCGGCAGAAGCAGGATGCGTTGGATCTGGTTAACGGGCAGGAGGGCGATACGGCAGCGGGGGCTGTTCCTCCTGCGAAAGGGGCCGTGGGGCAGAGCGCGGAGCGTGCTGCGGGCTGGGGATGGATGCGGGCTGGGGTGGGATGCTGTGAAAAACGGGAGGGGGAGCGCTGCTTGAACCACGGTGCAACTGGAACTGGGTAAGATGTGTAGGGGTAGAGGAGCGCTGGCAAAGGACTGGTTCATGTTGGGAGAGGAGGAGCTGGGCGGTAGAGCCAAGAGGAAGAGCTGAAGCAAAATGGAGATGAGGGACTGCCCCGTTGGAGGTGTGCACATGCGTCTCGGGGCACTTGAACGCCGCCTTGGGAAGCTGGATTCTACCTGTGTCGCGCCCGTAGGGTTCTTAAGATGTCAGGCAAGGAAATGAGGCTGTTTATTTCTCAGAAATTATCGCTTGTTGCATATTTCTGGCTTTCTGGGTACCCAGCTTAACAGTGAGATTTTGAGCTCTTGGCACACAAGGCACTCATGGACGCTGCTGAAGCCTCTAGGACCTGAGCCTTGGAAATAGAAGGACGTAACCGTAAGAACTGAACGAATGCTTGACATCTCAAATTGACTGTCAGTACACGCATTCGTTATGAATCATTCAGCAGCTAAAATCAACGGGATCAAAGCACAGCGCGTGTTCCGCGAGTAGCCGCTTCTATGCGAGGTCAGTATTAAAAACACGGGAGCCAGGACTGCTCTACGACAGTTTCAACTCTGGCAAAATATGAAGGACACCTACTGCATAAAATTTCCATGGAATAAAATTTATCTGGACGTCGAGATGGGATGCTGGTTGGAGTAGATGCTTTTGGGAGTTCTTATTATTTCTTTTCTCAGTTTTGGTTTATTTTTCTTTTCGCCCATACCAGCAAAAAAAAAAAAAAAAAAAAAATGCCATCGCTTGCGCACTGCATTTGTGCAGGGTACAGTTATTACTAGGCAGCCGATGATGTCACTTATGTGGGGCTGACTGAATTTGCATCAGCTTTAGTTTAGCTATTAGGGGTAAAAATAATCACGCGGGTGTTGTGTCGGGACTTCGGTTGCAGACGGGGAATACGTTCTGTTTGCTCGCAGCTCCAGAATCCGTGCTGCCGCATCTCGGTGGCTGCTGCTATGTGAACTGACCCAATTAAAGCTAGTGAAGCTCTAACTACCTGGTGTACAGCGGAAGTTCGTTTGAAGCCTCTGAACCGTTTATGAGGCTTTTGGCGTGCCTCGTGCAGAGAGATAGTATTGATAGTTCTAAGGAGCAGGGGCTATCTGGTGCCTGAACGTCACGAGTTAAAAGTCGCAGGGCAAAATGCTGGGCTGCCTTAAAGCCAGCAGAAGTGTTGCTGTTAACTTCCACAAACCTAGGATTCCTCCCTAAATTCTGTCAGCCTGGTTTTCGGCGAAGAAGGAACTGCGTTGTGCTTTTACTTCTTGCGGCTTCACCAAGGCTCCATACTCTACGCTTTTTCAAATTATCTTTTATTTGCTCTGATTGTGTTTTGTGGGAAAGTAAATTGAAAGTGTACGTAAGGGCCCCAGAGACCTGCTCGGATGAACTCCATCAGGAGAAGCTGAACATCTGCTTGATGCTCAGACGCAGCTTTAGCAGAACTCCTAATCATTCAAAAGAAATTGTAGAAAATCTGTTTGGTTTTAAGTTTCAAAAGTTCATCGCTCAAACCTTAAATTTTAATGTCTTTACATACAAATAATAAAAAAAAAAAAAGTAGAAAACTCAATACAAAATACTCACCACCTAGGCAGAAAATGTATAAAAGGGGAAGGGAAAGAAAATCAAGCATTTTTGCAATTTTAAGGTGGTTTTACACAAAGGAAACTGAATTCTGGGATATAACAAAAATGTACATCGTACTAACGTGACAATGATTGTGTTGTCTTAACAAACACCTGCTTTATCAGTTGTACTTCACATGTGAAATGAAATGGACTTTATAGTAAATAGACTTTTTTTTAATTTCAATTAAAAATTTTTTATCATAAGGAAAATGTACAGAATTTGTGTGGAAATCCATGTACTATGTTTACTCAAATAAAGATAATACTTTGCTGCAAATTTTTAAATATACTAAAATGCATTTAATAGCAATCTTTTGTGGTATTATCATTATTTATGGACATAACATTCAAAGTATGGAAATTCAGTTGTGGATCAAAATGACCATAAAAACAGTAACCCAAAGAACCTTATAAACATGTCAACACCCATCATTTATCACAGATGGCCCATACCAATGTAAAAAACATACAAAATGTAGTATAATTCTCAACATATGGTTTACTTTGTTGCATTGTTCCTACATATTATTTGTGTTAAAATCCAGGAAATTATATTATGAGGAGAATATTGGGTTTTGTTTATTAAACTAAAGTACAGGTTAAAGTCATTCTTTTCTTGCGATGAACATATACCAACAGTGATTAAAAAATAAACATTTATTTACAAAATAGTGATGCATACATATTACACAAGTCAGTTATATCAAAGTGGTTTTTTAAACAGTATCTGTAGCAACCAACTATTTGCATTGGTTTATCATAGTGCAAACGGTAATGTTGCAAAGGCAGGTTATAAAGTGGGATTACGATTTGAACGTTAAGACTTCTCTGCTGCCTTTTGTGTTACCACGTCTAGAAAACTATTCCCTTTCATTTAAAAAATATCTATTTCTTGCGAATGTTGAATAGTGTACCTGAGGATAGGGCAAATTCGTTATTAGTCTGAATTCTTTCACTTAGATAACTATCTTCCTATTTACTCAGCCTGCTTACGTAGCACCATTGCCATTGATTACTAACATACTAATGAGAAAAAGGAATGGAAACACACTAAATACACTATGCCATCCCTAATTTCAGGATTTGTCCATTTATGTGGAATTTCATCTGATACATTTCACAATTCTGCGCTATATATTCAAGTGTTTAAGGATGATTCTGGTGGTATTGTGTAGTGGTGTATATGTTAACCAGTATATATTTTCCTGTAAATACAAAGTTAAGTGAAGCTGTGAAGAAATGGACTTAAAAGCCCGCTCCTTCCGTCCTCAGGTGAGAAGGAGCTTGCTTTTGATTACCAACGTATATTGAAACCTGCGTATAACTTTGCGTCTGAATGACTGAATATTGATTCCCTCGCAATGTAAGAACTTCATGTGTTAAATCCGGTGATTTTGATTGTAGCTTTTCTGTTTCGCTGGCTCAAAGCCAGCCGTTAGGTAACTATACCGTCCTTTAGTTCGTGTGCTGAGGCTGGTGCTGCACTAAATCTGTACGATAGCCTATCATACAGCGTATAGGATGTCGGCAATGCCTAGCGTACGTAATTTCACAGTTTCAAAGACAGGTGAGGGGGTATAACTTTTTTTGGGGGGGGTAGCTTCCACAATTTATGAAGCAGTGGATCTCACGATGATCTCATGAGCACCCGCAGCGATCTACAACCATGGCCGGTATCTTGCCGTATATGATTTGTTCTTTCCCGTTGAAGTACAGCATGTTTATGGGGGACATCTTGGTGGGCGTGCAGCAAGGGCCTGCCGAACCTCTGGGGTTTGCTTGGTGTACGAGGTGAGTGTGCGGGTATTTTTGTAAAAATACAAATTCGCATTCTCCGGAGCAGTAATTGGCTTTGTATCTTTTAGGTGCGATAATCCAATCCCATCCGAAAGCTTCAAAATCCACTGTCAGTGGGTAGCGACAACATCGGGATTCTGTCGAGTGCTCGTCACAGTCAAGGCCAAAATCTCTGCGGGACCGTTTCGGTGTGTCTGTAACTCTGACCTCTAAAAATGGGTTCTGTGAGGAGAGGAGAAGGAGTCAGTAGCATTACTGAGGTAAGCCTAAGTTCAGTAAAACCACGCAAACGTACAGTATTTCAGACATTCATGTGTTGTATCAAGTCAACATTCTCGAATATATTTGCAGACTTTTCCAAAGTTAGACCCTTCGGAGAACTTTGTCCTCCTCCAAACCTCCACTACATTTGATGTCTGCTCAAGGATTATTCCTCTGTTTCATGCTGAGGACCAGCATTTCCTGAAATCACCATCATCTCAGTGCTAGCATCGTTTCTGTTAACTGCTGAAAGAATGTTTCCGAAATTTTGAGGATGCTGGATTTTTACTTTTGCTGTGGGGTTTGCTTGGTTGGTTGTTTTAAAACCCATAATAAGAGCTGCTTTTTTTGCCATAGAAGGACTCCAAAAACTTTTAAAGGGCAGGACCGACTGGTGTTGGTCTCCTTTTTGCGAGTCCTTCGGAAATTCCCTCCATTAAAACCCTATTCAGTTCAGGCTTTCTGGATATCAGGGAAGGCTTCTTGTCCAGACCAAGGAGGACAAAATTCGCTCCGTCATTGCTATTGTTCTTGAATGACTGCAATGGCAGCAGAAATGAACGTGTCACCCGCTGGGACAGGTTACTTGTCCTTCAGGGCTTTCCCCTCTGCCAGAGGGCTGAATTTGCCGCACTGAATTTGGAAGGGCAGCTAATATTTTGACTCCTGAAAGAGCCCTGCGGCCAGGAATGTACTTTTGGCAGGCCTCCGAGCCACGTGCCTCCTACCGAAGGTGTGTTTCCGCAGTCACCGACTGAGAATAGAAAGAAATTGCAACCTTTACAATCACGAGTTTGAAAAAGTTCCCGAAGTTTCCTCCCTTCCACGCAGGGATTTCAGCCCCGTGTGTCGGTCTGGCGCTGAGCGGGCTGTCCCCTGATGGAAGAGCTTCCTTCGGGGTAAGTAACAGCCCAGCTAACATTGTTAGGCAGGTTTGCCCCTTCCAAGACACCCGCCTTTACGGCTGCGAGTTGTCCAGCTGCGGGAGATGCTCCTCCCAAAGGTAAATGATACGGGAAGGGGCTTGGTGAGAGGAGCATCCCTGTACCGGGAGCTGCTGGAGAGGAGCCGGAGGGAAGAGAAGAGAAATCTCCTCTCCCGTTATCAACCCTGCGCTGCTGTTGAACCAGTTTGTTTTTACGGATGACGATAGCCATGGGTTATCCGCATGTGTGAAAACAGAGTGTTGGATGTTTGAACGGATGGAGGTGGTGAGGACATTCCTTATCGTGATATCCAGCCGGCCTGTTTCAAGTATGGGAGATCCACTTCTATAAGGGATCTACAGTTAAGATATCACAGCGTTTTTCCTTTAAGTTCTTTCAACTGCATTATACTGCTATGAAGTTAAACGTTACACAGCTACGTAAACAGACTGATCTACTGCATAGCAGTAAAAGTAAAATAATATTCTTTATTCAAAAGGAGGGCTTTCTTGGTGGTGGTTGTTTCAGCTGTGATAGGTTCAGGAATTTTTAGAAATTGTAGATGATTAGTGATTTGCAGAAACAAGTAACAAGGAAAATGCTGTAGTTTAACTGGTACACTTCAGATTTAATTTGTTCGTCTATACCTTCAGAAAGAAACCAGGTAGTTATTTTATGCCCTTTCTCATCATTATGACCCATTTATTGTATCAAGCAGAATTTCTCCACATTCAAACATTTCTAATAGGTGGAATGATGCACGCTATCACGTACTGAAAGATACACAACGTTATGAAGAAGATCTGTTCTCACATTCATAAACATAGGTAATTCTTGCTGCTGTTAATAGAAAATATATGCATACAGAATAGGGAGAAACTCCCTTGCTGTTTAAATGCAAAAATACTTTCTAAGCGCTATCGGAGGCAGCTTTCCTATCAATGAAACAATCCAACGACTATTCTTTTTAGCGTTACTGCTTATTAAACAGCATTTGCTCTCAAATTTGAAAACAACTTTACTTTTGATAGTTCCATCCATCAGTAATTACCAAACCATTTTCCAGTTAATGCCTCTCAACATCTTACTGAAGTACTGCAAGTTCTCTCGATTTTTCAAATAGGGAAATGGAGGCACAGGAATGCTATTGATTTTTAACATGACCAGAGAGCAAAGAAAGAAAGAACTGGCTATACAGAACCCTTATCTTCCATTCCCTAAACAATACTTCCATTTTATCCTTAAAACACAACTTAAAAGCTTCCCAATAAAATGCAAGATATTTAAATGGGATTTTTCTAAATAAACTTACCAATCCATCTTCACCTGGTCCTGGGAAAGTTACAGCAAGATCTCGTCCATTCTCATCAAAAGCTTTTATTTCGATGCCTAAATTGGATTCAGGCTGTTTGAGCCAATTTTGCAACACTGTCTTCACATCAATACTCTGCCAAATACCAGTGCCTGGGTTCATGTCAAGTTTCAAAGATCGAATTCCAGTATATCTTGTACCGTCTTTCATGGGTTTAATAAGTCTCAGGATCTGCACAAACACTGTTGTAGGTTTTTGGACTTGCCTCAAGTATATCCACAATTGTGCCTTTACTACTTTGTTATATTGTATTTTAGAGCTAAACTTAAAGAAGCAACATTTTGGTTTTCCCTCCATTTGTACAAGAAAATCAGCTATAAATGAATGGAAAGAACAGATTACTGAACAGGGAACAAAAAGAAATATGCATATATAAACCCGATTTTTATTTTTTATTTTTTTTCCAGACCGTGTAGGAAGTCTTACAATAGGTTATAAACAGTACCAGCAACAAAGGGGATTTAACTTAATTCATTTTCTGTGGTTTACGCTCTACGGCAAATTTAACGGATGCGGAGGTGTACTCAGGCTGAAACTCAGAAACGCTGGGCAGTCTCAAGAAACGCCCGCTGTGGGGGACCTCTGCGGTCCTCGGCGTGCTCGAGGCTCTGAGCAGTGGTACCAGCGCTGTGGGCTGACCCGTACAGCTGCAAAATAGCCTCTTTCCCGAACCAAAACCACCTGGGGAGCGGGCACAGCCTATTCCACTTCAGAGGGACTACTACCCGCTCACTTCTGCTAGTCGTCTCCCGAGGACCTTCACAAAGCATGCAGAATAGCAACTTTGCATAAGCTGACTCAACATGTGTGCGGTGACCCAGCTATTTCTAACGCATTAAATAGCCTCAGTGGGCCACACGTCGTACAAACGGAGACAGCCGCGGGCAAACTGCATGAACGCTTTGATTTCTTTTCTCAGGGGAAGAACAAATAATTCAAAGAGTATTAACCTAGGGATCATTTTGTTTTCATTTGAACAATATTATAGGAAAGTCACGTGCAGTGCTGCGTTCCTCCTTCCTGTAGCCTACGATGCAGCTGTCATACCTAGTCATAGCAATAGCTTTCCGTGCCAGGATAAAATGGGTAATACTAATCTTAAATGGTGCAGGGCTTTGACATTCATAAATCTCACCACTTAAGATACCTGTCTCTTTAGTGCATTTAAAATAGTTCAAGAGCTTTTCATAAAAAGTAGGAAATGAACTCGGATCAATGAAGTACAGTGACTTTTCTTCAGTCATTGGAATTATATAACAGTTCAATTAAAAATAGTTAGAAAGCCTTGGACGTAATAGGCTGGAATAAAACTGCTGGCAGACCTCCCTCGACTTTGTGATAAGGCTGCAGCAATATATTGCTATAAAGTACATGTCTTATTAATTAATAAGTTAAAAAATTTTACAGATAAAAGTTACGTTTTCGTCGATGCGGGCATTTTTAGCTTGCTAGAGCAGCTGATACGTTATTCTAGTACGTGTATTGTAACGATATCTGTAACTGCTAACATGCCTTATATGCCCTGTCATCTTTTTCCTTTTTGACATCATATTCGTAAGCGTTATTTAAAAAAACCAGCTGCCATAGCCAAATACTTTAGCTGATGAAGAACATAAGATACTATAGTATTAGCCGTGCAAAAGATACTTGATAGGAGCCGTAGCAGATGTTTAGCACTCGGAAGATAACTCAGAATCTGCTCATTCAGTAAATGCCTTCATTCTTCCTTGGCACGACTACTGGAGCTGATTGCTGTAGCCTGGACATTTTAACATTTAAATCTGTTACACACGTATTTGCTTTAAATACATAGTTTTAACTCGGAGGTGGGTGGTGCTAGTTTATGGGATCAGCAAAGAAGCAAGAATTTAACTCTATGCTTGCACTTGCTCTACCGTGTTGCAGTTAGGTAGGTCTAGTGCTCTAAGCTGTGTTTCTGCTGATTTCTATTGCTCCTAAAAACACTGGCCAGCGAAGCGTCCCTCAGAAAAATACAGTTATCTCGTTATCTGCACTCGTACTTTAAATTTGTGATAGGAAACGCCCTGGGTGCTGCAGATAACGAAGTCAACTAAACTGCAGATCTCCCTTTGCTTTCTAAGGCAATGGGCAAATCCTAAGTGCTACAGGGCATACACGTTATAAGGAGCCGAAAACCGAACAGTAAAACAAAGGATCGCAACACGGCCATCTGAACCTGGCTCGAATTCTTTAGAAATAACGCTCTCCTCCCTCCCTCTAGCAGACTTCAGCCAGCAGCCTGTTGGGAGAGCCCGAGGAGGAGTCGCGTGGCTCTACCGCAGGGAGACAACTCTCTCGGAGGAGCGGTGGGAGGCAAAAGCAGCAGGGTTACTTACACTCCGTAGGCATTGTGATAATCGTTTCGGTGGTGGCGTGATAGTCATCGTCTTCCAAAGAGCCATCGCTACTGTCGTCTCTCTGGACGTCATACTGATCAATCAGTTCCTGTAGCGGAGGAGCTTTGGGTAAAAGTTGTTTAATAACATCCCTGCTAATGTTAGGAGCTTGTTCCAGGCGCAGTTTGCTGAGGATTTGAATTTTTATGGCTTCTATTCTGGAAGATTTTGTATTCTGCCTCCACGTACAAGCGTTGCACAGTCCATCTTTTTCGGCGTTCTCTGTGGGCTGACTACCGTCATCAAGAGCCACCGGATCAACCGAAATCAGCATGAACAGGTAAATATAAACATAGATCGCTAGCCTTTGCATGATCTCACATTCAGTGCAGTGCTTTTCCCTTTTTTTTTTTCTTTTTTTTTTTTTTTCCCTCCCCCTTTCCCTTTCAGTGCTAAACAGATCCGTGAAAGCAAATGCAATCTGAGAGACAGCTTGCCACACTGGTGTACCTTATATATTCCAAGGGGGCTTTTTATACTCCAACTTTGATTAGGCTCATGTCGTCAAACCCGACGATTGGTTGCTGTCCCAACAATGAATCTGGCTGTCAGAGGGTAAAGCCCTGTCGATCACAAGTCACTAGACAGCGTTTAGTTACAGCCAAGGGTGAACTGATTTATCTGGGTGCTTCGTAGAGGATATGTCTTCGCATACTGAAAGGATATAATTCCAAGTATTGTGGGCAGCAGTACTGAAAGACAGCACTGTCATTCTTAAATATATACCAACCCTGTACTTGTACTGTGAATCAAGACAGACCTCTCTCTAAACTTGCTTTAAGCTTCTACCCTTTTTTTTGACTGGAAAGTTTATGCTATTTAAGAGAAAATCCCAGGGGATTACTGTTAGCAGGCAGGGGAAAAAATACTTTAGAAATGCACTGCAAACAGTCCTAACTTACGGTGTTCAACACCTAAAATATATTGAGCAGTTCTTATTTCAGAAAACCTGAATGGGCTTTCCTGCTAGGTACTAGCTAAGGCAGTAATAAAGATTTTGTGCACATACGACTCTTGGTAAATGCGTATCTTATCTGTTTGTCCCTTTAGCATCTATCAAGATCAACAGAACAAATCCTTTACTGAACTAACAGTCAGTGACAAAAACGAGTCTGTCCCCTCTTCCTACGCTCACTAGGTCAGCAGAATCCTGGGCAGTAAATTAAATATTGAGACATCTTTAGTAGCAAAGGTATTTTTAAGGAATATCTTTAGCTACTCACTGTAATATTATACAGAAATAATAAAGCTTGCTTTTTCCATTAGTAGTGAAAGTATTAAAAGACCTAAAACGTTTAGATCTCTACTGTGAGTATACCTTCTTTTTCCACATCATCGTTTACTTCTGCTCAAAATGTCTCTGTAGTATGCCAACTTAAGTGATACTTTTCTGTGCTTTCTTTTCCTTTCTAATCAAATATTTGTAATTTCTCTGTATACATTACAGTTTTAATAGGCTTTCTGCATAAGAGGGATACATCTAGAGGTGAGTTCTTACTTATAGGGTTACGGCTTATAAACATCTGACAGCAATGTAGTTCACATTTGATGTGCTGTTAGCAAGAATTATGGAATTCACGCTTATTTGGGGGGGGTGGGGGGGCTGGGGGTCACTCTTCAGGATAGGCTGTATGTTACAGCAAGCAGGAGTCCTGGAATTCGTACATGTTGTGTATATTTGGAATCTGTGTATTAGAGCAAACAGGAATCCTGGCATTTCGTGCAGTATGCCGAAGTTTGCCTATTTAAGTTAGGACTGAATTGTCAGCTTCTCACAGAGTTTCTCTTCTTTTTCCGTTCTGAGTACACCTAAAAATGTGGCAAATGGTTTTTTTTGCGTACGTTCATGTAGGAAAAATGTCAGTATATAGAAAGATGTGGGACAGAACTTTCAAAGAGTTTTTTTTCTGGCTCCTCGCTCACATTATTTTGTACCACCTCTCCAGGGCATGCAAATTCACTGCATAGCACAGAACTGAGCCTAATATTCAGCTCATGACCAGTGACGTAAATCACGAGTATTCAATTGAAATTGATTTTCCTACCCTGGTGTAAAGTTGATGCAAGCGATAGATGCATCACGCTCGCACGTTCCAGGTCTGTGGCTTTAGGGTCAGACCCTGATATTCTGATTTCAGCCCAAATCCATGTTTAAAGCAAGTAGTTTGACTTTTTAGCTTCTGAGTGTTTGCTTTTTAGACAAGATACCGGTGCAGCTACTCTCAACATGTGGGAACATAAATGTGCTTCTGGTTCACTGGAACTAGAAGTCAGGATAGATCTGAGTTTGCAGTGGAGACTGCCTGCCATGCCTGTAACATATTTTGAACGGACTCTTAGTGCATTTCAAGTGCTGGAAATGTATTTCTATGGAACATGCATAGGATGATTCACAGTAAGAATCTTTTTGAAAAGCGCTGACCCTGTTGGTGAATTTTGGTGGGGGTTTAGGTTGCGGGTTTTTTGATTATCTTTTTTTATATATATTTTTTTTAATTACTGTGACAGGGAATCTCATAAAAAACCTATTGTTTATTATTTTTTATTTTAAACCAGAATGATGTAACCAGTTGGGTATAAAAAGGAATCTACCCCCGAGTGGAAACCTTGACAGGTACCAGGTTTCACACTGGAAACAGTTTTAAATAGAGTAATGCCCAAAATAAACAGGTGGAAATAAAGATGCAGTCGTAATACCAGAGTAACAAAAAGCTCTGGCAGAGCGTGGCTGTAAGCCACGCGTGTGGGAGAGGGGACGAGAGAAACGCTCAGCAAGGCGATGCCTCCAGCACCGCGGACTCATGTTTGAACGCGCTCCGCAGCAGCTTGCCCCGTGCTCAGCGGCCACCCTGGTACCTGGCCCGCTCCTTCTCCTTCGGGGTCTTCCCGCTCCGGCTGTGGCTTGCCGTGAGCATGCAGAGCTTCAGCTGATGCTTTTTTCCCAGTCTTCTGCGACGATTCCACTGATCTGCAAAAAGGGGCCCCTTTAGCGTTTCTCTGTGACTGCGGGACCGACGTCCCCTCTTGTACGCCGGAAACCCCGGTGAGCTCTGAGCAAGAGCCGAGCTTGCTCCCAGCCACCCATGCGACGACACGCGGTGCCAAACTGGTCCCACCGAGCACCATGCCTCTGCTCGCCGTTTAGAAGTCGGAGGCAGCAACAGCAGCTAGAGTGGTGGCTCGGGGGTTACCGACGACGGACGGCAGAAGTGCCCCCCGTTTCACCAGCAGCCGCATAACCAAGAGCAATATTTTTCCAGTACTTCCCTCATAAAATGCACTTCATATCCACGTACTCTGAATAATAACTCTAGGCTGTTAGTAGAATACCTTTCTCTTCATCTTTTCTTGTTGCCTTCTGTTTCTTTTCTATGAGACTGCAAGAATTTGGAAGAGAGCTTAAACACTTGCACTTGATCAGGAGCCATTGAGGTATCTAATTTCTTTTAATAGTAATAATAATACAATAAGCAAATTGTTTTTCTTTCTGGCTTTCACTGTAGTGTTTTTGGAAGGTGATGACTACAGTAGTAGGTGACAGAGGCAAGAAAAGTAAGAGATGAAGCGACCAGGTAAAAGTTGTTCCAAAAATTTATTTGGCAAAAAATAGTTTAAAAAAAAAAAAAACAACACCAAAAAACCAACGCATTACCACCAGCAAAACTAACAAAGAGTTAAAAATGAAATGCACATCTTACTGAACTTTATGGCATTTTAATATTATCTTTGGGATTTGTGTCATTCTACCCGCCCTGCCTGCCAATAGTGAATAGTATTCCCAGTCCTAACTATTCAAAGATCATGGCTCAGGCCCCCAAAATCAAGCAATGTAAGAATGTGTTCCTTTCTAAAGGAAAAAGGCACACGTCTGTCTACCTGTCAACTTCTCCTCCCCTTTCCCCCTTCCACCAGGAGCTCTTGTGCTCGTTGGAAAACATAAAAAAAAAAAAAAAAAAAAGAAGGAAACACCACCCCTGCCCCCCCCCGCCCCCGCCAAACCTACCCCCAAGACATTTGACCGATACAGAGGTTTCAAAGACACTGTGTTACTGTGAGTTTTATGGAAAAACAGTGACTGTGTAGAGGTAGAGGAGATTACTAATGCCCTCCCTGAGGAGAAGGCAAATGGAGCCCAACCATTACCCATCGTTTTTGGCAGCCTTTAGCTAGCCAATCAGCTTGTGCTTCTCCGTCATTAGTCAGCACGCTGATAGCTCTGGACCATCGACAGTGTGTCCTCCCTTGCCGGGCCAGCAACCCAGAAAAAATAGATAGGGAGCAGGATGGGATTTGAACTTGTTTTGGAGGTGGCCCAAGTGGACATGGAAGAGAACCAGGACGTTTCTGAGAAAAGGGAGAGTTGCAGGGGTATGAAGGAGCTGCTCTCATGGCAGGGAAGGAGAGGGACATGGGTTTATAACCCTGCCAGAAATCGGACGACTTCATCCTGTTGTAGGCTAGATTTCCAAACACTTCCTTACAGCCTGCAGGACCAGAAATTCACTCTCCTTTTTTCTGTTAAGTTAAATGAAGTAGTTCCCATAACTGATTCACCTCAGAAGGCAGAACTTGAAGAAAAAAAATCAGGTGGTGCGAAACGCGCTGCAAGTCTGTGATTGCTGTTTACGTTGATGTCACGTCCTACCTCTGAACCAGCTGGCTTCTCTGCCTGGTTTGTCTTGTAAGGAAGATATAACATTCCTCCTGAGCCGCTGAGGAAGATACTCTTCGAGTCACCTTTTCTCTCACTTTTGTCAGCAGAAAGCCTGATCTCTAGCATAGCATACTGAAATGGATAGAAAACTCCATTTTCAGTATTTTGGGGCCGGATTCATCTCTCACTTAACTGTATTAAGCTGGGAATAATGTTTGTGAAGTAATTTTGGTTGGAACGGTAAAATTTGAATAGGCGTATAATTAAATGCAATGGAGTTAGGGTGTTTTAAGTGCTTAACTATGAGCCCAGCCGTCTTAACTCACCAGGTGCTTGCTCTTAGCCACCTGAATCGCAAGCTAAATGCGCTACTTTGAACCTCTAAGCAGATGTAAGGTCATGTCTATACAGTTTGTCCTCTGCTATACTTTTTTTTTCTCCCCCTACAAAATAGTCATCTATAACCTTCTAAACATTGTGCTGTATCAGCTACTGGAAGTCAACTTTATTTCTTTATTTTGATGGCACGGACACTTAATTCCTTCACCTTACCAAGAAAGAAAGAAGTTCATCTTGTTTTCACCGGTTTTGAGTTCCAGGTGTCAGAAAGCATATGTCACATAGGAGAAGAGCATGCACGACGCGGGGTGCGGATGCCCCGGTACACCGGCATCCGGGTGGGGTATGCTGCAACTCCTTCTCAACCCCTGCTTGTCAGGTCGTTTTCCCAGCAAAACCAGGGATTTGGGATTTTGAGTGGTCTCCCCCCAAGGAGGGTCGGTGTGTGTGCAGTTTGAGCACCAGGACCAAAACGTCCCTCTGCCCGGCGGATGATTTCCTCGACTCAGGAGCTATGGGGAGACAGTAGCGAGTCCTGCCTGCTGAGGAGTTTCTCGCAAGCTGTGGTATGTTGGCATGCAAGGGATAAAACGGGGGAAGCAGGTAAAACTGGTGGCAAACGGGCGCTGTGGCCGTTTCGGCTCACGACGCGCCTCTCAGCTTGCCCGAGAGGTGCTGCTGTGAATGTAGGCTTCAGGCAAGTCGTGCGGGCTCCCCTTCAGCTTCTGGCTTACTCTTTGCCCTTCTGGCCATCTCCTTCCTGCCTGCAGCCTTTGTGTTGCCGTGCGTAACTGTACGTGTGGAATGGGCCAAAAATGCCCCGTCCCTTCTTTCTCGCCTACATATTCCAGTACATGTTGCTCCAGAACCAACCAGATACACTTGATGGAAATGAACTTTAGAAACAAATAGGGAAATTTATTCCCATCAGGCTCATTAAAAAGGATGTAATTATAGTGAAAGCTGCCAGTTTTTCTGTGTTCTTTTGTATTCGGGATTTTATTCTGCAGCCTTTGTCTATGGCGTCTATACATCTTATAATAAATCTTACAGAAGAGCCCTGTTAAATACCTGTTTACTTCTAAGGGCCCTACCCTTGTTACAGACTGCTGTCTTTTCTTTGGAGTTGTAGCTTTTATGCTTTTACCCAGAATTCCTGACATTCATCCTGACATTCATCCTCAATGTCTTTTAAAATAGCTGCGTCAGCCGCTGCGTCGCTGATGGGAAACCTTGAATTCCTCTAAGGACCTGTTACCGTACTTGGAGAGGTTTCACTTCTGCATTTGCGCAATCAAAGCACCTGAAATACCAAAAGACTTCGTCTTGGTATTACCAGCTACAAAAAACGCTTGTATTTTCTCTAAGGCACAACTCCTTGAAGGGGATTTTCGGCCCCGGAGGTCAGCGATTTGCTATGAGTGGCCTGTCCTCTGCTGGGTTGTTCGGGAACGGCATCCGCTGGGAAATGAGGGCCACCGCTCGGAAGAGTCTTTTCCTTTTTCCTCCTCTTTTTTACCCTTGGCTTTTTGTTGTTTGGGTTTTTTTAAATACGTGATGGGTTAAAAGCGAACAGATAACCTTGACAAAACCAGAAAAAACGCACCTTTGCAAAATGGAGTGAATTTGACTCCGCTTAATCTTGCCCAGTGCCATAACGGACTGGATTAATTAACTTTTTTGATCAGAAGATAGCTATATGTGGGGTCGACTTGGCTCCTCACCTCAAATTATCCCTTTGCTGCCCTCCCTATGGCCTGTGTGCCTCCTTCGCTTTGGTTGCACTCCGTGGTTTTGCCTCTACCAAATATAGATACAGGCTGAATGGGAACAACCTGTAACACCTGGTACCCGCTTGTCTACAAGCGATAAGTAAAATCACAGCAATATAGTGATACACAGGGGTAAGAAGAGCTTTTTTTTAATTTTTTCCTCCCTCTTCTGATTTTTGTAAGCAGAGGAGCTGGCTTTGAAGTGAAGTCTCCTAAAACTCTTAGCATTTGGGACAATGAATTCATAAATACATTGAATTCTAATTAAATAAAAACAGTTTTCTGGGATTGCGAGCCTGGCACACAGTTTCTGCAGTGGCAGCACATTTGCTGAACGGAACATAATCAGTCACACTAATACTTCTGATAATAATATAGTGTAATGATTTCGAAGTGAAACACATTCAAAATGTACAGCAGTGTCCTCTCCTGGTTGCTGCCATACCTGCCGGGACTGGCCAACTGTACTCACACCGTGCATTGATTTCTGCACGCGCTGCAAAGGTGTTACTCTTAGGTTTTTATATACAGTCTTTAGATCCATGTTTAAGTGTTATAAACACAAATATTTCAAAAGTCAAAACAGCTCCAGAAGTTGTAAGGCATTTCTTGTGAATACTCTAAATATTGTCTACTCCATATGAGCGTAAGAATTTTTAGTTGCGCTAAATTATTTAGACTTTAAACTTCAAACAAAAAAGGAAGATTATCTTTCAGACTGAGAGCAGCAGATTGTTTCAAATGCATACCAGGAGAAAGGGAAGCGATGAGAAATGCAACAACATGATTTTGCCCATGAAACTTCTTCCAAAAATGTTCAGTAATGAAAACACAATAGAGAGCACCAATAGCAACTTTTCCCTTTACAGGGTGCTAGTTTATACCTCACGGTGACACAGGACTGACAGAGGGGGTAACGATTTTTCCTGCTTACAAAGTTCATTTAGGAATACGTGGATCACAATTCTTGCCCAAAGGTGTGCACTTTAGTTTGTCTCCTGCCGTTGCTCCAGGCAAGCAGAAAGAATAAGATGAAATTACGGCATATCTTTCCCTTTCCTTTCTGCCACGTGCTGATCTATGGTCCGTTTTAGACAGGCTAATTTGAGGCAAGAGCCTCTACGATGGAATGAAAAGCGGTGGTAAGGTTCTTAAAGAAATCGTAGAAGAACATTCAGATCTGCAGTCATCAAAGAAGACCTTTGAATCTGGTGTATTCATCAGCAAAGGAGTTGTTTAATCTAGGCTACCTGATCAGGTAGTAATGTACATTTTCAAAAAACCCACAGAGAAAAAAAAGAAACTGTTGATTTTTTATGATGACATATAACATATTAAAGCTTTCATTTAATATCAAAAGCGTATAATGATAAAAAGCAGGCACAAAAGGCCGTAGCTTCTGATGAAGCTGCTTCTGTTGAAGTAAGACCCCAAAGAATCAGGTGGTATCTGTGAAAAACCCTGTACAAAATAATGCGGAGACAGGAAATCATATAAGCTGCTGTAAGGTTTTAGAAGACAAAGAGCAGATCGGAGACTGAGTAAAAATTCTTGATGATTTTGATTCTCATTCGGAGGAGAAGAACATAAATGATAAGTTGTGTAATAAATGAGGTACCTACCTATGGAGGATTTTCACATAACTAGTGTGACTCTTCAAAGGTGTTGGGGCATCCCAGAGAAGAAGAAATATAGCTTTTACTCCGTCTCCTTTTTTTATCTTTCCTTATTTGTTGTTCGCTCCTTGTCGATGTAGTAAAGATGTTTCGTATTTATGAGCTCCATTATGAAGCATCACATAAGAGCACCCACTGAAGGAAAGCTGCCTACTACACTGGCTAAAGCATTAGCTTTACTGCACTTTCCTCTTGGGAATTGTCTCTGGCTCCTTTAGCAGACACGTCCAATTCCTGACAATTTAACGGCCAATGCTTTAAAAATTTACAAGTTTGCTTTGGTTTTGCGTTTTTTTTCTTGGAGCTCACAAGCTTTTCTCTCCCATCAGCCTGCTAATTGGCAGCGTCGGCCAACTGGCTGATGAGAAACAAGGATAAACCTCAAAGGAATTGACTGTTTGGTTTTTTTTTTTTTTACCTTCAGCAACAGACTTTCAAACCCCCTCTATCATTCTGCAGACGTATAAAACCACTTAGGAATTAACTCTTCAGTCTTGTAGCAAAGAGCCTGACTATCACTGTATCAACAGATATATGCTCTAGGCTCATGGAAATGATGTAAAGATTTCATATTCTTCACTGACCGTGCAAATAATTGAAAGGATGCTTGCAAAACATAATTCATATAATAGACCTGAAATATTACAGTGGGTGTTGCTTCAGAGTTTAATTTTAAGGTGTACTAGCATAATGCTAGCTGGAACAGGCATGCTCCTATCAAGGAAGGCTAGAGAATGGCTTTTAGTGAGTAGATCTGGAAGAGTTAATAGAAAAAAAATATTCCTAGGATACGCAGATTAATAGATACAGAGTTATTTGTACGCTACTGACTTTGCGATAACTACACAAAGCTTTTTTTTTTATGTCAGGTGAACTTTGTACCAGGATATTTTGAGTACACAAATCTGAGGAACTTCAAGCAGTAGTTCACGACTCTTTCTGAAGTTTTAACGAGTAAGGAAAAAACTGTCTTGCGGCATACAAAAGCCAAGGTTATGATCAATTAAAAATATCATCGTTTGACCAAACCTTGAAGGCTTTCTAGTGTATCCTGATTAAGAGACGGATGGTACAATTAGGAATGCAAAGCAAAATGGAAATAAAACTGACTATATCAAATTACTTCGTTATGCTTTCTACAAATTATCGAAGTAGCTCAACATGAAGAAATTAAGGCATTTTGGCATTTTGTCCAAAGCCTCTAGAACAAAGGAAAATGGATTAATAATTATGGAATTGTGCAGTTGGCTGCTTTGCTAATTCTAAAGTTTGATTGATGTATCTAACGATTTATATCAATAACTCTGAGAAAGCAGTGTCATAAATTTTAATATCCCAGGAGGAGCTTGGTAGAGAGGGAGTGCTTCACTGGATCCCAAACTGTGTTAAAAATACTATGTTTGTGTATATATAGTTATAGGGTGGGTGTGTGTACATATGTATAGGTTTTAATTGGACATTCAACCAAAAGAGCAGGTTCTCTGCTCAAAAGCTTGCTCATTGTTACTTACCACACTGACAGGCTTAATAAAAGAGATTGCCTTTCTGTATAGCCCTTCCCTCGTGTCAATCGATCAGGCATTAGCTAGGAGAACCATAACGTCACTAAATACTTTCCCGAATTGTGCTACATGATGAATGGTATACATTTCCTACAAGAAATAAGGTCTATCAAAATAATAAGAAGGAATTACTTATTTCAGCATGTATTTGGAATTGTATGAAATGAATATTTGTTGTTCACATAGGAAGAATATACTTAGAAATGCTAATTATTTAGTGACAGGCACATCTTCTTGCACTTTGGGCTAAGATTTGGTGTCAGCTGATATCAATATAAATTAATAATCTAATCTATTAATCATAAATCAAATTAACAGCTCATTATCTGAGCATGACTATATAGGGTTAAATTTAGTTTTCCCTTTCAGCCCTTCAGTACTACTAAAGTGTAATAAGAAGAGGAAAGCTGACAGCCAGTTATGTAGCCTGTGCTGTAATACTGAACACACAAGCAAGCGTATCACAATGGAAAGGATGTCATTTTCGCGTTAACGACGCGCTGTGTTTCAAGAAGTTCTTTGAACGGCCTCAAGCTGTGTTAGCCCGGGGTGAAACAGGGCAGTGCAGCACGTACAAACTCGCAGGAACTCTTTATAACACCAGCGACTACCGCTGCATAGCAGAGAATTTAATTTTTGTTTTCTGGAGAGAATCTAATCAAAAAGTGTTTTCCAGTGTGATGGTGTCATCTGCGGATTGTAGACAGTGAGAAAGTCACCACTGTCAGCAGTTTCTCCATACAGCTAGGTACCGTGTGTGTGTGCTTTTCAGCCAGATTATATAGGATAAGAGTCCTAAAAAGCTCTGAACCTTTGCAGCGCTTACAGAGAGGGGGTATTGCTTCCTGAAAAACCGCCATCTTTCTAAGCTGGTGCCTTGGGGTAGAGTTGCTCTTTGAGAACCAGTATTAACATGCAGTTCCTGCAAGACGTCCATGATGCTTTACGAACCTCTTTCTTCTCGAAGGAGCATGTTTGCCATGCACAGTATACAAATCACAGTCAACCTTTCCCATACGCCTTCTCCGTCAGGAAGGTAACTTCAAGGCCTTGCTCACTGGGGCCGAAGTGTGGCTGGATGGATGGTTGTGCTGGAAGGAAGGGCGATAGCACGCTTACTAGGAACGGGCTGAAGGATCTCCTGGCACAAGAAGGAACAACTGCTTTAGGGTCGTAGTGGCCTGGCCAAACTTTTCCTCTTTCCACACAGAAAAAGAAAAATCAGCCAATGGTACGGGGGTGTTTTTTCACTTCAGCTTTCTCACAGCGTGGTCCCTGTGGAGTTTTTCCTTCCGTATAAAAGCAGACAATGCAAGAACACGCAACACAAGCATTCCTAATCACAGGAACACGGGGAGGGAGAGGAGAGACTGACAGGCGGTCTGCAGCTCCCTGGTTTCCAAAGTAATAGCTACTGAGCGTGGGAACGGTGGCTCCTCTTCTCCCAGCCGCAGACTGTGGTGATGGTAAACCAGTTATTTCTCAATCTTCCAGACGTGGACTGAGCTTGAAGTGCGTTATTTAAGCTTTAGTTTGGGGGGAGGTCAGGCTTCCTCTTGGGACAGAGTACGTATCCGAGCTTTGCCTTGGGAGCAACTCTCCTCACCGTTTTTCTTCCCCAGAAGTACAAAGCGGGTGCGAGAGGCAGGGGAAAGGTGAGGAGCTGGAGCCAGCTGGCCCAAATACACTGGTGCTGCCTCGTTTCAGCTGGTGGTGAAGGCTGGGTTTGAGACGCGGCTAAAGAACTGAATTGGTTTTAATCTTACCTACGCCGGTTCATTAGCCTCCCGCAGCGAAGCTGAAATACCCGTCGCAGTTTGCACCCAGATACTCTGTTCACAGGTTTCCGTAGCAGCAGCAGCCATTACAAAATAGCGCAGGTTTGGTTTGGGGTTCTTCCGGAAAACCTCTTGCGGCATTTGACAAATGATCAGAGGAAGAGCAGGTGTTTTAACAGAGAACCACAATAAAACACAAATCTGGTTAACGGGTAGTAATCAGTAAGAAAACTAATGGGACCACTCCTGTGAGTGTCAGAGGAGTCTCCAGAGCAGGTTTTGCATCCGTATGACAAAATCAGTCAAGACCCAAGAATCTGGGTTATTTTCATTCCACTTCAAACAAGCCTGGTAAGCTTCCTCTGCTTTTGTGAAGATACCATGCAAATATCTTTTAAATATCTTCTTGACTCTTAGGGTTATGTTCTTGGATCTAATTCAGCATCCTCCACATTAACGTTTAGTTGATTTGTATTTCTGTGCTTAAAAACAGCTAGTTCCTTAATACTGATGGGCATTTTTTTCTTCGCATTCACGTGGCTACACCCAGAGGTGTAAAGGGAAACATGGCTACTGGGAATGCAAACTGTGCTTCTTGAATCCCTGTTCCTCCTCTTGTCTTTCCATTCTCCTCTCTAGTTTTCACTGATGTCTTCTGTTTTCCAGTGAAACTGTCATTAAGCTGCGTGTTCTATGAAATATGTGCTTTTCTGTTTTCTGCTGTTTAATTAATAATCCACCAATTTTGGTTGAGGTTGTGAAATCAGAGATAACATGTATGTGTTTAACACATAACCAGGTCCTCCATGTCTGCTGTAAAATTCCTTTTCTGTAACAAAATGATGGGCACTGGGAAACTGTATAATCCTCAAGAAATCTCAGTAAGCCTGCAAAATAATCTGCCACCTCACAGGTCTCCATCTTGAGCTCTGCTAAGGACTGGCTTCAGCGTCAAAGCCTAAGATCAAAAATCCTGTCCAAACTTTAAGGTGCGCGTTGCAGCAAATCTGGCTGGTCTAAATCCGTTACAACCGTAGCATCTCCTGTGGGCTGATTATGTATTAGGTAAAGAGATTCCTCTTTTTATCACTATGGAATCCCTTTCCCTCTCCCTTGAAAAACAGCAAACAGCAATTTCTTATCTGCCTCCTCTGTTCCATGCATAACTGTAGATAATGTATCACATTCTTTCTTTTCTACAGTAAATAGCTCCGCTTTTTCAATATTAGTGTTTCAGCCCTGTATCATTTTTGTTTACCTTCTCTAGGGTTACTCCGTGAGGAGTTTGTTTCTCTTAAGACGGAGTAATCAACAATATTCTGCAAATGTCTACAATATTCAGGCAAGGTAACATACCGATTGTACAGCTGTAGATAAACTACAGTTGTCTTACATTTACCTGTTCTGCACACCAGTATCTGGAAGTTACAACAAACACCTGCATGTTGAACAGAAGTTTTTAACTGAGCTATTCACAGTGGCATTCTCTTTAAATAATAACAGGTTTTTTAGAACTATAATAAACAAAAACCCCTGTGAGCTTTGCAAGTAATTCAGTTCTTCCTTCTGGCTGACTGCATGTTCAGTAATCCCAACAGAACAGTTTGCTCTATACGTCTGTTTGAGTGGAAGGCAGAATGCAAGTATTTTTCCCGAAGCGCTTCCAGTTTGGCTACAGTCAAACCTCATGAGAACTGCAACTTTTAGAAGCAACTCTAAATTGTTCCATTTTGGGTGGTTCTGGCTACTTCCACAACATGGAAATTCCTTGAATCTAAAAAGAAATTTGCACAGGTTAAATTTTCCTAATCATTGTTTTATTATTTTTTTTTAAAAGCATGTAGTAGCTTTAAATACTGCACTTGAGTTTACTGGGGTGGTAATTACAATACTAAAGACTTTTATCAGTGACATCCCTCAAGTGTAATTTAACAGTGAGTAAGAACCCAAAATTTCTCAAAGATGAGATTGTATCACATGGACTTTGATTTTCTATACGAGATCTTAAATCTACCTTTCCTTACGAGGTAAAAGAAAAAAACTAACATTATTTTCACTACTACCCAGCGGTGTAGTACGCATCCAGTGTATACACCAGCACCTATGATATTGCCTGCTGCATAGCTCAGCGTTCAGGAACTAAGCTAGAATAAATTTACTTTCCATCTGCTATATGCATGAGTGTAGGAGCAGCAGAAGTATATTTAAAGAAAAAGAGGGAAAAAAAAGTTTCAGAGCTTAAATAAACAGACTTTGGTCACTTGACTAACAGTCAGCGATGACTTTGAGAAGTGGCTGAGAATCCTCCAATATGTCTTTTCCCGACTGCTGAAGCACTGAGTCCTTGGGGTCTTGATTTTGGGCATGAGGGTGGAGTATAGATACTATTGCAGTGAGACGTTCATCAACATGCCTATGTAAACATTTCTAACGCTATGAAATCCACTGGAGGAGGAAAGCACAAAATCTTACTTCTAGTTTTCTGCTAGGGGAAACAAAGAAGTTGCACCGACATCCAAAGAGATGCAAATGGTTTTTGACAAAATTCTTTATTGATGCTTGTAATACTGACAGAGTCAAATGCAGAGATTTTATTGGATGAAGTGGCTTGCTTCTTTCAAAGGACGAATTAACGATGCTAAATTTGAAGCATAATAAAGATTCAAAAAAGTCACAGTGCTGGTTGAAGAGACCAAATCTGGTGTGCAATTCCATTCTCTAACAAGTACATACACAAAGCCATGAGTAAATACTAATAAAACCTGGCAAAATATCACTGAAGACATTTCCAAAGGCTGTGTGGATCAAGCCCTAAGAGAAGTCAGTTCTTGACTTTAAACTCCAGTAGTGGCCTTTGCCCCTTCTGCATCAAGCAGGAGCTTCTTCCAGAAGTAGTTTCCTGAATGCAAATGACCTGTTATAGCACTTATTGCTTGGGGTATATGTTTGAAGCAGAAGTGAACGTTAAATTAGTTGGAGAACACATATGAATCTTGCAAATTCTAATAATAGTGAAGAAAGTCTTCCATATGTTGTTATAATTTTCAGTCTGAGATGATTAACGTGGCTCACAGGCTACTCTCATGAGATGACAGAGAGAGATTTTTGCTGCCTTTCCTGAGAGGGCTAGTGTTTCCAAATTGGTTCCGAAAATCATCTTCTAAGCGAGAGATGCTTCTCTTTTTTTCCTCACCTTAATAAAAAGGTGTTGAACCCTCTCTTCTTAACTGTGTCATTATAGGAACATCAAACAAATATCATGATGGCATGATGTGATAACAGTGTGTATGTGATATCCATGAAATAATGTTATATTCACTAACTCAAGTCATTAATTTATTGTTGCTGTCTTTCTGTTTGAAACAGAGTGCTTGTATCGTAAGCACGCAGGGAATCTCGGAAGTAAATTTAACAGATCCATCTTCATTCAAAGTTATTTGTACTTACGGCAGGTTTCGATCTAGCATATTTTAAATCAATTCTGTCAAAAGACTTTAGAGAAAAAAAAAACCCAAACACCTTGCAAACTCCTTTATTAATTAAAATCATGCCAACAGTAAATTGGGTAGCAAGTTGTTCACAGCCATAAACAAGTTGTAGTGGCCCGGGATCTTTCTTTTGGCACAGAAAAATGTGACAGGCAGAGCTCAAAAGATCTGTTTGGGCAATGAAGAAAGGTTATTTGGTTTCAAAATCTTAAAACTTGGGTCTCAGCTCTACGGAAATAACTGATAATTCTGTCACTTACGCAAATACGCATTCATCTCTTCACTGTATGAAACCTTGCTCAAAGGAGTGACTATGACAAACTGAAGGGGCCATTTTCTGTTTCTGTTCTCCAGGTTGTTTGGGTGACCTCGGACAAATCAATTTAGTATTTCCCATCCGATACCAACAGCAGTAAGTGGACTAATTGTTAAATGGAGACCTTATTCTACCGATACAAGCAGCTATCTGCCTGCCCAGTTGCTGGGCATGCCTGCACCCCACAAAGCAATGCTGCGTTAAGACACCGGAGCCAAATCCAAATGAGTTGACGCATCCCTACTGTCAATGCAACACAGAGCCGTGCGGCACAATACAATTATGTGTGCCCAGTGCTATACCCCAGTTGTTCAGAGCCAGCTCAGATCTCTCTGCACAGCCCTTTACTGCATGCACACGTTAAGCCTACACATTTTCCAGACTTCCCCAGCCGTTCTCCCTCATTGTCCCCCATTTCCTCACTGTTAAAAAGTAAATATCATTTTCCACTTGGAGGATAGTTGTGAGAACAAAATGTATGGTGTTCCAAGATACTGCCCTGATGAGACCTCTGTAAGCATACAGGCAGGTAGGTACGGAGATGGCAAGTGGTACAGGTTGCAGACGTTAAGCAGTTACTTAATTACCGATAGTATGTGATGCTGTTCATAGATGAGACAGATAAAAATACTAAATATTCTTGTTTGGCTGAAACTATTCATCCTGATTCATCCTCTCTGATTCAGAAGAACAGAGGCTTGAAATGCGTGTCTGTCTGTGTGTACTACTGACGCTCGCTGAAAAGAATTTG
Source organism: Sagittarius serpentarius (assembly GCA_034782735.1). Taxonomy (NCBI): domain Eukaryota; kingdom Metazoa; phylum Chordata; class Aves; order Accipitriformes; family Sagittariidae; genus Sagittarius; species Sagittarius serpentarius. The sequence goes on from JAVKLA010000001.1 coordinate 18,848,835, forward strand.
TCAGACCGTGTGTGTGTGTGCGAGCTCTTGGCCGAGCCACTGAACGACTCCTTTAGTTCGCTAAATGCAGGCTTGTTTTGGAGCTAAGTGACACAAGTTTTGCTGTGGAAATTGCATCCAGTTGGCCTCTCATCACAGAGTCTGTATTTGGCTAAATTTTTCCAGCTAGTAAGATGTCATGCCGCGTACAAGTAGGATCTTGAACTTTGAACTATGTGAGATGAACAATGTTTAATTCAGACATCAAAAAGCAGACTTCCGACTTGGGGGGCGAGGGGAAGAAAGGAGAGCCAGAAAGAGAGTGAAAAGTTATTCAAGTTAGTAGGAGTGACGTTCCAATATTAACCTGTAGGGTTGTTGGCAGACCACCTGGGATGGCCTTTGTGGATTTTTTGTGATGCGTTTGTCTCTCCGAGATTATATTACCTTTCCTGTATTAACTACTTTGTCAAAACTTAACCATATAACATTATGCTGAAACTCCGTTCAAGACCTCTCTTAGGTTTATGAGCTATCAGATCGCAGTAGACTATTAGTGTACAAAACTATATATATATATGTGTGTGTGTGTGTGTCTATCTGTGCGTAAGTTTCCTTGTTGAAACTTGGGACTGCATCCCAAACTGATATGGTACAGGGTGTCTGACGCTTCTTGACAGATGTGCTCTACAACAGCCAAAGGCTGAACTAGATAGGTTTAATGCTCATATGCTACTTGATGACATTTTTCTCATGTACATTTCTGCTTGGAGAACAAAGACAGCATCAGTCAATACCAACCGAGCTGTGTTCTTTTGTAAGCCAAAGCTTACTGGAAAATGGATGGAGATTGGAACTACCACCATTAAACTTCCAGTGATAAACTTTGTAGCTTTGGGGGTCTTTTGGCAGGCCTCTATAAACTTGATGTTGCCTTAGATCCTGTTTTTCTTCCAGTCTAAGCCCTATTTGTAGGTCAATGCTTAGGCGTCACCTCTCAGTGTGCTTTGGCAGCGTACTTCTGGACGATTATTTTTGCTCTAGCATCTGACTTTGCCCTAGCTGAAGCCCCAGCTTAGCACTGCAGCCCCTGCCAGTCCCAAACCTACAAGTGTACCCACCACCTGTCAAAGGTGAACGCTGGGTCTTAATTAACACTGACCACTAAAGCCTAGGTCTTAATCCTGGCTTTATCCTGTCCCAAAGCTTATCCCACAAACTCTTTACTAGTTCAAATCATACGCTAGTGGCATACCAGCTCTGTTTTTAATTTTTTTAGCAGTAGCTGATCATAAGCTTCAACAGGTTGTTTAGAATCATGCATCAAGTATTTTGAGTCTTTTCAGTCATAAAAACTTTTCTCATGCGATCAAATCTAGCTTTTCTTCAAAGCCCTGCTTTAATGAAATAAGTGCGTAGCAAGCTTATGCTGTCTAACTCGATCTTCCGACTAAAATATTCTTTCCACTGGTATATTTAAGGTAGGAATGGATATCATAAAATTACCTAGAAATTGGGAAAACCGAGACTTGAAAGCAGAACACTAGTCCGTATCCTAAAAGGGCCCCTGAAACGTGTGCTCACACTCTGTTAAATCTCTCAGTGTAGAGTAACTGTTACACAGATCATCTATAACTAACATTTATTTTGGCAGAATTGTTCTGCGATGCTCATGATGTCCTCAAGACAGTTCCCCCGCCCCCGACATAAATTACTTGTACCATGTTAAAAGTTAATTTTTCCTCCTGAAATCAAACTGCAAATTTAGGGGTATCGGGGTCGATGTACACCATCAATGAAATCCATTTTCTTATTTTCTTCTTTGCCATTATGTGGTTATAGATAATATTTCTATTTAGGATGTCCAAAAAATTTTTATTGTATCTTGCTGTTTCATCTGTGTACTGTCATAAATTTCACTGTGTACAAGAGTTCTGATTTTAAGATTATGTAGCTGAAAACCTCTTGATAACAGTGGAAAGGATATCTAATATTGGATAGTAGCGCAGATAAGAGAATTGGATCATTTGGGTATTCGATAATGTCTGCAGGTATCAAAATATTTGTTATGTGAGGTAATCGTGATGGCAGTTCTTTGTCAGTAAATTAGACTTCTGAAAATTAATTTCAGATTTATCTTCTCATTTCAGTGACAGCTGAAGTCATTTTCTGACTTTATAAAGGAATTTATTTGACATTTGTGCTGCAAACGGTGATGTTGGTGTATGAGAGAAAGTACATAGGGTTTGATCTCAGCCAGCAAGGCAGGTTAGGGAAATGAAAGTCTTCAGCAGCAATAGTTCTGATTCAGTCACCCATAAACCTCCCCGAGGGATGCGTGTCCTCAGCGCCCGTATCCTTCAGTCCCCTGTCTTTGCCCTAACGTAGCCTCTGAGGGAGTCTCTACCTCAGCTTCTTTTTAAGGCTTCTCCTGGCTCATTTCCTATTTGAAAATCCATTTGCTCTGTGCTCAAAAGGAGCCAGATTTTCTGCCCACCTCGTTAGAGTGAGTCTTTGGTGGTCTCCCCATGGGCTGCCTGTGCTGGGCAGGCAGCTGAACAACAAATGGAATAAAAGATACCCCTCAAAGTGAGGGGGGGTGTGCATGCCCGCCCTCAAGGAAAATTGGGAGAAGTGGGCCCGCCTCTTAAAATAGCAAGAGACATTACAGCTGCTCTCGTGGCAGCAAGAGTCCACCCTTTCACAAGTGTGTCTGTACGGCTTAATTTCTCAAGGCTGAGAAACTGATCCTCTAGGCAAGGGTGGTTTGGGGAGTTGCTACAAGCACTAGGAAAAACCCTCCGTTTCATACCTGTGAAGCACCTTTAGCCTTGTCCATATAAACACATGAAGAGCCCTTTTCAGGGAACGTATTAGTTCTTAGGGGCAGGCTGATTTACTCTGGACAGAGCTGGGAAGAAATAATGTGGCGGGTTGACCCCGGTCAACAGCCAAACGCCCGCCTGGCTGCTCGGGCCCTCCCCTCTCCTGCTGGATCTGAAGAAAGTAGAAGGAGGGTGAGAAGACTCGTGGATGGAGATCACGACACTTTACCAGGTGAAGCCAAAGCTAGGTGTGCAAGCAAAGCAGAGGAGGAGTTTATTCGCGACTCCCTGCGGGCAGGCAGATGTTTAGCTGCTTCCTGGGAAGCAGGCCTTCGGCATGCACAACCAATGATGACTTGAGAAGACAAACACCATAAACACAGACGTCCCCTCTTCGTCCTCCTTTCCCCGAGCTTGTATTGCTGAGCGCAACATCACAGGGTATGGGATATCCCTTCGGCCAGCTCGGGTCAGCTCTCCTGGTCGTGCCCCTCCAAACCTACTCGCTGCGGGGGGGGCCAGAGAGGGAAAAAGAGAAAGCCTCGATGCAGTGCAAGCGCTGCTTGGCTGGCAACAGCCAAAATATTGGTGAGTTATCAACACCGTCCCAGCCACAAATCGAAACTGCAGCACCCTGTGGGCTGGGAGAAAGTTAACTCCATCCCCGCCAGACCCAGGGCAAATACAAAGCCTGTTAGTCTTGTTTCGTATTTGTTAACCTTCTTCAGTTGTTGCTCGTAACGATGTTGATCTCGGTGTGAAAATTTGAAGGTACAGATGTGGGCCACGTTACTTTGCCACGTTAAATACATTAATGGCCACAGACGTTATGAGATTGGGAGGAGCAGGGTCTCAGCGTGTCACTGCTCTGCTGATCCCTCGCTTCCTCTGCAGCGACGTGTGCCTTTACCTATGCTTAGAAGCAATTTCCTTTTTAGTATTTTATTTTAGTATCTTTTTGGTTTGGGAACCCTGAGAGTGACTTTTATTTTGGAGAAGGGAATGTTATGGGAAGAGCGGGTCCTTAAATTCCTCTTATTTCTCTGTATTATTTCCCTTCATGTGGCAATTTTTGTACACCTACTGCTTTGTCGCTGTCCTCAGGGCTCTTAAGTTTTTGGCGTGCCAGTGACCATATTCAATGTGATTTTTGCTTTTTTGCCAGATAATAATTGACTATTGCAAAGCTATCATTTTCAGCGTGGAAAGATGGCGTTGTTTGCAGCCTCACGTCGCAGGGAAGCCTGATGTGACATATTGCAGTGCACACCCCAAAGTTTGAGTTTATTTTAGGAGAGATATCTAAATGTAAAAGATTTACCCGCTTTCTGTCTGTCCAGCTTCTCAGCTGACTGTAATTCTGGCGGGTGGCCTTTCAGTCGCAAATCTCTTTTGATCCTCTTTGCAATATTCTAATGCCTCATGTTTGGTTAATCCCCTCGCTGTGCTGCTGCCTGGTGTTTTTTAAGGGCTGCAGTTTGCCTGTCCTCCCGTGCTTCAGGTTTTAGTGCTATTAGGTGGTGATTAAAAAAAAAAAGAAAAGAGGACTTGCATATAAATTAGGAAAATTTCTCTGGCTGGTATACTGCCTTATTAGCAAAAATGTAAATAATATTTGGTATTTACTCTTTTCCCGGTTTATGTTTTCTAGTACTGCGCACTGGATAAGGATGGTGTCTGTTCACAAGGAGGTAAGTGCCCGAGTGCACAGGCCGTATGCAAACCGCACCTGAGCTGCTGCGGGACGGTGGGATGGCTGAAGCCATGTGTCCGTGCTGCCTCTCATGGACAGCTTACGGTCAGGCTCACTGCTAACCTTCTGCCAAACACGATCTCCAGTTTCACATACAGACAGAAGCAAAAGGTATAGCTGCCTCTTTCCCCAGATCTCCCAGGGAGCGTTTATTGCCGCTGTTTCGGTTTTTCTTCATGATAAACGTGCAGTGCTGCTTTGGTGATTTAGCGCTCAGCTTCTGTATATACCACAGAAGGAGCCATCATTTAGAAAGGTTTCTTAGGAAACAAAAAAACCATACCACCAAACAAAACCCTGGTCATTGCTATGGCACCAAGAGAAGCCATAGACTTGAGGCCAGTGTTTGCAATTCCCTGGGGAACACAGTTTGCTCCCGTTAGGGCAGAGCCCAGGTCAGGGCTCACCGCCAGCCAGTCTTGGTTAGCTGAAATGGTCAACCTCCTCCCGCTGGAAGAAATTCCACTATATTGGAGTCTCCCTCTATCCAGGGAGTCAGCACCGCGCCCTGTTGGAGGACACAAAACCTGAAAAGCCCCAAGAGCATTAGGAAAGCATTAGGCTTTTATAATATAATGATCTTTGAGCTTTAGAGCAACCCGGGAGAATCCAGCGTGGTGAAACTACTTTGTATCAGTCACCAGGTACTTACGGAAGTCTTGAATTTTTAGTAATTTGGTTTTTTTAGCTTGAAAATACTTTTTCATTGAGTTATACTTCTACAGACTATAGTGCCTATAAAATGGGGCTTTACATTGCAAAAGTGTCTCAGTTTTTGAAAGGAAAGATACACTTGTATCTGGTGTGCCTAATAATCCAAATGTCGGTTAATCCCATTCTTTCTCTTACAGAATTAATGTTCTCTGTGGTGTCCTCCTTCCGTCCTAAAGTCTTTTTCCTCTATATCCTTAGGCCAGACTCTGGTCCTGCTTTTACCTCTCTCTATATAGGCTACGATGCAAGTGTCTTTCTGTATTGTAACAGCACTACAAAAGATGGAACCTATGTTAGATAGCTGTGTTTTTCAGCGTTTGATATTTACTCTGTCATATTAATGTTTCTCGATAAATCTGCTAAACAAAGGTGTAAGATGGGAGATGTACAAAACTGATGGAGAATGGACAAGAGGAGATTTATTACAAATGGGCGTTGGGTTTCTGACTAAAAAGCAGAAATAGGGAAAGCATTTTCAGGCTTTACCTTGCAGAAAACAGAGGACAAAAGCTTCCATGGGCTTCCTGAGACTTAATGTTTTCTTGTAAACTTTGTCTTCTCTGTTCTACAAAAAAACACCAACACACTTTCTTAATGGGGTCCTTTTAACAGTATTTCAATGAGATGCAGTATGATGTAAGTTCTCGACAATATTACAGGTTGTATCAAACAACCAAGACCTATTTTGTGAATTAACTTTGTTTTAAAGATTCCTAAGGTTGCCCTAGACGGACTTCTGCTACAAGCTTTCTACTAATTTCTGGATTAACAGCTACCGCGTGTTGAAACAAAAACATCTAACAACTTACACATTCAACTGGCTAAAAATTTGGGCTGTATAGAAACATGTAATTTATTTTACAACCTCTCTTCTGGTTTCTTGTTTTTTATTCCTGAAAAGTATAGTTGTTCTATGAGAGAAAAGAATTAATACCCACACATTACATCCCTTTTTATTTGGGCAGAGTGCCTTTATAGTGTAAGTTAATTGTCATAATAAACTTTTTAGCACATTAGTAGGTATCTAGACAAGTTCTAAGTAAATAAGGTTGTTTCTTCAGGGAAAATTTTGCAAATATGGTGGCTTAAATAGTTCCAAATGTCTTCGCACAGGTGTTGGTGACAGGATGAAATTAATTACTGCAATTGAGCCTCTATCCACTGAAATACTGCAGCAGACGCTGAAGTGTAAGTATGTGTGCTTCAAGTTATGCTGCTAAATGGGCTATTTCACCTATTTTTTGGAAAAAAACCCAAGCCTTTCCCCAAATATTTCATTGCGACCATGATGAAGACCGATGGTAAGAGTCAGCTATTCTCACATAGTGCTGGGGATTCATTAATGTGTACGAAGTTCAGTGAATATACTGATGGTTCATGTTGTTTTTCTCCTTTAAGCCATAGCAGTAGATGCACATTCCAGTAACAAAAAAAAAGAGTCAAATTAATAGCAATGGGTTAAGCGATACATTTTAAATATTCAGGATGTCTTCATACAAGAAAGTGGAATTAGGGTTTACATTTATATTCTAAACTTAAAAACTATCTAACCCTTTTTGGAGAGTGGAGGGAGGATGGGATGTTCCAAAAACAATTGTGATGTAGAAATCAATGTTGTGCCCTAAGGTTTGGAGCAAATGTGCAATCGCCACTGGAATGTACTTTTGTAGTAACAGAGGTGAAAACTGGGCAGCACTAAATGATTTCTGGGGCCTATGTCTGGGAATACACTAATCATACCTGTCCTTCCTTTTAATCAACATGGCTGCAAACATATTTTAAGAAAATATGAGCTCTGAGAAAAGGCTTTGGTAAATCTCGGCTGTGCACAGAATACGACAGCAATCGACAGTAAGGCAAGAATTAGGTAAAAAAGAGAGGAAAAATCCATAGCTGAGGAAAGGAACATCTTTCCCATCAACAAAGATTTTGAAAATAGAGCGCTTATTTAAAAGGTGCTTACTTAGCCTATAAAGCTGGTTGTTGCAGCGAAGCAGGCCTTAGCATCACGGCTTTGACTCTGAAACTCTACTAAAGTGCCTTTACTGCAAGGCGGTCAGAGCACGTCGGGTAAAACTTTAAGGCTCTTGGACTATTAAGAGATTTTAGCCAAGGAGAAAACTTCGGGGGTTTTTAGCTCTTCAGACTCTATATTGATTCTTTTCAGACTGCGTAACATTTTCCAGCCCATACAGTTAGTGGATTACTGCACGTATAAATAGATTGTGTAAAGTCACCACGTGTCTGTGGGTGTGCTGGCGGGGAGCTACTGGGGCAGCGAATACTTGTCCTAGCTTCCCTCCTCTAACTCTTCGACCGAATTAGAAATATGTGCCTCAGTAAAGCCCACCCCACCCCAATACAGGTGTATGCATGTATGTTAAAAAAAACAGAACTGAGAAACGGAGCTTGAGAAACGGAGCAAGTATGAAGTGGTTCAGCCAGCAACCGATGACTAGGGACTGAGCTGGCGGTTGGATTTGGAGAGATGCAGTACTCCTCCACGGAGTTTTGTAGCCCTTTTTGAATGCTACATGCCATGTCAGTGAGATCTTCCGTTAACTTAAGCACTGCAAAGGATTTCTTTTTTTTTTTTCTTTTTTTTTTTTTTAACTCTGCTTTCTGAAAGAAAGGCAGGGAGAATCTAACCCAGCGTTTGTTGGTGTGCAGGACTGACAGACTGGCCATCTGGGCAGCACCTAGTCAAGAGAAAAGCCCACCTGGCCAGCCACACAGCACAGGTCAGAAGGTGCGGAAGCAAGCTGGGGTTATTGTAAATTGGGCGCAAGGGAAATGGGAGGGAGCGGAGATACTGCCAAGCAGAAAAGGATATGAGTAGTACAGAAACGAGCATAGGATATTGTGGGTTTATGGGACATAGAGGAGGGATGGACGTCTTGGAGGGGGAAGGGTTTGCAGACGTGGAGAAGCCGTGAAGAGTAGCAGGTGGAAGGATGAGGACAGGAACGGTGAAATTGTATCAGAGGGAAGGAGAAACCAGATTTCATTTCTTCCGTTACCCTTGGACAAACTCCTTAACAGTTTGCCATCTGGTACGGAGGTCGGTAAGTGACAAATTTTGCGTCAAAAGTAGTAGTTCAGCAATTTCGTACCTAAGTTCCTCTGAAACCTCAGCATAGCTACCCTCTAGTCTGACGGCCGGTTACCGTTCCAGTAATGCCAGTACTAGCGCCATTCGGTAACTTCCGTGGTTCGGTTTGCACCATTTTCCTCCCATTGCAAATGTATTTATGCTGCCTGCACCTTATTATCGGAAAGTGCTTGTATCACCGTGGGGACATCCAAGCAGCTGTCCCCTGCCGGGGTGAACACCTGCATGCAGAGCAGGGCGTGCCAAGCATTTAGGGGGTTCGGACCATATTACAGGAAGATCTAGCAAACTCTAATAAGTAAATAACTAATAAAATTAGCTAATAAAATAAGTATCGGACCTTATGACAACAAAAACATCAAACTTGGTTCAAACCGGTTTCCTCCAGAGGGAGAGTGCCTTCCTTACCCCTACGGTAAAGTGCTTTCAGCCACTCAAGTTGGAGAGAGGGGTGTAAGAGGGAGCATGATCTGGGAAACTGAGTCCCGGGAAAGGCTTTGGTGCCTGTGTCCTCCCAAACCAGTCCGTGCGCAGCACAGGCTCCTGCGCCCTGGCAGGGGGTAGGGTACCCTGGGGACCCTGCGGCCCCGCTCCCAGGGCAACGGCTGCACCTCTGAAGCCTCCGTGCTGGGGCTGGGGTACCTCAGATTTGGGCATTGTGGTTTTCAGCACCCGTGTCTGGCCCCAGCCTTTCAGACTGAAATGCTCTACGAGCTAAATATTTCATGGACTGCCTGGTCTGTGCCTGGTGGTAGTCATTTCAAATGGATGCGCTGCATTTAAAAAGACTGACTGCTTTTCTTGAGCTAAACATAATAAGCTGTCTAGCATACTCCACAGCTAATAAAATATTAAATACATTTTGGCACCCAGAAATAACTACCGGCTCGAAATTCTCATCACACCTGTCTCCCTCTCCTTAATTCCCTATCCCCCCCCGGCTTTGCACTGAAGCGCTGCTGCTCAGACTAAACGCCTTGTTGTTGGGTCGTGACACGGGGAGGCGGGCGGTGCACAAGTGCCATACGCTTATCATCTGTCGGGGTGCAACGAAGTGATCAAACTGGGTGCTAGTGATGTACTTGCAGCCTGTGCCATGCAGAGGAACGCAGCCTGTGAAATGTCTGCCCCACGTCTCAAAGTTGCTCGGTGGGAATCGCACTCACTTAAAAGCTGAAGTTAAAAGTGGAGCCTTGTGTTAGAAACCAGGCTAGAATAAAAAAGAGCACAGTAGCCACAAACTGCTGCAAAGAGATTCAGAATTTACTTATGACATTCTTATTTTAAAACTGTTCGTATGTAGTTTAAAAATCACTGTTGTAATAATACCACTGTGTTAACGCAAGGTAACCGTGCCTTTCCAGCACTCCGTCTTGTTTTAACTGTCAGGGCTATGATTTTATTTGATTTCCTCCTCCACCCACCTGGAGGCAAACTAAAACAGTAATAAAAACACCTGACCGAATTCTACCCGGGTCAGTGGGTCCCGAGTCAAAGCGCCCTGAAATCAAAGGATATAGTGCTGCCGGCTTTAACAGGCTTTAGGTCAAGCTCCTAAAACCTGCTCCTGCAAACACTTGGCGTACACGTGCTTAGCTCCCAAAGGGCTTACTCCTGGCTGGGGAACTCATCGCTTAAAAATTGCACGTGTGAGGAACTGGAGCCGATGTTGGTACCTGAGGTTGCCTGCCCTGGGAACTGCTGCTGCGGGTAGGCTGGCAGGGAGGATCGGGCTTTGCCCCGCTGTTTGCACCCCAGGCCCAGGAACTCTCCCTTCGGTCTCTAAGGGCAGCGCGGTTCCCGTTAGAGCTGTGGCAAACGCAGCGCCTACAAACCCCACGCACAGCACTTGTCTGCCTGCTGAATGCTTACTCTGGCCCCTGAAGGCAGTCATTAGTAAAATACGTATTTATTTTTACTTTTTTTTAAGTCACTGATGGACTGTTTGCAAGTAATGAGTGTAATACTGCGTGCTGTTGTCAAACGGTCACAAGAGCTGTAAGCAATGATCCTTTTGCCACTGGCATAAAGAAACTGCTGCATCGGGTTAGTGGAGGAGTACGGGGGTGGCTGCCTGCTCCCTGCCCCCCGGCTTTCTGGGCAAAGAGAGGGGGGGGGCTTGGGGTTTGCCAGTCACGGAGCTGGCAGCGGAGACCGGAGGGATGTGGAGGGATTTTTCTGCGCCTATCTAGCCCCGGGCTCTGCCGGCCCTGCGCAGCCCCTCCGGCGCAGGGTAACAGCGGGGCAATGGACTAACGGTGACCCAGCAGCTACGTTTAGAATAGCATTTTTCTTCACTCGTATTACCAGTGTCGTGATTTCTTTGGCTTTGATACCGTTGCAATAAATCCCTTGGCTGGCCGATGCCTAACTGGAAACGAGCGAGAAACCGACTTGACAATAAAACCGTTGCCTAAATACATCGGAAGGCTTAGCCACCGGTCAGAGAGCCGGTCACCGCCGGGACCGGGGGACCACTGCAGCTCCCGGGGTGCTGTTTTCCAGGCGTGGGCTCCACGGCAGCCGCTCGCAGGCGATACCCGAGGTGCGCGCTTGCCCGTCTCGCAGCAGCTTTGATGTCGAGACTCCCCAAAGGCGGGAACGCTTTACCCGAGATGTCTGTTCGCAGCCTCTCTTCAGAAAAAATTGGGTTTTTTTTTTTTTTTTCAGTTTTAGCAGCGCTTTTATTTTGGAAAAATTTAAACCGCCATTTTAGTTTGCTCAGCTCCTTCGTTCAGGAAGTTTGCTTTCGGGGTGAGGGCGTTTTTAAAAAAGCTTTGGTATGGCCAGTATTTTTCTGTAGTGGTACACGGTGTGACGCTGCCTGACAGGATAAAACAGGAGAAGCGTCACCCCGGCCTCACCCCTACCCTTTCCCACAGGTTTCTTCACTTTAATACTCACCAGTGCTCCATCGTGCCCCGTTCTGTGGCGTCTTAGCGTTTTATCCCAGGGCCGAGCCCAACGTGCCCTTGCGATAACCGTAAGCGTTTATAGGGTGACTCTGTCCTGTGAGAACGCTTCCCCTCAGTTAAAAGAAGGCGAAGCCAATGAGAGGCCGTTTTCCTGGGTGGGCGATTTTTTCTTTCTTTTTTTTTTTTATTTTTTTTTATTTTTTTTTTTTTTTTCGCCTCCCGTTTTTTTTTTGCGGTTGTTCACGC
>JAVKLA010000001.1:18860852-18885341 GCA_034782735.1 Sagittarius serpentarius
GAAGCCCCGGTGGCGGCGGAGGTGGGGGGGGGGCGGTGCGGGTGCCGGCGCCGCTGCGGGGCGGAGGGCGGGCGTTGCCTGCCGGGTCGTTTGGCGAAAGCGTTGTCCAAATGGGCTTCGGTGGCGGTTTTGCTGCTGTGTCGTTTAGGAACAGGGACCCGGAGGGCGCGGCGTTGGTGGGACGAGGGCCTGATCCTGCGGGCACTTGTGGAGGAAGGAGGAGCCCTCTCCGGTCTTGCCTGGCTGCCGGAGTTTCTGCTCGATGGACGGAGGCGTGCCGGTGGGGTCACGTTTACAACATGCCCCTCGCACTTAAACCGCCCCCACCGCGCTGGTACGTCAGGCGGGTTTCTTGTTCGCCTCGCATCTCCGTCTTGCTTAGGACTCGCAAGGAGGAGCGGGGTGGCCTGGCCCTGTGTCCCCTCGCAGCCGTCGCCACGCGTGGTGACCCGCGGGGCGAGCGGCGGCCGCGGGCAGGCCTGGCCTTCGGCACGGTAAGCGTACGCTGTGGAGGGAAGGAAGAAGAGCTGGGCTTTTGAGGTGGGGTCTTTCCGGGCAGGGGGCCGCCGTGACGCCTTACTCCTCCCGTCGCCTCGCAGCGAGGTCGCGAGCAGCGAAGCCCTCGAAACCGAGCAAAACAGTTGGTGCCGCTCCAGTTGGGCACCCGTGGCATCACCTGAGAAGAGGTAGTCCTGTGGAAAGCCATGCGCGCGATGCCGGGTGGGAGGGTAATCGGCGTGGCTGCTTCTCTGTAAGCTGCGTTCCTGCTGCCGGGGGCGGGAGGGGGGACGCGGGACTGCTGTCTTTGCTGGCCGAGGTGGTGTGAAGGCTTCTCGTCTGCCCCTGCTCTGCCAGGAGTTCCCTTTCCAAGCTTCAGCACAAACCTGCACGGGGAAGGTTACCTTGATCTAGCGCGTTGCAAAATACAGGTTTAGTAGCGTAAGGTCAGCCGTCTTACGCTTTCTCACAGTTTGGGAAGTAGGAGTCCAAATATAGTAATTTGGGGGGAAAAAAAAAAAAAAGAAAAATACAGGGATTTATGCTATAGTCTTAACAAAGCGGCATTTTTAACCTTTGAGTGCATACAAATTAGTTTCCGTCTGAACGTTATGTTCTGGGGAGGAAATCCCTTCTTTAAAATCTCTTTAGTTTGTACCAGTCACAGGAGGGGTTGGGTAGAGCCTCGCGACGCTCGTGTCTCCAGGGTCAAGGTGGTTCCGTGGGCAGGGTCCTGGGCGGGGGTGGCGGGGGGAGCCGGCAGTGCCACCGGGCTGCATGGGGCACGACTGCCTCGCCTGGCTGCCGGCCACCCCGCTTCTCGGGCGCGAAGGCGGCGACTCCGTTAGAAGTAGAAGCTGGCACGTTAGGAGCGATGACATTCAAGAAAGCAAATACTGGGGGAGAGCTGTGAGACGGGGTGATTTTTAAGGCTGACGTGGTTCTTTATTGCAGTTCTGGGCAGCTTTCGTACAGCTGGAGCATCTGGTCGTTAACGCCTCACTTTGTTCTCTTACTCCTCGGCTGATTTCTGCCAATCATTAGTAACGTAGTTGTGATTTTAAAAACATGGGGCTGTGTTTTCCTGCGCGTTCCTGTGTGAGACGTGGAAAAATGGCTCTTCTGTTGCATTCCTAATTCTGATTCCCAGTTTTACAATTGGCTTCTGTACAGAGAGATTAAAGAACAGAATGGAGTTGTGTGCTGCTTTTCTTGTACTCTTCCCTGGTTGATCTTGGGCAGATCCTGGCCATCTTCTTCCTTCTGACTTTCATTTGCATTAACCCAGTGGGGCCTTTGCCTTCGTAAGGGCATCACAAAGCAAACCAATGTATCTCATTCATACCTTGTGATCTGCAGCTCCATATGTTCGCGGCTGAATCTTGTGACAGATACTACAATAAAACGCGGCTGTCAGACTGAGATACTGATCCACTGTTTTACCTGCTGCTGCTCATCAGTTCTCGCTGGCAGGAATCCCAGGCTGGGCAGCAGCCAGTGATAACGGCAGGAGGGGCTTTCTTGCTTGTGAAGATTTGTGCATCCCCGTTCGTCATCTGCAGCAGTCTGTCTTTGGCTGGCACCTATGGAGGACAGTAGTACACCTTCATAAACAAGGTGACATCCTCAGCTTTAGCAGGAGTGTAAGTAGCTTGATGTTTCAACGTGTTCCTGAAGGTAGGCCATGACTCCAGGACTGACTTGTTGGGGCGGAAGTTTTGTGGTATTTATAGGAAAATACCCATTTCCGCTCTCGTTCATTCAGAACAAGTGTCACAGCATTGTAATAAAGCAACAGGCTGCCTCGTTTGGACCCAGTGCCATGCTTTAGAGCAGTCTGACCTCGGTGTGGGACTTGGCCAGTGTCTCTGACACCCTTTGGTGGTACGCCTTGCATTTGCGCCTGCTATGGGATAAATGTTTGCTGGGGTCTTCTTCGGGCTATAGATTTGCAGCTAATATATATGGGGGCGTGGGCTAATATTTGCAAGAACTGTGGGCTTTGCTGAAAGATGTGTTGAACCCCTATCTTCCCATGTTACGCAGGGCAAGGAAACAGCTGTACATCTGCGTTAAAAACTTTATATCCATTTCTTCTATTTTGTTTCTGTTCACTCCCCGGTTTTGAGCATTATTTTGTATTCGGGTTCTTAGAGAGTTTCAGATTTCCTCTATGACCATTAGCTTTTCCTTCCTCTGAACCAAGGCGTTCCTCTATAATTTCTGCAGTTGGGTTCCTTAAATCTTGGCTAAACTTCCTGCGGATGGAGTTTCTGAGAAGCTCTGTTTCTTCTTCATGCCCTTTCTTCTACAACCTTGCTCTGAGGCCTCACTTGCTAAGGAAATCCACTGGTCCACCCTTCCTCATTTAGAAAAGAGGCTTTCAACAACAGTAGGCATCCCGCTCTGCTTTGTATGAGGGTAGGTTAAGTTAACGTTCTCCCTTGTCCATGGTCTGGCAGAGAGCCTGTACTGATAAATGTCTGCTTACTTGTATTCTGAGACGTTGTGGGGAAAAACCACCGGGCACTGAAAAATAAAGCAGAGTTAATACGTTGCACATATTTCTGTCCAAATTGGGAGAAAATAGTAGTATGTTGTTAGGTTGGATGGGGCTTTGAGCAACCTGGTCTAGTGGAAGGTGTCCCTGCCCGTGGCAGGGGGGTTGGAACTAGATGATCTTTAAGGTCCCTTCCAACCCTTCCAACCCAAACCATTCTATGATTCTATGTCCAGTTGCTTGGACGAGCAGCTAAGTTAAGACGAGAGCAGAGCCTGCAAGAAGTTTTCAGCATCCTCTTCCCCTCTTGCCTGAAGGCTGCTCTCTGAGCTGCATGCAATTCTGGTAAATAAAACGCTGTACTGGAGGGAGAATTTCAGGACAGGCAGACTGGGTACGGTTTTACTTTCATAAAATTAGACTGCTGCCAAGTCCACGGTGTTCTTTACTTTTAACAAGACCTTTTGTCCTGGATGAAAACTAACCTTGTGCCTGCTGAGGACTGTACCTACTGGCATTGCTGTTTTCTGAACTATGGGTACGTTCACCTGAAGGTTCCTTGCTGTACTTCACCTTTGCTTTCTACATCAACTGTACTCTTACTGAAAAGCCTTTTGAAGTAAGCTAGAGGTTATGCCCATTTCTGACAAGTGAGCGTGTTGTTTCCCCATTCAGTTGCAGGCTTAGAAGCCTGCAAAAGTTTTATCAATTCTGGCGGGGGGGGAACCCAAGCCTTTGAAATTCCAGCATGTGCCCCAAAACAGATAACCAGGAGAATTTCACTTACATTCTAATCCTGCAGAGCAGTTCTTTGCCGTTCCTGCATGAAGCCCTTCCCAATCTGTAGCTCTTATCTCTTGTTGGCAGTAAGCGGCACGAGAGGGAGAGGATGGCCCTGCGAGGAATGAGGGCTCCATTTTTGCTCTTTGTTGCCCGAATTGTTTCAGGGTATTTAGGTATTTCAGTGATTGCCAGAGGTAGCTGGATCTTGGGAATTGCGCTTGTCTTAAAATAACTCTAGCTTTTTAAAACTTCCTTTTCCTATGATTAGAAGGAGTCTTTATAATAAATGTTACTACAGTGCGTCTCCTCCGCAGGAGTTGCAGAAAACTGGATGTTAAGGAGAGGCAGAAACAAAAACTGTGGTGGACCGGACTGCTTTGAGAGCACCTGCCCGGGGCTGCTCTGCACAGGGAGCCTCCGAGTCCTGCAGCGATGGAGGCAATGCTGGGCACTAAGTGAATGATTCATCCCTCTGCCATTTATGTGCCGCTGCTCCGTTGAAAACTGCAGAATATCCAAAGGCATAATATCATGTATCCTGCTGAATAACATCCCACCTTGTTAGGGAGAGGAAAGGCAGATGCAGGATTATCTGGGTTTCTGTTTTTCTCCGTTATTACACGGAGGACGTAAATACTTAACGCGACCAGGTGCGGTTCAGAGGTCTGGAGGCCCAAATGCTGTTTGGTTTACCTCTGCTGGTAGGTCGGCTGGTTCACCCGCCTTGAGTTTGAGTATCTTTGTTACGAAGAGTAATATTTATTGTTTCCGTGATAATGACAGCACTGTGATTATCTTATTCTCCCTATGCACTTGGATGAAAAAGGTCCGCGTCTCAGCAGAAGATCTGAGAGGAAGAGGGGAAAACAGGAGAGAGCTTTTAAGCTTAGGCAAAAGATGGGGTGCTCCAGATGCTGGCGTATTAACCCTTCCTGTATCCTTGCTGAAATCGTCCTTAACTGGACTTGCTGTGGAAGGAGGTTGGCATCCTGCTTATAGTACAGGAGCCACTTGCCCACGCAGTGGCCCCACTGTACGCCCGGGATTAGGTGCTGCATATAAATTGTTTCAGCCTGCCATTCAATCTGATTTCTTAAGTGCTGTATCATCCTTTTACCGTTGTCAGAGTCAAATACTGTGGGTGAACAGGCAAACAGGCTTCTGCAAGGCCAGCGCTACAGATTCATCTAACTTTGTGATAACACGTAACTTTGACATCTTCACGAGTGCTAAGTTGTATTTATTGGCTCCCTTTGCAGAGTCCCAGTCGCGAAGCTGTCTGTGCTGTACTGGGGACACGTGGGACAACTTGGTAAAAGCAGATGTATTTGGGGGTTTTTGGTAAGTAGCGTACTGAGCTTCTCTTGTGGATCCAGAGGAAAAAAAGTAAAAGCCTCCCTGGCTGGAGGAGGGTAACAAGGAGTCATACTTGAACTTAAAATTTTGGGAAGTGAGGAGCCTGGCTCTGTCACAGCAGAAATTACTCGCCGTGTTCAACTGGGCAAAGCTGCACTAAGCTATTTTGAAAAGTATCACTTACTTTCAATCTGGTGACTGCTGTAACAGAAAGTGTCACAGAACGCAGTTCCTTGCAGTATAGCATTGAACATCAAGGAGATTTTTTCAAAGCTCTTATGGATGGAAACCATTTAAACGGTAGCAGGGACTTACTTGCCTGTGATAGCTGTAGAAGTTGCATAACAGCAAAACTCTTGCTCTTATGCCTGTCTTCATCACGTGAAGATGTATTCAGAGAGGCAGGCGAAATGCTCTATTTTTGGATAGCTCATATTTATCCTTTTGTAATTATTTCTTCTTGATGATTTTAATACCTTAAAAAGTCTTATTTATCTAAATAAAACTGCAGTTGTGCTATTAATGCTGCTTTTCCTGTATTTTATATTGTATAACAGTGAATTGCAGGCATCCTTTTACCATTTTTTTTGTTTCCTTCAGTGATTAGAAATGAACTTACCTGGACAGGAAACACTTAGCCACGCTGGCAAAGAGACTGCTTAGCCCTCTCATGCAAGGTGAGTTCAGCTACGTGGTACGACTCCCTCAGTATTTTCTCTCTGCTTGTATTACCACAGGGCATACATGTAGTAAATAACTTAATAGGTGAAACAGCACCTGAACTTGTCCTTGGGAACTCCCAGTTCCAGGGATATGGAAGGGAATCGATTGTTTTCAGGACTCTTCTTAAAATAATACACAGTGTTTTTAGTATTGAAGTTAAACGAGGTATTTAAAAGCATATTGACTGTATGCCCACTGAAAATGAGCAAAACTAGGAACCTGTATTTTTTTTCAGATGAATTAAATCAACATTTCACTTACTGTGAAATCGGTCTTTAAAAAGAGAAGATACGTTAAGGTTTGTGATGGTGCTGCTTTAACTCCTGGTTGGCAGCGTAACAGGGCAGACTGCAGCTCCCTCACCTCTGCCTCCAGCTAAGCGCAGCAGCTTGTCACGTGAGGAACTGCATCTGCAGAGGTTTTGGCCTGAGCCTCGAACCGTCTGTGCAGTGGTTTCTGAGGCGCAACGGGCAACAGGTTAGAGCTTTTAGAGCTTGGACACCCAAAGAAACAGGCTCCTATCAGATCATTTTGCCTTGTGCGGTTACTGAATGAAATGTCGTGCTGGGAGTAAAATGAGCTGCTGCTTTTTTTCCTGCTCCCCCCCCCTTCTGAGGGTGTGAGCATTGTGAGGAAAGCTAGAGATGTTAAAACCCCTGTCAGAACTTAACGCTCTGGGGATGAGTTAGGCGGAGGGGATTTAAACAGCGCTTCACCACGTATGTGCAAGCAATGGTTGTCAGAAAAACAAGAAAGTAGTCGGAAGATTGAGGGCAGCTTCATTTGCCATCATTTATGTGCCAACAATTATTAACTTGAGTAGAGCGGGCAAACTGTAAAACTTACTGCAGTGACTTGGAAAGTACTGCGCTCTATAAATAATGAAATGAGCAACAGTCAAGAATTTAAACTAGGGTCGATAACTTTGCTTTTTAGCTCAACTAGTAATCAATTTGGAACAATTTAGTTGTCTCGCATGCCTTGCTGTCTAGAAGTTTTATAGCCCAGCCCACACAAACATTTGGTTTAGCCCACATGAAAAGGCGGGAACAGAGGTAAATCCTGCAGAGGAATTTCTCCCTACCTACTTCAGGAGGTGTTTCTCCTCCCCCTACTCACATTCCCTCCTTCTTTCTGCTGGACGCTAACTCGTCTGCTGGTGTCCCCTAACAGAAGAGGAAAGGAAATCTCCAGCTGTAGGATGGAAACATCTTAAAACAGTGATAAAACGCTAACTAACGCTGCCTACCGTTCAACAGATCTCCTTTAAAAAGTGCAAAAAAAGGACAACATGCAAAAGAATATGGCTCCAAACTTAGATAAAAAAATCCGAATCTGAATAGTCATTAAATAAAGCGTCAGGGGTGAAACTCTGATAAAATACGTTGCTACATCACCTGTGGCGTAGAGCATTTGTATGGTTGGGGAATCTGAGGTTTAAATCTACAATACTTACAGTTCTGGCTAAGCCTAAGGAGGACACGGTACCTAATCTAAAACTTCTAATGGTTACCAGTAGTGTAGTGAGAAGGGATTAGACAGCATACCTGGATACCTCCCAGCGAAGCCTGTGGCTGGATAAAGACTGCAGCTTTCAGGTGTCAGCAATGCTGGGTTATAGGTGCTATTAGTGATTCTTTGCCATATTAGATACTTCGAGCTCCAGAAGAGCAAGCGGAAATTATTTTTATTAATGTTTTATTAATGGTAAGTATTGAAATTAGACATGCACAAGATATTACTGTTAGAAAGTTTTGAATTATTCAGATGTCTGAATTGCTTTCAGACATCTCCTTGGCCTCTGGTCTGTAAGCATGTTCTGTAAGCGTTTTAAGTTTCTTCAGTGTATGCAGTTGATAGACACGGGTATAAAGCTCATGGGGTTTTTTTATAAACCTCCATAGGGATAAATGTGGTTTCTTGTGCACTGAAGGGAATCCTTCCTTCTACTCATTTAGTAAGAAGTTACTACAATAAAAATCTCACTGGTAGCTTAGCTCTCCTCTGTGTTAGGTAAAACTACAAGTGCTAGCAGCAGGGTTTATGTTACAGGCTAGTTAACTATACTCCCTACTCTACACCGGCACGTGCTGCAGCGTGTCGTTACAGACAAAAGAAACTTAACTGAATTTTATTAAAGTGATTTGCAAACATTTCCCTAAAACGCTGAAATGTTCTGATACAAAGCTACAGGTATGAAAACATTTGTACGTACTTGGTGGTTTCAGAGGCCCTTTAGGTCCGACTTTCTGCCAGGAACACCAACCACCACTTCTGAGTGCTGGCACTTCAGTCCTGCAAACCGTTTTCTAAACAGGTAGGGATGTTTTTACGAACTAGCAGAAAGAGGAGAGAACCTTGTCGCCGCGAACCTACTTCTCATGAGTCAGCTGCGAGGCTGGGGAAGTCCCGTCCTACCTGTGAAGCACCATTTGCCTGCAAATGGGATTTCCTCTGCAAATATTTGCCTGCGACCAGGTTACTGGATCGGAGCCCCTATTTCCCCCAGTATATAAAGCAAATAAATAAGGCTTAACATCTTTGCCATGATTATGTTTTCAAAGGCTATTTACAGAAAACCCTTTAACTTTGGCTGACCTTAGTACAACGTCATCGGGTGAAGCTGTAGGGAACAGTTGGTTTCTGTGCAGCGCAGTCGTTATTTTGGCTGGCAGTCTATTCACTCTGATAAGCGGGTGAGCTCATGCCATGCAAAGTCAAGCATACCATGAGATTCTGCTTTGCCTTTATAGATGAAGCAGCCTGAGAAACAGCTTTGTAGGCTAGTAAACAGAAAAACATATACCAGAGTTTGGGGCTGACCTATTCTGATTCTGGAGGAGTCTGACAAAAGGACCCTGTCAGGTGTTTTCGTTCCTCAGTTTCCCTTCTCTAGATGTCGAGGCATTTCCTGCTTTAGCAAGAATGGTGCGTCAGCTCTGTCAGAACTGCCTTGAACACAGCAGTCTGCTGCTGCTTTCCTGAACCTCTCAAGGGGAAAAAACAAGAAGCAGCTCTTGTTTCTCGTGAATACCTTCTCGTGACTGTGTGCTCAAGCCTCCTTGAGCAACAGCAGAACGACACCGAGAATTAGTGTCACTCCTGCCCAAAGGGTGTACAACAGCCATGACAGAAGGCTCTCGTTAGGTGGTGGTTGTGTGGTGGTGCTTCTGTGGGGTGTTTGGGGGGTTTGTTTTTCTTTTCTTTAGCAGCAGCAGCAGTTAACTGGAGTTAAACAGCATTTGTTTACAGATTCGGGAAAAGAGCACTGCATTGTCAGTTTGGAGGAAACACATTTTTTATTTTTTTTTTTTTTTTTTTTTTTTCCCTCTGAGACCTTTACATTCCTAGATGGCTTACATCACGTACTGGGAATTGCATTCAAAGGCAGCTTGAATTCGGGTCTAATAGTAGATGGATGGTGCTGATAAAAGCATTTTACGCACACCATGCAGAGATTTATTAAAGTTGCTTCTACAAGTGTCTGTAGTGAATTTAGCTTTCCTTTGTGCTCACTGAGAATGGTAAACTATTTATTGCGTTCATATGAAACACTATTTTGACAGATTTCTTCAGAAGTAAAGAAGCACAAACGGAGAGGTTCTGTTCTTTGAAAATAACTGGAACCACTGGCAAGAAGCAGCAGCACTGTGCATCAAACAAGGAAACCATTTCCAGGTTATCAAAACATGCTGTTGAACTGAATTTTGCAGCTGCATTTTCCAATGTACCATGGGATGCATCAAATCCAAGGATGCCTTTCCAGGTTCAAGTGCTATCCAGGATGAAAGGATCGGGGAAAGTCATGAAGGACGCACTGGGGAGAAATCATCCCTGATAGCAGTGAAGGTGGATGAGAAAAGTCCATCAAGCACTATAGTGCTAGACTATGCACACCGTCTCTCCCGTGAGATTCTCGATCAGGCGGTGAAACAGTGGGCGGTGACTGAAAGCAAATACAGCGACATCCCCTTTATTGAAAGTGATGTGCCCTGAGCCCTGACTGGCATGGACTGTCTTCACAGTGAGTGTCCTGTCTGTTAAGCAGTTTGTGTTAGGTACTAGTGCAAATAAAGTAAAATCAGCTGTGATTTGAGCATAATGCCACTATATGAATGTGTTTGCAAGGAGAGGCTGAAGAAATTTGCCTTTTAACCTGTATTGCTAAGAAACTAATTGGATTACAGTAGACTCTATTAATCAAGTGTCATTTGTTATCAGCTGTATGTTGAGTATATTCTGTCTTTGTATGTGTTGAATGTGACCAGAAATTAGTGTTAAAAAAGAGGGTGAGAAGAATGTGGCTGCCCTGCAACTGTACAAGCACTGCCACAGAGGCCCCAAAGATGCTTAACAACAAAGCGTGGATTATTTTTATGTACTGCATACAAAATCAGTGGCCTGTTTATAGGTGAAAAGAGAGGAACTCTCTGTGCTTGGCAAATTTGTCCACGTTTTGCTCAACTGAAACCAAGGTCTGCATGTAGCAAAGGTAACTGCTGTCATAAATTTTACTTTGATTCTTTGACCTGACTAAATCTGTAAACCACAAAATAATGAAGGTGATGAGAAGCATTTTATAAAACCAAGCAGTATTCAGGGAACCATATGGATTATGATACTATTCAACTTCCATTCTTAAGTGAACCAGTGATAAACATTACAATATTGATAAACAGTGCATTATAATTACCAGATGCTCTGGCTTCCATAAATGCACGAAGGCTATTCTCTAAAATCCTGCAGCAAGATAGTTGAATGACATCTGATCACTGTGTTCAGAACAAGGCTGTTTGGTTTTTTTGGTTTGGGGTTTTGGGTTTGCTTTTTTTTTGGTGTGTGTGGGTGTTAGGGTGCTGGTTTGGGGGGCGGGGGCGTCTTTTTGTTTGTTTTTTTTACTGTAACCCAGATAGGTGTGCAAAAACTACTGATGCTAACTAGTGGAATGAACCTTCAAAGGCGTAACAATGTTTTAGGACTGGTTGTTTCATGGGAACTAGGGCTGCATTACACTAAAATTTCACTCTAAAGTAACCTCCTCGGGACAGTACGCCTTCCTTCAGCTTCTGTAGGCTCATCGCTTACCCGTTGGTAAAACTGTGTATGGCGATGCAAACACGAGCTACAGAAACATAAAGCCTGAGCAGTGCACTGAACAATTAGTGAATAAGCCTTAGGCCCAAAGCTAAAGGGCTACATTCTTTACCGATTGGATCTAGCTTGCATCCACACACTGCACCCTGCTTCTCCAGGACTTGCAGCCTGACCAACCGTACTCGTAACTAGCATCCGAGATATCAAGAAAGGCATGAATTAATCATAGTCATCTTAAAGCTACAATTTTGCTGACATTTAATACAAAGCGAATGCCTTGTAAAAGCTTGGGGTTTTAGCACCTGTTTGTTCCTTTTCTGTTCTGGCCAGTTTAAAAGATGTAGGGTTTTTTCCCTAGATCAAAGTGCTTTCCTTTTTATGTCTTCATTTCACACAAAAATGCTTTCCATACTGCCAAAACCTGTTACTATTTTTAAAAGGTACATATACTTCTAGTAAGTGATACAAAGCATGATTTTTCAAGCAATGGGAAGCAAGCAGAAAGAGGACCATGTAAATCGTTACTTTTAGCTTATTCTCAGACATAAGACAGTCTAGGAATTGAGCTGTTTTGCACTTTGTGACACGAACTTAGGTATTTGAAGTTCACCTAGATAGGCACGTGGCTGCCTCAAGAGCAAGTGAAAAACGCTTCTTTGCGACACAGCGGAAGAGTGCCATTAATTCACAGTGACCAGACCCTGCTATTAAGACTGTTCTCAGGCCCTCGCTGAAAAAGGGAACAAAACCTGCTTATGCTGTAACGTCGTTGTCTTTGAAGTAACGTAGTCTTCTTTGAAGCCCTATGTAAAGTGGGACTAAGGTATTACGGCCCATTTAAATTCTGCTGCTAACGGTGATGTTCCTTGAAGCTCTAAACCGTGTAAAACATTAGATCATACCCTACATTTGCTCTATCTAAAAAAACTCCATGGCATATACTAGGGTAAATTAAAAAGCAAAACTAAAACGCTGATCAGATCAGTATATATTAATTAGATATTGCTTAACCACAGTATTAAAAAAGATTCCTATTCTTACTATAGTTAAAACAAAGCTTTATTACAAAAAAAAGGCCACCCTTTCTGTAACATTAGTCTTGACTCAAGAATGTTAACACCGCTAAAGGCAGTAATTAAAAAAAGAAAAAAAAAAAGCCCAAACTCCATAGACATTATTTGCCAGATAGGTGAGTAACAGATAGAAAACTGCACTCGGTTTAAGAGTGCATTTAAGTAAATCTACCTTGACCCTTGTACAAATAGCTTGGTGGCTGCCCTGGGGAGTTAGGTGTTGCAATGCTTGCTGTTGCAATGTCTCACATCCTTTCTTTGGATGTAGCCTTAGCATCTGATGCTCTTGGGGAGTCAGAATAACAGATGCACTTCTGAAAGCACCTTCTCTATTGGCAGGCTGCCACTGCACGGTCCAAGAGCAGGCAGAATTATAAAATAATATAAAATAGCCTAAAGTTACACCATAGCATCCGTACTGATAAACACGCAAAGTTTCCCCAAAGGAGAAAGTTACCTAGGTATAATTAAACGCGCATCACAGTAAGCTTCCATTTGGAGTACTTGCTGAGTGGGATGGCTGCACTGCTTGCTCAGAGAGCCACCCATGATGTGACAGCGACTGAATCGCCCGCTGCTTGTTGCGTCCAGCCAGCCACTTACCTGCAGCCACAAAGCTTGTCTTCCCTCATTAATGCTTGAAGATTGCAGCAGCTTCAATATGGCCTGAAGTGCGATTCCAGCTGGTTTATGATGCTTTCTATGACATTGGCACTTCAGGGAAAGCATGCAGCAAATGGAAAGCAAACAAGCTTACAAACAACAGGGAGACAGCTTCTCACCAGGAGAATAATCTCTTTTACAAGATGCTGTCCTTAATAAATAATGCACTTAACCTTAACAAAAAAAAAAAATAAAATTAAATCTGTTCAATACTAAAGTCTGGTGAGAGATCAAAGGAGATCTCTTTCCAGAGTTCTGCTGTATTTTTAATACATAATACTAATAAAAATAAAGACTTCTTTACCTAAATAAAAATACATCTGTTTACTTATCATTAGATTACTCTAAGCTGTGCTATAGACTTATAAATCCACTTACTGTGGCTTTCCAACTAAGTTGCCACTGATTCTTTGACTTGATTTTGTGTAATAAAGGCACGCCAGTATGGGACTGGCATACTCTGCAAAACCATTTACTTCTGTTCAGGAGTTAAAAATACATTTGCTTTATTTTTTCTCCAGGAAACGTAAGTATAGTCTGAGTGGGTACAATGTGACTGACTTGGTATTCTAATAATGGTTCAAAACACATTAACTGCAGCATAACTTTGTAAAATTGCATTTCTGGATAAGACACATCAGTATTCCCAGATAAAACACAGTACAATATATTTTTACAATATTTTTTCTGGAAAATATTTTCTTGTGGACCAAATAAAATTCAACTTACCATCCGCTTGTATGACTTTTATTTGGTAAAAATGCACAGATCAGACAGGATCTTGTTACCATGAGTCTGGGATGATTCCTGTTCACATAAATTTTGGAAGCAACTGAACATGCAAGTCAAAGTTTCTTGATTCAGAAGTATACTCTTGCTAAAACGCTGTAAGTCTCTTTCAGTCAGAGAAGGTATGATCCCTACTCCCTGGGGATTACTGTGTTGTTCATTAAATATAGTTGCTGAAGACTGCTCCCTTTGTACAAAAATAATGGAATGAACCAATTTTTAAAAAATAAATTAAAAGTAGTCATTGTTTTAAGAATCTAAACCATACAAAATTTAAAAAAAATAGGGGTGGAGATTTACATTTCTTACAGAACCAGCATGAGGTAGAAATTCAAGTCAGATTTTCAGAATTACCCTAAACGTATTAAGGAAATCTCTCAACTGCTTTTGACAATAAACTCAAGGACTGTCTCATAACGTGGTAACGTTAACTCCCAGCTGAAATTTTAACAACTTTATCTTGGAAGATTCTAGTGACAAAGCAAGATGCCATTTTTTCTTGATTTTGCTCACCTCCAATTCTTTGAAAGTCACTCTAGTAGTACACCTTGATGCCTGAATGTCCTGGACTTTGCTTCCAGGCAACAGCTTCTAGGAAGGAAGGAAGGAGCCTTAAGCCGGTGTAGACCCACTGCTGTTGGTAATAAAAACTGCCCAGTGTTGAAAACTCTGTAACAGTTCTGCTGTAGCTCTGACTTTTTGATTCCCCAGTGCTGATTACTGACCATGTTACTTCAAAAAAAAAGTCGTCTTCCTTTAGTCTCAGCGGTTCATCTCCAAAGAATCCAAAATTTGTATTTGTGACCTGCCTATAACTGCAGAAACAAGTAGGAAGAGATACTGATACGTGATTTGATTAACCATAAAAAAGCGTGCCGTCTTGAAGAAAGATCAGTAGCTATGTGTTGCATACACAATAGAAAAATTCATTTTACACCCCACCCCCCCAAAGATTATACTTTTATCAAGGCGCTCTAGTTATCTCATATAACTTCGAGTATTATTAGTATCAGAACCCAGCCACCTTTAATACGCATACAACGAGGAGGTTTTGATGTATATTTAAATTTTGATCGCAACAAATACATTTGTTAAGCTATGTTGCGTTAAAAAACTATACGATCCATCTAGCAGCAGATATTTCATGTTCTCCCTTATTCATTATCTTCAGTACATACTGCTGTGTTCGCCTTACTTTTCACAGATTTTCCACCCAGCAGAGAGAATGTTCGTGGGCGCAAGCGAACAGGAACCCAGAGTAGCTGGTATAGATAAACTCCAGCCACTTGCGGTATTAGGGCCAGGCTGACCTCTACCACTAAAATCTTTAGACAGTCACTAACACCGACAGGAAATGTGCTGCTTAGTGTTCAGAGGACGGGCTGAGACAGTTATTTCTTTACCACTGTAAGAACAGGAAAAACTAGGAATTTTTGAAATAATGGCAAACTAATTAGGCAGTTCAATCAAACTTAATGGCATTTAAAAAAAATTGGTTTTACAAGCAAACAGAAGCGTGCTCTAGGCACTGGCAAGATTACGACATTTGAAACCATGTCTGCATCACGTAGCGAGACTGAATACTGGCCAAATGTTAAATCAATACAACAATTTCTTGCTCTAAGACTAACAATGTGTCAGTCTGACCTTTCATTTAAAAGACTATTTAACACCATGGATTTAGCATGTCTTGCATGACTGCTTTAAAGCTTTAAGTATATTTTATTTTCATTATATAGAGAAGAATCTGAGGCACAATCCCAATTTAACAGATCTGTGACAGAGCCAAAAACACAAAGGTCTCCTGACTTCTTGCTTATTAGGTCATCCCTTAACTATGGTCTCTGCCCCAAAGGTTCCACCTAAACTAAAAGTTGATGCAAAAAAATTAAATGTTAATCATTGTGCAAAGCAGTAAAAATAACCATTTGCTTTGAAGTAATTTTTCCCCTTATTAACCAGAGTTATGATTATTTTGCCATTACGGCAGGATAACAAAAGAGAATGTTCCTGAATGCAAAAAGACTTACAAGTCTCAGGCTAGCTAAAAGAGTCTTGGCAAACTTTATCACACTGCTATTCATTTTTATATCATAGAATTAAGCAGATGTATAACATGTCAATGGGCTTGATCTTTACAACTTGAGATCGTTGTTTCCCAATGGCTTAAAACAATCATCCATAAATTCATCACTGACTTCTTCTAGAGCAGCTGGCTTCCATCTGGGGGATTGGTCTTTGTCAATCAGCACTGTCAGGTGGAGCACAGAAACATGAAAATTACTTGTAAACTTTCTCTAATTAATATGACTTCAGATTGCATCAAGACAGACAAACACAGTGGATGCATGAGGGAGAAAAAGCAATATGCTCTGGAGAAGACAAGAGCTTTTGTAACATATGTATTTCTACTCTAATAAAAATTCTTGAGTTGTGACCTGTCTAGAGAGGTATCTGGGAGTTGCCTGATGATACAAGGAACAGCGGATCACTTCAGAAGCAGCCTAAGGTTTGAAGGAACAGACCTGACATTAGTGCTTTCTGTTAGACCTACTACTCTTGCCTGACTTCTGCTTTTTCATGTGAAACTGGGAACAGTATGTATGATGCTCCTTTTGGGCAAGGGCTTTCACATCTCTGTGCAAAATCTGACTTTTTGTAGAGTATAGCAGATGACTAAGAGTAGGTGTTAAACACCTAATGCTAATTTAAACACATCATATAAACTAATAATGAAATAACTACTGAGGAAAGAGTAAAGCAGAGTATCTTTGTGGGAAAACAATATTTATGTGTAAATACTGACAGATACTGCAGACCTATGTCGACTTGACTGTGAAGACTTGTATAATTTTAGTACATATACTTTAGGCTGTATCTTGGAAAATATGCCACCGAAGATAAAAATCATCAGTGAATGAATCGCATGTAAAAGTGTAACAAGAAAATATCAATTCTCAAAAAGCATTCCTTGTATCACAGGAATGTTGAAGGCATGCCAGCAAGAACAGCTGCACTAGCAAACAGTAATGAGACAAGAAAGAGTTTATTTGGGTGTAAAAACAACTAATACAAATGGAATTCCAGAGCATGCTTCTGAGCACCTTTCTGGCTCCAAGAAAACCCATACAGGTGCTATTCAAAATGTGAAATTTCTGTGATTTAAAAAAGAACAGCTATAGTAATTGTGACTCTCCAGGATGCACTGACTACCCAACATCCCTCCTCAATACACATTCCCTTCAGATGTGTGATATCAGCAACTGATTTGGTGATGCACCCGTGTCCTGGGAGACCTCCTGACCAACACAGCCCACAGCATATAAGGGAGGACAGGCAGTAAGCACCTCTCAAGTGCCTCTGCTAAGAATGGAGTTTGTTTTTGTTTGTTTGTTTGCTTGCTTGCTTGCTTGCTTGCTGATAAAGAGTTCAGAGCGGGATGGTTCTAAAGGTGTGTGGACAGGAGACACTCACAGAGACTAGATATTTTGAAGAATAACAGCTGGTTTTTTTGGTAAGTTGTCATGTCTTTCTAAACAGTCTTCATTTTTGGTGACTAAACTAGAACCACCCAGGATGAGAAATGTGCAAAGGAGTTGGATTCTAAGTTCAGTGGAAAGAATGCCTACCTAAAGATTCTGTCTTATCAAAAGACAGGCATTATGGCGGTTTGTGGTAAAAAATGTGTCTTGAAAACTTCTTTTTAACTTTTACCTCTATAACCAACACTTGGAAAATGCCTAGAAAATAAATACTATTCAAATGACAACTGCGCTAATTAATATTTCTGTAGCTGAAGACATACAGGCATCACAACTCTTTAGCTTGCATCTCCAAGGAGAAAGAAGAATCGGAGCCCTGCATCCACTTAACCTGCAAATACAGGACTAAGGACTTGTTGGATACAAATAAACACTAATTTTGAAAAGAAACCCACTATATAGATAGAAGCTGCAATTCCACAAAGAATAGAATCCATGTGGGCAATTCTTTAAAACAAATGTGCTGTAGAAGAGTGATTTTACTAGGTCATTCAACTGGGTAACTTGCTGAAAAGTTACGATCCTAGAAGTTAATTTTAAACATCGTGATGTGAAGCCATTGACCGGTTTGAGTCAAAATATGTAATTGTCCCAAATCAACTTTATTTATTCCATTGGAGTAGTACTTATCTACTGATTTTCTTCACCATTAGCTGAAGTTCACAATCTGGCAAAAATAGTCTTAACTGTTATCCACAAAAGCCAATGCTGCCTAAAGATGCTTTAAACTGGGGGGGGGGGGGGAAGTACACGTGTATACTACAATAGCTTCAACTCTGAAATACGGTAGTAATTGCTGATAATTCTCCACTCTACTGTATAATCAAGTTAATCTTTCTGTTTGGATCTGTGGCCAGTTTTAATGGTGGATGAACTAAATGCTCATAACGGTCTCTACAATGAAATCTTTAATCTTATATGAGTTAAAATAGTTGTTTTCTAATAGTGTCGTAAAAATATTCCTTTTCTGCATTAACTTCTGTATATTTTGTGTTTCTCCAGCTTGAGATATCAATCGCTACAAGAACAGAACAAAGATTCTGAAGACTTCTAAGGTAGGCTAAGGGAAGTTCAGTAAGATAAAAGTAACTGAACATAGACGTTGTGTTAAGGATTTGTTCTTGTGTTTTACCTTTTAAAAAAAAAAAAATCCAACCCCCCTCTGTTCAGTAGCAGTGACTTTACTGGACTTCAATTAGTGTTCTGTCCCTTAGCTTCATTCAGCACAGTTAAAACAGCGACATTTCTAAGTACCTGAAATTCCATTAGTTGCAAGGAAATCTCTCTACCTACCCAGTGACTGCAGGGGGTTTGTGTGCCCAGGGTAAGGCTCGCATCTGCCAGCTGCTAGCACTGCAGGAGGGAGGGCAGAAGCCATACAGAAATAAGATCTTTGCAGGATCAGCAATACGTAGAAGGCCTTTACAATTCCATTTGAAGTGTACATTTCTGCACAAATAGTCAGGAGGCTAATTTAACAGATTTTTGTCCCCTCCGGCTGTTGAGATTGTAGTCTACCTGGATGTGTTTGAGCACTGACTGCAAAAATGACCACTTTTCTTACGCAGTAAGAAATAAAAAACAAAATTCTCAGAAATTACCCAGAGCTAGGCTTTTCTTAGTTTATGTATTATTCTATAAATCAAGGTGAAAAATGGATACCTAGGGTGTTCTAAGACCACAGTCAGCATTACATGGGAAAATGTTGATGAAATACGATCCATGTTTTGGTTTTTCCTTTAGTAGCTCCAATCCTAAGAATTGTAAATGGGGGAGACTGTTTGCCAGCAGATTTTCAGTCTGGTTGAAAGAAAAGTGGCTAAAAGAAAAATGAAATTTTGACCTCAGGTCAAAGCAGGTTTAAAAAGCTTTTAAACAAACTACTTCCCTAGCATGCCTATTAAAATTATGGTTTGAAGCAGATAAAAGCTGTTATTAAAACCTGACCTATGGCCATTGCTGCTGAAAAACAATCTTCAAAAACTAAAATCTCATTATTATATCTTAACTTTACTTTGTGGTAGATCCTCTTGTGGTAGACAGGGTCAACAGCTGGCCCTTAAATGCCTGGAATGTAATGTTTTAATAAAGAAAAAGCTAATACTTAAATCAACATGTTTATAATTTTCATTTTTATTCACTATGGTTGATTCTGCGCAATACTTAATAATCTTACTTCCTATTAAAAAGGATGCTCAGTACATTGTTGGGTAATGATTTTTATGAGATTAGACCCAACTATGAAAATGATCTTCATCTTGAGTCAGAATCTGCACCACTCTTAAACAAGAGAAACAGTTTTAAGATGACAAATCTGAGAACAAGATATATGCAGTAAGCAGACAGCAAAAGTACTTCAAGAACAAATTGTTATTCTTAGCAATCCCCTTAGTGCAGCTGGATCTCTGGTGGGTTGTTTTTTTTTTTCCTTCCCCTGATAAAGTTAAGCATTTGCTACATCATCCTACGTAAAAGAGAAGCTTCCCAACTGCTGCTCTTGCAGCTTCTTTCTTTAGAAGAAGTTTGTGTAATTTACTGGCCATTCTGACAAGTGATTTGCTTTTGTCCTCTACTGCATCCCCAGATGATTTAATCACCTTCTTCGTTACAAGTGAGAACTTGGTTTGGTGCTCATCCGACTCTCAGACTTTGTCACTTCCTGAATAATGACATTTCAACAGCTTATGTGGTGATTTAGAGTATATCCTAAGAATGTTCTTTTTAAGATATCTTTGTCCCCATTACCAACATAATGAAAACCATGTACTTCTCAGCATGTGTGGTAAATTCTTCAAAGGACTCTCTGCTAATAAGTGCTAAAGATTAATTACTTAAGATCAGAAACTTTTTCCATGCTGTACAGACAAACATTGCATCTCTCACCCCAGGCTGTCTTTAATACGGTATTACTAATAGTGAACACGCAAACTAATATTCACTACTCAAGTGGATTTTAAACTACTTTAAAAAGACAGATACAAAAAATGAGGAGGAGGTGATAATACACACTTGAGTATATAACTGTGTGAATTAAAAGCCAGGTTGCCTCAGCCCCAAAGAGTTACTCATCCAAATGTCTTGTACTGTAAGCTCCTTGGAAAAGGAAACGCCTCTGCTTTGTTTCATCTTGTGCTGAATAGTACATAAATAATTATTACAGTTTCTAACAGATGTGACATTGGGTTTGACAAACGGCACAGTGAATCAGCAGTAGAGTCAAGGACAGAATCTGTCTGTCCCCTAGATGAACATGCTGAGCTGCTGCTCTACTTTTACTACTACCTATCTTGACCAATGCCTTAAAATGCTGAATTATTTAAAATTAAATTTACATATATAGTTTTTTAATAGTAAGACATCTCTATACAGAGATTGTTCTAACAATTTTCTGTGCAAACAGTTGTTTTTGACTTTGAATCTTAAACCATCTTATAGCTGGCTGAATCAGCTATGTGGCAATGCTAAACCTGGAGACACAAATTACATGCAGAGCTAGTCGCTACTGTCGGCATTAAATACGTTTTGAACTTCCCCAATGACTGGTGAAACCTTTTCATGGTGCTGTGTTACCAAGTGGATAAATAATGTTAGGAAACAGATTACATGTGGCTGTTACACTTTGGAACAAATAATAAATTTTGGCCATACAGGAGTCCAATAAGCAAAAACTGTAGCAAGCTGGGGAAGTGTTCTCTGGGCTGTTGTTGCATGCATTCTTCTTCAGGGAAGCAACACAACAGTGAGTTTGCATATTAAGGTTGAGAAACGTTTTTGGTGTGCATGCTTACCTGCTCGAACCCCTTCATAGAAGTCATGGCCTCTCTGAAAGATTTAAAAAAAAAAAAAATGTAACATGACAGATTCTATTTATCCCATCTCTCCGTTTCCCACTTCTGCTTGAAATGCAAGTTCTCAAGATTCAATTAAATCCCACTTTTACTGTTCTCATCTAGTCCTACTTCCTCTTTACTTATTGAAGAACTCTACATCCTCTTGCTTAAATGCAGCCACAACTCTTAAAATCAGTCTGTTTAACTGTAGACGATCAGCCAGCTTTTATGTAGTGCAAGCCCTCTCTCTGTGTTACATCTCACAGATTTTTCTAAAGAGTTTTGCATGATGGGGGCTAAGGTGTGTAGGATCAGAAATCCTTCAGAGGAAGGCCAGTCTTCAGGAATTGTGATGTATTCTGCAAACTTGAAACACTTTGCAGTTAAATGGAATCCTGGAAAGATCATGTTGTTTTTTTATAAAGGTAAACATAGCATTTAAATCCCTAAGGATGCTTCACTAGCAATGGAGCAACAATACTAGTTTTGGGAAAAATACAGCAAGGATACTGTCAGGCACTACAACATATCAGAATTAGATACATTTTCACATATCTTTTTTTAAAGCATTTACTTTAATTACCACAAATCACATAATCAGACACATAGAAATCTTATTTTAAAGTGTGACAAAACTAATAGTAAGGATGCCATGAGGAAGCTTTATGAGGAATTTGTTTAGATAATTCAGTTAGCAACTCTTCTACTGAAAGGATCACTTCCTTACATTATCCAAGTACGTCAGACCTTACTACAAATAGTACTAAAACTTCTTGTTTTCTTTAGCAAATTTATCACAGCAGTCCTAAAAGTCAGTGATACACAACTATTCCCGTCCTGCTGATGGGAACTGGGGCACTGAGAACTAA
This sequence comes from Sagittarius serpentarius, assembly GCA_034782735.1. Classification (NCBI taxonomy): domain Eukaryota; kingdom Metazoa; phylum Chordata; class Aves; order Accipitriformes; family Sagittariidae; genus Sagittarius; species Sagittarius serpentarius. The sequence goes on from JAVKLA010000001.1 coordinate 18,882,573, forward strand.
GTAATTTAAATAGGAAATCTGTTCAAGAACACCAGTTTTAAAATTATGGGCCAAATACAAAACTTTCTATATTTCAACATTATCATAGTTTTCTTAACAAAAGCCCTCTACCATGCCCATCTGACCATCATTAATGTAGTCACCTTCAAGTTACATATAGAAACATGGAACTGAAAAAAAGAAAGTGACAGCCTAGCAAACACACAAAGAAGACACTGAAAATAAAAACCTATAAATTGTGAGCCCTTGATGTAATCTACACAAAACTTAGTCTCTGACAGACTTGCTACCCCTCTGTGGCTGGAAAGAGACAAAGGGCTTGGCTGCTTGCTTACCATGCAGGCTTGGCTCAGTCTGTATTCCATTGTGAGTACATCTTGTAAGCTCATGGAAGCTCCTTCTCTGAGCTGTCTGAGAGTCATCTTTAAGGATGTAGGTGACATCTTATTAATAGTCTGAGGAAGACATTAACAATTATTTTTATTCTCTTCGATTTAGACACATTTTTAAGTCTGTCTTTTTTTGCATTTTAAACTTTGTGAAGTAAATGAGGGCACTCTTTTCCCTGAGCTCGCTTATGTGATACCTATTCCTCCTGCTCCCTCCTACTGTGCTCTCGTACTAAATGAACTTACTTGCATAAACTTTTATCAGCAAGATCTCTGGGATGTATGCCGTGACTTGTGGAGAGCCTCGAACTCCTAAGGTCACATCATTTATGATCAAATTACTACTAGCCAGAGAACCTAGCGCAGCTTGAAAGCCATTTCCAAACAGATTCTTTTGAGACGTGAAGGCAAGGATTACAAGCAATTATACTCCTTTTTTGAATATTATGCAATCTGAATTGCTCTTAAATGTTACTGGTATTGTAGCTGATATTAGTATTTTAAGGCGTTTAAGTTTTATTTGGTACAATAGCCAGAGTAGTAAGGTAATAATAGTGAGATTAGCCACAAACTTCAAGTAGTTGCTTTATGATTATCTGCAAAGACTAGACAATACACTAAGAAGAAAATTGTGGAAGAAAAAAATATTAAAAGAAATCAAATATAAATGCATATTTGTCCAGGCTTCCTGTCTGGGATCAACAGATACTGCATCAATTTAGTCCTACATTGCTCTGCTGATAGGAAGCCTGCAGGTCTTGCCCTCCTTCTTTTGAGAGCTACAGGCTATAAATATTATGCAACAGACAGGATCTGTTTAAGGCACACAAACAAGTGCTGTAAATCTGGCTCTCACGACTATTTCTCAATTAACAGCATGCTAGTAAACAGTAGGGGGAGGTGGGGAGAAAGACAAAAACCTAGTAAAGAAAACAGAACTGAGCTTTAAAGTTTTCAGGGTTGTGGGGGAAAGGTGCTAAACCTTATTCTGATCTTTGTTTTCTTACTCTAAACAAGACTCTTCTTCCCCTGTAAAGCCAACTGAAAGCTCTGTATTATTCACAGTACAATAGACATTTCCTGTTAATTAGGACATTTTTACCACTACTGAAAAACAGCAGATGGTAAGATTTGCCTCTTTACGTTATTTTCATTGCAGACATTAGACTCCTTACCCACAGACTAAAATGGCAGCTTTCCAGTCATGAACATTAACATTTTTTCTGGCTCCCAATTACTCTTCATCCCTCTCCAGACACCAGCTGATAGAGGAGTGACCCATTTTGCCTAGTTAAGCTGGAAAACATGCAATTGCTATACAAGCAGGAGGCTGTGCAATTGTACCTTAAAAGCACTGGTTCTGTCATTCTGTTAGTTGCGTGTTGACCACTTAGCTTGAGAGAGAAGCTGGTTTAGAAAGAACTAATGCTGGCTCAAACTGTTGTTTCCTGAGTTCTGGTAAAACTTTCAACAACGAGCTGCTTTTCAGCAGATAGAGAAACCAGTTATACTTCTAATTACATCACTATGTAGGTCTCGGATGGATAGCAACTCTTAACGCGACCCCTTATTTCCCGTCATGTGCTGGCTTTGCCTCTGAACTAGACCTTTTCTCCTTTGAGTTTCACATTCCGTCATCCAGATGAGAAAGTCTTTGCTCAGACCAGGTTGAATGGCATGCACAGTGCAATCAGATGGTTCCCTAGGTGAAAAGGTAATGGCAAGTTCTTTCTGGTCAAAGAAAGCCCTGAAATCGGGAAGATCTGAAAACAGCACTTAACTAGTCTAGTGCATCCAGCAGCTGCCTTATCTTGGCATATCAATGAGGTTGAAGGTGGAGGAGGCACTGCCATAAATCAAGCTGAAGGAAGAGGAACAAGGCAAGAAAATGGGTAGGTGTAATTGCAGAAAAATGAGTCACCAGTGTGTCTATAAATAAATTATCTGTACAAAGAGGAGGAGAGGATCGGTGCTAGGGAACAAGCCTGAAAAGGAGATAGGATAGGCTGAAGTGGGGACTATTAAAATGCAAAGAAGTCTTCATAGAAGTATTTGACATCTATTCCAGTGTCTTTGAGACCATCTTTATTTCAACATAATGATCCTGAAAGCTACGGGCTGAATTTGCAATAGACCTGAATTCCAATAAGATACTATCAGAAGGTGACTGAATTAAGTGGCACTGACTTAGTGCAGTCCCTTACAAGAAAAACAGCTGCAGTAGTGCCTGCATCTTTTGTTTCCAAGGCCCATCAAAGCTTCTGACCTGATGTCGTGGTTTAACTCCAGCCAGCAACTCAGCCCCACGCAGCCGCTCACTCACTTCCTCCCCACCCAGTGGGATGGGGGAGAGAATCGGAAAATAAAGTCAAGCTTGTGG
>JAVKLA010000001.1:18885441-18923257 GCA_034782735.1 Sagittarius serpentarius
TTCCCTGTGCCCCTCCAGCCTTCTCGCTGGCTGGGCAGGAGAAGCTGAAAAGTCCTTGGCTTGGTCTAAACACGACTGAGCAACAACTGAAACCATCAGGGTGTCATCAACACTCTTCTCGTACTAAATCCAAAACACAGCGCTGTACCAGCTACTAGGAAGACAAGTAACTGTCCCAGCTGAAACCAGGACACCTGAGCTGCTGAGGGTCCTTGAAGGAGGCTTTCTTTAACTTAAAAACAAACAAAAAAACCCTCCCAGAGGTCCAGTGTATCATTTCCTTGCAACAGATGAAGACACCCATCACTTGCTGAGATACCAAAGCATTTGTTTATCTACCAAACAATGGTTCTGGATGAGCTTGGACAAAATATGAGTATCTAGCCAAAGCATCACATGAAAGCTGCTTAAGGACAGATACATCACTCTCATACTGGTCTGCTAATAGAATTTCAGAATGCCGCTTTACTTGAATTCAACACTACCAAGATACCATCCAGCTTCATTCCTGTAATCTCTCTCACCCACTTGCAGCATATCCATTTAGTTTTGGGAGCTAGTGTCTGCACCCCAGCCTGACCAGTGGATCTCGATAAGATGTCTTGTAATTCTGACTCCCTGCGGTGTCCTGCATACTACACCGGAATTCATTCAGCAACAATGAAGGCTATTAAATCATGAAGTAACAGTGCTCAGAAGGTGTGCTGTTCTGCCAGAAAAAGCTGTAAGAAAGCATCATGTGAAAAGCAAGTCAAACACGATGCTTTTCAGGTTTTGACCCCACATGCTTACTTCATCCAATTAGAAGTGGTACTTCTGTCACTCGGATTAAAGCTTTTTGGCTCATGTAAATCCTGAAAACAAAGTAATGCTATAAAAGGTCTTAAAATATTTTACTATGAGTTCAAAAAGTGTGTTAGTACTCTAGCTTTCTACCTGTCTGTAACTGGATTCGAAATGTGATTTAAATCACGAAGCCATTCTCAAGTAGAATTTTAACAACTTTACATTCTTCTTACTTCACGCAAACCACTTCAGTATCAGATACATGAAAGCCTGCCAAGCAGGCTTGTTCTGAAAGTAAAAAGCAGAAGTACTGCATATAGAACATAACTGGATACCTGGGATAGCATGGCTCACAGCATGCTTGGATTATAGCAGAACTAGTAGTTGTGTTTTATTAACACTAAAAGGTATCTGTATATCCAAGGTGTACTTCCAAATTAGGGTATTTGTATTAGACTTTCAGTTAGGGCTTATTCCATAAGCTTATTAATACATATCATAATAAATATACAGGGAAACAAAGAAAATAAGCATAGATGTTGCTGTTACTGAATCCGTTACAGTCTCCATATTTATCACTTGAATATGCTGTTGTTCCTGTACCTGGACAACCTGGACAAGTAAAACCTTGGTTTCACAAAGTGACAGGAAACTATAATCTATGGACATAATCTTGGTACTGTGATACTACTGCTGAGGAAAATGACTTCCTTCACATGAGTCAGCAAACTGCTATGAAGGATCATGTCTGATAATCTCAGACTGTCATGGTTTTGCTACGTGTTCCCTGCTCTAACCAGTTCTTTGAACTCCCGAGCATGTGACAGCAGGCCAGTGCTCTGTCTGTAGGTGGTGTAAAATGCTCCACTGCCAGGGTGTGAGCTACCATTCTTCCTCCGGCTACAATTAAGTTTAATTACAATTCTACTTCCCTAGTAAAACACCACCTCCAGTTTAACTGGCAAGCATTTCCTGGAGAAAGCCGGATTTATACCTGATTCCCTTTTTAACTTCCCCCCCCCCCCCAAATGCATTGTCCTTCTTTGGTTTTGTGGATCTTTCACAGAAGAAATTAAGTGTCTGATCCTACAAGCTTACTTAATCCTACTGCTTAGTACAGAATGTGTGATGTTAGAAACTCGTCTGAAACTTATGTACTTGTTAACGCTAATAAGCCTTGCACCTGCTAGAAAATGTGTTTTGGTTTTGTTTGGGTTTTTGCTTTTTCACAAATGTCTGTATGGACAGAAACAACTCATTAACACAGTCTCATCTCTTGAACAGAACAGACAACAGACAATTGTTCAGGAACTTCTGTCATCTACAAGGACAGTCATTCATTTATGAGTCGTATGAAAGAAAAAAGCTGCTATAAAGTTCTATTCAAGACATGAAATAAGAAAACCTAAGAAGCAACGAAAGAGCCATTTTTTTCAGGAATGTAAAAAAAAAAGCAGTTACACAAAATCATAACTTTGAAGTAGATGACACATGAAACAAATGTACACCCCTAAACAACAAGGAGCAAGAACTTTTTTTTAATAGGGGAGATCTGAGTTATGAGGCTGCAGATGAAGGAAGCAAGTTGAGCAGGCTTGGGTAACCAGAGCAAATGTGGCAGAACAAACTGTCTAGTTAACATATTTCAGTAAAAAAGTGTTTTCAGACTCCTTGCATCTTTTGTAGTGGAAACTGTATTTTGAACAAAGCACCTTTTAAAAAGGCTATATGCTATTTTAAGAAGTTCCATTAGGTCTGATTATATTTTAAAGTGCCATAAAATGGTATGAAATTAATTTAGGAAAAGTTATACGCAAATAATTCTTGATTGTTTTCAGCCTCCACTGAAACTAATCAATATCCCTGCATAATTATATTAAACTTCATAAAATCTACAAATAAAATACTGCCTTGTAACTCAATACTATAAAGAAATAACAGCCACCATGCTATCAAACTGTCTCTCAACAGACCTTAATGTAAGTACTTTCCCTGCCATCTATAACACCGGGAAAAAGTGAAGAACTGAATCGTACAGGCTATATGGTTTGGAGGAAAACCATGATCGTAGCCTGTGGCAGAATTCAGGTCCACAAACACATAAAATGATTATTCTGGCCCTAGCTCATTTGACTAATGTATTCAATGAAACTTGAATACAAGTGGACAAAAAAATTAGCTTTCTCTTTCATTCAATTTTGGTTTTGTAATACATACGCTAAACTTCTGGCAATGTACTAGGCATACTGGTTGGCACAAAGATAATTTTAAAACTTCCCTTCTCAAAAACTGAGAGTTCCAGTGACAAAATGTCAAATCTTTAAAAACTAAAACCAAAAATGTATCTCTGTATCTGGGACAAGATGCCTAATGTTAATGATACTATATTATAAAATTATAATCCTTCGCTCAAATGAAAGTCTGAAGATGATGGATGTTTTATTTTATTACAAGAGCAGGATTTCTTTGAGCTGTAACTAAAGTTACAACAAAGCTTTTGTCAGACAAATGCTTGTGTTCTATCCAATTGAAAGTAATATCTTAATAGCTCCAAGACAAACTTTTACAAGGCATCTGATACAGGTACTTCAAAGGAGAAAGAAAATACACATATTACTTAAATGCATATAAGTTGCTTCTTGCTTTTGAGGCTATAGTGTGTATTAAGTGGGTAGTATTACTGTACATTTTTTGAGTAGTGAGTAATTCAACACTTAGAAATGCATTAAAAAGATCAAAAAATACTTTGCGATGATAAGTTGCTTGCTGTTTACCCAAATGAGATCTGGAATGGAAGAAAAAGAACAACATTGTTCTGGCACTGTTTTATTCCAACCCTTGGCAATAAAATGAGAAGCTATAAAAGCAACCTTTGTCCCAACATCCCCCTGATTGTGGGGAGGGGAAAAAGGAAAGGGAGCTTGTTTTTTTACTACATTATAATTTTATGCAACATATGATGGTATTCACACTGTGTGGGTTTTACAGAGGAATATTCTTGTCTGAGTAGAACTACTGACGATCCCACAGGACTGTATGTGAGAACCTGAGGATCTCAGTCCAATGTCCTACTGATGTTACATAGTATTAGTTATGTTAATAAGGTGACTGAAGTCTGCCCCATGATAAGAAAGTACAGAACAAGACTTAATCTCTAACAAAAATAACATAGAAGACATTACCTCTAGCTGCTGAATGGCAAAAGGAGAACCATCTTGCTTTAATTTTTCAACAATTTCTTCCATACTATTTGCTGAAAAAAGACTGAAAAAAGAAAAGTGAAGAAGTGAATTAACTGCTCCAGCCTTCCTCTTGCTTATGAAGTGCTAGTAACACAGAAATTAGAAACAGTGTAACCAGTTGATTTGGCTTTTTTTAGCAATGTGTTCCCTGTTGTTCAGATTTAAGTAATTCAGTTGACAGGTATCTCCTCTTCCTTTACAAATATCCAGCATTTCAATAAACCTCACTTACAAACGCTGATATTTATACAGAAACTTGAATTACGACCAACAGTTTTAGCTGTATTTTTATAACCCATGAAATCTTTAGCTATCACCTCCATTCTACTGGTTTGGTGTCAACATTTCTCGTCTCTGAACTTAAGTTACTGCCATCCTTCTTCAGGAGTTTTAGCTGCTTCTTATCACTCTCGCTTATTTCTCCTTCCTTTTCTGATACACAGAAGCTCCAAACAATCGTACAAATGGCCTTATATCAATGAGTATAACTGTGCTATGTAACATTTCCTGTCCAACTGAACAATAACTCTCACAAATCCCCATCCAATTTCTATAGAAAATGTTCATTTTAATGTGCCATAGGGTAGTCACTTAATATAATGGTGTATGAATCGGACAAACATGCTCATGTATTTAATATACTGATGAGTGAAATATTTAATGAGCTTCAGATAAAGCTCCCTAAAGACCAAAAAGTTTACATGACTAACTTGAATGTCATTTCTATCACCTTACCTGTGGAACACTGATACTGTTACTGGATTTAACTTCATGTTAAAGAAGAGAGATTGCTGAATACCTGTTAATCTTCTCCATATGTTCATCAAGTACAAACTTCTTTTCTTGATCAACTTTGCTCTATTTAAAAAGCAAATACATTTTTTACTTGGTTATTTTAGACTGAAAAGCTTATCAGTACTGAAAAATTTCAATGATTTGTGTTACAGAAATATGATAATATCATAAATGAACATTCAACATTCATAAGACACTGACATTTTTAATGAATTACAATTTTGCAGTGTGTATAAATGAACTTGTCACTTTATCTCATGAATGTTAAAGATGTCACCTCATAATGCAGGGCTTGCTCTGAGCTAGTGTGTATGCATATTTGACGGGGTGGTTATCTCATACACAAGTAATCATGATTATTCTATCAATACATTTCTATCAAATACACTAAGAAAGCCAGTGTAGATAAATCAACTCAAAAACCTGAGACTGTTTTAAAAAAAAGTTTGATTTTCTTAAAAAGTATACAGGTATGTATATACGTATTTTATTAAAAAAAGACCAAAAAAATGCATTTCTCTTCCTTATCTTTTCTCTGTCATTTTACAAAATTTACTCAGACAACTAAAGAGTGTGCAAGATCTGTTGGCCTTATGTGGAAAGGCTGTCAAATGTTTCATAGCTTCAGGCATTAAGGGGTTTAGGACATAAGCAGATGTTTCAGTAACAGCAGCTGAAGCTGAGAAAGGTTCCCTGTCATTACAGCTCTGATGACTAAAAATAGACAGCTTCCTTTTCCATTCAGTGTCATCTTGTAAAGCAGTATACTGCAACGTATAATCACTCCTCTTTCATAGCCTTCTATTTTGTCAAAATAATCAGCACTACTATGTAAATTAGTTTATCCCATTTGTTTTTCTAATTAATTTTTATATGTGAACTTACTAATTCCAAAACAGAAATAACAAGAATAGACACTGCTCATTTTAAACCCAAACAACTGGGGAGTAATACTCAGATTGACTGAACACATAGAATCCTGATTTGACTCCAGAAGTTTCCTTTCTTTTGAAATAAAATTACAATGCACATCAAAACAGCTGAAATAGTTACTGAATAAACTGCAAAGCCAAAACCTTTTATTTTCATGCCTATTGTTACATGGGGTTAATACAAATACTAATTATATATTATCAATAGTTACATTCACCTCCAAAATCACAACAGAGAACTATGGCTTTCTCCACTGGGAGAACAGCACCTTTCTCCCCCTGAAAATATTGCTTTAAGACCTCAGATTCTTTCCCTACAACGTATCTGCACTCTGCTAATGCTTACCCTGTTGATAACTGCAGTGCTTATTCACAGTCCTTCAATTTTCTCAAGGTTACAAACACATAAAATATTTGAGAAATTAAAGGAACAACTTGAGCCTTTAAATTCAGATTTCAAATCTGGAATGCAGATGGTCTACATCAAAATAATGCTGAAATTTACGTCAAATGCATCAAGCTAGCAAAGTATTTCTTCAGGTCGATGAAGTTTCTGGGATGGAAACATAACATCCACTTCCAAGTGAGCAGCACAGCATTTAACAACTGGCACTATAACTTCTGCAGCCTCTGGACTAGGCCAGTAATTCTACTCCTGTCATTTGTGTTTGTCAGAATCCCTGAATTTCAGGCTAACTTCCCAGATTGCACTTGCCATCGTGTACAACTCCCAGTCTGGTAATAGCTATCTATTTTGCCTTTTGCAAAGCGTGTCAGAAATCCAAGAGTAACAAGGGAAAAATTAAGCAGCAATGTATTTTCTGCATCACCATGCTACTGGCTGGAAACTTACAGACACACATAGAAAGAGAGCAAGCTGATCACAGTAGGAATTTGAGGGGTAACCAAAATGAATAAAAAGTGAAGAAAGACTTTTAAATTTTAATTTTGACCACTGTAGGCCTTAGTGCTACAAATTAGTATTTTATAGAGTGCAAAGAGTTCGGAAACCCATTATTTTTTAACCATAAAACAAATGATCGGTAGCACGGATAAAAAAGAATTTGTATTTACATATATTTAACAATTCTGCTTGATTTCAGTAACTGATCAGATTACCTTCACATGGTAAGAGTTCAATAAGTCTGCAATATTTTCTGTTGAAGGAGATTTCAGTGCTATCAGGTCTTTCTCTAAGGCAGGTAGCTATTAAAAATAAGATTTAATTAAAAGCAAGCAAAACAAAATGTACTTCTTGGCCTCTTACTGCTATGGTAATAGTACTATATAGTATATATGTATATAAACACCTCCCCTATACCCCCCAACTTTCGGACAGATCTTAAAGAGGGACCAAGTAAACAATAAGAGAAGCCAGGGTTCCCTTTCCAGTGTTGAACCATCTGGATTTGATTATGTCTGCAGTGATCAGCAAAGACCTCTGCCTCCTCAGCAGATGCCCAGTGCAGTGCTACAGCTGCAGCAGGTAAAGCCAGCCTACAACAGTCAGAGGAAAGAACAGGAGCCTGGCGACCATGCTGTGCTCAAAACAGTATTTAACCAGCTCCACAGAGACAGTTGGGGGTCTTTACACAGAGAAGGAAAGCAAGTCATTGTTTCTTCTTCACTTATGTCCATTCAAGTTACTGGAACATTAGGACTCTGACTTCATCATATATACTAATTTTTACACTTTCTTGCAGCCACTGTAAGAAACAAATAGGATATCTGTTAAGACGACTGATAAAGACCCCACTAATGGGGTGTTACCTAGATTAAAAACTTTGCAGCTGTATAAATAATCTCTAATTTCAGACACTGTTGTCTAAATCGAACAATTTTTCAAGCAACTTCAATGATGCTCAGTAAATCATGCCCTTCAACAGCAGAATCATGAAGATGGCAACATTTGCTCCCTCTTCCAAGCAAAGCTGTCACTAGCTGGCAAGTGTTATAATGACAGCTTGAGAGTATCTTACCATCCCCGTTCACAGTGCACAGCCAGCTAATATAATTGTGTCACTGCATACACTCGAGCTGTTAAAAGTATATTGGTGTGCTACACAACTCAAGCTTGTCATTATGGTTGCAGGCTGCGCCCTTGCTAGCATTGGTTAGCAGCTTACCTTTTCAGATTCTACAAAATGTGTAGCGATGCCAGCTTTTAGTACGTCTCTTCCTTTCAGCCTAAATCCTGTTAGTGCAAGGTAATAGCCAATCTTTCCTGATAGTCTTGGCAAGAAATATCCTCCACCTACATCAGGAAAAAGGCCTGTAATAAACAAAGAAAAAAAAAAAAAACAACCAACAAACGTGAAGGGAGAAGCACTTGTCCTAATCATGCATGTAACTTAGTAGCTATTTCTTCTCCTCTCACTTTCGTCTCCCTGACCTAGGCATGGCTCTTTTGCCCAAGTTTCTCCTTGACTTGGTTTGACATTTCTGTCATCAAAACCCTTTCTAAAAGCAAACTCTTGAGCACCTTCCAAACTGTATCCTTTCCACTGGCACATAATTTAGAAACATATACCAGACAATAGTGTTCATTTTATTTGCCAACAACTTGAGACATTTTTGGATGCCTGAAGAATCAAGCATGCTCTCGGCAAAAAAATAGAAGTGACACAAAGAATTGTGAAATAATTTGTGCAAACTCAAACTGGATGGTGCTTTTTCTCTGAAATCTTTTATTACGATAAAAATATCAAACAATGATGAAGTACATCTTGCACAGCCAAGTTTGAACAAATTTTGGGGCTGAGAATTCATTAACAGATCAGCAATACTGCCAGGGTCTTCCTGAAGGTGGAGGCATGAGATGCTGACCTAATACCTGGCTCCCTGACAGGACTATGACTAACCTGCAATTTAAAAATTATAAAACTTCCCAGTTTAGTGACTGTCTTGCATTTATACTTTTTAAAAATCTATGGAGTAGGGTAATTTTTAAAACTTCAAAGCTGTGAATAAAATTTGTAAGACTTTTAAAAGTTGTAATTGAAAAATATATAACTACTTTTATCAAAGTTTAAATATTTAAAATCATCACTTTGTCAATATCTACCTTGTTCTGTTATATACAGTAATCACTTTTTGTAACTTTTAACATACTTAAGAAAACTTAAGCTTAGCTGTGTCAGTCTCAGAAATCAAAATGGAAAGCAGCAGTGTCTAGTTACTGCTTCAAAACAATCACCAGTGGTGCATTCATGAAAGTGTTTTGAAGAAATTAAAGGTGTGGTGGTGGTTTTTTCCACTTTGAGAGAATACATGAAACATGAAAATAAATGAAAAAGAATACAAATGAGCCATAAGAAACTGAGAAAACACTTGCCAAAGCAGAGATATTAACTGGGAAGATTAAGATGTACATAAGGAGTTGAAAACGGGTTCTGATAGAAGGTGGTAATTTTTCACTCACAAGTAATTGCTTTCAGTCACAAAAGAGTCAATGTATGTATTAGAGAAAGACCGTATTACAAGTATTTTAAGATGTGGGAAATTAGCGGTCCCTGAATATTCCTCCCCCGTGGATGGAATCAAGGGGAGATTTCTTTCAAGCAGCTTCTCTTCAGTGTTTTCCTCTTCTCAATATCTTTGAAATTCACTGCTACCTTATGTTTTCACCCATCTCTCAGCTTCTCCTCTGGTTCCATCTTGGTCCTCCCTTAGTTCTGTTGCCTCTAATACATCACAGAGTTGTTTTTAGGAGCCACTTCCTATCAGTTATAGTATTCTATTCCCATTCCCACTGATGTGCATGTTGCCATTAACTTATTTATTCCTCGTCCCACAGGCTACCGAGACATATAGCTCTTCTCCTGAAATGCTGAATGTCTTGTTGGCACCCTTTAAAAGCCCTAAGCTGTATTAACCCCAGTTCATCACTTACCTTCTTTTTCATCTGTACTCCCATTCTGTCTACTCTGCATTTTACCTTCTCAGATTGAGCCATCATATCTATAACGTTGATGCCAAGACTGTCATTGAGTTTTATGTTTCTATTCATCTGTCTCCCCTTGGATATCCTACTGCTACAAAAAAAATCCCTCATTTCAAAATGAAACTTCTCTTACAAATGCCCTCCAAAGCAAAAAGGCAATTACATTATTCTCCCCATACACCAGGACTGCAACAGCAACAACCTTTTCTTCTTTGCTATGATTAAAATACTGATGCTGAAGTACTATTCTCCCCATGCTCCAGTAAGTTTCCAGAGGAAAAGCCATTTTCCTGTTAGGATCTAGTACGGCCCTTCCACATGGCCATACACAGGGAAATTAGTTCGAAATAAACTGTGAAGTTGATTAGCTTAAGTTGCTTTAGAGGTGAATAAAACTAAATTGAATGAAGGTTTCTTTAATTAAAGAATTTACAAACAGGATTAGTGAAGGTGTAACTAATCTACTTTAAACTTACTTGGTTGCATAAACATAGTCCACTATAGCTTCTACTGTATCCTTTTCCAGGACCCTGTCTTCCTTTCTTATAATTTTACTCCTCTTGTCCCTGTTCTACATATTCCTCTTAATTCTCTCTATAGTGTTTCCCATATGTTTCTGCTTGCTACTGGGTTTCTCTTAACATATTCCACACACTTCATCTTTTTTTTTTTCTTTTGATAGCATTTACCAAGTTATTTCTCAAATCCCTATGTAAATAAAAGAACTGAATGTCTGCTGGGCTGACCAGGCTAAAAGCCTATGCCTGTAACGCTGACTTGCAGTCTGTGCTCCGCGACAGATGCAACACGCTTCACTGTAATCCCAGTTGTGAAACTCTGCAGTTGCCAAGCATAAGATAAAGGTAGCACTACTACATTACTACCTTATCTTGCAGAGGTGGTTAGAGATTTATTAGTAAATGACTTACAGAAAACTAAAAACTTAGATGGATATACAAGAAGGTGTCCACTATTATTTTAACACCACCTTAAAGCCCACGTCTTACAATACACTTTCATCTTTTGTTCTTCCCTGCAGCGGTTTTTCTACACCCTCCTACATCTAAGCTGCTTTCCAGTGCTTTATTTTACCTATGTCAGCTTCAAACTCCTACAATCCAGAATTGCCTTTTATTTCAATTTGCACAGTGGCAAATCTATCTATATCCTTTTATTTATGGTGGCGTATAAATGCAGAACAATTGTGTGATAATGTAGCAGCTGAATGAACACTTTGTTTTCATTTCACAGAAAAGGTGTAATGCCTACTGAAATAAGTGAACATATGAAAAAATCAATTAATACAATATCTAGACAGCTAGACATTTTTAACATACACCACAGAGATCAAAAGAGCTAAGCCCCTAAATCCAAACAGGTTTCAGTGGGTTTACGTCCAATAGATCCTAAAAGGGTTTTAATTACTTTCTTTCCTAAGCAAGTTCTAAGCTTTTCCTTTACATGTCTTCACAGTCTATTTTTGTTTAAATAAGTCCTTGTCAACAAAAGAAATGCGTGTAAAGTACATAATTTTTGTTACTATATGACTACTCTTATCTTTACCTTTGAAGAAGAAAGTGAAGAAGGTATCTTTATTATGAGAATAATTTTATATGTCAAAGAACCTCTCTGTTTAGTTTAAAAAAAAAATTGTTTCCTTCAAATAGTTTTCTGGTACAACAACTGATTATGAACTTCAGGAGTTTAGCAAATTCATGTTGTATTAATGCTTGAGCTATTTAGTTTAATAAGTTTTCCTTCAGCAGAGAAGGATATTTGGAGGGCTGCAATAGTTTTTGTTTTTCTCATCCCAAACTTATTTGTTCAGAAAAATTATTACATTTATCAACTAGCAGAAATTGCTCTAATACTTTTTTTCAGGAGATAAAATGATAATGAGCTTGCTTATATTTGGGGGGTTTATTATGTTTTATTTGACTTGACGCTCACAGCTCATTTAATATTTTAGGAACTTCAGAATGAGTCTTGTGACATGTTTCATACAGGCTGGATAGCAATAAACAATTGATAATATGTGCAAGACACCCTTTAAAAACATGAAAAACGCTAGACCTTTTAAGCATTACTAACGGGGGGGCACTACAAAAATCCAATCATTAGCTAAGCGTGTGTTTTAACTTTAGTTGTAATGACATTATCGTACTTAAAATATTCTCATCAAAAGCAGAATGTTACAACTTTTATTCTCTCTTCAGAACGGAGTCCTAATTTTTTTTTTTTTTTACATTATTTCTTAGTTTTAATGTTATGTAACTGTTTGGAAATTCTTTTAAGAAATTAGTGGTCACTATTCCTTACAACTAATTCTTTGAGGTGAAACTAAGATTGAACTTAATAGCATCAGACATGGTGCCATTTAAGCCATTTAACCACCTCTATTCTGAATAAATGCGTTCAAGAAGGCCACATATTACAGACTAGCCTCATTCTCCTGCTTGAGGACATAAAGATAAGAACAGTTGCAATCATCCTTCAGCTGCCTTGCCTCGGAAAGGTGTAGAAACTAGAAATTTTGCAGGAGAGAAATGCAGGATAGGTTACAGGTTTTGAGCACTCTTCATAAACGCTGTTGATAAGCAAGGAGAAGGGACTTGGACGTTACTGAAAGCATTAATGGAGTATATATGCCAGCCAGTAACAGGTTCAATGTCAGTGCCAGGATTGTCTTGAAGAGCAACATGCATGATTTCACAGCAGGGTTCACTTTAATCCGAACAACTTTTCTTGAGCCATACCACCATCTTCATATAGCTCTGAGACACAACATTTTCTTTTGTACATCTCAGAGTTGACAAAGAAGCTGTAGGATCAAACATTAAAGAACACACAAGGTACATGTTGCTATTTAGGAAAAAAAAAAGACACTGTGATCTCACCTGCACGCAATCTGTACACAACTGTCATGGGTCTACATTAATAATCCACAAGAAAAACTGGAATTTCAAAATCTGTCTCATTAACATTGCAGATCAGCTTGTAGTACAGCCAGTTCAACTAATACTGAGTTCCAAATGTAAAGCTGACATTCTTGCACTGGGATCTTGAGACTTTTATCTGCCTACAGCTGTAGCAAAGACTTAGTTCCTCAGATCTACCTCCATTTTTAAAAAATTGTATCCCAACAATTTTTTTGTGACAGTCTAGACAGTAAACCCCAGGCTAAGAACCTCAATGATCAACCTCCCAGAATACAGATAAGTTTCTATTAATTTAATAGAAAATACTTTCCATATATGGTCATCTCCAATTCCTTTTTAAAATTCTTTCATTACCACCACTGCTTTCAGTCAAAGACTTTTCATCCTGATTACACAAGCAGTGAAATTTTAAACATGTTAACATGTGATGATCTGTTAAAATACTTACCTATTGCTGTTTCTGGCATTGCGAGAAGCGTCTTTTCTGTAGCAACTCGGAAACGTCCGTGGACTGAGAGGCCAACTCCCTATGCATGGAGCACAAGCAAAGGACACAGTTACAAAATTACCAGTAAAAATAATCATAACCATAATCCTATGTAACACACCTCTTGCTTTGCTCTACAATAAAATAATATTAGATGTACCATGCACATCTCAACAAAATGTTAGAAGGCCTTTTACGGTTCAAACAGTAATAAAGCATCATATTACCTGTATGATTTGGCTGAAATAGCATTCTGTGCTTTAAAAGATTGATAAGTCATAGAGAGATTAACTTCAAAAACCCTTGAGTGACAGCAACAGAAATGATCGACCCCATTTTCTCAACTGGACTACTAAGGGAGTTGACATCCTTTTGCTAATGTTACCCCATCTATAATTTTTGCACCTACTTTAAACCACCAACAAAACCAACTTTGGCATATGCATGAATTGCACATAGCTGTAGTTATAATACTTTTAAAAGAAATAATAATTAACTATTCTTATAATGTCATAATTACTTACTTTATCAATACAGAAGTACCTTAAGCAGGAAAAGCCTTCAGCATTATTGCTTAAACTGCTGGGGACTTTTTTTCTCCCTGTCAGACATAGAATTCACATTTCTAAGTATCTGGCCCTGTTCCCTAGCAGTCCTTCCTGATGAGACACTTCCCTCAAGAGCAGAAGAGCTCCTGGTGTTGTCTATCACATATTTTCTGATTTAGGCAGTGAGCAGCAGCAAGGCCCAATAAAAATGTATATTTTCAGTTCACACAAAATTAATTTAGATAAACTTGCAAGAGGAAAACTGACAAATTTAAAGGAAAATGGTTATCTGACGAAGTTACTATTAATTATTAATAATATCTGAAGTAATCCAAGAATATTTGGATTACTGGGCACAACCACAACATATGGATAAAGGAGTCTCACTTCTCAAAGCTTATCTACATGATACATGTCAATAGAAATGTGTGTTAGATCCTAGCTGGAGACAAAACCCTCTACTGAATATTTCACAGGAAATTTCTTCATACAAGTATTTTCTCTCTCATCCTTTCCACTGTTTCAGCCTACTTTCTTTCCTCACTGTTAAATTTCCCTTTGCTTAGTCCTTCTATCCATCCAATTTTTCTATTAGAACTAAGATATCTTAAATATCATTGGCCGAAAGAAGTCAGTGTCTAATGAAGATGGAATAGATTTTTAAGTAACATTTCTAATTATTTAGATACTAGAAAAATGGCACTTTACCCAACCAAGGCTACTAGTCTTCACAAACATCTCCACAGTATTTCATATGTTCCATCAAAAACAGTGCGATTAATTGGGTCATACTTGCATGGACCTGCATTATATATTTGATATGCTTTTAAGGAGAGAGTAGAACATAGTAGAACATCTTTTCATTTTGCTTATCTACAGAGACCTTTGGGTGGGTTTTATATTAAAATTTTTAAAAGTTATCTCAATTTAATAAAAATTACATCCATTTCCTCACACCATTCTCATGCATTCTTCCCTGGCCTCTCTTACAATTCTGCCCAGCAAGAAATTAATTGCGAATGCTTATTCCATTAGGGCGATCCATGGCTAAATTTGAAAATATCTTCAAGTTTTTTCTGTAAAATTAATTATCTGCCAGTCTCAGGTTTTAATATAGAAGTATGAAGTTTTTAAGATTCCAGTCTAATTTCCTGAGAAATGAACGCTTCAGGTAACTGGTTATCATACTTGATTTTACATCCAGAGACTAAGCCAAATCTATACACATGAAATACTGCTGTTTCAAGGAGGCAAATGGGATTTGAGAAAATACCTGAATCTTATTTGCACAGGGTACAATCTTATGTCTCATCCCTTGTCTGTCCTTCAGCCCTTTCATGTTAGGACTGGTCAGAGGCTGTAGATCTCATCTGAGCAGCAGCAAGGGCAATAGCCCTGTATTTAGTTCTCTTGCAAATGCAAAGCTACATGTAAAGCTACATTCACTCCCAAAACAGCTCTAGAACTCTTAAATGAAATGGAAATGTGACTTTATCACTTCCAACTTTTTTTTTCTATCATAACAGCATATTTTCACTGCATTTGATAAAGACTGCTGTTATTTTTATGCATGTTCAGCAATAATAGCCTTTTTATAAGGATAATAAAATTTTTTTTTAAATGCCCATTTTGCTCTGTCTAATGCTTAAATTAATTTTTTCTAATCCCATATCTAAGAATACAAGCATTTTTTCTGGCTTATTTTCTAGACAATCAGAAGTTTGCGTAAGGAATCAAATTTTCCGCTCGAGTATTAAGTAACAAAGACTAGAGTGTGAACTCCATGAAGAGAGCTTCTTTTCCAAGCTTGGGTTTTTTACAGTGATAAAAGTAACTGTAGAGTTTTAATGATAAAAAGTTGAGAGAGGTAATGTTCTTCTGAAAGAAGTAATAAAATCAGATTTCACTTTCTCAAGTGCTTAAGCCATAATTGGATTTGTTTTCTAGATAGCCTTCAAGTTTTATAGTATAGATAAGAGCTTAATTTCAGATGCATATTTAAAAGACTAAAACTGTATTTTCTTCTTATCCGTCATAAAGAAAATGGTGCAAATATGTCCTTACTTCTTTGAAGATCATTTCTAAATAATCCAACATTAAGATAAAATTAGGAGAGAAAAATGAGTTAATGTTTTGAGGGTACAAACCCCAGTAATTTATTAAACTGGTGATCATATGCTTTCATATGTTTATTTGCAACTTCCCACATGGTTCTTTTAACACATTCACTGTATGTGTTTAACCTTCTCCATCTAATACAGAGGACAGATGCTTATTAGTTTAATAGTATCCTGTGTAAAGAGCAAACTCTTCCAGTCAGAAGTCTAAATGCATTCTTCCTCCATTTCTGGATTTTGTAATATTTTTTTTAAACTTAACCCAAATCTTACACAGCTAGAGCCCCACCCAGGAGGCCATTCACACTATTAAAATATCTGCAGTTGGGCTGTGTTCACTTCACCAAATAGTCCCCGCATTTACACATACAAGTCTTGATGCTATAATGTCTTTATTAAAATACACTGTACCCTGCACTGTCAGTCCCACCTTTCATCATCTTAAAATATATACTAAAGCTGATGTGTTCCTTCAGACTTTTCCAGGCTAATAGATTCCTATGGTGAATCAGGCTCATTTTTTCATCCAGATAGTTTATCTTAATACTGGCATGAAACTTCTTTTCCCCGCTGACAGGTGAATGTTTGAATTTTCTAAAGGATACTTAAAGAATGAGACTAGAAGTTGAGGAGTTAAGAAATTAACAAGCAATCAATTTAAACAACTTTTCTGTAGCGTTCCTATATGAATTAATCAAAAACATAGATAAGAGCAGAAATGGTGGTCTGACAATGTACTACTGGAGACAGATTGGCTATGAAGGTGTTTGGTTACGAATTACAGATTTATTACTACATGGATATTCAGATATTAATCCTAAAAACAGTGTGTTACAACTCATCCATTAGACTCGGCACACCTCAAGGAGGCACATAATATTATAGGCAGTTTGGTCTGAATTCCTCAACAAGCTTCTGAAAAAGCCAGTAGAGTATCTGAATTTTACCTCCCATACACGTGATTTCCTACTCAATGCCATATTTCAAAAGTCACGTGACTGTGTATAAAAAACTTATCATTGATTTCCTTTTTTTTCTCATGATGAATACAAAACCTTATTAAAAGTATTTTTCTAATGAAAAACAAGGTACAAATTACTGATAGATGGAGAAATGGAATACAGCTACTATAAATCTTAAAAGCTGTAGCCGGAAGGCTGTACTATCTTAAATTGAAAATGACCCATATTAGTAAATCAAGGAACTCATCACATCTAGGGAAGTTATTAAGAAATTGAGGGCCACCACAACAGAGAATCATACAGAGCAAAATAAATATGCCCTTCCTGAATGACATACATAAACATCTGTTCACATACAGAAAAGCAGATCTGTGCCACAGCAAAACCATAAATCACACTTGCCTATTTACTAAATAACCTAACTCAGACTGTAAAGGAATCACTGCCTAGGAAAGCGTAAGTGACAGAATAAAAGAAATACAAACAGAAAAGGTCTTCAGGAATGTTGCTTGTATCATCTTCACTATGCTGATAAAGAAATTTTAGCTGTTCAAGCAAACAATTTTATGATAATACCAATGTTAATATTGTCTGCAGTGAAAGTCCTGTTGTAACCGTTCACATCCAATGATTACACTCATTTTTAACTGCATGAGAATACAGCTCCTGGTAGGGCTAGAACCACAAAAGAAATGTGGCAATCAACAAACTGAGCATAACACAACAAAGGGCAAATATATCTGAATATAGATGTGTAAAAATAGCTAAGGTGCAGCAAAAATGTTTTCAAAAGCATTAGTTGGGAAGCAGCAGGAGCTTATAGGTATGTTAGATCAAAAATCACTGCTGTAAGAGCATTACCCTCTGCATCCAGACACAGCAAATCTTAAACTGAATCAAAATTAATCTTCGTTCATCATTAATGTTATGGACCACTCCAAAGAGTATAATCCATTTTTATCTGTAGATACTAACAGACAAGATGACTTAGTGAACCAGAACAATGCAGCAAAACAGATCAATCTGGACTAAGACTATCACTTTCTTTGGTTGATGACATATAAATCAAATCTATACAAGTATTTTAAAAATATCATTAAAAAATAGTGCTTTTTGTGAACTTTTCAATCTTTTCGCGTGGTGTTTTAAAACAAAATATTAATGTAATATAATTTAAATATAAAATATTAATTTCCACATACTAATTATGTATTAGAGATTCTCAGTCCAAATTCCTACAGACATACAGAAGCACAATGAGGTGACTGGAGACGGATTTCAGTCTTGTTCTCCTGACCCCTAATTATTTAAACAAATTTGATCCAACTACATTAATAGCAGTCATTTAGGTCAGGTGCTTCTTACAGCGAAACCTGGGGAAAAAAAAAATTACATAGGCCATTCTGTGCACCATGCTGCTACAATGAGTACCCTTTATCAACAGAATTTAGACTGAATTTTTAAACGCCCTGTTTTGATTTTTCTACTACCAGCCAAAATTACCAATGATCTCAAAACGGTTTTATGAGGGTAGTTATCTGCAATAGCCATATTTTTTCCCTTGCGTAATCTGCAGGGACTGATCCCGTCTTCTGCTGGTGAGCACCCATACTAGTGTTGCGATCCCACCTGGCAGACCATACAGAAGCCACGGTGGCAGTTACACACGTGCCTCCGCAGCAGGGGTTGAGAGCCTGCGGTCTCATGGCCTCTCTTTCCACGTGTGTTGGCTCCTCCAAGGCAAAAAGCAGCAGGTCGAACAGTTTGGTCTTATGGTCCAGTCTGGCCTACAGGCACGGCGGCTCGACAACCGTGACACAAACATAAAAGCTTCTACCAAGAATACCTTCTGATTACTCAGAATTTTCTGAAATAACTTATTTCCAGAATTAAAAATGTTTTCCTTGTTTCTTTTTCACTACTGTGTATTACTTTCTAAGACTTATATTTAGTAAGCCTACAAAACTTCCTGGCATCAACAGTCAGCCATGTCTGTTCAAAAATACTCTTTCATGTCAGAGGAAGCAGAACTTTTTATGGACACAAGACTGCTGCTGCAACAGAAAGAAAAGAGAAGACGTAAGAAGACCTAGATCTGAAAAGCCTAAAGCAAAAGTAATTAATTACCAGAGAGTGAAACTTCTTCTAGTGTTAAATTTGAAAGCATTCTTTTTCCCCCAATGCTGTTCCCCAGAGTTTCCCTATACATAACTGGCCATGTACGTCCAGAAAAAGATAGTAAGTGTGGTGTTTTTATTATTTCTAAAATTCTGGAAGACAAGCTCTGTCCTTTTGTCCCTCTCCATCACCTAAAAATGCAGCTACTGCAAGAAATCTGTATGTCCAACTCACCACATCTTAATGTCTGCAGGGAGAGCAAGCAAGCAAGCGGGAGTGAACGCATTTCAGCAACTTGCATCAGTGCATACCTAAGGGTTTCGGTTTTATCTTAAAACTGAAGAGACACTTCTTGGTCTTAAACACAGGCACGTGCAGCAGAACTTTATCTAAAGAGTGGCACAGTTCTTTGGGATGACAGGAGTGAATTGAGGTGATTTTGTAATGATGTTCTATTTCTCAGGGAAAAGTGCTTAGAAAGTGTAATACAGATTAAAACTAACTCAAGGAGAAAATGAGCATTCAAATTCTTCTGGAAATGAGAAAAATTAGCAGAAATATGAAAGGATGGAGAAGCAGGCAAAGATAATTCTCTTCAGAACTTTTTTTCCTTGATCTATAATAAAGGGAAGGAGAGGGAAATAATGAGATAACTCTCAATATGAGAAAAATAGTGGAACTTTTAGCAAGAAAGAGTCTGTTGTTAAATGGAAAGAATAAATCTGTGCTGAAGCCTGCAAAAATCTCTGCTATGACAGTCAGCAGGGCAGGGGCAGGAAAGCTTACCATGAAGCCACAAAGAAAATCCCTTTTAAACATACACAGGTTTCGAGAGAAAAAAAATAATCAAGAAAGTACAGCTTAAAACTTCAACTTTAGTCTCAGACAAGTGATGTTTGCTTTGTGATGTGGTCTATATGTCATTACATTGCACAGGAATACAAAAATTTATTCTGCAATTCTAAAATACTGAGTGCAGTACGATTGTATAATACCAACACCTGTACAACGTACATTCAGGAAGCCTGCCTTTCTTTTCTGGGTGTAAAATAGTGGCATCTGTACCTTTTCATAGTGTACATTAAACAACTTGGTCATTGTAGAGTTGGGAGAGGGAGGGGACAGGAGTTTTACTTACTGCACCAGCACTGACCCATAATTTAAAATACTTGTTTTCAAGACAGTGCTTTATGATAAGCGATAAGCCCTTTGGGCAGTAACATCACATGCGAATCGTTGAACATTCAGTGGTTAGTTTTTGTTGATGCCAAGAGCTGCTGATATTATAGTCCGATTAGCTACAAAATGAAGTGCACCATTTGTCCCTAGGATCACATGCAGGAGCTTAGCAGGCAGGCCAAAGTGCCAGATGGTAAATATTCTTTAATATCAGCAGAGAGCGAATCCTTTCTTAGCATTGCCTCAGCATAGTTTTCAACATCCTATATTACAAAAGCTAAGTGTTACACAAGTCGATCTCACAAAGATTTGTTTCAGAGTACAAAAACCAAATAACTACTTGCAAAATCTGTATTCTCTTTTACAGTAAAAGCTGCCTTCAGCTTTGAAGCACTGGGAACAAAACGGGGCACAAGCTTCTATGTGGTATGCATCCATCAGTTTCCAGAGGGGGGCAGGGGAGGAAGAGAGAATTGGAAAGCAGCTTATCTAGGTTTAGTATGACAATTACTTTTACTTCAGGGCAGATTTTAGAGCATAGATTAAAACAAAATCAAAGATGTTCAAGTTTCAGAGCATGATGCCTGAGAAGAGGCATGACATATTTATAAAAGGGGAAAAAAAAAAAGAATCAGAAGTCCCAAAAAGCACTGACATTCTAAGTTCCAGTTTCCCAGCTGTAAAAAAGGGTTAAAGGGGTAATAACGTCCATTAGAGAACAGAAGTGCTGTGCTATATAAAATAGTAATTTTTCATGAACTTTTATATGCTGCAGTTAGTCACCCAAAGCACGTGATATGTATATATGTATCCTAATAACCAATAAGCAGAATTGTTATAGTTTGCAATAAAATTTGCACCACACATTAAAAACCAAATTAATAGCTGTTTGTTCGGTAAGCAACATCCACCTGTGCACTTCATGAATGCACATTCCTCTAATTAAAAACTGTATCACAAGTGGGCAAAAAATGTGAGATTTTTCAGATATGGTTAATTCTAATGTTTCCTAGTTTTTGCATATTAGTCTCAAATGCTGCTATCTACACCTCTCTGTAAAAGCTATACGCACACAACTTATATGAATACATCCTAAAAGCAAATAAAAAAAAACAGATGGAAAGACATGTTACAATGTTGAGGAAAATGGGGAGCTTCCCCTCCCCGTTGTATTTTATATGCCTGAGGAATATCAGAAGACAACTAACTCAAACATTTATGCAGCAGCTGCAATTATTGCAGCCTATGATATTTTCCTGGCTTCTTTTTCTGCAGATTCTCTATTAACAGCTCATAGTTCAAGTGAGATCATGATGAAGTAAAGCAGTTGGTTGTCTTTACACTTCCCACCTTCCTCTTTCAGTCTTCAGTCACTTCAGCTAAACATATTGAAACGCCAATATTCAGTGGTTTACAAGATTTTAACTTTGGTTTTAGATACAGGCTCACAACTTTTATTTAAATACATTTTATGGAAAAGAACAGGCAAACATCAGGCACCATGTTCACAATGATTTTGTTTCACTAGTTTGCAAGAAAAGATGGAAAAGATAGACAGTAATGCCAGGCAGCTTGCTCAGAAAGAAAGACTCTGCGCAGATGTCCATACCCACAAACGGCACAGAGAGTAAGGGCAGACCCTTCTCTCCCACTTTTACATCACTGGGAACTGGTTTTGGTAGTGGGCAGATTCAGGCTGTGGACCACTGAATCTTTTGAGATGTTCCCTCCCTTTCCTCCTCCCACCTACTGCAGCAGTCCAGCTAGTTGTAACTCAGAGGCTAACTCGTGAAGCCTGGGAATAGAGTTTTATTTGTGTTTTTTATCTGCAGCAGTAAGAAAGGTGTGTTTTTCCTTATGCTGCTTTGGTCCTGACTACAGAACATCAGGCAATCAAAAACCAAGTAATTCCATTTTACAAATATGTAATTTAAATTCAACATTGATATTCACTTTTTAAAAACATATTTTGGAAGGAACAAGGAAAAAAATGCTATTTGCAGACATATGCCAGAAATTTTACATACATGTTGGTAGTGAAAGGAAGGTTCCTGAAGAGTTACAGCCACACAATCTGAATAAAAATGGGACAGGATAAGGACAGCTATTGCTCAACTCCAGCTCCTTTGTGTACTGGAATTCTGTTGACTAAAATGTATAACATAGACGCTGATTATGACATCACTACCAATTTACTTAAGAAATATTAATGTAATAAGAACTGTTGACTAAATCCTGCTAAAGTGTAAGTTTAGACGTTTATAACGGTACTGGTAGAATCCCCATGGTACCTGTAGCAAGCCTCTAACAACACTGTTCAAGAAAACATCATATTAATTTAGCTGTTGGAAAGTGTTCACTGTAAATTACATTCCTAGTCTCAGTAAACTCTCTTAAACTCGTACTGTATATCTAAGCCCTCATTTTCTTTGATGAATGTGGTCCAGATCTGTCAGAGCACTCATATACAGGCAATATGTTACATAAGGTAACATATAGACATGCTAATAAACAACCACTATATTAAGTAAAGAAAATACTGACGAAAAATCTTCCCCTTGATAACATTTCAATTTAAGTGGTTTAGAAAAATGCAAGATGCAGCTGTTATTTTGAATATTGAATTGGAAAGCTTCTTAGATGTTGCTTCTATTAAAATTAGCATTAGAAAAAAATGTTACAGCTTAAATTACATGCAAGCAGTGCAAAGTGTAAAAATACGCCTGAAAATTGACTTCACCTCTCCTTGTAAGAAATTCCTTTATTTTAGGAACTGCCCTTCTTTGCACGTAATTCTTCTTATTTCTGTGACTGAGAATGATTTCTATTAGAAATACCGATTCCTGAAAAAAGATGGTAACTTCATGTGATACCTTTAGAGCAAACTGCTCCGCAGCTTTCAGCTATTTATTCCATGCAAGAACCTCAAGCAACTAAGAAATAAGTGAATATGTGTTTTTCCATACAGTGCAACCATAGGAAGTAGGCCAATTCCTCTTGTGACACGCCAACGTGCATTTATTGGCAGCAAACATCCCTAACCACACACAAGAGCACAGGGGAATTCTTTTTTTTTTAAAACTGTTTTCAAAAACTGCTGATTGATTTCACTATCACTTACATTTAATCTAATATTTTGCATGTCAGGCGTTTACTTTCACCTAGTGAAGAACTTTGCTACCAAGAAAAATTACACATCTGATGTAAATCTCTATCAAGTGTTTACCCATAGGTCTCAGAACTTTATGATAAAGAGTTAGCACTGGAAATATACAAAGCATTACTGAACAAACTTTTATAATTATAAAACCTTTTCAAAATGTTGTGAGGTAAAATTTCACAAATATGCCAGGCTAAAAGTGAAATAAAACACTGCAAACTACCTCCAGAAAATTATTAACTAAAATTTTGACAAGTCTTTATTGATTAAAGCAGAGTAAAAGCTTCAAACAGAGAAGCACTCTACTTTTTCCTGAAGCAGGTTAAAATGTCATCCTTCCCCAAAAGTCAAAAACTTCTTAAACCCTTACTAAGACAAATGGACTTTACATGATGGAACAGAGAATAATTAGAGATGAAAGATGCAAACTTCAACTAAGCAAATTTCTGCCTTAGAGACTTACATATCAGGTCCTGAGATCTGATTTACAAGGAAAGCCGGATTCCTCTAACAATGGCAGCCTCTGGAATCTCTTGCTGAAAATTAAGTGGCACTAACACGAAAAAGAAGTAAAGCTAAATATTAGGTACTCAGTTCACTCTTCTACTGCAACATAGAAAGACACAGTAACTCTCAATCTGTAGTCCAGAAGGGAAGCACGGTTAGATGCACAACAGAAGGAACATTTCCAGACCACAGAGTAGGTTTGGGAATTTGGCTGCATCTGTTTCTCTGGAACCCCTACATAACCCCCTGGCTAAAATGACATTGTCACTCAGTAAGCAGCATTCTGAAGAAGCTTCATGTTTTGAACTGGGATGTTTCTGATGCTTCCCCATACACAGCATAGTTTCCTCTCATAAACAAACTAGGGAAGCATAGCATATCACTATGAAATGGAGGGCACAACCATCTGAAAGTATACTAAGAGTTATCGGCAGTTTGCAATCAAACTGAGAGGGCACTCTAGCTGAGGTCATACAGAAGCCAATCATTAATGAAGTTTTATTTGATATTTTCATTATCTGCTTGGATGACAAAATAAGGATTTCTATAGTTTACAGATTACTTTTTGGGAAGGCAAACACTTTGAAGGGCAAGATCAGAATTCAAACCCATCTCACTTTGGAGATCAGACAGAAACTAACGAAACGAAGACAACTACACTTAAGAAAGCAAAATCAAATGCAGAGATTACAAGTATGTTTTCTATGGAACAAACGCCTAGACGTTTTTCAGGGGCTTATAGCAGCCATGACCTTAATACAAATAATAATGCAATGCTGCTGCAAAAACAACTACTTAAGGTATCATGCTACAGCAGAGTCTCTACTAGCAGGCACCAAAGGGCTGAAGCGTACCCACTCAGCCTAGATTCAATGCACCTGGGAAGCCTAATCAGACTGATGCAGTGGAGCTATAAAAGGCAATGCCAGCTGATATGGCACTCAGATTTCTTGAAGGAGAAAATGAGTACTATTGCTTTTTTTTTTCTTTGTAGCCTTTGAGGAACAGGGTAGCTCCACAAGACTAACTCTTTGACAAACAAGTTCTATTCAAGGAAGAAGATTTAAAAACTGGTAAAAGGTAAGCGATAAAGAAATGTACTGTGATGGAAGTTTATGTTATGCAAGGAGGGAAGAGGCAAGGGTAATAGCTTTAAGAATAACTAGAAGTGGTGGCCTCCTAGCACTTGATCCTTTCAGAAGCTGCTATTTACATGGGCTATTTGTGCCAGAATGTCTCTGTAATATATGGAGGATAATTATTCTGCTCTACTTGGTGCTGATGAATCCTCCAGCTGAAATATTGTCTGGTCTCTGGTAATGAACTGTAAAGTACACAAATTGGAGAGATTCCAGAGGACTGCACGAAGACCAAGAGACTTAATCTATAGTAAAGGCTGAACAACTATCCTTATCCCTAGTAAAGAGAAATGGCTAGGAGCAAGGAATGCAAGTATCCCAAAATGTTCTTAGCTGTGACTAAGACAGGAATATATTGCTTACACACACTAAAGAATTAAATTAGACACTAGGGAGTCTTAACTTGAAAGACGAAGTAAGCAGTCGTGTGGAATATCTAGAAAAAACAGAATTTGTGCTGTTGGAGAGTTCTGAACACATTAGGTGAAAATGTGCCAAGCAATCATCTAGCTATATTTAACCCTACTTCAAGTGCAAAAGAATAATCCTGAGGCTCCTCTCAGCTCTATACTTCTGTATAGTCTAAAGCTTAACATATTTGACCTTACTACTTGAGTGACTAACACAGACTCAAACAGTTCTTTAAAAAATACTCTCTCTTAAAGATACTCTATGTAAGTAACTTAGATGTAGACTCTCAGTTTAAGTAAAAGACCTTGCCTAAAAAAACCCTGTCCTGCTAGGTGTGTTGACAAAACTAACGGAAGCCACTCATGAACCCAAAGACCTAATTAACAGGTTGTCTTCTCATTCTCCCAGTCCACATATCCGAGGTCCTCCTCTACTGAGGAGAGAATAAAGTGGTCAGTACTGTGTACTGTTATTGCTCTCACAAACTGGGCCCTACAATCTGAGGGAGTTGGGGATGCAAATATGGTTGGGTGACCTTTACCTCTTTAAATTGTGAGCTATAGTAAAGTCCCAACTTCCTATTACTCTCCCAACACATGAAGATTAGAAAACAAGATTCTCAGAATAACTGAACGCAGAGGGCTTTGCAAAGCATTTGAGACAGCTAGCAGCTCTACCAAACTCCATTTCTAAGTTAAAAACTACTTGCCCCACAGGAAGATCTTTTCTCATCCTAAAACTCAAAGCATTAATTGTTAAAGCAAGAAGTGTAACATAGTGGTCTAACCTTTATAAATCTGTAACTTACTAAAGTAAACTTGGCAAATATACTGTGTAAGAGGTCAGACTAAAAGATTAAATCCTGTATATAGTTGTCCAAAGCCAGTGTCCAAGAATTGCTATGTTTGAGCAACAGTCTCTACTCATCAGTAAAAAACCAAACATTTGGGGGCCTATTTTGGCCTTACTAATAATTAAGCACATAAGCATTCAATAATATTAGATGATAGGCCTGAAACAGCCGCAAATTGCTTTTCACAAAGCACAAAATTCAACTGTGAAACCAACTGTCACAGGCCTTTCTGAAGACCAAGCCTACTTAATATAAAAAAAACACTAGATGAATAGAGAGGTGAGTGTGATTACAGATAGTTAGTTAGCACCGTGGTTCTGAAATAGAGCCTAGCTCAGGAAGTTTCTAAATCACACATGCTCTAGAATATGATACTAAGGAAGAGTGTACTTTGTACACGCTGTTGCAGATTCCTTCCTAAACTAAAAGCAGTGGTCTTTGCTCCTGAAAATGACGTACTTCTGCTTTGGCAATACGCCACTAAAGTTTTAAGTATGCTTTACATAAAGTTAGTTCAGTGATCTGGACCACATTCCTTAACTTCCAAAGCCTATGCCATGTATGTTGTTGTTTTTTTTTTTTTTGCTGTCAAATATTCACCTTAGAATTCTAAGCCCAATCATCCAAAAGCCACCACTCAAACCTGTCTAGTGTACTTTATTTGAAATACATTTTTATTAATCCTTTTAGTCTGTTAGAGCATCTGACACAGGAATATATTTTGTGCCAAAGCCCCATTTAAAACCATAGACTTAGACTGAGCTTATAAAGCACACTTCTATTCTTCTATTCATCTCCAAAGAACTCGGGAAAAGATTGGGACTTTTCTAGAACCAAGAAGCCCAAACTTAGGACCTTATTTACAGACAGTAATACTTTAAAAAAAAAAAAAAGTTTAAATACTCTGCATTTATTGTCTACTGTTCAGGTATTTCATTTCAAGGAAACAAAAATCCATGGATAGAAGTCAACTGAAATAATCTAAATAGTACTTTTTTAGCAAAATGGGAGCACATGCCCCATGTTCCCTTCAACAGTATAGGCCATTCAGCTGTAAATGTGGTATTTATAACTTGTTTCACTGGTTTTTTTTAGTAAAATGAAGTCATCTTTGCTTCATCAAACATACTTGTCAATTGAACTTACTGCTCTGAATAAGTACAAAAAGATTAAAAGATACATTTATATTGAAAATCAATTTTTGATGAACTACAGGACTATAGACAAGAAGGTGCAGAAAACAAGCTCCACAGCCCCATCTGTTGGCTAATTAAGCTCTCAAGAAAGCCATCTACTAGCCTCTAGCCAACAATGCTGAAGTGGAACCAGCTCATTTCTTCGATACAATTCCAAGTTTTACCGTCACAAATTTACAATATCTGTGCATCAGTAGCAACTTTTACCAGCTAAGCACATAATAACTGAGTTTAATACACTTGTGTGATTTTTAATTTATTTTAAATTAGAACAACAGAGCACTCCACGTGCATAGTGCTGCTTTTTTGAGCAAGGTTGAGATTGACTTGCTTGCATTTTCATTCATAGATAAATGGTCTACAGCAAAATTGTGGTGTTTAAGAGGTGTCTCTTGTTTTTTGGTTTTTTTTTTTTTTTAAGCCTAAGTTAAAACCACCTGCTTCTCAAGCCAAGGGCTTGAACGTGAATTTTTTTAAACGGGCATTTTCTGTAGTTTGTAAGTGACAAATGTTTCTAGCTCCCACTGACTTGTAGGGACTAAGATAGACAGATCTTGAGCATTGAAATAGATGAAATACGACCCGATTGTGTTAAAAACATAGAACCTAGCACCTGAGTGATTTAAAACAAAGCATCTAATTATACCATGAATAGAATAACTCCTTTATATGAATGCAGTTCTAGAGAATAATTACAGTAGGACAGAGCACTTCCATACAGCAAGCAGAACAAGATTAGCAGTATGACCATGACAAGTTCAAGGGCTGTTCTAGAGGTTTTAATCTATAAAATCCCACTGCAGTGAACCTATTTGTACTACAACAGAAAACAGCTGCTGCAAGCCGTAAGTTTGGTTAAAGTTAGCTGTGATGGGGCTCCCAGTGCTGAAAAGGGTGAGGGAAAGACAGGCGCTAATGCACTTTTTGTATGTAAGCATTGGTCCATTCAGAGGAATCAAGACAAATCTTAGACAGGGGAGGTGGTTGAAAGGAAAACCACGGAAGACAACTCAAAACTAACAGAAAACACACACACAAATTCATCAGTGTTGAGAAATACTACTGCTGACCTCCTTTGTTAAATTACCAGTAGGTACTTCCATGTATTGCCCATAATGGGGCTGGAGGTGGGAGCATGTTGATGAAAACATGCACTCCTATAGGAAGGACATTAACTCAGAATAAACTGCAGCTGTATTAACAAGCACAAATTAAAGAGCATTCAAGGTTAAAGAAAAAAGTTTAAAAGTAGTCTAGAACTTGAGACCTACCTGCTTTTCCCCTAAGTTAGGTTGCATACTTGCTCAATCAAAATCTAGTCCCCTACCCCCAAATGAGGATAACTGCTACTAGTATCACCAAACTGAGGATAAACAAGTAAGTTGTCATTCAAACTGTAATGGCAGTTAAACTCTGTCAAGGTGCCACTGAATTCTGGGTATCCTATATGAAAATCTGGGTACCCAACTGAAGTTTCAGAATAACTGCTGTCTTTTAAAAGCTCTTTAAAAGAAAGGGAACTAATAAAGAATCTTAGTAAGGCAGGATCATCTGACTCCATTATGCTCTTTTCAGTCCAAAAAAATACTTTCCTTTCAAAGGACAAAATTCTATTCCTGCTTAGGCCACAGCCATAATGAGCAATCTACAGGACCTCTGAAAAGACACTGGCTGCTGGGCAGTTTTGCTCTTTCATAGCTATCCATGCTATTATTCAAAACTCCATAAAATAAATGGACTCCCTATCTTTTCCCCACAAATCTTCAGGTCTCCTATGTTCAATAAAAAACTTTTTCTGCAAGAAGAGCTACAGGACTAGTCCCCTTAATGCTGGAAACAATTTATTTATACTAGATTGGGGCGGGGGGGGGGCGGGGAATGGCTATCTAGCTGAGAACTTTTAAGTTAACTTAAAGTTAAGTTTTTAAGTTAAAGAAAGCCTCCTTCAAGGACCCTCAGCAGCTCAGGTGTCCTGGTTTCAGCTGGGACAGAGTTACTTGTCTTCCTAGTAGCTGGTACAGCGCTGTGTTTTGGATTTAGTATGAGAAGAGTGTTGATGACACCCTGATGTTTTCAGTTGTTGCTCAGTCGTGTTTAGGCTAACTCAAGGACTTTCCAGCTTTTCATGCCCAGCCAGCCGAGAAGGCTGGAGGGGCACAGGAAAGGTGGGAGGGGAGACAGCCGGGACAGCTGACCCAAACTGGCCAGAGAGGTATTCCATACCATGGGACGTCATGTCCAGCTGGGTGTGGAGGGAGGAGTGTGGCTTTGGCATCGGTTGGCGAGTGGTGAGCAATTGCATTGTGCATCACTTGGTTTGTGTGTTCCAGTCCTTTTATTATTATTATGGTCACTTTCTTGTTGTTATTAGTGTCATTGCTAGTTTCTTCCTTTCTGTTCTTTTAAGCTGTTCTTATCTCAACCCACAAGCTTGACTTTATTTTCCGATTCTCTCCCCCATCCCACTGGGTGGGGAGGAAGTGAGTGAGCGGCTGCGTGGTGCTGAGTTGCTGGCTGGGGTTAAACCACAACATGCATGTTTAGATCACAAGCTGAAAAGACCACAACCAAAATAGACAAAATGACATGTGTAAGGAAAGATGGAAAGGGAAGGGTCACGACAGGTGATGGATCACGTAGTGTTCCACTTCTTGCATCCTGTCTTTGACAACCTTAATTTAAATAGACTGTACACCCATATCATACTGATGTGCAAGAAAACAATATAAATTTAAGTGACAATATGGCAGACGGACTTCACTGTCAAACTCATAGTTCAAAATAAGATTATTATATTCTACTCCCTGCTATGGTGCAAATATATCCAACAGACATCAAACTGAAGATAACAGCATATCAGCATGTAGAAAAGCATGGTATTGCCCTTTTTACTACCTACTCATGGTGTTTAGAGGCAACAATTGCTGAAACATTTATTAGCACTGAATATAACTAGCAATGTGATGGAGTCTCCTCCATGTTGGTTTAGTAATAAGGTGTGGCCATAGTGAGGTGAGGGGGGAATGAGGATATTATAACTCATGTTTTAGGAGTACTGCAGCAGTGAGAAAGTAGATGCATTTCCAGATTATTTGTTGGAAAAATACAGAACTCGTGAATGCCTGTTAAAGTATAGCTTAGAATGATATTTTTCCAATTTTTCAGAGTTGTCCTTTAATTCTATTTTTATATAGTCCTACTTTTTAATACACTTTGAGTGGAAAATTCTTCTCAGCTCTTGTATGATCTACAGACTCACACCGCGGTATTCTGAGAAACTTTGGGAGGGGTGTTTCCTACAGTGACCAGATTCTGTTCTCTTTCTCTACAGTGACAGGATTCTCCTCTTTTTCTCAATGCAATCACCAGATCCTCAGAGAAAGCAGTTGCACTAACTATCAAAGAACACCAGAAGCACTAGAAGAGCAGCAATCTACCCCGACAAGCAAGAGACAAAGGTTCGGATTACAATGAACTGAAATGTTTGAAATGCCATGTGTGTACTTCATTCAACTCAAGTACAGAATATTACATTACTTTAAAACAAGTTATATCAGATATCACACCAAGGTACTTAACTTACCCCTCCCATTGTAATGCCATCGATAAGTGCCACATATGGCTTCTTGCAAGTGCCTGCAAGAAATATTTAAAAAAAAAAAATTGTACTTTTTTTTTTTCCAAAAGAGTGAACCTGTGACTAACTGTATACATGACACACTTCCCCATGTCTTACTTCAGCAAGAGCAACAGAAAATAAATGGTAAACTAAACAGTAAAGTATCAGCTTATAATGAAGGTACTTCATGTAATTCTTAAGCAATGAAAAGAAACACCAGTCACTGATTTACTGCATTCCGAGTGTTGTTAAGAGAAGGGTATACAACCATCAAATGTCAGATTGTTTGCTATGTGAGTACCTGACAATTTAGCCATATCTGGCTATTATAAAAGCTTTGTAGGATGTTGGGACACAACAGTTTCCCTTTCACCCCCATCTCACAGCATGTATTAACAGCACAGAGTGTGTACCAGCACTCCACTACTTTACTACAAAACCAGATGCATTGGTAGGTTTCAGCCAAAATGTGACTACAAACTGAACTACTGCAATGCAAACATGTTCTGTCTCGCCAACTGTGTTGTATGTTACAACCCTGAAGGTGGCCCAGGCAGGTCAAGATGATAATGTCCTAAAGTACCACAGTCTTATCTATCAACTTTATCTGTTGGGGCCTTTAGGAGGCATAAAACTAAAGACCTGATGCTTTCAATTACTATTCATGGAAAGATTCTGAAGTTCACTGTGAATGAAACCACTGCCTCATACTCAGTGTTTTCAGGTCAGACTTAAAAGTTCGGTCACATTGCTGATACGGGTATCTGCTGCAACGATGTTGCTAGCTTTTCTGCGACAACTATCGAACCTTGTTTAAAAAAAGAACTATTTTAAAAGGCAGTTCAATCCTTCAAATTAGTAGTTAGGAGATATAACAGAATTGCATTTTTAACTTTGTTCTTACGTGAACATATAAGCTAATGCATGGGCTCTGGATGCTAGTCTTTGAAGTAAATTTCAACAGATGCATGTATACCCAATAGCAAATGCTGTGAAAGCAGCTCCCCTGTGTATTTTTAAGTTGTAAAATATGAGATATAAATAAATCTTTCTGGCAGAAATCTCAGTCTTAAAGGAATACAATCATACCAAAGTTGTCAAAAATCTAGGTTTTGTAACTACAGGCATTATAGACACAGAACACCCTAATCATCTAAAAAACCCCCCAAACTTTTAAAGTATGTACCCGTGCAATATTTGAATAGACTAGAATAGTTAGTTGGAAGGGACCTACAACCATCACCTAGTCCAACTGCCATGGTAATGCTAGTTTTTCCCAAGAACATGAAAGCTTAAACTATTTTTCTTGGTGAAGGCAAAAAAGGTACATGACAAACACACTAAAACTAGAAACTCTGTCAAATGAAGCAAAAATAACTTTTCAGAAATTACTCTTACTCTAATAACTACGTTCTTCTGTCAACCCAAACTGATCTGCACCATGTTCACCTCTCCTCCTGTAATGGCTAACACCGGATACAATGTTTAAAAAATTTACGGTATTCAATTAAAGTATGTTTGGAGAAGTTTCTTCTCACCAAAACATTCAACTCTTGACTTTCATCTTAAAGAGTTAATATACTTTCTTAATATCCCTTACCCCACTCGACTTTACAGTGTCTTTGCTCGTGGATATTTTAAGATCGCATACTCCTAGGTTCTTTGCAATAAACTAAGGCAGTTAACTCCGAGCTTGAGGATTCATTTATGCAGCTTGTTTAAATGGAAAGCTTTAGCATAATTTGATCTTCTGCTTTCTGACTGAATATTAATGATTTTCTGTGCATCTATTTTTATCTAGGGTCTTCTTTGAAGCAGATCAATGATACTTAGTGCAGAACTGCACTGTCTGCATCTAAGACTTAATTTATCCACAACGGAAATATAACTACCCAGAACAATGGGATGGGATAAGGTAGCTATCACAATAGCTCAAACAAAAGAAACAAATTCCACATGCAACGTATAAAAATGAGGTATGTTACACTACTGGTATTGAACTTGGTTAAAAAAAAAATCTACTACTTCTGTTATCAGTCTCTTACAGATAGCAAAGACAGAAAGTGAATTTACATTCAAAGCCACTATTAAGAAAACTGTAATGCTTCAGAACTAGCTATTAAACATACCAATGGCATTGTTCAGGATATATTCTTCTCTGAAGAAATCTTGTGCCAGTCTACCTCCAACTTTTCCTGCATCTGTGATGGCTTAAGAGGAATAAAAATTCTAAGGATAACTATAAGTTTAATAGAAAATACAAGTAAAAAAATGAACATCACGTGATAACAGGTGTTTTTTGTACAGCAAACAAACAGCAACTTTATCCTGCTTTGTTTTATTTGAGAAAATTTGCTCAAACATGAACACAAAGTGTCAAATCTGAGTCAATTCTATTATGCTGGAGACTCTGTCACATCCTTGTGAGAGTGCAGTCCATTTCCTATGCTATGGAACACCTCCTAATGTCTGGTAGTCTTGTTTGTGATATTTCACATCAATATATAGAACAGTCACTTAAAACTGATCATACTGAAGACTCTGAATACTAAAAATGAGAAGCCGATTAGACCAGGACATAATTTAACAATAACTTGTGCTGCTTGTTTACCTAAAATTTAAAACAACCGCTAATTTTCACAGCTTGGAGATTTCTCACAGTTCATAGTTACAAAGTAATCACAGACACATTGATCACCATTGTCAGCTCTGTTTCTAGCCGTCTCGAACATCAAATTATCCAATAGTAACAGAGCAACCTATTAGGACCCTTCAAATTTCTTGTAAAGCAGCTGTCAGTAATGAAAATCTGGGAAGAAAAAGATAGAGACAGGAATCCTCTCTTCCCAGGAATGACTGGCTATTTTACCAGTTATTCATAAAACCCCAATTTTTACTCTTTTATACTATGTTCCGACAGCTGTCGCCTAACGAATAACCTAAATAGCATCTGTACATCAAGGTGTCGTAAGAAGTCAACACAACTAATCTCTCTTACTGTTGTGTAGCAAGCCTCTGTTCACCCAGGTCACAGTAAATAAAGGAAATCAGTGCAAACTAGTGACTGGCAAAGATACGTCAAATGTTTAAGTGACTGTAGTCCTTACCTCTGATGTCACCCCCAGCACAAAAAGCTTTTCCTCCAGTTCCCTTTATAATTATTAGAAAAGTTTCAGGATCTTGCTCCCAAGTCTAAAAAGAAGTAAGTGTTTCCATGTAAGATTAAAGCCTGTGCAAAAAATGCTTTCTCTCTATACTGTCTATAATTCTTACTTTATGTTTTCAAAAAGCAAATCAAACCATACTTAAAATAGTTTGTCTTAAACTGAAGTCTGAGACCTAAAGGTCTTTCTGCCACTCCTGTGTCCCATTCAACCTTGACATCAGAGATAGCAGAGCTGCCTCACATATTTCAGAAAAACACCTGTGCAGAGCCCCCAGTCTCTGAAGAAAGGTAGCACTCCCTAAAACAGGGCCCGACATGAATCTCACTAGGAACACAATGCTGGGGCAGAAAGCTGAGAATATGGAAGATATAACAGTGTTTCAGGCCAAATCATGAAAGCTGTGTAAAACTAAGATGCACGGCAAATAAAACAGCATTTAAATTGTAGATGGATTTTGTCAAAATGACTGCAATCAATGCTAATCGAGGCTTGGATCAAATCAATTTGTGCACAGATGTTTTGCTACGTACAAAGACTATCGCGTTTCTTCTCCTGAATTAAACACACTGGTACAAGACTTCAGCAGTGGTGCAACTGTATTGAGAAAAAGATGCCTTTTACAGACTTCCTCCCGCCCCCCTTAAAGTATGCTTATATATCCCTTATTCAAGTAAGTGCACCCAGATAAAAGACAGACAAGACATTTCTGTATACCGACAACTGTACTTAAAATTACGCCACCTTTTAAGGTTGTGCTTCAAATAAAGCCCGTTACTCAGCACTACAGATTAAGCATTTCTTTCTCTAAGAGTTCTTCAAAGAATGCATAAATTTGCAACACAACCATCTACCAAAACACCAAAAGGCAGGCAACTATCCAACAAATACTGGTATCTACTAAGTTTGACTTTGTGCATATGATAAATAATATCATTAAATTAAAAAGTACTGTTTGCATGCTTAAAATTTCACATTACTTCACTAGCTTGTAGAAACCGTGTCTGTAAATACATAAAGTTCTTCTTTAAGGAATGACACCAACAGCACCTTGCTTCCTAAAGGCTTGTATCTTTTATTTCAGCCTGGCAGCCTTCCCACAAAGCGTGCACCCAGTCGAGAGGCAACACCACTGCATAGCTTGGAATTCATGCGTGCCAACTGACCGGCTGGGTGTTGCCAAAAAGAACACACAAACATTGAGCACTGCTTGCTTTTAATTCGGTTCTGGTTTTAACATGGGTGTCTCTTTATCTATCCAGATGCTAAATTTAACTTTGTCTGACACCTTGTTTCTTTGACGTGCCTTCTCCTCTCTCTAATTTGCTTGAAACTGTTCTGTTCTTTGCCATCCTATAAATCTGAGCACATCGGCCAATGCACTCACACAGACTTTCATTCTTTAAATCAGTACACTAAGAAGTGTCAGACTGAATTTTAAAATTGGTTTTGGATAACGTATGTACAGTGGATGGGTAGAAGCAGAGCTACTAACCTTTATTTGTGGATAAATTTGTTGGATCATAGAAAGATTTAGTGCATTGAGAGCCTTGGGTCTATTCAAAGTTATTATTCCTGCACCTCCTCTCTTTTCCAACACCACTTCAGCTGTTGAATCTGTTTGCTTAGACATTTTCTGTACATGCAAAAACAAATAAATAAAGCAAATGTCATCAGTTAGATAACTTGAGTAACATACCTACAAGAGTGTTTATGGAAATATATTCTCAAAATGCACTATTTAAGATCATAAAGCACGCATTTTGGAATTTTATAAGGCTTTCCCACTATACTTCAAGTTTTATTTGCATTTCCTAAACAGTTCTTTCAAAAATACTTTACGTTTGAGTCCTTCAAAGTAATAAACCTCAGACAAGTTTTTGAGCTACACATGCTTTGACAATGATATTTGAGTTAGTTAAAAAAAACCCCACCAAACAATAAAACACAAAACCATGGTTCTTTAAGACTGACATTCTGAAAATACCTGCAACAATTATAACAATGACAGTTCCATGTGTCCCTGCTGGCAGTTTGACACTGCAAACCCAAACACACACATTGCTTTGTCTGTAAGTAACTTTCAACTGTAGAGAAGAAATCACTAAAGTATTTTCACAATTGATTTCAAACTCACAGTTGAATGATATTTAAGGAATATACAGAAGCTAACATACAAACTTACTATAAAAGTAGGCCAGGCCAAAATAATTAAGCTTTAATTTACAGTATAATAGAAACTTGTAACAAAGTGCTCAAAGACGTGGACAACATTGTGCCTGAGCAATAAATGATGGCATTCAGAACCACTGTGAGCAGACACATCACAAGTTGTATGTGCTGTCTGTCTTGGGGGAGTTAAGAGTCCTAAAAGCTTCCAACTCAGTCAAACAAGATGCTCTTCTTACCAAATGTTGTAATATCACTTGCAGTCTGTTGAATGGCTTCAGCCTGAAAAAGAAATATTAAAAAGACAGCTAAAACCATAAACCAGCTACACAATCCCCAAATATGACTGCTGAGTTAAGCAAAGCTTTGTCAGAAAAATTTCTCAACACAATTGTTTTCCATTCTCCTTTTAAAATCAAGTAAATTAAAGTACAATTTTGGTATCAAAACAATTGGAAGCTTCTTTGCTTACTAGTAAATAGACAGCAGATACCAATGCCAACTACTAATGTTTTCGATGTGTTCGAAGGAGTGTGAGAAGGAGAACCTGGAAATAATAAAACAAAGAGTTTGGGGGATATGTTTTGATACCTCGCAGTGTGTGTCTTTTAAAAGTTTACAGCCTTTTTCTGGATGTTTAAATACTAGTAAATAGTCTTGTCAAAAACCTGTCCATTTCCAAAGCTTCCATTACAGCAAACCTGCCCTGATATCTTTGTGTGTATATACGTTTACATGGGGTTTAGGTAACAGCCTGAACAAGGCTCATGCTTCTGTTGCTGACAGGAGATACCCACGCTGGGACATTCTGTGAACACGCTGCTCAATGCAAGGAATGAGGCTGTTATTTATTAATTGTCACTGTATTGAGGAAGACGGTCAACAACGGCATCAGACACCTGGCTTGCATCAATACTAACGAGCAACTTTACCTTTCAGCTACTCAAGAGCCCAAAACACAGCCAATTAACACGTTACATGCTAACATCCCGGCGTCCTAAACTAGTTTTTAAGTACATGCTCGTGTTAGAGTGGGAAAGTTAATCTAGGCCTGGCTAATCTAGGCCTAAACTGTGTTTTATACCAGTTCAGGGGTTTACAATCCCGGGTGTGAGCGGCCTTCCCAGACTGTCGCTCCCTGCCGCAAGGCACCGCCAAGCTGCGGGCGCGGCCGCCCCGCCGCCATTTAAAGCCCCTCGGCGAGGATGAGCGCGCGAGAAGCTTCGCCGCGCCTCAGGGCGGCCACCGCCGCTTCCCCGTTACCTGGGCAGCGGCCTCAGCACCCGGGCCGCCATGGCGGCAGCCGGCGCGGTCGATCGCCGTCATCGGGTAACCGGTAGGACCGCCGGGGGCTGGGGTAGGGCGCATGCGCGGGGGTGCGGTCGGCGGGCCGGGCTCCGTTTCCCTCACATTCTTCCTCCCGCCCCTCACCGTGCCCCGGGTATACGGGAGGCCGCCCGCCTCCCGGTATGTGTCCCCTCCGTCCTTTCTACCCGTGCGGGAGGGAGGGCGAGCGGGGCGGGGGACTCGGCGGCGGGCGGGCGGGGGCG
>JAVKLA010000001.1:18923357-18934900 GCA_034782735.1 Sagittarius serpentarius
CCCCCCCCCCCCCCCCCCCCCCCGAGCAGCCCTGTTCCAGTCAACGTAGCGACTAATAAAGGCAGAAGAAGGTCAGCCGGGCGACGGCGTAGGGTTTGTAAGCAAGGCTGCAGGCCCCTCGCTCGGTGGTTGTTTGAAGGGTTTTCCTTACCTTGACAGGATCTGGGCTGAAGGGGTGCTGCTCCCCGCCCTGGATTAGGCCGGGAGGTGTGAGGACGCGAGGTGAGGCAGTTCCTTCGTCCGTGAAGCCGCATGTAGCAATAACATAAACTCCGGCGGCTGCAGGCCGAGGTGGAGAAAGCCGGCATTGCCGGATTGCCTTCAGAGCCGAACTTTGTGGACTGAAACTGCGTTTTTTGACGGTGTGTTGTTTTCAGCGGCAAAACCGGTTTCTTAATTTCTGACCTCCCGGTTTCTCCTCGTCTTTTACACCTGCAGCCACACCTCTGCTGCCCTCTTAGCTGCTGCCACACAGATTAGTGAGCCGGGATTAAGGAGCTGCGCTAATGTAACATCCCACCAAAACCTGGTTATCCTAGAAGGTAAATACAGGGATTAAGCAGCTAGCGTGGTTACTGCCTCGACAGTAGCTACAGACAGCATTGTGAGCTCAAACACAGCATGTGTTTAGCATAAATAGACTCAGGAACTGCAACTGGGAAAATTGCCTTAAAAAAAAAAAAGACGATTAAGGCATTTGAGAATTTATGGCCATCACACTAGGAGTCCATAGTTCTAAATTAACTTTATTTCAGTAATGAAGTCAGACAGGCTGACACATACCAGCATGAGACTGATAGTGAAAAGCGAACCATGGAGTAAATGACAACACAGCGGTAGAAACTTAGCTTCATCATCTCTCGATGTAGCAAGTTCTCAGAACTGGTTGTCTTAATTCACATCCGTATTAAAAAAAAAAAAAAAAACTTTAAATCTTGTAGCAAAATTATTTTGCTGTAACAAAAAAATCACAACTCTCTGAAGCACTTCTAGAGAAGTCCCCAGAGGGCAACCTTGCTCTTAATTTCAAGAAATGATTCAGCCCCTGCTTACAGCAACGTCATCTGTATTGGCATTTCTGTTGCAGTAACTCTCAGGGTATATTAAATTTTGTTGTAAAAATCTTAATCAAACTAAATAGGCACAGAGACAGACACAGAACGTTTCTGTATTATGCAGTCTCAGTTTTCAGTCTTGTACACTGTGAACAAAGATGACGAGAACAGGACATGGAGTGCTTTTGCAGGCATTGGGAAACGGCCTACTACAAACTAATTAATTGCAGAATTCATTAGGCAATCCAGACTATTCAAACTTTTACCTACAGATTATATGGTCATCAAAGATGCAGCCTATTAGTGTCATCTTGAGTGTATACAACCCTATATGCTGTTTTACAGCAAGTGCTGTGCAATTTAATCTATACCAGTCTAAATGACACCAAAATATCACAGTTGCCGAATCTGAAGCCTTACTTAGATTTATATTTAAAAAATTATTTTTGAGGATATGTCTGCATCCTTCATCCAGGCATAACCAAATTATGAGGAGTTTGATAAGCAGGTAACTTTTTTGTACTTTATATCCTATGTCTGAAAGTCTATACATTTCACAAATATGAACAGAACTTTTCTGTAGGATAATCTTTTTGCAGAGATTAAGAAATCAGCATGTGGAGGCTAACCTTGGGTAAGAGCAGGTAGAAGCTGTTTGAAACACCTGAAAATCTCTTCATAAATTCCACCTGCACATGGTACACATGGGCAAGGCTGTGATCAGGACATGAACACATAGGATGTCTGTTTCTAGAATCCAAAATAGAAGTTGGTTGTCTGATTCATCTTTTACTTACTCTGATTTTAATGTATTCCCCCCCGGCTTCAGTATAAATAATGGTGTAGGCCCTTTCTTTGTTGTATTCCAGCTGTATGTCTGATTTAGAACAAGAGTGGGGCCTGCTCATTTGTAAACAATGAAGTAGCATCATTGTGACAGCTACTGATTTCTTTCCAGTGCTGACGCTGAATTTATGCTTAATGTTTTCTTTCAATTTTCCCCCT
Source organism: Sagittarius serpentarius (assembly GCA_034782735.1). NCBI lineage: Eukaryota > Metazoa > Chordata > Aves > Accipitriformes > Sagittariidae > Sagittarius > Sagittarius serpentarius. The sequence continues at coordinate 18,925,418 of JAVKLA010000001.1, forward strand.
GCCCCCTTTTTTTTTTTAAATTGGTTTCAAGAAGGGATGGTGACAGAAGAGCCATCTTCCTTGAGCCTAGTGTTCTTAATTTTAAAACATGCTGGTGACAGCTTGAATTTACCTACAGATTTTTGAGGGTAGGGCGGTGGTAGGTGTTAGAAAATTGCCATTTTCTCACAGACAGCCCTTTAGCAGCTGCAAGCCAGTCCAAAAGGTAACTCAGGTATCATCCTGGTTTTTAATAGTCCTCCTGCGCACCCCATTTTTTTGCAGAGTGGAGTATCAAAGTGAAAATGTTTTCTAAAAAGTAAGAAAGACTTCTATAAGTAGAAATAGGAAAAAGAGTGAAAATAATGCAGTTGCATGAGAATAAGTGGAATGAGATGACCTTTAACCTGGGAGTTTATGGATGGTATTACTATTAGCAAAGAGGGCTGCAGGAGACTGGATACCTTAGGGGTGAGCAGCACGCCTAGTAACCCAGCCAGGAACTCAGCGAGTGTTAAGTGCAATAGCTAGAAGGATAGGCAGGTTGTAATTCCTCCCCTTGGAGAAATTTCCTGGCAGTGTGTTCAGCAGGTTTGGAAAGAGAGAAAAAATTGCAGACTGTAGGAGGACTTTAGAGTTCAGCAGATGTTTTCAGGTTTTGTTTCTGGGGGTTTTTGGTTTCTTTTCCAGAAAAACATGTAACTTCAGGATGTGGGAGCTCTTGCTCCTAAGAAGGATTCTAGGAGCAGCTCAGCTGTGTTCTGTATGCCACCTATATACTCCTAATTAATCACTGATTTGCACCTCTCACTTACTTGCCTCTGAGAGCTCCCAGTGTAGTTCACGAAGACCAGGTGATAAATGGTTCAAGTATTTCATCATGTCCCATGCTCCTGTGTCCAGGCTTGCTGTAAATTTAATCTTTTCCTCTGCTGGTTTAACAGCTAGCATCTAATTTCTGGGGGTGGGTAGTAAGTGCATCCTTACAGTGTATGAAGGTAAAACAAAATGAGTCTGTGAAGGCTTGAGGAATAGAATGGGAAAATTTCTGGTTCATCCCTGCTAACTGGTTATTACTGTGCTGACAAGCAATCCTCAAATTGTTTTTCCTCAGTCCAGTCTCAGTTGACAATACTCTAGAACACCTCCACAGATGACACAGGTTCAAATTTCCCTGTGCCAATGTGGACACCTAGTACTAAAGGCTCAGGTCTGCAGTGGAGAGTCTTCATTGACGTCAGTGAGAGTAGAAGTAGACCTAAAATAAGTGGAAAACTAATCTGTTTCTCCACTCTCAAACAATAGGCCAGCCCACGGAAGGACTGAAACACAGGAGACACGTATGTAATATGGAGAAGCAAATTTTTGCTTTTGTCTGTAATGTGAGTAATCCCATGGGAACAGAGTGCCTTGCCCAGGGCTTTTGGTCAGAGACTTTTCAGCTAATGCATCCATATAACATCTGAAGTCATAGATTTAGGAGGAGGGCACAGCTACAGCATGCAGTAGTGAATTTCTCCTATAACAAGAAAGTGTGTGAGGGGGGGAAAAAACCCCACCCTTTTTTTCTTTTTTCCTTTTCTCAACCAGTTAATTTGCGTCTTATCAGTGGGGAACTAGAAATGTTTGGAAAAGGATGAAAGCAAATCCATAATGAAACTGTGTGAGTGGAGTAGTTTCCATTTTCTTTGGCCCTGAGAGGGCACCGGGGAAAATGTGGGGGCGGCTGGGTGCTGCTGCAGACGCTGGCTTGTTGATGAGGCCAGGAGAGAGGCTCCAAGCAAGGCCCATCCACCAGTGGGTTCCTCCTCTCCCACCACCCCGGCTTAGACATACCACTCGCGCTGCATCCACCCTGCCAGTACCCCCTAGGTTAGACAGGACCCTGGGCAAACACCCTCCTACATCTTTTTTCCCTGCTGCCACAAGCAATCTGTCACTCCTCCCCTCGAACCACCCTCCACCTACGTCCAAAACCGTAACTGTAAGGAACACCCTCTTCCCTTCCCCCTTCCCTCCCAACGGGTCTGTCCTTCTTGGTGGGTGAAAAATCCTGTCTTCCTAGAGATCTGGTCACCCCTCAATTTGGCTTTGAGACCCAAGCTGTTTGATTCCTTTTAGGGCCACAGCTTGTAAAGCTCTGCTTGCAGATCTATTGTGTTAGTTTTTCATTTGCATGTAATTGCACATGTGCAGGTGGGAAGGGGCTATTTGCTTCCCACTTGCTTTGATATGCCTCCCTTCCTGCTCTTGGCCTCCCACGCACCTAGCAATGAGAAATGCTGCAGAAAACTGACCAGCTACCAACCCGCCCACCTGAGGAGGAGGAGCACTAGCAGCAGCAGCACTTTTCTCTCTCTCTCTCTCTCAGCTTTTTAAACACAGTTAAAAAGAGCTGAAGTGTGGGTGGAAATGGCTGTAGGGAGTGTGTGTGGGAACGGGGCCAGAGGAAAGTGAATTTTCTGTTGGTAGGACAGTTAACTTCCAGTGGACCAAAAAAAAATCCCCCAAGGATGTCTTACACCTGAGGGTGTCTTTGGGTGTATAATTAGTTCTTAAGGTTGAGTTTCCCAGGTCTGGAAAGAATGAAACGGAGTTTCTTTTTCCCTGGTAGGGCAAGTGATGGTACAGCGGCAGCCAGCACTCCTCACTCAGGGAAGCTTGCCTACAAGACTTCAGGAGTCTGTTTAGCAAATGGTATTTGTATTGCATCCTGTTGTGTCATCATGTCTGTTGTTCTGCTCACAGTGTATCTGCTTGGTTCTGTGAGAGTCAGAGCTGCCTGCATGTAGGAAGAGAAAAAGGCACGTGGTTTTCACACAGTGTGGGTCTGTATTTCAAAATACTATCCCTGTTGGACCTCCTGAAATAGCACTAGCCCAGAATATCAGTTAATTCAAGATTTACTCTAAATTTGTGCTTCTATAAGAAATTAAATTCAAGCTTATTTCTGTTAACAGGATGTTATTTGAGGTGCTTTGCTTGTATTACATGAAAATAGCAGTGAAACTAGTATAGGAAAACAGAACTTGTAAGACTAGTGGTATAGAGTGCAAAGTGGTACTGCTGTTTCTTAAGAAATCTTTCTGATAGGCTCCAAGAACCAAGGATACAGAACAGCTTTCAGGTTCTGACTTGGTTTGACTTAGCTATCTGGAATACAGGTTTTACAATATGTAATCCTAATCAAATTCATCCTAACTTGAGTTAGTTACATGCATTTTTCTCAGTCCAAAACTCTAGGCATAAATTTGTTTTGACTAGATTTCTCACCAGCACCAGGCTTTCCATATATATTACTCATGCAGAATCTTATATCAGGATGTGGTCTGTAATGATTCAAAGAGATGCGATAACAGCCAATTAATAAAATTTGACTCTCAAAGCATAGGAGACTTAAAAAAGAATATTGCATGGGGCATGTAATTTCCTCCTGGTGAGCAGAAACCTCAAACTTGATATTTGAATGGGTTTAGCCCTGTGAAGTAACTTTCTTCACGGTAAAGGAGTGCACACTGGAGTGCAAAATCCTGCCACAGGGCAACTTAACTTCCAGTCAAGACATAGCAGTTTGCCAGACCCATTTCACAGAGCAGGACTGCACAGATACAATAAAGTAGGGAACTGGGCTCCCTGACTTCAGTGCCCCCCTCCCTGCCAGCCTGTCTCCTGTAGCTCTGGAGATTTTACCCTAGAGTAGGAAGGAGAAATGCGGGCATAATTCCTTACACTGATTGGCTCAGAAACAAAGGAAGTTATGAATAAGCCTAATTAACACATTTGCTTGTGACACAACAGAAAGATCAGCTGATGGACTTATGTTAGCAAGAGTTAGAGTAGTATCAATGGAGATGTAACCTTAATGGAGCTAATTATTCTCATGTTTTAAAAGTCTTATTTCTGAATGGTGATTAATACTTTAAATATATCTTTATGACCTTCCACTGAATCTTATGTAACTCGTAATTATAATCTACTGGAATTACATACTCACCCTGAGGAGGAACAATATTCCACATAGTAAGTTCATGTCACTTGACTGATTTACTTTAAAACATTGCAGTAATTCCTTTGTCAGTAGCGTTTTGAAGCACTATTGGCCCACTTGCAATTCTGTCTCACATTTAGCATTGGTTCATTTAACTTTAAAGGTAGTGCTTTTCATACCTTTTATATCGATGAATGTACATCAGATTTTAAATGCAGATTATATGCTTATCTTGCCAACTACTGTTAGCTTGAAATTTTCCTCATATGATCTATTGTGGTGGAATTATATTATTCAAGAAGCAGTAAAAAAAAAAAAAAAAAAACCAAACCAAAAAAAAAAAAACCCAAACATTTAGAATCATTAAAAATCTATTTTAGGAGCTCAGTCCTGTATGTAACATTCCTGTTGGCCTCCCTGTTTTATCTGTTGTTCAGCTGGAATGTCACACACTTTGGTCTTGAACCATCTGGTACCGAACCTTTCCTTCTCAGGGGTCATAGTGAACACCTAGTTACCTCATTTTGTTTCAGTCAAAATCATAGTGAATTAAGCACAAAAGCATTTGATGCTAATTAGTAGCTTTCTGACAGTCCAGGGATTTGATTAGTACAGAGAGCACCTCAGATGTTTATTTTAAGAATTTGTTGCTCTAAATTAAAGTGAGGCTCTTCAGCAGGGCAGTTTGCCTGACAGCGTGACAGTCAGTATCTTATTAAGTAGGTATGTGTGTATTCAAATCTTACCATGTTACTCATCTGACACCTCACACAGGTATTAATTTTCATTTGAAAAGATCTACATTTGATTTTAAAAGTCAGTATTAAGAATATTTTTCAAAATTTCTTTCCATTTTATTTAATTCTGGAGTACAAGTAAAACTGTTCATAAAATAATGCCTTTGAAGAACATTGCCCAGGGAAAGATAGCTCTTTTAATGCCACAAATGATGTAAAGGACAGCAGAGCAGATTGGAGAACTTAAAAATGAGGGAAAAAATATGTCAGCAGAATAAATAGAGGCCTTTAAGCTATTAAAAAAATAGGCATATATCATTCATTGCTGCAGATACATTCTCGTTGTGAGTATAAATTACCACCCTCCAATATGGGGTAATTGTGAGCAAACTCTAGCTTCAATGCAACTCAATTTACCAGCTGTGTGTATCATTATTAACCTGGTGGAAAGGATGTGTATCAAGTCAGAAGGGAAAGTGTTTGTTTTTTTTTAAAAAGAAATATGGTCATCCTGGATCATAAACAAACTTGCAATGGAAGTGGCAGGGACGGAGTTCTTGGTTCCTGGAGCCCTCATTCAGTGGATATACTTCCCCAGGGATATACTGCTCGGTGAAGAAAGGCAGTGGCAGCTGTGGCAGGGCACAATACAGACCCAAGTTGTTCACGAGAAGATAACACGGTCTCTAGTATTGTTAGTTCCTCTCAGTCTTCCTCTTATCGTTAGTAATCTCAGTCTTCCGTCTGCCCCGTGGATTTCATGATGCCACTGGTTCTCCTGTCCAGACCTGGATAGTCCCTCCTTCTCTCCTGCTCTCTCTCTGTCTCTGCGACAGCAGACTGGAATGGAGGTTCATGCTGCTAAGAGCAGTATATGGGAATATATAATTATTTCAGAAATAACATGCAACACACTGTGATTTAGTCATACTTTGACACACCTCTGTCTGCCAAGAAAAATGCAGGCACTACCTTACAGAACTGTTGCTAAGAGTGCTTCTTCAGGCTCTAGGAGTGAGAAGATGCTTTATTGTATGGTTAACTGCAGGAGTTAACAGCAGGGTTTCAATCTGGGACCTGCCAAGATACTAAAGCACACAAATCTGTTGCTTGAATTAAAGGCTGTGCTTCTGCCTAGGAGATGTAGCACCATGTAGAATTAGCCCGGGACATTATTTTGTAAATTGAAGACACTTTGAAAAGTGATTTTTATTTGACATTTGTAGCCTAAAAAAAAAAAAATTACAGAAGAGAAAGTTCTGGTCAGCAACAAGAAGAAACATCTTTTGTTTGTTTTATGGTAAAGGTAAACAATTTTCTAAGAAAGGAGAGACTTTATGTTAAAAAAAATAAAGAAAAATCCATTTTCAATCTGAAATGTTAATGGAAATCTTCTTTTTCCCCCCCACGACTAAGCAGGAGAACCATGAAACACATTTGGACTGTGCATTCCTGTTCCTGTGCCACCACTAGCATCGCTGTAGCTTTTGTGAGCCTTTTGGAACATTCACCATTGACTAGTTTCTCCCTAGTAAGAGACAGCTGAATTTTGCAGGCACAGCTGTCTGCCAACTTAATTACAATAGCAACACACAATTTTCAGCATTCTTTAAATAGTCAGAAGCAGCAGACATTGAGAAATAAGTTTCTAGCTTTTTCACTATTCTGCTTTAGTTTTGACTTCTGTAAAGAGGAGAAAGTAACCTTTACCATCTCATTGTAATAGCAACATTAACTTTATAGCTGAAACAGCAAGATGCTATACACTGGTGATAACAAATGGCATCTTGTCATTACACAGAAGATAGCTTCTATCATTGAGCTAACGCGTAAAGATAGTTTATCTATATGTTTGCAGTGCATAGACCAGAAAATGCCACATAGCACAATGACCCAGGATTATGGGATTCAGAGGAAGAAGATTCAGATACCACGTGCTTTGAATTTGTGTTGCTTCATAAATCAACACATGAAATATATTTTCCGCTTCTTTAAAAAAGAAAAGAAAAGCTATTCTGTAAACTGTTATAAACAGCTATCCAACCAGGGTCTTGCATGTAAGAAGGGATGGATGCATGCTTTTTCTTTCTAAACAAATAATCTGACCACTGCTTCACATGCAAGCCTGTAATGCTGCCATCTATCAGCTGTTACCCAGCTCTACAGAAGGAAAGGAGGATAATTGGGTTTTTTAGCACAGGACAAAGCAGGCCATGCCGTATTAAAATGCGCTCACTCAGCCACACTCCTTTCCTCGGGAGTATTTCAATTATCTTTTTTTCTGAGGAAATTTCCCACCTATCTGAGAATTTCCCACCTTCTTCACATTTTAAGTAAAAAAGCTTGGTATTTACGGAAGTAAACAGCCCATAATTCTGTCAGGTCCTCCAGTATGCAACTTCAGGAGGTTGTAGGGTATTCGCACAAGCAGTCAGCGCTCTGTTTCACAGTAATTTGTTTGCTTTTGTTAGTTGTTCACAATAAGCAGTCATAATGCTTGTAGGTAACGTAATTAGTCACTACAAAATGACTGCAACAACGGATTGTGACTTTTGTCACTGCATAATAACAACCAGAAGCAAGTCTCTCAGGAATATATGAAGTTATTTCCAGAAGGTGTAGGAAAACATCCTCCCTGGAAGATGTCACTTCATCTTAAATACCTGGAAACTTTCTGCCAAAGATTTTGGTGACCCACGCTGTGTAACCTTCACCTTTCTTGTCTAGGAAGGAGAACTGTTTGCAGATCTCTGTTAATCTTTCACACCTATCTAATATGTAGAATGAGGGCAGTATTTATGTATCTGATAAAATCTATAGCTCAGCCATGATTCTAAAGTGCTCCAGCTCAGTAAATAGCTAAATGAAAGTTCAACTCTATAGAGTTGGAACGGTAGTTTAGTTCACTTTCTCTCTCCGTTTCCCAGATAGGCCTGAGTTAATTAGTAGCCAACCTTCCAATACCTGTTTCCTCCTTTTGAGCCTTTTGTGTATCAACCATGTATATTTGTTCAGCCGCTGTTGTTGCAAGGAGATCACCCCCACCCAGCTCAGAGTCCAAAGGTTTACCAGTTTTGTTTAGCTACTAAAGCTAAAGGTGGGTAAGATAAGACAAGTTTTGTAAGCCAATTACTGCATTCTATTTTAGTGATACTGCATTGACTTAAAATTCAGTGCTGTTGGGTCAAAATGTAAAATACATTGCAGTTTGAGGTCTTCAAAATTCTTCGCCAGTAGTACTATTTGGAGTGGTAGTTGATGCTTAAATTATTAATTTAGAAAGTAAGAGAGACATAAAAGGTAGACAGGCAACCTGTGTGTCATATGCATTTTCATTTTTGTCGATGGAAATTATAAATAACCCAGTTTACCGGGAATTTTCAAGATTAGAAGTCTTACTTCTGAGAGTGCTGTCTGAAGGGTTTTTAGGCATCGGGAGGGCTGATTCGCAATTGTCCTCCATGGTGTTTAGGGTTATTATTTAACTTTCTTATTCCACTACAACCTGAATAACAAAAAGCCCTACAATTCACAGCGGATGGCATTTGCACTCTTTATAGTGCTATTATTCAGCACACATGCTCCAAAGAAAGGAGGAACTTAGGCTTTCCTTAACATTCTCTGCTGTTGCTGCTATCAGTAGCCAAGGCTATGGAAGACACAAGGTACATTTGACAACTGCTTTTCTGACTTAGATATGATTCATGTCAAGAAAGAGCCAGCTGCTGATAGCTTGCTCTGGCTTCTCCTTCTGTCACTCGTATACCGATGGACCTGCGCTAGCAGGGAATGCTGCTGTTTTAAGTGCATTAGAATGGCTCTGCATAATAGCAATATTGTTTAAGGCAAAGCATGAGGATTAGTAGCACTTATTACATGGTGGCCTAGGCAACTCAAGGGTCCATGAAACCATTAGTGGCCCAAAGGTGATCTGCAAAACCAGATCTAGTGTTTACTTGAAACATTTAATTATAAGAATGCACAATATTTTGAACAACTGAAGGGAAAGTAAACTGTGGTACAACATGTTTGAGGACTATTGATTTATTGTTAGTCTAATGTCTTTTAATTGTTCCCCAAAAGATTACAGCTCTTAGAAACAAAAAGACATAAAAACAACCATGCTGAGTCAGACTGAAGGACTGTCTAGCACAGGACACCATCTCCCAGAAACATCCCTAAGAGGCTGCGTGGGGAAAAGTAAGAACAGGGCAAACATGGCTCACACTGTTTTCAGCTCAGGGAACTCCTGAGTTGGGTGTGGTGGCATTTTTTTTTTTTCCTGTCTAGTAATGTGGGGAGTTCTTTTCCATGCATTTGTCTGGCCTCCCCTGGAACTTGACAAAATTTTAGCATCCACAGTATCTTTGCAAACTTTGGACGTGTCTCTTCCTATCTTCATGTGATGTCCCCTAATCCGTGTATGAGAAGAAAGAGTAAATTAACCTCCTTTCTCCAATTCATGACTTTGTAAATCTGCTATACCCCTGCTAAGTTGCCTCTTCTCCTGACGGGTGAATACTAGGCTACTCAGCTGTTCCAGGCAGAGAAGTCATTCCAAATTTTTGAGCATCCTTCTCTGAACCTTTTCCAACTCTAATATATTCTTTTTGAAATGAGGAGACCGTACTGATTTTTTCCTATAATTTGTATGGGATCCATGTCTGAATTTCTCTCCGTGTGAAAAAAAAATCCATATATTATGCTAAAATAGAATTTTTTTCTTACTTTGCAATTGGTTTTGCACTTTTACACTCTTGGGGGGGGGGGGGGCGGGCG
>JAVKLA010000001.1:18934910-18946319 GCA_034782735.1 Sagittarius serpentarius
CCCCCCCCCCCCCCCCCGTAAGTACTTTGACAGTTTTGAACCTTCTGGTACTAAACAGTTAACAGCACACTGTAGCAATATAAGAAGTCCTCAGGAAGCTAGGCTGTACATCCTAAAAGCAGATAAAATTGTCCAACCCTGCAGGCAACAGACCTTTTCTCAACTATTAGCAGAACAGGGGGAAGAGAGGGACAAGACGAAAAGGAACTAGTAAATTACTTTAAAAGGCATAGGTAGAGTTCATAGTTGATGTGCTGATTTAGGAAGTCACGAGATATGGCATAGAAAAAAAGGTAAGAAATGTTAATACTGTTACACAGACAAAGACTCTGTTTTCTGCTTTTGTCACCCTCCTGTGTTTTTTTTTTCTTTTCCCACCTAACCATTTCAAAGGCATATCCTTACAATGACGCATCGGTTTCTGTCTGCTTGAGGTTTAGAAATAGCTGAGCTGTTATAAATAGAACACAATCTGCAAGAGAAAAAGAGAATGGAGAAATTGTAAAAGGTTAGCTGAAAAATTTAGATGTGGATTGAGATTTCAGATGCCTCCAAGAGTGGAAGTACTCAGTTTGAAATGCTTTATTAACAACAGCAGAGGAACCCGTGCTCCTTGTGCAGCAGCGGGGAACAGCCAGGTGGAATCAGGTGGCACTTGTGGTCACAGTGCCAAGCAGAGAATGACGTCCAGCCCCGTCTCCAGGAGCTCACAGTTCAATGACACGGGAAGGAGGCACCTTGCCGTTCCTTACTGTGAAGCTAAAACACAAGAGGCAATTACTCTTTTATACACTGTAGAGCCCCTAAATCAGAATGTGTAACTTTTACACCGTAATTTTTCCGGTAGTACTCGTGCACTCTGAATTGGTAGCATTTATCAAGTTTGCTCCCTTTTTCCACTTTGCTTCCAAAAAGCCTTAACTTCAGTGAAGTGTCTTAGCATATGGTTGAAACCTTGTCCAACAAGGCAGTGAAAAAATCAAAACTGGGAAACAGTCTAATATCCCTTTGTTTCTCTTTGAGTACTCCCTTTATAAGGTCATTTAGATCCTGCTGACACTTCCAAACAGACCTTGGAAGAATAAGTAGTTGTCCTGCACTGAAACATGATACGTGGGAGCAGTATTATTCCTCCAGCCGTATACATATAGCTGAGGTCCATTTTCTTATCTTCCGACTGTTAAGAGCGACTGTGAGAAAGATGATTTGGCGACTGTGGGTAAAATAAGACATTAAATGGAAGGGACAAACTTTCTCTATGATGCGTTTCTGTTTTGAAGAGAAACTACTTCCTGAATCCAGGCTGGGTTTCACACTAGCTGTATCATGGCAACTAGCCTGACATAAGCTATACATTCTCAATCTTTGCCAGATACAATGTCATACCACTAATGTAGGACCTGGTCTTTGCGTGAAGTGTGTCTCCAAGTGTCATTGGTTTTAACAGAAGTTTAGGCCAATAGACACTGCAGAATTAGGTTCTTCAAACCTAAATTAACATTCTGTTGAAAACTAAACATACGTTGTTTTTTTTCACTGTCAACAATTTAGTTTCCAGGTTTGGAAAAGAAACATTGCTGGGGAGGAATCCAATGAATTTATTAATGAGCTTGGTAAGTATGTGACTATTAATATCTTCTGAGATTTTGTTTGTCTTATTTTTATCTTCAACTTCAGACTCTGAAATAAACAGATGTTCTAAAGCTTTCCACTGAGAATACTACAAAATGTTAAGTCCTATCTTAAATACATTGTGATTATCGGGACATTGTAGGAAACAGGTGAACAATATTTCTGAAACAATTTGTACCATTACATGAAGTCTGTACCTTACATTGCACTGATAGCCCTAAAAAGAAAACATCTAAAACATTTCTTATATGTTAGTAATGATTTTTATTTCCAGACAGAAATCTGAATACAAAAATGGAAACATTACTCTAATATTATCAGAGAATATTGAAGCTGCTATTACTGTTCCATGACATGACTGACAACATAGTTTACCTGTCCTAAACACATTTTAAATAGATGAGGGCTTCTATTTGCCTAAAAAGGTTCTATTTATTTCACAGCCACTTTTGATCAGAGATACTGCTTCAAATCTCAGTGTAACTTAAGTCTATGGCAATCCTCCTCCTGACACTTAAGTACTAAGGTCCTTTGTTCTTTATAGTGAGGAGTATCATCTTGAGAATTTGAGAAGGGCATCAGTAAATTGCTCATTGTTTTCACACTTTGGGGAGGGAGGACTGTTTGAAATTTACCTTGAAACTGAATGCAACTGCCAGTATCACTTGGATGTTCTCATATTAACCAAGAAGTTAAAGCAGATTAACCCATCGGTTATGCTGGAGGTCCTGAGATGAAATACAAAATAGAAAAGATCAGTCGGCTTTCTGGGCAAAGAGGTTAGATGGCTTGGCTGACACTGTGACTCCCTTCTGTATGGAAAGTGACATTTACTGCTCCTGTTTATAATGAGGCAAATTCAGCCCTAGAGAGAGTTAGATGTGAGGCCTCTGAAGTCAGCAGCTATCCTTAGCCTGAATTTGGTGCAATGGGTCCCTCAGTAGAAAAGATTGTTTCACTGCTTGTGTCACTCAAGTAGTTTTCATCAAAAATCACATTTGCATGTACTAAATAAAAATGCCCATCTTAGTCTCGGTTTAGGTTTACAAAGCCACATCGTAGAAGACCTGAATTTAATCAAGGAGATAAGATTATATGACTGTGCTTGTATCTGATTCAAAAAAAACCCAGTTCAGTTAAAAACTGCTTTGGGCTATCACCAGTTTTTTTAGCCATATAAATGGTAAGAGCTAGTCCTTGGATTAACGGAGAAGAATATATAATGCTGTGTAAAATCAGAAGTCATTTTCTTGAACAGTCTTTCAATATGTAGAATACTTAACTTCAATTAAAATTTGTTTTTGTCAGGGAATAATTTGCTGTGCAGTGGTATTGTATTTCCTTTAAAAGCTATTCTCAGAAACTTAATTCAGTCAAAAGCTGAGAACTCAAATTCCCATTGACCTCAAGTCATTGACTAGTAATTAGGAAGACAGGGATATCTGACCCTATATGTTGTCTTTTGTGGATGTAAAGGACAATGACAGAAAAGAATTTCTTGCTTGAATGCCAATATTTGCTCAATCCCTTGCTCTCTGTAGGGGATAGAAGGAACTACCTAGGGATCAGAGAGAACTGGTCAGTGTGCCGTCCCTCAGTCATATACCCACAGTTATTAAAGACATGTTAGGCTCAATAGTTACTTAGTACACTCTACAGCGTAGAAGGCATACATTTGTGTTATTGAAGCCAAGTGTGGAAGCAAGGACCCATCCTGACAGGACATAGTGGGCAGAGGAGGTGGGTGTATATGTCGTATTTTTAACTATTCTGCCTGCCCTAGTCATTTTGCTTTTTTATTTTAACATATCTAGTTTTTATTTAGAATAAGATGTGTGTGCATGCGGGGGCTGTTTGTTTAAGTTTTAGAAGTTTGGTCTTTTCTGAGGACCCGGCTATAAGAGAAGGTCTAAGCAGATCCATCTCAAAGCGCTGGCCAGCTAAGCTTCCCTCCATCTGTGAAGCAGGCCAATGCAGAATTCATTGCGGGTTCAGTGGCTAAATTGCATAAATTGTCTCTAGGCCCTGCCTGGAGTCGGTCAGCGGGGCTTTGCGCACTCTCCAGTCTATAGCAGTGGAGCTCATGACAGGATCAAGGTCATCGTGTGTTTGCACATATTCAAGGGCATCGATGTTAGCAGCAGCCCAATGTAAACAGTTTGCTCTGTAGACAGCAAAACTAACGAAGCTCAATTTCCTATAGGTCTGTGTATTATGCTTTTACAATCTGCTCCCTTGTCTCCACCACTTTAAAAGCCTCAGCTGTCCCTTCTCCTTTCCATGCAGTTCCCTCCTCTATTCCCTTACCTGATGCCCAGGTCTTCACAGGGTAACTTAACTGCTGCTCGGGCATGAGTATTGATTCAGTGGACAAATGGGAGCCTGCTGTTTAGTTCATGCCGTGGGCTTTCCTACCGCGGAGGGCACTGTCTTGCCTTGCTTTTCTTCGCCGGCCGCTGATGTTAGCACAACCTTGTAGGAATTTAATATTTGTGAGACTGTCACTGCACATCAAATTTGATATCTGCCAGTGGGTTCAAAGGTTCTTGGGGTGAGGAAAGGTTGACTGCTGTATAAGCAGATGCCATGCAAACACAAATCTAATTTTGAGGGGGAGGAAAAAAAAAATAAGGCTTATCCAGTAGGAAAAAGTACGTATAGACATACGCAGTAAACATGGTCACAGTAAACAGTTTCTGGTATTTGCTTTTGCGCACTGTTTTGCCTTCTCTTTGCTAATGAATGTAGTACTTCTAAACACGTTGGACTAAAAATCAGAGGGAGAGAATTCTCTGCCTCCCTGCTAAACCAGACAGACCACTGCGATGGTAGCTCATTGTCTTACTGGCTGTGAATATTTTGGCCTCGGTTACCATTAACAATGCTTGCAGCTGTGTATGATTTGCTGATTCACTAGATGACTGTTTCTCAGTTCCTCTGTTGGGATTTTTCTCTTACGGGTAATATAGTTGCTTTTAGTCTTTGAAACAGTAGGGAAAAGCCACATTTTTCCTCATAATGACTTAACTTCTTCCCACATTTATGCTGGGATACATACAAACCGGTGTGTTATGAAGAAGTTCCTAAAGAGGAAGAAATGAACGCCATAGTTGCCTTAATGCAGTGCCTCTCCTAGCAAAGGACTGATGAAAACAAGTAGTTTTGTTCATGTTATGCAAGACATATTAAAGGTCTGATGGAAATGAAAGCTTTTCCGTTGTCTTCATTGTACTCTGGAGCAAGTCCTAGCAACACAAATCTCATCTTCAACTTATCTTTCTAATCTGACTGATGTAAATTATTTTTTTTCCTCCCTTTTCTTTTGGCTCAGAGTTAAAAACTGCTAAAGGACAGCAGCATATTTTGTGTCAACCAGAAATTCTTGATTTCAAAGTACAGCTCGAGCTTATGAAAGAAACCAAGAAGTTTTTCTATACATTAAACTTTAAGCTCCTAGAAACCGTTTTCATAAGATGGGGCTCAGATACTTTACCTTTGCCATTACTGGAAAATATCAGAAGCACAAGATGCATATATCATACATAGAACATACCAGATGTTTTTCCATGAAAGTTTCATGTGTTATGCTATATTTGCTTTATTTTTCCTCTAACCTAAGGAACAAGTCACTGAGTCAGCTGACACCACTGAGTCCTTTCCAAGCAAAATCTACAATGGTTAGCAATGTGCAGATCCAGCAGGTATTTGTATGTCATTTTGTTTATTTTATTTTTTAAAGATAACTGCTTCAATTTTTCAGTTTATTTGGGGCTTTCTTTTAGACATTAAATTTTTTGTTTGGTTGGTTTTTAAGCAGTGAAGCATTTGTAACTATTTTTGGCAAGTATTCTCACCATGATAATGTGGTAAAGTGGTGTAGGGCACATAAATTGAAATCTTTATCAAGTAACGTATGCATTGAACCGAAAGCCCACAGAAATCTACAGGCATTCTTTTCATTTCATGAATAAGTTTAAGCTAGGTGTGGGTTTATAGTACAGAGTTTATTATGTGCCATGCATATGTAGGAATTATATTTATTTTATAACGTATTATTTCTGAATATTCTAATATCCAGTGGTCAGGTACGAATTTATTAGTGTCACTCTATCTATTAGCGAAGAGAAAAAGATTGTTGTTTTGTATATCACATTTATATATCACATTTTACTGTGATTCAGAACTTGATCCAGAAGTCTTTGAAAAAAGAGATCTTTCAATTAATTTAAATGGATTTTACACCTGACTCAGCATTTTCTTTTCTGTAATGTTTTATACTAGCAACTGTTGTAATAGCAAAACTTGTACTTTAAGTAGCTTACAACTACATTTCCTTTTCTCTGAACACTGCTTTGCCTAGAAATATATAGCCTTTTGTGAGAAAAATACATTAGGACAGTTTGTGTGCAGTGCAGCAGTTTCTCCATTTTTGCTAATCCTCATTTTCATAGCTGAAAGAACAGAGAAAGAACTCTCTGAGCAAGTGTAATAATTTCTAACAGGCTGTAATCCAGACCTTTACACGGAGCCTCACTGAAAGAAATAACTATGCAGAGCCCTGTTATGTTCAGTTCTGCTCATGCTGGAGTAGCTTGTCAGGCTGGAATAATACTGTTCGATGCTAAGGCTTTTCGCAATGCCTGCCTTACGATGCTTACCGAAGGGAGGCAGCGGACCAGCTGTGTGACCAAACTCAGTCGGTACTGGATTGGGCTTTTAAACTCAGTAAGAAGCCATTTTTATATGTATAAAGATATATATACACGTATATATATATATAAAGAAAACATTGTAAATGACTCTGTATTAGTCATATTCTATACTCTGGTCCTCAGCTGTAACTTCTTGTTCACATACCAGGTTATGCAACAGCCTGCAAAGAAACATTACACATTTTGTCTTAATTCCTCCATTCAGAGATCATTTTTAATTTTTTTTTTTTTTTTTAAGGAAATATCCCTGGCACCTCTGAAACCAAGTAGAAGGAAGGAGGATGATCAGGGTGTACCTCCTCAAACACAGCTCCAAGAAAAGGTAATACAAGCAAAAGCTGCAGAAGCTGGTCACATTCTTAGTGCGTGGTGGGCAATGTTGAGTTGTCAGGGTTTAGGGAAAGACTGCTTTTATGGCTCCAGTAAATGCAGTCTGCGACTACAAAGATCAGCTTTCCCTTTTCAGTTCACAAACAGTGACTGGAAATGATTTGAAATACATGTTCTCCCTAAAAGCGTTTGTAGTAATTTGCCAAAAAGTCTCCATCAAGATTAAATAATTCCAGTTGGAGTTGACATCTGGTTTATTACAGTAACACGTGGTAATAACCCCCCCCTCCCCCATATGAGCCGATAGTTTGTCTGTCTCTAATTCTGCAAGATTACAGGAGGCCTGTGCTCCTGGTCTCCTCAGACAGGGATTCTCTCTGTGGTTAATTAGCCGTGGGGGAGATTCTCAAAGATGAAGCGTTTTGAAAACCCTTCCGGAGACAGATGATAAACAAGCCTTCTCTTGCCCCAGGTCATCTCCCCTACGAAATTCAGCTTTTGTCTCCTGCCTCCTTCAGGAGAGGCCTTTACCGTAGGGGCAGGCAAGCTTTTAATCGGGTGCTGTCCTCAATGGCCATCGTATCCACACACAAAGATCGCACCCCATGGGTACGTTAGTGTGGCAGGGGAATGACCCTGAGAGAGCATTGCCTTCCACAGGGGCTGGTGTCCCTTTCACTTCCGCGAGGACTCGAATTAAATGGGTCGAACAACCGTGGTGCCCCTGTTCCTCTCTGTCTGCCTCAATTAGGCAAACTTGTAGTTTTCTCTCAATTTCTTCCCTTGGGCAAAATAATGCAAATTTTTAATTTTTTTTTTCCCCTGAGGAAAGGGGGATCCTCCCTCAGAAAAGGGAGGTACAAATAAAAAGATGCAAGCAGTAACGCATTTGCCCTGTGGCAGCGCGGTTAATGCTGTCTGCCGTCTGGTCGCTGTCCTGGGCAGAAACCGCCTGTGCCGTGCCGCTGAGAAGGGTGGCCGGCGCAGTCTCCTCGCTTTATTGGCTCTGTTTGGACGATGGCCCAGTCTGAGCTCTTGTCTACAGAACACCATCACTTGAGCTTAATCCTCAAACAACTTCACTACCACCTGTTCAGTTCAGGGCTGATAAATACCCCAAATCTCAGGCCGGCCTTTCACTTTCTGTCTTGATTATTCCCCTTCTTCAGCTTAACGCCGCTGACCTTTTGGTAGTGCAGCGTGTCTCAGGGGTTGCTCAGGGAGTTATCCTCCCTGCCTGTGTTTTTTCTGCCTCAATAATTACTGCGGGGGGGCGGGGGGGGGGGGGGAGAAGAGAGTTAACGTTGTTGTTTGAAGGGTTGATGTAATTTTATTTGTATATAATTATAGAAACAATGTTACTGAAGGGACGATGCCAGTGGCTGCGGAGGGCACTACAGGTAACACTTTCATTCTTTACGCTGCAATACGCGTTCGGAACTTCTGAGGAGGAGGAAGCACCATGGAGTGTCGAGTGACTTGGTTGTCCAGGGTCCACGGACGCTCCCCAAACACCGGTTTTTCACCCAACCGCCCAGCCCCCGGCCCAGCACTTGCTTTATCTCAGCCCGCTTTCTGCCGGCGCATTCGCTCACAGGCGCTGTCTTCCAACATAAATATCGAGGCAGGCAGGTTTCCACCTTGTGTCTTGGCAGGGAGAAATTAGCCCAGCAAAGTGCAACGCTGACGTGCGGGCAATCGCAGGCGCGCTGACACCCCGCTATCCAAAGTGGTAGTCAGGTTTACAACCAGGCGGGAGAGCCGGAGGCTGCTGTGAAACAAGACGATTCCCTGCCCAAACGGCAGTGCTGCTGGCGAGGAGATGGCTTTGCACCTGCTATTAAATCCTAATGAATCGCCGCTAATTGAGAGCCGGGGCTGGCTGACGCTAACGCCGAACAGCCAGCGTGGGAGCCCTGGCTCAGCGGGACGCAAGACCGCCTTTGCCACGCTTATTTTCACGAACTTTCTACTTTACGATTTTGTGCGTTTCGTACCACTGGTTTGCTTTTGGGATTGTTTGGTTGCTTTTGGTTTTTTTTTTCCCCCGAGGAGATAAAAAATAATAATTGAATAAATACAACTTGAGCCTCTGCCGGCTGTTTGCAAAGTCTTGGACGGCTGACACTTGTCCAGCTGTACGTTATAATCAGTGCTACTACCAGGAAGGGGGGTGGGGTGGGTGGATGAGAAATCTGGTCTCCAGAGGAAAGAGATAATGGTAGACTATTTGTCTGAAGGATTAAATTCTCGGGGTGAAATACGCTTGCCAGGAGGGGGAAAAAAAAAAAAAAGCCCCGCCTGACCCTAAAAATAAATTTAAAAGTACGCTTCCATTTCTTTGTTCCAGCAGAATAAAATAAAATAAACCCCCTAAGCTACCGCAACGCTCCGCTGTGTCTATCTTTAATCTCGAAGGGAAAAGGAACATTTCCTTTCTGAATCAGTGCAAACGGTATGCCGTGAGCTCGGCTTCCCACCACAGCCACCAGCCCCAGCGCTCGGGCTGGTGGGGGAAGTGAAGAAAAAAAGAAAGTAAAAGCAAAGGGAAAAAAAAAAACCAACCAAAAAAAAACCCCAAGAAACAAAAAACCAAAAACCCAACCCAACCCAAAACCAAAACAACCCCGTGAAACAAACCCAAACGGAAAAAATCCCAACAAATCCCACCGCCGGGTTTGGCGGGAGAGCCCTGACTGGTGACGGCTCTTCCGCAGGGCTGGGGCTGCGGCCCCGGCCCCCCTCCCCGGGGACCCCCTGGCCCTCAGGCTGCTGCCGCCGCCGGGCGCGGAGCAGAGCGGGGCCGGGTGCTGCGGGCCCTCCTGGGGAAGGCGGGGGGGGGGGTCCTGCACGCCCGGGGCGGGCGGGGGGGGGGGGCGGGCGGGCTAGGTACGGCGGCAGGCGGGCGCGGGGTTCTGGGAACAGCAGTAATGTATTAGCGAAACAATGGCGATCAGGGCGCCCGCATCTCGGAGCCGTTTATTTGCTAACCGGGAAGGCTGTTCAAAGCAGGAACGAGCCCCTGCGTTGCCCAACGTACTCGGGAGAAAAATGTAAAATTATACTTTAATGTATAGCAGTAGAGTCGTTTTCCCGGCCACGTATATTGAACAAACATGTGGGGATAATAGAGAGGACGGTTCTCCTATAGGGGTCTCTATTTGCATGCCATATGTGGCCATAGGCTAAAACAGCTGCGTATAATGAACTTTTAAAAAAGCTAAATATGCGTGCAACCCCATAGCAGCTTTCTAAAACCGGCCTAAAAGACAACGAAATGTCGTGCCGGAAAACACAGGAGGCGGAAGACATCGAAAATGATAATAATAATAATTAATAATAATACTTAATAAGAATAATAGTATTAGCTTCACCACCACCCCCTACCCCAGCCAAGCCTCCGCAGGTTTGCTGGGAGCCCCGCCCGAAGGAGGACCCCGGCAGCTGGGGGGGTGCGGGGGTCCAGGGGCGCCCGGGTTGGGGGGACGGGGGCGCTGGCAGGGGCCAGCCGAGGCTCACGGCCCGGCCTTGACTGCCGCTCTCCCAAATCTGGTTTTCATAGAGCCGCGCGGTAATTACCTAAAGCCATAACTGTCTCCGAAATTATTCATTAAAGTCATTCTCGCGGCGCTCGCGCTTACATTTATGGCCTTTGCGCCATCCGAGCATGACATCGCCTCTCGCCCTGCTTCCTCGGCGGCCGTGTGTTTAACACTGCGGGGGGAGGGGGGGGGGTGATTTGCTCTCCCTTGCCTTCCCCTGGGTGTGTTTGCCGGGGGTTCAGGGTGCTTTCCCCCTTTTGGCGAAGGAGCGCGGTGCAGCCCGGCGGACACCTTGGGAGCGAGGAGGGTATTTCGGGGAGTTGCGGCGTTGTGCGGAAGATCATGTCTGTGCCCCGTGGTGCTGTCAGCGGTGACAGATCCCAGATGCAGCCGCTACTGTATGGCAGATTGAGTTTCTCAGCAGAAAACTCTCTCCCTCCCTCCCAAACGTCTTCAAAAACCTCCTCCAGATACTGCGGGTCACTTCGGCTCAAACGGGGAGAGAAAGGGGGCATAAAAAAAGAAGGCTTTCCCTCTCCCCCTCCCTCTCTATTCCTCCCGCCGGATCTCTCGGGGGTGCGGGGGGGCCATGGCCGGGCCCTTCCCCGCCCGGGGGGCCCAGGCCTCCCCTCCCGCTCCCGGCCCGCTGCGAGCTCGCCGCCGAGAACGGGAAGCCTCGTCCAGGTAAGCGAGGGGCGGTGGCGAGGGGGGCCGGGGCCGGGGCCGGGGCCGGGGTGGTCCCCGGAGCCCGTCCCCCCTCCCTCGGTCGGGTCTCTCTGCCGGGCGGGGGCGACCGGGGGGGAGGGATTGCCCAGGGTTGGTCGGCAATGAGGGGGGAGTCCTCCTGCCCCGGGCAAGACGGGTTTGTGGGGGGGTTTGGGGGACGAGGTGGGACCCCCTCCGCCCTGCCCCGCCGGCCCGGGCAGGAGGCAGCGGCCGGGAGCCGGGTCCGCCCAAATCCCCCGGCCCGGCGGGGCTCGGGGCTCCCGGGAGAGGTAAGGGAGCGGGGGTGAATTCGGGGGCTTTAAAGGGAGACCGGGGACGAGAGGGAGCAGGGGAAGGGCAGCCGGCCGGCGCTGGGCGCAGACCCCGGCGGGAGCGGGGAGGGAGGGCCGGCTGCGGACCCGGGGGCGCCGCTTCCCTCACCGGCCCCGGCAGCCGCCGCCCCGGGCGGCGGCGGGGGGGGGGCGGGG
>JAVKLA010000001.1:18946419-18991455 GCA_034782735.1 Sagittarius serpentarius
TGCCGGCGGGCGAGGCGGCCGGCGGGCCGGCTGTGGCGCACCTCGCCGCTGCCGGCGGGAGCCGGGCAGCTGCCGGGCCGGTGAGGCCGTTCGCCTCTCGGTCTCTCTGACCCGGCTCCGGCTCCCTCCCTACTGAGGGCGACGGGCCTTGTGCCCGCAGGATGCTGCCATTGGGCCCTTGCCTCGGCCTTTTCCTTCCCTCCTTAACGGCTGCTCCGTTCGGCTCTCCCTCCTCGGAGGTGTTCCCTGCCTGCCGCCGCGCTGGAGCCCGTCAGCGGCTCCTCAGCTGAGCCGGGTGGTCGCCTGTGCGCTGGCTTCGCTCCTGTTGAGGTCCCCTGGCGTTAACTGTGGCTAAGCGGCGATCTCGCTGGGATGCCGGCCCTCATCTCCAGAAGCCCAGCACTTTGTGGTCGAAGCGTAGCCACCGTACCTGCGACCGAGCCATCCAACGCCAAATGCCGTGCGACCACCGGCGACAGTGTCGGGGTCCCCGGGGGTGGCCGCTGGCTGGGCCGTGGCCCCTGGGAACTCCTGCATGGGCATCCCCGTGCTTGTCACCGCTGCCAACATCCAAGCGTGGTGTTATGTGTGGCTGCCGCTTGGTTTCTGAACCCTTAAATCCTTAAAATACGATGATTTTTAGAAAGCAGGTTGTCAGTTGCTCCTCTGTTTATTAAAATAAGAGTAGGAATAGGTGCTTGTTTAAGAAATTGGTGCTGGAGGTACCATCGGTGTTACGGGTGCCTGTTATATCCAAAGTCAGATGGGGTTTAAAACCCATGTTTGCTCAGCAGCTCTAAAGTTTTACCAGCAGGCTCTTTTTAAATGTTGTGTTAATGAAAAATGCAGTGTTGAAGAATGAAAAACTGGGAGTTTAGGAGAGAGGCGAGTGGCTGTATGAACATAGCACTGAAGTATTTCAGTAAAAACTCACCCAAAACATTATTACGTTACTAAGTTATATAGGGTCTAGTTGTTTACTGTATTTAGCAATGTCCAAGGAAAAAGATTGTAAAATGCTAGCTTTCTAGCTTGGTTATTTTTTTTTTTTATGTTTCCCTGGATACAAATAGTGGACAAAGGTGATGTTTATTTTATTGTTTGTATTCTCCGAAGACTCACTGGGGAAACGGGGAAAAGAACACAATCATCTTTTTAAGGATGGTGTTTGTGATAGCAGTCATAAACCCAGTAAAAATCCTAAGCAGATTTAAAAATAAGTAATTCAAACAGGTGGAGTGAAAATATGAGAGCAAGAGCATTAGCTGTGAGGAGCTAATGCGAGGAAGCTGTGGTTGATCACTGATATAGCTGGTGCTAGGGCACAACTTAAACGCAACCTGAAATTCATCTTCAGCTACAGCACAATGGGCCTGAGTTTATATAGCAGCGCGGGAGAGTGTGAAATGGCGACATGATCTGGCCGCTGTTAACCGGGGCGGCTGGTCCCCGAGGCTGGGTATTGCCTGGCAGGCCTCTTCTGTTCTGAAACAGACCGCTGCTCCTGCCGCTGCCAGGCTTGGTGCCTGCGTCCCTCCCCAGCGCCGGGAGGAGCTGTGCTTGTGGGGTACTGCGGCTCTGACTCTGGGCACTTGCCTGGTCCGTAGTTGAAGGCGCGCTTGTTATTTACTGTCATTAACGAAGTGCAGACGTTGGCAGTGTGGATGCGTAGTTGGTAAATTAAAAACTGGTTAAAAAATTGGAGTCTAATGCTGACTAAAAATAAACTGATTAAAAAATAGAATCTACTAGGACATACTAATTTGCCCATATTAAACTGAAAACTTGATTGGAAAGCAGGAGTCCTAAGATGTGAGTTTAATGTTTTTTCTTTAACAGATGGGGATATGATGGTGTTCTTGTCTTCTTTAATACTAGCGCTATTGTATCAACTTAGCAACTTCAGACCTATTATAAAGTGCATTAAACCTATTATAAACCTAATCTTGACATATTTCAGACATACTGTCATCTTTCAACCTAATTGACTAAATGTGTCAAGGTATGTGGGGTTTTATATGCATATTGAATGAAGTAAAAAACCCCCAAACCTATAGACCAACACATTAAGTAAGTGCATGCCGAGCAACACAAAATAAAGCAATTTTAAGAGTTAAGTGTTTTAGAATGAGGTGGTTTCACTTCACGGAAACCCTAATTATGGTGGTTAATGTTACGACACTAATGTCTTTCCTCAGACTTGAAATAAATATATTTCCCAGCACTGAGTTAATTCACTAAATGTGATTTATTCCTGATTTTATAAATTCTTAGTAAGGTCCATGCTGGGGCCTCACAGGAGGACTGCTTATCTTTAGAGAGCAGGGGATGGTGATGTGGGGCAGATGGGTCAGCCTGTGTGAGTTGGCCTGTATAGCTTGGCAGGGGACAGCCCCTCCAAGGGCCCCGCCAGAAGGCTGGCCTGCCTGGGAGGGGTTTGGGAACAT
The DNA here is from genome assembly GCA_034782735.1 of Sagittarius serpentarius. Lineage (NCBI taxonomy): Eukaryota > Metazoa > Chordata > Aves > Accipitriformes > Sagittariidae > Sagittarius > Sagittarius serpentarius. Next base: position 18,948,867 of record JAVKLA010000001.1, read on the forward strand.
GATGCAAGAGTAGGTGAAGGCTACGTGCTCATCTGTCATGATGTAAGTTGTTTGCATAACATTCTCCTTTTTGGCATCGATGCAGGCGACAGCACCAGGCTGTTCCTTAGGGGTGAAACTTGCTTGGAAATGGAAAACATGGTCTATTATTCATGTTTATTACAGCGATGCCTGGTAGGCCTGCTGGATGTGGGGCTTAATTCTGAGAGATGCTGCACAGACCCTGTAGCAGCAAGTCTTTGATCCAAAGGTTTTGTAGTTTAGATCAATGAGACAAGGCGGGCTGAGGAGGAGGTAGAGTGCGTGAGCAATACGATGGATGCGCTCGCTGTGGCAGTTTCACCAGCCGGGGGATGAGTGAGGTGAGCTTTTTTTGCAAGATGGATAGTTTTTAAGCCTACTTCTCTAGCACAGACCTGTTCTGAATCAAACAATAATTAGTGACTTTTTAAAAAAAGGGTTATTCAAGAAACATGTTTTCTATTAGCCGATGTAAAAATCTTTGTATGAAAAATTCATGTGGAATTTCACGTGTTTGCTACAAAGTCAGTTTGCTAGTCAGTGGAAGTCTGAAAGGGGTAAGATAGGATGTGATGCCATGTGGCTGACTTTGATTTATCCACACAATGCAAACAGCAAGCTAGTCTGCTCTGTTCTTACAGCTGCATGTTGCCTGAGAGAGTAATTAATGATTCCTGTTGAAATTCTACTCTTAGAGTATGTTTTCTGAGACTGTATAAATGTAAATCTTCTACAGTGACTTTGCTAGGTATTTAACGGGTTAGGCTACTATTGATTGTTTGCACTGTCTTCTGATGAACTGTCCTGGGGTTTGGTTTTTTTTTTTTATGTTCAGTGTACATCCAAACCCTGATTTCGAGGCTCTGCTTTGTGAGTCTTAATTATACATTAATTCTCAAAGCCTAGCAAATGGAATATTTGTGCTGAATTAAACTTGATTTAAAACCAGCAGTACTCCTTTACCCCAAATCTAACCTTCTGTTGGTCTCCAAGTGAAGTTTTAATGCCTTGTGCTGTAAGGGCTGTGGTATTTTCCCTTAGAGGTTTAGGGATTTGCTACCCTAGTCTGATCTGTTGATTGGCTTCCCCCCCCCTCCCCGAGATACAGTGCAAAGCAGGTGTTTTGAGGTGTTTTGTGTTTTGGTTTTTTTTTTTCCCCCAAGGTTTTGGGAAGAGTGACTCCAAGGGAAGAGCTGAGGTTTTAGTATACTAGATCATTATTTTCGTTATTATCATTTTCCTTTGTTTTATAGGAAACTCCATGTAATATCAGGTTGTCTTGAATAGATTAGCTTTTTATCCTTTCTGATCTTGAAATCCTCTTAATTATTAGGAGAGCCAGAGTAAATGAGGATCGATTTAAGAGATAAAAAAGGCAAGAATGCCAAGAAGATACTTAACTAAATGTAGAATACCCATATTTGCCTCTTTCCACCTACCTGCCAAAGAGCCTCGTTACCGTCATCAAAATGACCATTGCATTGTCATCACTGAATTCCTTGGGACAAATGGTTTTTCCTCTGTTCCTCAGATAGCTGCTCAAAGGTACAAGTCTGCAGGAAAGTTGCTGTAGTAGTTTGCAGAAGATGACTGGATGAAAGACGTGTCGTAGATGTAAGGGTTTGAAAGTGGATTTTGACTTGCTGAAGGAATAGGTATAAACCAGGCAGCAGCAATCTGTATCAGGAAACTTAGAAAAAATAGTAGACTCTAGTACTTACGTAAAATACCCCATCTGTGCAAAGCTTGAAGGAAGAATAGTCTTGTGGTTAACAAGTATATTCTTTATATCTGAAAAGAAGTGCACGCTCTTGTGCATAAACAGGCTCAGAGCACGAGTGATCTTGTAGAATAATCCCCAGTCTGAGAAAGCTGGGTCGGCCACAAGCTTCCTGTGCAGCTGCGAGCGAGGGACTTAGGCTCCTGGGCTGGTATGATAGGATCATGCATTGCGGGGGGAAGTGGGAAGTTCAGATTTTAATGAAGTCTTTTCCTGTTGTAGCCATGTCGGGGGTGATGGGATGATGAGGGAACAAAGACTCGGTGCCCTGCTCTGGGTTCTGTAGTGGTTTGGAAACATAAACCTGTGCGAGGACAAAAGCTTGCTTGTCTGCCGGAGGACCAAGGTGCTTTCTTGTGACGTACGTCTTTCTGTGCTGTCCGCTTGCTACGCCTCTTCCCTTTCCCTTTGCAGGGCGTTCTCAAGATCTTTGCAGAAGTTTCTTCCAATTTGCTTGTTAGGGCTTCGTTGTATGTTTGTGCACTTACCGAAGTTTAGGGAAGATAGCTTCAAAACTGTTACTCCTGTTTTTCATACTGATGTTACCACTCTGCAACCTCTCTGGTCTCACTTGTCCTGGCTGAACTGATGACGTTCAGCAGGCCTCTGCCAAAACTTTGTGCTCCGTTCAGCCTCAAATGACTTAAAATTTGTACTGACACAGAAATCCATTCTGTTTACTCTCTGAACTTCTCCTCCTCGCTCCTATTCTCTGTTGTTCATTTTAAACTTGCTGGTAGTGCTGTCTTCTATCCTCCTGCTGCCATGTGGATCAGAAAAAGTTTCTGCAAAGTGAAGATACAGTGTTCGAAGGCTATGGTTAAAATAGCCAGTAGATAACTAGTCTCTTCTCCCTTCAAAGTACATTGTTTTTCCATCTGTTTGATTTGTGGCACATTCAATGCCTGACTGGCATGGGTTTTCTTGTCAGTAGAAGGAAAGCCCTGTAGACTATTAAGTTTTTTGTAGATTTTTTCAGTAACAATACCACTTTGGTTTTCTCATTTTCAGTCATGTATTTTTAGCATTTAAAAAATTGCTAAATAAAAGCACTTTCAAAAACCGGACTCCTAAACAAACTAGTGATCAAAACATTAAAGAATGCCATATGGCTCCTACCAGTCCTGATGCTGTTGTATTTCTGAAGAGTATATTCTGTGTTATTAATAATATTCAATGAAACACTCTCAGGGTGGGAAAATATTTACTGAAATTATTATGAAATATACTTTTCGTAGCATTCTAACCCAAGCTGTTCTAGTCAAGATACTAGGAGTGGAACTTTTGGATTAATCCTTGCACACAACAGGTTAGAAGAAGATGGATGCTGGGGCATGCAACAACTGAAGTGTTTAAAGATTTTTAATATATCCACTAATCATACAATATTCAAGTCCCATTCCAACAGAAAAGGGAAACCGAATAAAAAAAGCTCGAATACTAATTGCTCTAAAAGCCTTCGGTATAATTTATATGAAATCGGATGGTTCAGAGCTCATATATAGGGATAAGGAATATGGCTGCATTGTTTAAATCTGGATAATTTCAATTCATACTTGCAAAGAAGTTGTCCTAATATCCAAGCGGTTAAAGTGCGAGTTCTATCTTGTCATGTCATGGGGACAGGGGAGGAAATTTATTCTTCAAAATTGAAAGCTGTAAAGCTCTGACACACCTAGTAAGCAAGTTGCTGTAAATAGATGAGCATATACCGGTTTTGGTAGGACACAGGAACAACACTGAAACCTCAGTTATGTCCCCTTGACGTAAATGGGGCCCTGCGCAAGTTCTGGAGTCTTTGTTGTCAAAGCAAGGCGAGGCATAAAGAAAATAAAAGCACAGATGATGACTGATCTGATTTACTCACTAGAAGGACTTGCTTTATGGATACAGAAGCCAAAAATAAGCAAATCCATGAGCAAAAAGCCCCCAGTCCTTTCAGCTGTCAGGTGGAAGTGGCTGACTGAACTGGCAATGGCAGGAGCTAACTAGACAGCTGCTGGTTTTTGGTTCATGTGGCTTTTGATGGTAGCAGGTAAGAGCAAGAAAATGTGTTTTCACATTTGACTGTTCTAACAACTTAATTAGGACTTTTTCTAATCTTTTGACACTTGAAATACTTTTTTTTTCTTTTAATCGGATTGTCTGAAGAAACGAGTAAAAGGCGGTCTCTGTGTATGTGCTGGCATCGTTTTGATTAACTTCTGTCCTTGAATACATGAATATTTAAGGTTCCAAGACTTTTATGCAACCGTTTCTCCCTAAGTGAAACCAGAGATCCTTGTAGGTGGTGTCCCATAGAAATGACATTTAAAAGTGAAAAACACACACAAACCTCATGAGTGTTTGGGATTTTAATGATGGTATTTTTAGATTTGTCTATCACTGAACTGTGTAAGGTTTAGATTATTTTAATGAACTGTTGTTTTTAGAAGTATCCATGGCTTGTTCTGTCAGCTGTTATGTGTATGTTGGATCAGTAAGAAAAAAATAATTTAACATACTTGTGAATGTTAGAGTCTCTCTTTTCCGTTACTAGCCTTGCATTGGTTTGCAAATCTGTTGTCAGTATTTAAATAAATTCTGAATTATAATTAAATAATTTAAAGGCACGGGATATATCAATGCATGACTAATTTTAAGGGGACAATACTATGGTTGAGTTTTGAAAGACTGCAATTTCATTGGAACTCTTCCAGTGGGAATAAAGTGCAGACCTGCAAAAAAAATATTTCGAATTCCTGGAGAAGATATTCCCGATCGTAAATTGAGTGCTCTTAGAGAAATTTCAGGTTCTTCTGGAATAAAATGCTCTTTTCAAATATCAGTCATTGAAAAGGTTCCTGTGTGATAGTAACACTAGTCGAAACAGCAAAGGCATGACAAAACCAAAATATATTAAATGTTCAACTTTCTTATAATGAACATGAGCAATCTTACTAGGTTAAATTTACAGATATTAATATAGCAAAAATAGTTGCCTAATGTAATGATTTTGAGCTGGTAGCCTGCTGGCAGAGCTTTTTTTTATTCCTTGAAAGGAAAGCTTCTGTTAGCTAGCCTAGTTTATTAGAATGGTTTGTTGTTTTTAAATGTGAAAGCTGGTTGGTCAAATCAAAGTCTAGGAAGCGGTGAATTTATTTTTAAGTGTTGCCTGTCAGTTTTGCAGTCTTTTACTTCTGCAAAGGGTAAGTGTGGGCGGCTGCAGTAGAGTTATCTCCCAATCCGCCTTTCTTCAATTTCAGAATTTGACTTAAGAGATCATTGTAGTGCCTGTACTTATTTCCTGTCCCTGTGTTTCTTTGCTCGCAGGTCTTTGCCTTCGAGGTTGATATCCTAATTTTGAGCGTCCTTTGTTTTAATCTTAAAGCCCTGTCCTAATTCCCACCTCTCTTCCCGTTCAGCCTAGAAGCTCAGGCTTCCCACCAACTTCTGCTGTAGGTTATGGCGTGCTTAGAAAATCACTTTCCAAGAGGAGATTGATAAACCTTTTGAAGGCCATCATGAGGCTTCAGATAATAATTTGTTTTGATAATTAAAAAAACCTGGAGAGAGAGAGAGAGAGAGAGAGAGAGAGAAAGATATGCGGCTGCATTACTTCATTACAAAATCATGGCTATCCTTTGGTATAGTAGGGAATACGGGAAATAAAGCAGTTAGCCTTGGGGGAGAAAAGACAACTTGAAAGAAAAGACTTGCAAATGCTAGGACTTAATTGCCACAGTAGCTTTGAATATATAAATTATTCTCCTAAACAAGAAAAATGTTTTATTGCACAATATTAAAGCTGCTGTTGGGAGAACTTCACAGAACTGGTTATAAAACACGTTTTTATTGATGCTACCATGTACCACTCGTCTAGAAAAATGGCCTTCCCCACCCTGATATTGCATTCATTGCTCAGGAATGTCACTTGTAAAAAAGAAGCTGTCTTTGTCCTTGATGACCGGCCTTGCAGGTCTGTTCCCGTGTGGGTCCTTAACTGTGTTATGTTTTATTTGTTTGCAGGGTAGCCCTAGTTCCTTGAGAGTGCACCAGATACTGGATGCTTGTGGTAAACCATGGCAGCTGATGATAAAGTTGCCATTTTAACTGATGATGAAGAAGAACAGAAGAGAAAGTATGTGCTTGCTGATCCTTTCAATGGCATTTCCAAGGATCAAGACTTGCCACCCCATAATGAATCCCCTTCAACGGAGACAACCACTGTCCCAGATGAAGAGCTAGATTGGTTAGAAAAGCACTGCGTCAAAATAAACAATGATCTTCTGATCTCAAAGGTCTTTTATTTTTTCTTCTATTCTGCATATGGCTCTCTCTACCCCTTGCTGCCTGTGTATTACAAGCAGCTGGGTATGTCACCCAGTCAGAGTGGACTTCTGGTGGGCATCAGGTACTTTATTGAGTTTTGCAGTGCTCCCTTCTGGGGAGTGGTGGCAGATCGCTTCAAGAAAGGGAAGATCGTCCTCCTCTTTTCGCTTTTATGCTGGGTTTTATTTAACCTGGGGATTGGATTTGTTAGACCCGCCACCTTAAGATGCGTACCAAAGGGCCTTCCCCCAGCCCATCCCACCAATGCAAGCAGCCTTTTAACAACAGTTTTGCAAAACGCCTCGACGTCTTCTCCGCTAACCATAGTGAGTACTGCATCCCCGAAAGTTCGTGGGAAGAGAGACCTGCTCACTTCCAGTCCGGTCGCTTTGGAAACAACAGGGACAGCTAATCCTGAAATAACATTCCTGTTACCTACACAGAGCAATGATGTGGAGTTTGTCTTGGAAAACAGTACCTATTTTATTTTGAAAAACACCACCGCTAGCCCAGTCTCACCAGGGAATGCGACTCCGAGTACCACCCCAGCTGCCATCACCACAAAGCCGATGCCTTCTGACCAAGCTGTGCTCGTTTATGATCAACAAGAAGTAGAAGCCATCTTCCTACTCATTCTGCTGGTTGTCATAATAGGAGAATTTTTCAGTGCTTCCTCTGTGACTATTGTGGACACCGTAACTCTGCAGTACCTTGGCAAACACAGGGACCGGTACGGACTGCAGCGTATGTGGGGGTCTCTGGGCTGGGGGCTGGCCATGCTCTCTGTGGGAATTGGCATTGACTATACCCATACAGAAGCTAGCATTGAAGGTCAAGGATGTAAAGCTCCTGAGTACAAGAACTACAGGATAGTTTTCATCGTTTTTGGTGTTCTGATGACCATGGCATTAATTGTGGCCACCCAGTTTCGATTTCATTATGCGCACTTCAAGCAAGATGAAAATAAGAGAAAAGAGGTAGAAATCTCGCAGGTGGACAGAAACGCCTCCAACGAATCCTCTGATAACACTCCTACCAGTATGAGCCAGTCGCAGTCTTTCAGTTTTTGGGACCTAATAAAACTGCTGTGTAGTATCCAGTATGGCTCAGTGCTGTTCGTGGCGTGGTTCAGGGGGTTTGGATACGGCTTTGTGTTCACCTTTCTTTACTGGCACTTGGAAGACCTGAATGGCACCACCACTCTCTTTGGAGTTTGTTCTGTGCTCAGTCACGTGTCTGAGCTGACTGCCTACTTCTTCAGCCACAAATTGATTGAATTGGTTGGTCATATCAGGTAAGGTGTTAGCAGTCATCAAAGCGCTATACAAAAACAGTCGAATTTCAGGCTTAGGTGTTAAAAAGTGAAATTCAAGCTAATGCTTTTATTTTAAAATTCCAAGTCCTGCTCAGTTACATAGCTTGCCTGATGGAGTTGTTTATTACTATTTTAGGAGCTGAAAATGCTCTGAAATGCTTCCTTTGCATTTGAGTTGCACGTTAGTACGTGCATTATGCCTGGCGCTGTAACCTTTTGCAGACGGTTCCAGAAGACATCCTCGTTCACCAATGCAAAGCTGTGTTAGAGATCTTTACAAATCGCCACCCACTCAAGGATTGTCTGTTTTGACATATAAGTATCATTAATTTTACAATTCTTTTTTCCTCTGAGTAGCAGTGCTCTGGAAACCTCTTTAGCCTGCTTTTCCTTGCGGGGCAGTTCTTTGCCCCCACAGTAGCCTAGAAAGATGTCACTTGAACGCTGAGAGGGGAGGAGGATTAGACGAAGAAGCGAGGCGAGCACCTCCTGTGCACATGCCCTCGTAATCAGACACTGGGTGTTGGCAGAATGAGGTTGCAGCCTGGTAGTGTCGCTTACCAGTTCAGTTCCTTGCTCTCTTCCGTTAGTTGCAACTGCGTGTGTTAGGTACTGAAGTGAGATGGCTGTGCAGGGCTTCTCCCCTAGTTTTTGCCTTGTGTAAGTGAAACGGACTCCTTCCGGCACGTTAGGGAACATTGTTTTCCAACTAAATTCACAATTGACTTAATTTTCGCATATTCTAAATCCCCTCACTACTCTTTAAAAAAAGGGGGAGGAAAAGATAGGGGGGAATCTGAGTTAATGAAGTCGTAAAGGTTTTTTGTTTTTTTTTTTTTTGTTTTTTGTTTTATATTTACTCAGGTACTCTGTGCAACTGAGCACAGAGCTCTGTGTGCTGTTAGCATCATGTCCTTTCCAAATGCCCTGTTTATAATCATACAGTCATTGAGATGTAAGTATTTTTTAAGCTGTCTGCACTGTTCTTTTTGTGCATTCTGTTCTGTGGTTTTGCTCTTTGTTTTTTTTTGTTTTGCTTTTATTGGGATGAATTTTTTGATTCATTTGACCTCTACTAAAAATGTTTGAGATGCTTAGTACAGTACTTTGAGAGATTACTTAAAAGATGTGGTTTTTCTTCCTTTAAATGGAGGAGGATCTTTTTACTTTGAGTCAGTCTTTTAATCTCCTAATTTGACAATAATCAGTATGAGAAAATATGACAGCTTGCATGCAAAGACTGGAGGAAGGATATGATGATGGAGGAGTGGTCAGAACAGATCACAATCTTGATAGCTAAAGATAGCTTGGGTATGCTCTTTCATTGTATATTGTTATACTACAAAATTCAGGCTTAGATTTCAACTCGAGAAAGAAGGAAAAACAAATGAATGGTAGGCTTGTGAATAAGATGAAATCAAAAGGGATAGGAGCATTGGCCAGTAAAAAGAAAGATGATGTACAGGATTAACTCCTTTTTTTTTTTTTTTTTATTTTTTTATTTCCTTTGTGCTGTTAAGCCTATGAAGCCAAGATTGCATCAAGATTAAGTTGTTTAAATACTAGCTCCTATTTGCAATAGAACAACATGCTTTATAGCTACACCTGGGAAATGCACGTTAGTCATATTTTAATGTTATCTAATGCTTACTTGTATTTAGTCATCGCAGTTCATGAGATGCCTCCTGGTTGCCTTTCTTCTTGTACTTTTTGAACTTTGTATAATGCATGGTTTGTTCAAGAGGGGGCAATTTTTATTTTTTTTTTTTTAAAGAGGAATGTATAGGATTTCATAGCTCATTCTTTGATAGTTCTGTGTATGTCTGCTGCCTTGTAGTACAGATACTCATTCTCCCATTAATAAGAACCAATAGCTTCCAACTATATCTCCTTCTTGGAACCATCTTAGCCAGAAGCATTTGGGATTGGTATTTTATATATACATATATATATTTTTTTTAATAGCTCAAAATTCCTTTCTTCTGGGTTATTAGACTCCTAGATGAAGACAAGTCTTTCTGCAGTATTTATTTGAACATTATCATTTAGTCTTTCCTTCCTATCCGAATTCTTTGAAGACAGGCATGAGTACCAGAATTGCACGCACTGTCACAGGATCAGGAAAAAAAGTTATTGACTGTCCTTTGAACAACTAAAAGAAAACAGGCTTTACAACCTTGTCAGATAGAAGCTCAGTTTTCCTTTTCTAGCCTTGTAAAGCTTTCTGTTTCTACCATTGTACGTGTTGGCATGTAAGACCCTTACAACATTTGAAACCTATTCTATTTTCACAGAGGTTTTTTTAACTAATAAATTATTGTCCAGGCATTTTACACGTGACCATACTAAACGTGCTGATTAAAATGCCTCATTTCTGACTTCATTAGCTTTACTGTTCCTACACATGTGCACTGCATGAGTGCATGTTATACACGCTGCTCGTGTTTCTAACATTTTATGTTAGGAGATCACTAGATAATCTGGAGTAATGACAGTCATCGGTTAAGCTAGAAAGCTGTTCTGTGATTGTACAGATTTACGAGGGGAGGGAATATTGCGGATGTTAGAAGGGTATTTTTTGCTTTGCCTCGCCTCCTCCAGCCACCCTCTGACAGATGACAGAGTAGATTTTCATTTAAAAGTAAACTAAAGAGTTAAAAAGAAATAAGTCATCAGAAAACATGGTGAAGGCCACAAGTTCTTTGAGAGGATATTGCGATGGAAAAGGGTACGTAACTGGCTATCACATATTTAGTCACCATTGTTGAATGGTATCCCGTGTAGAAGCACTCATAACTGCCATTGAGTTTAGGAAGGTGATGATTGCTGAAAATAACCTCCTACTTGAGGTGAAGCTTGAATGTGTTTGACCACAATTCCAGTGTGTGAGGTTTTTATAGGAAGCAGAGACTGGTAGTCATGGCTGTAAACAGCTTAGTCTCCTTAACATAAATATAGATTCAGGGCTTTAACTGTTTAACCTGTAAGTTGAATATGGTGTCTCTGTGGATACTGCATATAGGGTTCATACCGAGCATCTGTTTACATTTCCTTTTAGGTGTGATAATGAGCCTAAGTGATTATTATAAATACATTTTTGAAAAGACTCTGTAAATACACAAAAGTTCTTATGTGACGTACCCCTCCAAAAGCATAATTATGGAAATCTTCATAAACAGTAATTTACCTAAAACTCTGTACATATTCTAACAAATTAAAAGGTAGAACCTAACTTAAATTGCTGCTCTTAAACTCTGAATCCAAACCTTTCTGCAAGTGTAACATGGTGGAAAAGCACAGGTAGCTGAGTGCATTAGTGGTGATGGAAAAACTATGAAGCAGGAGACCTCTTCACGTCTCTGGTCTGGCTGTGATAGGGAACAGCTGAGATGGGGAAAAAAGTTCTTGGTGCACCGGCAAATTTTTTGCTAGATAAAGGTGAAATTACGCTGGCAAGAACTGGTCCTAAACAGAGAGCTGGATGCATCTGTACTGCTGATGAGGAAGAAGAAGTATATGGTGAGGTGATTCCTTTGTATCCCCAAGAGTGTGCATCACCTTGGGCCTTACTAGGAGGAGAATGAAGAGAGGAGCCTGCAGACCTTGTACATTTGCTTACCTTTTGTGGCAAATGTGTCGTGATATACTTCAGAAATGTGACTGTACGTAAGAATTACATTAAGTTGTGGCTATGAAAGGAACTAAGTTATTCGTTTGGAACAGAAGGCATTAATTAAAGGGGGAGATGAAAGTTACGATGCATGGTGCAAAGACGACGTTTGTTCTCATTATTGTATAATAACAAACTTTTTCATGGATTCCCATGTTTTCTCCAATGATTGCTTGGGCTCGTGTTGCCTAAAGGGAGCTTAAACCAGCTATTCATGGACCTGGCATGTATCTGGAAGCAACACAGTTTGCTCTGATGTGTGATTGGGAGGGGAGGAACTTCCTGCAAGCTTACTCAACTTGTTGAAAGTAAAATATATTGTCTTCTGTAAATCCATGTTGTTGTGAAATGCACAGACCTGTGTTTATAATTTTGAATGGTTTTTGATATCACTGACATGATGAAAACTATGGTACTGATTTTTTCTTTTTAGCTGTTAACATGTATATTTGGAGACCTCAAATGTTAAGATGATGCTTGCATTTTTATGATTGCATCTCACTCTAGATTTTTTCAGTGGTTATGTACCATTTAATTAAACCTCGGTCTGCTTTTGTAGAAAAACTAACTGAAAAAGCAGCACAAAGAATAATGAGCCCTTTCACAGTGTCTGTGCTTACACCTTAATTATCAATTGCATTTATTTCACGTGCGCCAGAGCAGGGGTCAACCAAGAAGCCATGTTTGGACAATAAATTATCCTTGTCCCTGAAAAAAATCTTTAAAGGTTGCGACACAGCATCTTTTCTCAAGCTAAAAAGATGTTTTGAATTAAGTCTTTGTTTCCTAAGATCCATCTAAAAATAAGAGAAAGATAGCTGGATGAATAAGCACCCCAGAGGTAAGCTAAGCTAAATCTGAAAACTGGAAGGGAAAAGTCATCAGGTTAAACGCGCAATGGGAAATGCACTGCACAAATAGTCTTTGTGCTTCATTGTTTGAAAACTGTTATAAGACCTTTTTTTCTCTTCATTCAGAGATGCAGCATCTGCTGCTTTTCAACAGGATGGTTAAGTTTTATCCTGAGGCATGTTGTTATAAACCATATTGCTTCTGTGGGATGTGTTTTTAGAGTAGTTCTGAGCAGTTTGCAGATACTGGGACTATAAACCTGTATTAATAGGGATAAAATTAATTCGTCTAATACAAACCTGCACCAGGCTTACATTAAAATGGCAGAATGAATCTCTGAATGATTAGAAAAGAAGATTGTTCGGAAGGGATCTTGAATGTGCTTAGAAATGGTCTCTCCAAAATACAGTCCTGTGTAGAGCGTGGCAGGGAACTACAGATCTTAGTTAAAAGCTCAGTGGATCTGGTGTCTCTTTCAATCTTTTTTTCCATTAGGATTTTGAAGAGACTCTTAACTTTAGCCTCGGTTTGAATATGTGTTTGGAGTGGGCAAGAGGAGAGTTTATGTTTGGGTGTAGCACTTAAAGAATGTATTTTGTGTTGAGCAAATGCTTTAGACTGGCAAACTGTTTGTACATGTGCAAATGATTTCTGAAGCAGTAAGCTATACTATAACATACCAGAAAAGGAAAGTGCTAACTATCCTGACTTCTCTTTTCCTTGCTTCCTTTAGAGTGCTTTATATTGGTCTTGCCTGTAATACAGCTCGATACATTTACATCTCGTATCTGGAAAACGCCTGGACTGTTCTTCCGATGGAAGTACTTCAAGGTAAGACAGTGCAGTAATGCCCTTCCAGTATACGATCAAGTGCTTACATTTATCTTCTTTTCAAGTGAACTGTGATTAATTAAAAAAATCTGGTATTTCGGTATTTTTTGACCACAAATATCCCAGAAGACCCAGATTCATAAAACATTACTCTTTATCTTCAGAAATATTTGACGTCAAAAGGGTGGGTTTGCATTTGATTGTGCACAGTTCTCTGTTTATTCAAACAGAACTGTGCGAGACCAACACACCCTTTAGCTAAACAAAGAGACAGAAGCACGAGCTGGGTACACACCTACTGCAAACCCTGTTTGGTGGTAAATGTGAACTTCATTAAATGCAAAAGGTCGAGGTTCTTGAAAGGATGCTATAAAAAAAACCAAAACAAACAAAAAAACCCCAACAGTAACAACAAAAAAAACAAAACCCAAAAAAACCCCCACCACCAAACCATAGTCTGGGTCATTCTGTCTCTGTTAAAATATTTTGTAGTTTTTCAGTGGTATTTATCGATCAATGCCTTTAGACTACTGAATTAATTTTTTTAATCACTAGAGAGGAATTTCTTTCAATAGCTTGCTTTGTGCTAGTAGAGCTTCTTTAAGATACTTGCCCTTCATTAATTTAATTAGAAAAACAGAGGTGTGGTCTGTGAAAAGTAATTTGAGCCCCGTTTTCAAGTCATGTTGTCAAAGAAGTCACTAAGACCTTCATTGCAATGTTAAAGTATAAATTGTTCTTAGATTTTACGACATTTTTTTTTTTTGTATCTTTGTAGTGGGTACCACTTCTCAAAACCAGGAAGAATCTAAACTAATTTACTTTCTGTTTCTTTAGTACTTGAAGACTACTGAAGTATTTGGGTCTGTAGGCTTGCAAGAGGATGGTTAATTTAAATGCAGAAAATGTGTTCCCTGCCTTTAAAAATAATTGTACCATCTTTGTTAAAGCTGGTATTTTGGATTTATACAACACTACTTAGAAAATTTTCCACAGATTATACTTAGAAGTTTTATTCTTCTGTGTGCAGCATAATGTGAATTTGCATTAGCTTCTACTGTATTTACAGAAATCTTTGTAAGGTAGATTTTTAACCTGAGTTATAAAATGCCATTGGAGAGCACTGTGTAGATCGCCACATATACATAGAAAGAGATCTGTTTGTGTCCTGGCTCCTTACCTCACTGCTAACAAAAACTGTTTATTGTATTAAAACTGCCCCAATAGCAAGCTTCTGAATTTTGTTATTAAAAAAAAACCCCACCACTACTATTGAATTGATACTTCATTATACATACCAAGTGTTAAAATACGAAAATGTTGCAAAGAACCTGAAGAATGCATATGTGTTGCCTGCTTAAACATATAAGGGGAACAAATGATGAATACAAAGCTTTGGATATTACCTTCTAGGTAATCCTGTTTTAAAGACACCTCAACTCAAAATACAGGAAAAAAAAAAACCACCTGTGTCTCAACAATACAGCCATAAGTTTGTGCCCAGAAGCATCCTATAGTCATGGCTGAGAAAGAAGTTTCTTTTAATTTTGTTTTTATTCTGCTGAAATTTCAATATTAATTGCTTAATATGTAGGTTTGCTTTTACAGCAGGGCTGTAAGGGAGCTGTTTTTGTGGGTTTTTTTGTGTGGTGTAATCGAGATTTAAAGAAAAAACTAAGGCCTTTCAAAATAATACTTTCTCATAAATTTATCTGCTAGGCTTTCTCTATATCTAGCCACTGCTGAATCATGTACACTTGGGTTAATCTTGCTGTTTGCAGTTATTTATAGTCAGCAAATGAGAAAGTTAAAAACAAACCAAAAGACACACACACAACCCCCCCGAAAGCCTCTTCATGTTCTACATGCACTTTTCAGCCTGCATCTAACATGCTTAATGAGCGTCCGTGAAGTCCATAGCTACACTAGATGTTTATCTAATTACTGCCACGACATTTGTTACATTCTGGTAATCGCATTCAGTGTCGCTGAATGGGAGATCAAGTTTATCTTTTTAGAAGTACTGTTGACTTCCCCCTCCCCATATTCTTTTCCCCTCCTCGCTCTTACCAGTTTTAATCTCTTCTTGATTCATTATTTCTTTTGCAGCAGTTACCCAATTCTGTTTCTTTGGGCTCTGCTTTCTTTCCTACGTACCCACTGAATCTGTCGGTAGGGATAAGAGGTGACACCTTAATGAAATTTGGTGAGGTGGAAGCTCTTAGTTTTGTTAAGTGAGTTTGTTGACAGAGGTAAGAGTTGTGGCTGCTTTGCATATGCACGGATTAGAAGTATTTAAAAACAAAAAAAGAGTAGATTGTGCAGAACGTGTGAGTACTGTGTGGGCCACATGACTGCATCAAGTTGATAGGTCTTTTAAATCCCTTGGTGAAGCTCTTGTTGTAATTGTACATACCTCTTTCTGCAGGAAGCTGTCAAATTCTCTTGTTAAATTCCAGTTCCATCAGCTGGAGAGGTTTTAAGGTCAACAGCAGTTTCCGCTGACTTTTGTAAAGAATTTATTTTTCTTTTTAATATGTTTCTGCAATACGAGAAGGATTATCCCCCATGTGCTGTGCTGAAGGGCATGGAGAGATTTCTGGAAGATGACTCTGCAGACTGCATCTATTGATTGTAATTCGAACCATGCTGTGTTTCAGTTGCTGTCTGTAACTGGGATGGGGAGGACTCTTAAAGTGCATTGTACTCTCAAAGGAGTAAATAAGGAAATTTAAACTTGCCTCTTAATTTAGGGTTTTGAATCTGTATGCTGTATTGACTTGCACATGCAGTGTATGGAAATAAGAGCTTAGGCTGAATCTTTAATAACTGAAAATTTCAAGACATTCTCGTAGGCAAATGTGTATAGTACACTGTATACATATATGTCATCAGTCTGTGAACATGCAATCAATCTCGTTCGTTTAGCACTCAGGATTAATTTTTGATGTGCTAGTTAGCTGCAACTTACTGTTCCAAAGCAATGGTCCAATTTTTCCGGTAACAGCTATGCTAGCTCACCAGTTTGCATGACAGGTATTTTCTAAATTACAAAACCAGATTGATAATCTGAAAATCAGCTATTTTCAGTTGGCAGTTATCCAACAAACTCCAAAACAAGTACTGTTCTAACAAGTGACTCCTACTGATGCTCCAGCAACACAGTTATGTCTAGAGAGCAAAAAGCTTGGGTCTTCAACTGGCAATAATTAGAGTATCTCTGTCTTGCAGTTAATTTGGCTCCTCAAATCCTCAGCTCTTGGTTTATATGTAAATTATCCGAAGTTTGCTAAACATTATTATTCTAAGCATAACGCCAGGGTTGTTACGCATGTTGGAACTATGGTCCAGATGGTAAAATGGTGGTTAGTGGTTTTAGCAAATAATGTCACTATATATATATATATATATATAGTGAACAACTTCTTTTTAAAAGAATTGTGCTTAGCAGTAATCCAGACCAGACTTCTTATAAAAGTTGTTGTAAAAACTGTTCCAAATAGTCACTGTTGTATAAATAATTATAATAAAAATCACATTAATAATGTATGCATACTTTAAAAAAAAAAAAAGCCCATACCTTTAAAGGCAAGTGAAATAAGCTGGTTGAAAGGTATGGATTTGTTTTCAGAGGAACTTGAAATACCGTACTCTATCTGGATTGCCTAGTAAAGGTGAAAACATCCAAGAACCTGTTGGTTAAGTTATGGCCTTTTGTTTTCAAACAAATACACCGGTATTGTGCTTCACGGTTCGAATAATTTCTGATGTGTTTTTGATTTGCCTGGCTTTAAAACTTGACTTGCTCCTTTAACAGCTGATAAAACTGAATGTTTTACATTAATTGATATCCTTTATAAAACAAAACCACATTATCTATACTAGCTTAGGTTTGCTTTGTTATTGGGACAGCTCTTGGTTGCTATTTTCAATGCATACATGGGTCTGCATTAAAAAGAAGTAGCTATTCAGTGAGTTTTAAAACTCTGAGCTTTTTGCATGGAAAATCTGTGAGTTTTAAAGCCTTAAACGGTAAATGGTAAGGTAAAATGTCCTCATCCTAACGTAAGCTTTTTATTTTTAAACAAGGTGATGTACTATTACCAAAAGCAACTCTGCAATATGTAAAGGTGGCCTTTACAAACCCAGAACTTGAGAAATTTTTATTTAGATTTGGAATGAAATTGAACTGTACAGCCTCGTGGACATCTAACATGTCTATACCTGAACTGTATCGATTCCATACAGTGCTATTTATCGTTTTACAACTAAGCAAAATCCAGGTTATTCTGTATGTTACAAAATCATGTGTTTTATTGCTCTGATGAGTCTTCAGCCCAAATGCCTAAGTAATTATTGAGTGTCCAACTGTTCATTAATAAGTCAAGTGTAGAGGACAGAAACATGTTGACTGAATCATCAGTTGTGCCAACATTTTTTTAAAACCGAGGCAGTAGAGCTTAGGCATTGGTAGGCTGTGATGACTATTTTTAATACCACTCAAATAAGAAAAAAATATTCCCACTCAGTCTGAGGGTGGCAAAATAGTTCAGGCTTATTTAATGTGTGATGAGCTACAAAACTGTTTTGTTTTTCCAACTTCTCCACAACCCTGCCTTTTCCTGTCCTGTTCTTCCCCACTCCACAAAAAACCCACCAAGCTCAAAGACGAGGGCTCCACCTGCAGCCTGTTTCTGCATGCTGATGGTCATTCACTGTCTTTCCTCTTAGCTGTCTGTCTTCTGCAGTAGGAAAAGACGTTCATAACCCTGAATCTACAAAGCATGTGCCAGAAAGAGACTTTCAAAAGCTCTGGTGGAGAGCTGGGGCTGTCTTGGATACGTGGCCGTTGTTTATAGCAGTGAGAACCTCTGCTGCGCTTGGTCCCCGGAGCAGGAGTGGGTGAAATGTGAGGCGGCAGCAGCGCACGGCAGTGCCTACGCATGATGCAGTCATAGCGGGAGGAAGGGCACGCTGACTCTGCCTCTAAGCAGCAGGCGTGAAAATTGGTGTCTTTGGCCTACCCTGAGGAGCTTGGGTGCTTTTCCCCTCCAGACCATTCAGTGCTAAATGCAGAGCGTGTTGGTGTTGAGTTCCGGAAGAGTTTGCTTGGAGGCAGTTGGTTTTGGAGGGGAGTGAGAAGGGGCAGGAGGGGATTAATTTTTGCCTCTGAAATGACATGGCTATCTCTGATCTTGTTTGGATTTTATGACCTTTGCACTGCCTTCATTGTGGCAGTAAGGAGACTGCTGAGAGGCATCGGTGCTTTAATTGCCTGCAGCTTATGAAAGCAGGACTGTATTTTCAAAGGCCCCACGTCACTCTCAAAGGGACAAGGAATCTGGCAGAGAGACTGTTAAGGTGCTTTATTTAGTCTTCCTAGGGACTGTGTCTCAAGAAGAGAAGTGAGGTCATCTTAGAGGGAGAAAGAGCTATTGGCAGACTCTGCAGAAGAAGGAGTCATCATGTCTCCCTGTGGCTTGGTTGCCAGTATCACATTACCAAAAGCTGCTTTGTACTTCACAGACCTTTGTCAGTGAAGGGCTTTTGTTGTTTTTCTCCAACGCACGCTCCAACTGATGAGTGCAGTTGCTCTGATGTTGTGTTAGTACGCTCTGGACCCTGTACTCTTCACAATGTTTCATCTCTCTAGGTGTCACGCATGCGGCTATATGGGCAGCTTGTATTTCGTACCTTAGCGCGGCTGTGCCTCCGGAGCTGAGAACGTCAGCCCAGGGAATCCTGCAAGGTCTCCACTTGGGTCTGGGCAGAGGATGCGGGGCTATGGTTGGAGGGGTTTTGGTCAATTACTTCGGTAAGCAAAAATTGTCTTGAAGATTTTCGTTTTATTTGTTGACGTTCTGGTTTTACCGAACTACCGGCTTTAAACTTACTTATCCTTAAGGTATTGTTATGTTTGAGTAACGCACTTTGTATAAATCGTGGAATCATAGAACTGCTCAGGCTGGGAGGGACCTCAGGAGATCTCCAGTCCAGGCCCTTGATCAAAGCAAGGTTAGCACTGAATTCAGGCAAGGTTGCTTATGGCTTTGTCCTGTCAGTGTTACAGATTGAATAAATATGTTATGCCTAAATATCTATTTTTAGTATCGTGTGAGCAAATCTCCAGCCTGATCCTTAAGTAAGATGAATGAACCCTTTGTGAGAGAATAGGTTGATACTATGCAGCCTCTCAGTGAACAAATGAGAATCTAATTAGTTGGTTAGAAATCCTTTGCAAAGTCTGTTGAAGAAGTGTTGGGGGAGGAAAATGTAATGAAACAAGCTTATAAGAGTCTACATGAGACAATACATACCCAAGGAACACATAATGCTGACTCATCTTGTATTACTTTATTAAGTAAGTAGAGTCTCAATTAAAAAAAAAAAAAAAATCTCATTACAGGTCCTGCTGCCACATTCAGAGGAATAGGGATGGCTTGTTTAGTGATTCTTCTTCTGTTTGCACTGATCCAGTGGCTGTTGGTTCCTGATGAAGAGGAAGGTAAGTATTCATGTCACTGTGACACTACAAAATGAGCGCTAGTGAAAAAAGGTATCTCGGAAGCTGCTCCCTGCAGCTTTAATTTTGTATGTTTGGTGTCTTTACACAGATTTTTACAGAACAGTTTGTTTTCAAGTGAGAAGTTTTTTCCTGAGCAATGATAAAAATTGAGGTGATGTGCTCCTGTTGTAAGAAGGGCAGCATTGAGTTCTTGGATGTTGATAGGAGGAAAGCGTAACATACTTTACTACCTGTATGTCCTCTCAGTTCTGGGAATCCCTTCGGTTAGTCTTAACAGCTATAGTGCGTCACTTCAGTTGTATCAGTTCTTTAAGGTCACCTTGACCACTGCATGCTCTCATAATTCTACCAGTCCAAGACACCTCTGCCAGAAATTGTAGAGAGGGCTTCAGAGGACACAAGCTTTCATACCTGCCTTAGTTCTCTTCTGGCACCTGAGAAGTCTCCCCTCAGGTGGAACTCGAACCTTTTTATCTCCACCTTTATTAATATACAGGCTTACCAGAAATGACATGCTTAGTGCAAAGGTAAGGATTAAGCATAAATCTGATTCTTACAAAGACAATACAACTGGCAAATTCTGAAAAGTCGTGAATTTCTGAGCTGCTTTTTACCCAAATGCTGCTTTCCAATATGAGCTTTGAGTATGAAATGAAAGTTAGGTTTCTTTAGCTGGGATATTAAATGAATTGTCCTTGACTAGTTATCAAGTTGCCTGTACCGAACTGTTCAAACATTTATTTTGCTAGAATTTTCTTCACCTCTGTTCAAATGATAATGGCAAAAAAATGGAAGGGTGAAAAGGGTATTTGCTGCTTCAGTTTCCCATCAACTTCCGGTTAATTACACGTGAACCTACAAAAGAATAGTTTGTTCTTAGTGGCCTTATTCTATTTAGTTTGTTTCAGTCTGTGGTTTTCATTTAATACACACTACTCACCTTAAGAGCATGTATCTTAAAATTAAGCATGGCAGTAATTAGGTTGCTTTCAACAAGACCAGTTGGATGAGTAAACCTGAGCGTGTGGTCAAGTGTGTGCAGGATTAGTCTCTTCATTTCTTCAATACTAGAGAACATCCAGCCATTGCTTAAAATACCCAGTACGATCTAAGAGTCTGTAAACAAGATATGATTTTATAATTTTGAAAAAAAGATATTTTTAATCGGTGAAATATTTCTACTCAGAAAACACATTCTGTAAATTTTAAGAAAATATTTTATTTACAGACTCACAGAGAACATACAGCTATTACTTAAAATATCTAACAGTTTCTAACAATCTGTTTAATTACTTTCGTATATAAATACTCTGGCTCTTCAGGATTGCGAGGCACATTGTGTTGGGTCATGAGAGTCAGTTTAGGGGTGACATTTCAAGATGGTTGTGAAAACTATTTCAGATTACCAGAAGACCTTAGAGGTAAAGGTCTGTTGGGAGGATTTCTTCCTTTACCTGAAACTCTCTGACAGTATTTTGTCTCCTCCAGTGTGTCACGCTAACCTTGTTCTTTTCTCACTAGCTGCGTAACTCCATAGTAACTATGGAGGGATGGTTTGTTTCTTAAATAAAAAAAAAAAGTGGTGAAGATGTGGAGCATCTTGGTTAAGTTAAATGAGTAGGTTTAGAAATTTTAAGATCAGAAGTGGCTGTTCTGATGATGTGGGCCATGTGACTTCCCTGAATGGTTCCTGTTTGAAGCCAGTGTTTAGTTGTGAGTACAAGTGAGTTGCAAGATGCAGGCTTTATGCAGAGAGGTTTTCTACCAGTCTAGAAGACTTATTTTCAATTTGGACATCACATGAAAATGACTTCTTCCATGTAAAATGAAAATACGAATTTCTAATAGTTAGTTGAGAACAAATGGACCGCTTCATACTCGTTAGCCCGTCCTGTTTATGCAGCCATCCGACATACCTCGCTGCAGTTGCAGACCAGCCTTGCTCGTGAGGCACCGTCCACCTTGCGTTTCCCTGGCTGGATCGTGGCGTGTCTTGCTCCTGGCTGGCTGTGCCAGCGTTCTGCTTTCAGCACAGTGATAACCGTATTACGAAAGCAAGAAACACTTTGTGTTCGTTGTCTGCTTCACACTTTTTTTAAGCTCGTTGGCTCTCCCAGTGATTATTTTGTTTTAAACTTCAGAAAAGACAATGCTGGCGGAAAGGATCCCAGTGCCTTCCAGTCCTGTTCCCATAGCAACTATTGACCTTGTACAACAGCAAGCGGAAGATATCATGCCTCGGACGGAGCCCAGGCTCCCTCTAAAGAAAACTAAACACCAAGAAGAGCAAGAGGATGTGAACAAGCCTGCCTGGGGCATCAGCTCTTCTCCTTGGGTCACCTTAGCTTATGCTGTCTACCAGATAAAAGAGATGGTTAAACTATCCAAAACCAATCCAACTCCTGAGAATCAGCCTTTGCAGGTAATCTGCTGATGTACAGGAAGTTCTGATATATTTATTAGATGCTAGAAAACCTTTATAGCTGTGTAAATCTGTTAGTACCTGGCAGGTATTCTCTGGCAGCTTGTAATAAATTTGGAGTTGTGACACAGTAGTTGAAATACTGCATGAAATCGGGTGGTTTTCTGTGTGTAGTACAGCAGGAATAACTATTTTTGCAAGTATTATCTTCCTGAAGATGGGAGGAGAGGGGGAGACATAGAAAGAGACTCTGTTCTACAGGCTTGGATATACTTGCGTTCCCTTTAAGTTTATATTTCTTTTCATATTAGTTGGAACGTGCGGGTTATGCATTTTGCAAAATTTACAAGGTGAAAATTGAAGATGCACAGCAGTTTAACAGTGTAAAATGATTTTTATTTAGTTTTCCTTCCTTGGGTGATACTGTCAAACGTCTGCACGGCTGCGGAAATAGGTGTTCCAGACAACTACTGATGGGATACAGAGCCCTCTGTTCAAATAAAGTTAATCTTTTTATCTAGAGTTACACCAGCTAAGAGCCATTCCATGACTTAAAACGTCTGATTGCTGGTGCTTACTTTACACTATTTCCCTTCTGTTCAGTCTTCCCCCAAAATACCCTTTAATACCTTTAGCTTCATCAGTGATTGGATGGGCTTGGATCTTGAACTACCTTCTAATGCTTTGGACGTGCCTTTCAGAACGGAGCTGAAGCATACTGCTTAAGCAAAGTAGGGAAATGCTGTCAATGCAAGTTTTGGAACAGCATAGTTAATGTTAAAACCACTGTGTTTACCTGTCTGGAAGGAGCGGGTGAGGTACCTTCTTATGCACCCCGTAGGCGTAAACACAGAAGTGGATAATTTGGGATATGAGTGTGAATCAGCAGAGCAGAGCGTGTAGGAATTTCACCTAGTCAGCCATCTCCTGCCTTTCTTATTTGTCTTTATTCTCGAAAATATATTTTACAGGCACGTCTGCTTTAGGTTGGTTGGGGTTTTTGCTTGCTTGTTTTTGAACTTCCCTGAGTCAAAGCGTGTGTTTGTTATCGCGACATTGAAGATATCGCTGGGCCTCTGACATCAAAGTAATTTGTCCAGACAAACCTCTCTGTTTCCCATTGGTGAATGTCCTCGGGGTCTTGGTTACTGTAAGCTGTCCCCTTTTAAAAAGAGAAATCAGAGAAAAGCAGTCGCACAGAACGTAGGCAATGAACATGGCAAGAAAAGAACGTTTGGCAGTTGTGTGGTGTCTGAGAGGGACTTGTCCAACACTGCTGGACACCACCCAGCCGCTTCACTGAGAATTGTGAAGAGGCCAGAAAGGCTTTCCTGCCTGTTGGCATCTCTGTGGCACATGATCTCTTCATTATTCTCTCCTTCCTTTAAAAATACAGTGCTGATAGAAAAGTAGCTCTTGTCGATGTGCCAAAACTCAGTGCACCCCACTGTATTATTTTCTTCATCATCTGTGTTCCCCAGAATCTCTTATCCCTACTTCAGTGCCCCAAAAGGACAAACCTTCTCCACAACGTTTCAGGTTTTGTGCTCAGTCATTTATGTTACGCTGGTGATACTAAAATACTGAAAGTAGAAAAAGGCTGCCCAGCTCTCTTATTAAATTTGTTAAATAGCCTCCTTAAAATGGAAATAGATCATTTGGAAGGAGGGTCAGCGCCCAGAAAATGGAATTAGTGACAAAAATTATTCCTTTTTATTTCATTAAGACTCTGGCTTGATTTTGCTGCTGCTTGCTTATACTCCTTCAAGCAAAGGGACGTACTTGCCTTATTCTTTGTTCTTCAGTGCAAAACAAATAATCATAGTGTGTCATCTTCTAATGTGAAAGGTATTAGTGTGAAGGCTTGCCGTTTCAACTCTGGGGAATGTAACCTGCGTTTAAATGTGCTCTTACGTTCCTTGGTAAGGCCTGTTTGAGTAGACTGGATGGAGTCGTACATCGCTACGGCAAAAGTTCTGCTATTCTGAAGGTCTGAACAGTATCTTGGGGACGGAGGGAGGGAGGGAGGGAACTGCTGAGGAAAGCTATATTTAAGGAGCGTGAAAAAATTTTACAGAATTGTTTGGTCAAAATAATGATCTTGTCTGAACGCTTGGAAGTCCAGTTAATTGTTTTTTTTTCCCTTGAAACACAACAAGTTTGTTTTTTGCATGCTTCTTGGGAAAGTGCAGTTAGGAAAAGAGATGGAAGGTAAGCTACAGCCTGCTTGCTATTAGTGTCATCTGGATTTACATGTACTACTTTTGCTTTGCTTCTTTCAGTTTGATTTGTTGTGTTGCGGGCATTCAAAGTGAGCGCTTTGTGAATTTCTGGAAGTGCCTGAATGTATCTGGGGGTATACCACTGGGGACAGTGTCATGAGTGTTTATGCTTACTTTTTGCATGCAATCCTTTCCCCTCTCTTTAGAAAATCAGTGAGAATTGCAGTGCTTCATCGGCCAGCTCAGCAAGACAACCCCAAAATCCGACAGATTCTGGGCAGTCCAGAAATTGTTCAGCACCGACACCTACAGCAACATCAGATTCCCAAGTAGATGGCGACCGCATTGTGTTGGATCATGATGCTCAGCCTGCTGCTGCAGGGCCCTGAGACGCGCTCATCTTATCAAATCCAGTGCATGGAATTCTGCTTCTCACCTGGGAAACGCTGGAGTAGGAGCTCAAAAGTAGGACTTCCTTCATCTTAACAATCATAATGTGATGCAGTGCAAGCTTTTAAGTATATAAAGAATATTCATGTGACTGCACAGAGCAACATGAGCAGGGAAGCCAAAAGTTCGGAATTCTTGGGGGAGGTGATGTGGCCAGATCTGACAGTAGGAAGAATTCTTGGCTGCTTTGCTAAAGCTGAGTCAAATGCTATGAGACTTCTTTGCAATCTGCAGAAAAAGGAAGTTCACTCCTCACTTGTGGAGGAACAGAGTGTCTGACTTGATGGGATAATTTTCTTCTTTGAATTTGTTCCCAGGACAAAACGAAAAGGCTTTTTAGGAGAGAAACGGAGTTTCCCTGCATAGTCTATTAGAATATATCAGATCAAATAAATATAGGAACAGCATGAAACTGTCTCTAAAGATTTCTCAGAAACAGAGTAGCTTTAGGAAGCGTATCTTCATATTATGGTGATGGATTAAGTAAAACACACACATATTCAAAGAATATGTTTTTGAAGCTAACGTTATCTTGTTTGAGATAAAGGTTGAGTTCTGCAAAGCAAAGATTTTGAACTGGCGTTTTAGTGAAACAAAAAAGCTGGAGGGAGGCTTCTGAAGAAGTTAACCTCTGCGCTTGCAGCCCTTCAGTTGGGCGTAGGTCGTGTGCGTTTGGGTAATTTTCGGTTTGATGTTGTATTGAGACGAGAATCTTTGATCAAGATTGCACAACCTGGGATTGATCAAGGGTTTCAATGGACACACTGTCTTTTTGGTTTATTATTTCATCATCTACACAATGGTTTATTTAATGCAGTGTAGTTACTGTGGTTATTTATTAAGAAAACAGTAAGCTTTAAGTGCCTAGGGAAGGTGGGGGGTAGGGAGGAATCACCTAACAATCTTCATGATTAGGATTATAGGGGCAAAGTTGCTGGCGCAGGAATCAAGTGGAGTGAGAGATTCTCAGGAGGAAGCAAATGCATCTAAATTGCAGCGTGTTTAGGAAATTACTTTGCCCCATGTCAAGACACTGGAAGACTTTGGATTATGTTTTGTTATGCTTTTCAATACGAACTGCAGCCAGCTCACTTGCTGGTGTACAGTGAAAATTGCTGCAGGAGGGAAATCCTTGGGCTCAGGGAGGAGTCTGGGGGCTTTAGCCAGGACAGTGTTTTGGCCCATTTGCTTATATTAACAGCTTGCTCCTGGGAGATTCCGAGCACTCGGCTTCTACGGGACTGAGTGAGCGCTGCTCAGCCCTCCGTGAAATCAGACGTATGTGATGCGTCAGGCCTTCCGTGGGGAAGGTGCGTGCTGTGGGACTGTCCAGTGACCCAGAGGCAAGACTAACCAGGAGCACAGGGTTAGGGGAGAGGAAGATGGCAGCAGCTAAGCAGGAAAGGGGGTGCGCGGTTTTACCCACTTTGACATCCGGTTAGCTTGACGGAAGGGGTGTCCCGTAGCTGTGCTTTAGCTGCGCTTTTAGAACAACCCATGTTCTGGTGGTGCCTGGGACCAACACCGTAGACAGTAAAGAGAAACATTGATGACTAGCCACTAGTTACTTTTTTTGCACTTGAACTTAAATGTACTGTACTCACGTAAATCCTCATGACTTGTCTAAGTGTCCTTTCGAATCAGAAATGTATTTATTGTATGTTTGTATAACTTGGGGGAGAACTAAAGACTGAACCGGTGACAGGACAGAAGGATGCTAAAAATCATCTTGAGGCAAACCGACCACTTGTTGAGTTCACGCTGTATGGTGTTACCTCAGCTGCTACTGCATAGCACCTGGATTGTGAGGTGAAGAGCTTGTACACTGTGTTTACACTTCAGAATTGTGTATTTGAAATGCCTGCTCTTTTTGGAACTGTATAGTCATTCTGTGTTGCAAAAATGGACGTGTACACCTGGGTTTTGATATTTGTGAAACTGTAAAAACTGTGGCAAGAAATACAAAATATCCATAATGTATTCAGTAGTTATCAATCTGGACTTTTATTACGTTCGCCCATATTAGGGTGCCGGCAGTGGACACAACCACCTGAATTGAAAGCAAGTCCATGATGATGACCTCTGGCTAGGTTCGCTGGAGGACGGTGAACCTAGAGCCTGGCAACTGCTCGTGCACAGTGTTAAAATCTGTCTCCCGGTAAAATCTGACTGTAGGCAGAAATTCCCTTTTGTGGGGCGAGGGGAATGCAAGGGACGCACACCGGCGCCCATCATAAACAGGCTGATAGGGAAGCGTGCAGGACGTCGTGAGTGAAAGTCAAAGTTGGGTATTACGTTTGTCACCTAGCAGTTCTGAGATGGAGGCTGCTCAGTGCAGGTCGTGTCAGCTTATATGGACATACTTCCAATTCCTGTTGCTGATTAACTAAACATATTTGCACTATTGCACCAGCCCTATACAGTGGCACATTTGTCTGGAATTTATTTTTGTCTTGGGTGTAGGACAGTTAAGCAGTTGAAATGGTAGAAATTTAACCTGCATGCATACAAAAGCGGTGACAGGGAGAGATCTTAGTTTGGGTTTGTTGTTTGCGTGTGTGGAACTGCCGGACCTTCCCCGTCACCTTACGAATTTGGCTTTGTGGTGGTTTGGATCTGTCATGAGTGGAGAATGGGAATGGCAAATTCCTTCAGGGAGACGCATCCGAGGTAGAGGGGACGCTCCGCTTTGGAGCAACCACAGCTAATGCACGGTTACCATTTCTTCAGCCTGCAACAAGGGAGAAAACCTCAGGACATAAACGCATCCAATTTGCTTGGCGCCTCCTTGTCATGTGTCCTGCTGTTCTGAAGAGAGTAAATGCGTAAGGGAGGAGAACCACATAGCTGAAAAAAAACCTTTATTTTAAAAAAATCTTGAAAGTTCGAGACAGTATATCAAGCATGCTGTACCATGAATACAAAATAAATACGAAATTCTAACTTTTTTAAAGGCTGTGAAACAGAAGATCAATGTAACTCACCCTTCGTTAAGGAAGAAAGGCTTTTATAACAGTTAAGGCAATGGATTAACACCTAGATTCTGTTCCCAGATTTTCTGGCTGAACACCGGACAATACTGAACAGTGGTGTTTCAGTAAACCTGTGTAGTCTCCGTATGTCACAGGAGCACTGTGCAGGTAAACTCACCGTTGGCAACGGGCTCGGGTGACAGCAGTTGGCTTCGGCGGATTTTATGAAATGCTTCCAATGTTGGAACAGGCTTGGGAGGATTTTTAAGGTCAGTATCGGCTCTCCGCTAAAGTAGCTGTCGCCTTCCTCGTATGTTGCTGCACTTCTGTCTTGGATGTACTCGGTAGTTTCCTGCTCCCCTTTGGATAGTATTTACCTGCCCCTGGCAAATGATGGACGTCACAGCAACATAAAACGCGGGTTGATTTTTTTTTTTTTATTTTTTTCCCCTTGTTGGAGTAGGTAAAATGTAATTGCCTGGTTTTGGGGGGCTTTTCCATTTAACATATTGCTTAGGTAAAATACTATCTTAATGTATTATCTGGGCTACTGTGTATAAATACATATTATGTGCTTATGGAAGGATAATCATCACTACCTCAGTAAAGAGAGGAACTCCAGAAAAACTGTGGATTTAAGTTAGGACAAATCTGAATCTGCCCCTTGGCCTCAAATCCCATGGATGGGAGTTCCTGGCTAACTACAAAGTACGCTGAAAAAACCTGTGTACTTTAAAACATGCAAAAAACATTTAACATTAAGACATCTCTTTGAGTATCTTTTTTTTTTTACTAATCTCTAATAATTTTAAGTACTTCATTTTCACAATGGTGACACAGGCAAAGGTAAAATAAATCTTTCATCTACTAAGATCACTGTTGGGGGGCGGGGAGCTTCCATCCTTTTGCAAAACCTTCAAAGATAATGAAGCTTTCCTCCGTTTTCACAACAGCTAATGCTTTTCCCAAGCCAAGCCTGACTTCCAGCGTGTGGGTGGCAATTTAACTGTGAATTTGGTAGCAGCAGCCTCTCTGAGGCGAGTCTTACTGCTAGTGGCCTTCCTGAACAGAACTCTCTTGTTCTATTTTTGAATGTTGTGGACTTAACAGTGAGTGTATTTTGGATCACCTGCTTGACAGGGCTTCTCTCTGCTACACACGCTGTAGATTCTGCATATGTATTTATAAATTTACGGCACAAAGGGGTGTCAAGTGTCTCTTTACTGTAAAATGGAAGAGTTCCTTTTAAAATGAAGCAAAGACGAAGCAATATAAAGGAGGAAGGACTGTGTAAGTAAGGCTTTCGAGCACCAGCTCTGAGTGCTGGTTTATACAGAGGAGCTCTCGGAATGTGGTACGGCAGCACTTCTTAGATGTAACAGATTTTCTCCCTCGTCCAGCTATGGACAATGAGAAACCACGATGGAGCGTGCACCACCGAAGTCACGCTGCATCACGAGGCGTGTTACAAAGAAAAGATATCCCTTTTAAAGCAAATATATCCTGGTCTGACATGCCCCTCTGGAGACCTAACCACTTCCCACCACTGGCAATTCCTGGTGGGTTTGTAAGATCAGACGGTGACAGAATTAATGGTCTTTTGTTTTCTGCAGTTTGGAAGACTGTGAAGGAAAACAGCAAGGTGAGGACAGAAGAATACAGGGATAGTCTAAAGAACAAAAGAAGGAAATGACCTCTGCAGGTGGATAAACTGAGGGGACGTGACGTACTCCCTAGCCTGGGATTGTGTAGTACTTACGCAGAGGGACATTTGACTGCCTAATTTTCTCTCCCTGTTCTTTTCTTTTCCTCCCCACACACGTCCTGTGGCAAGTCCCACAGAGGGCCGAAGAAGGGGAGGTAGGAGCCAGGTATCCCTCCCTCTGACGTGAGCCAGCAGTGTGCATTTGCAGCCTGGAGGGCCAACTGTCTCCTGGGCTGCATCATGGGTGGCTCCCTCCTTCTTTTGCCAGGAATTACTTTCCACTTGCTATGGAATGCGCAAACTACTGAGTACTCTGAGGACAGTGGAGCTATACATGGGTTATCTGTATTCCCAGTTACACGGCTACAGCATCACTCCGGCTCGGCTGACAGCAGTTCCTCCACGCAGCTGAAACAGCCTCAGCCTTCGTTGTCTTTCCTGGGCCGTCGAGAGGCCTGGAGTGGACAGCAGCACCCGTCTGAGGTAAGGGGACGGTGAAATTGAAAGCAATAGTAAAAATACATTCGGGGATGGAAATCCTCTCCTCTGCAGTTGTCAGAGACGGGGAAGCAGAGGACTGAAGAAGGGCTCAGCAGAGGGAAGAAGAGTATGTGAAGAAACAAAGACATGGAAAGAACACAGTACAGTGCAGTGCAGCTAGAGCGGAGACCAAGACCAGAACAATACAAGCAGAGGGTGGAAAGTCAGGCAGGGTTCTGAAGAGTAAGAGGAGCTTAAAACAAACGTGGAGAGGCAAAACGAAGCTGGCAGACAGCAAGCCTAGCCACAAGAGCAAACCAGCCGCGTTCAACTGTGTTAACTCTCTGCTGATCTTTAGCACTGAAAAGCCCCACAAACAATAAAAATAGTTTATCGGCACACTAACAGCATTATTAAAATTGTTGACACGTAGGGTACTTAGTAATGGCTTCTCTTCCTTCTAGTGCTCAGCACAGAGGACTTGGCCATGAAAAGGGCCAAAACAGATTCTCTGTTCTCTAGAGGTAGGTTTCCTTGGAAAACAAGGCATCCTGGTGGGACAGGCTGCTGCCAGTACTTGCTTTGGAAATAAGCAACATGTACTTCCCCAGTTAAAGTACCAACAGCATGAGAATCCTTTTCACTTGAACAGCCCCTATGGTTTCCTTCTGTCGCTCTAATCGGGCAACTTCAGTGATACAGGAAACAGTTCTTTCAAAAATCCTTGTTTGTCCACCAGCAACCACAAGAAATCACCAAGCGTGAGTTCTCAGTCTGTATCCTTTCTGGGATGGATGTGTTTTCCCCTCTCCCTTTTTTTGGTTATTTCCCAAAGCTCAGAGCAACTCGGTAGCGTATGGAAATGAAATTTGTTTGTGCACTTCATCTTCATCCTCCTCATCTCCATCATGGATGGGACTGGGTGGATCATCTCGCTCAGATTCTGCCCTTGTCTCAAACAGCTGCTCCTCCAGGAAGAAGCTCCCAATGCCGTATTCCTCGTCGTGCGCCTTCGTTTCTGCAGGCGAGATGTGGGGAGATCCCAGAACAAAACCTGCAAACCTGCCAGATTTTTAAAGAGAGAGTTCATCAGCTGCGAAATGAAAAAAAAAAAAA
This sequence comes from Sagittarius serpentarius, assembly GCA_034782735.1. Taxonomy (NCBI): domain Eukaryota; kingdom Metazoa; phylum Chordata; class Aves; order Accipitriformes; family Sagittariidae; genus Sagittarius; species Sagittarius serpentarius. The sequence goes on from JAVKLA010000001.1 coordinate 18,979,540, forward strand.
TAAAATACTGTAAACGCAGAGGACACCGCCAGTTAAGCAGGGACGTTGTAAGGACGTGCCCACAGGCAGTGCAGATGAGGGGAAGCTGTGGCATGAGCTTACGGAGACCTCAGCAACGGAGAATAAATTGCAACAGATGGCAAAACCCCTGAAGATTTGTTTTCCTGCCTCATCTTTTTGGCCTTTAGCCTTTTCTATAGAAGAAGTAACTTTTGCTCTTCTGGAGGCCATCTGCAAGGTCTTGTGACTAAGCAAGAAGATCTAACTTCGTTTTCTCATCTTGTCAGTACTTGTGGGGTAATCCAGAGTAAGCATCTGTACAGTTGGATAGATGGTACTTTAGCTTCTAAAAATAAATGAAAGCTGTAGCATATTTGAGACAAAGGCTGTAAGAATTCAGGTAAGCTGGCATTGCTAACAAAAGGAAAAATGGTGACAACTTCACGTTCCTACGGTGCTGTGCTATCACCTTGCTTCTGGTGCTGCACGCACACTCTGGGCAGGCTGAGCTAAAGTCCTGCCAAAGAATTCCTGCTTTTGGTGAGCCTGGAGCTGCAGACAGGGAATTCTGCAGCTACGCCAAGTAAATGCCAAACTGGAGGTCTGGCAGAACAGAGCATGAACTTAGCACTGTCCCTACGTTTCAATGCGCCACAAACCTTGCTTTCGGTGGACGACTACACTGAAAAGAGAGAATGGAGCTGGAGGTTTCTGGCAAGCGTGTGGAAACAGACGGCAGTTCTGACACCTGGGTAAGTGTTGACAGCATCAGAGAATTTTAAGAAAAAGGAAATGCAGCTACATTCTGGAGTTCTGGTAAACTGATCAATAATTTACATTTTAGACTTGCCATTTCTGTGAGATAAATGTTGCCACCTCGGTCTTCTTGGAAGCACTGTTAGTCTAAATGGGGAACAGAGTTGGGCTGGCTGCGTTTTACAGGTTCGTCTTGTGTTGAACTGTCTTCTGATGCTTAAGGGAAGCCTGAAGGGCTACTCAACTTTAAATTAGATTTCTGTTGGTCCTCCTTTTTACTTTTGTATTTTTATAGTGAACACTTTGTAAGAACTATATGAACTAAGCAATGGCTAGAAAATACATGTGTCTCAACTGTTTTGTGCATTTGGCGGTATTTTGTTTTGCAATACTGCAGCGAGTTTCTGCTTTTTGTATCTTTCAATAATGCTCTAGAATGCAAGTATCTTAGAAAATAAGATTGTTTAAGAGTCCGTCTATAAAACCTGGCAGAGAGGCTGTCTGTGTGCCCATCCAAGGAAGATGAGGGTCTGAAACTAGTGTTAACTTTTTACTGATTAAATTCCAAGCTGACTGGGGCTCCTTTGAAATTGTGACACTTGGTTCTGCAGCAAGGGCCACGTCATTCTGGCTGGGTAACATACGAAACTCTGCTTGATAACTTGAAGCTTCAGTTTTGATGGAAATACACTGCTATTATAATTAATTTTATATTCTGCAGTATTTTCGGGCTGCATTTATCTGACCCTTCCCTTCCAAACCCATTATTTGTCTTAAGTTTGTCTCTCAAGCTGTATCTGGAGCAGCTCTTCTACCTGTTATACTTCTGAGGTGCAGGGACCGATTTTTTTTTTTTTTCCACCCTCTGTATTCTTAGTCTTAGGTATTGGTTGATACTTTAAATAATAGGATTTCTTGGCTGTGCAGGCTTGCAGCTGGAGAACTTAATACAGGTAGTATGTGAGCATGTATCTTCAGCCTGCCCCAATTCTACACAATGCAAAAGAGTACTGCTCTAAAGATGGAAGAAAGGGGCATTTCACTGGCTAGACAGCCATGTGGGTCACTGTGGAGGAACTTACAGAGGCGTTGTATGTTTTAGGGAAAGCTACCATTTACCATGAATTAGCCGTGAACATCTGCAAACTCTCAAGAGTAATTTATGGCTGGAGAGGAACAAACAGGGGGTTTAATACCACCAGCAAGTCATATCCTTGAGAGGCGTGGCTGTGATCTTCAGTGGGATTACTCAAGAAGATAAAGCTACCCCCATGTCTGACTGCATGCAAGATAAACACACCCGGAACAGAGCCTGAAGTAGCATTTGAGTCTGCTGTGTGATGGTGTCTGTACAACGTGTTTCCTGTTTTAGAGAAGCCAGATTTTCTTACCTGTGTGGGGACTGGAGTTTGGATACAGCTAACCATGATGGGAAGTCAGGGTCCCTGCAGACTGAGCGTAGCTCCTCCAGAGCTCGGATAGTTTCTGTTTCACCTTGTTCTCGATACTCCTCTTCAGTAAGGCATTTAAACGCTAACTTTTTTGATTTAAAGTGGTTCTTCATTTTTCTAGAATGAAGTTAAAACAATTAGTATTTTTAAATTCTTCTGGCACATAATTATTGTCATCCTTTTTCTCTACTACCCGCTATTAACATGCATTAAATCGCTTTTATCCTCTTAAGAGGGCAAGCTAAATTCTTGCATTAAAATTTTAGGACAAGGTGTCTAATGTTTGCTAGCCTATTTACCCTAGGTCTTAACCAAAGTTGTAGAATTCCACAGAACGGTATCTAATGAGCTTCAAATGAGCTTTGGATCAGGTCCTTATTGTGTACGCACGGACTAAAATCTCACAGAATTAAATAGATGGCTGCTTGCTCAGCCATTTTTACGTGCAATATGCAAAGCGTGTCTGCAGAGACATGGGCTGAATCAAAACCCAGTCTGCATGTGTAACTTCAAAGATAAGCAATGCTCTAAGTCTGTTATGAATTGTTCATGTTGTTTACTAGATCACTTCTCTTAAATCTTGCTTTAAATTACAAAACTGAGTAGTCTGAGGCCAAAATGTTTACAATCTGATGTTTTTTTAGCTGCTGCGTAGCAATGTATAATATAATTAGATATCAATTAGAAAGTGTGCCATGTTCTGTTCCCTTCTGTCGACTGCTTTCAATTTAAATGTTGTGATGAGTTAAGATAAGCAAGGGCTGGATGCCCATAAAACTTTCAGCTCTGTATAAAAACACCTGCTCCAACCAGCAGCATTCACTTTCCTCCTTCTTTCCCCCTGTAAAGCAGGCATGAACTGTAGCCCTTGTTCAGGTCAAATCAGAAAGGTCTTGCTGGCTCAGTGGGATCAGTACTGATCTCAACAACAAATAAGGCACGATTCTTAGTTATTTTGATGTATCTGCTGCTCTGAACTGTGTATCTGGCGTCATGGCCTCACAGTTTGGTGCTACTGCTTAGTGTTTTGAAAGAGGAAAAAAACCCAACCCTTATTCTAAGAGAAATCTGTAGAGCTGTATTTCAGTGCTTTTTGGCTTTATAGAAGCATCAGTTCATGAAAAACAAAGAGGTCCAGCTGGAAAACAAACAACAGTGTTGCAGGGTAAAACAGGTATGTTCTGACTTGTGTGAGCTCATAGCCAAATCTTACTGATTTCAGAGTGAGCTGAACCTGCTTACATCAGGTAAGTATTGATCCTGTATGTTGCTTTTGAAACAGCTGGTGCTTCTCAGCTGCAGGCAAAAAATCAGTCTTCAACAAATGATAAATTCTACCTAAAATAAAAAAGCTTCAATCCGGTCCACCCTTCAACACCTAAAAAGAGCACAAGAGCAAAGCAATATGTTCTTCAAAACTAAACAGTGAATGAAAGACTAAAAAAGAAATTATTTGGGTTTTATTCTTTTGGTTATGCCGGTTCTAGCCTTTGCCTCCTCCTGGTTCTCTGCTGTTCAGCAAAGTCCACAGCTACGGAACAGTCTGCACTAAAGTCTCTCAATGTGGATGCCCATCGATGAAGGTAAAAAAACAGATGTAAACTGGCAGGGCTTTTTAGAATCTTCATTTGAGTGTTGTATTTGTGATAAAACATACTTCACATTCAAGGATGAGCAAACATGTTGTTCCCATACTGCTAATGAAAATACTTAGCAAACGAAGGTCTACATATTGCAAGCAGTTCCCATTCCAAATGCCACAATATAAATGGGGCTCTGGAAATACGGGGGAACGTCTCCACTGTGAGAACAGACTGTTTCCACGAATTAAAGGCAGACATGTACATCTAGGATAATAACCTTGGGAAACTAAAATCAGTGGAAACTATTATTTTTGTGGATGTGGGTTTTTAGTCTCTGAACTCTACGCTATCTAACCTACAAGGACTGTCACTTTTTAACATCTGTCTCCTCAGTGACAGTACACTGTTGTATCCCGTAAGATTCAGTACCGAGTTACCTGCAGATTCTCTTGCTACACAGGAAACCAAGGCAGTATTGCTGCAGTCTAATCAATCCACCAAACAGAAATATTTTGGTTACCATATGCTGCAGACTAGAAGGTACTACACTTGTACTTCAGAGCACAGTCGCATTTCTCCATTCCCCGTAGAACAAAACTCGTGCTTAAAACTGCCAAATGGAAAATAATTGAATTCCTGTGTCCCAGGGCTTTAAACCTTTTCTACTGCAGCTTTACATTTGGTAAAAACACGAACTAGTACTAGAAATTCATAAATCACTATTCAAGCGTAAGGGGTTTTTCATTATTAGCCTCCAGTATTTCCTGGTGATACAGTGACCTGCACATTCACAACTGCATACAAACCTGCCTAGGTGACAAGCAGCACCGAGGGGGTATCGCAGGCCTTTTGAACAGAGGCTGACTGCTATTACTGCATACGCAACTTGAGGTATGGTGACACCACAGTAGATCAAGACAAAGGCTGTTAATTGTAGCGTCCACGTGAACAAGGTTATACTCAGTTCAGTGGTAAGTGGTCCGTGCCGATAGCAAGTGGCAAAGCTGGCTGTTCCAACAGCCAGAAAATACCCTGTAGAAACAAGAGGAGGACATGGAGGAAAAGATGCAAACTACCCATATAAACTTCATTAGTTTGGTTCACAAAGCTTGCAACTGCTGTGAAGTATAGCCTGCTGTTTCTTGTCTTGTCTTACAGATACCTGCATTATGTTGCACGTGCTTTGTCTTTCGGAAGTGTGCAAAGAGTTCATGAGGTAACCTGTGAACAGCCTTTAGCTAACGCTACGAGCTGTACGATGAATTCTCCCCGTCCAAGAATCTCGAGGCAGGTGCCAGATCAATAGAGCAGTCAGCCCCTGCAGCCATGTCCCGTTAACAATTTAGGCATCCAGTTCCCAGATCCAGCAAAATACAAAGCAGCGTAGCTGCCCTTTTGCTGTTTGTTACAGGGAAAGTGTGTAATGGCAAATCAATGAGTAAATAATAGAGGCAAAATCTGCTCTTAAAGCTGCTACTGGCCCACTGTATCGAACACCTTATTTAATAATACAATGTAAGTAAACGCTCATTTGAATTAATTAGGAACCTCTGGAATATTCCAGCGTCTACGGCTTAGGAGAAAAAAGTACTCCATAAATGACTGACTTGATTTTGGTTTTTATGGGCAGGTATTCATGTCACCACTAAATTAAACCAAAATCTGTAGCACGTTTTTTGGTAATTTTCTCACCCAACAAGTAGTTTCTGTGTTCGGACCACAACCACTGCATATTCTCTTTGAAGCAGTAAATAAAATAGAGAGAGGACATCCAGCAACCACTCATTAAGATCCAGAAGGTACTGTGCTGGAAATGAAATTTAAACAAAAACTTAAAAAAAAAGAAAAAAGAAAATTCAAGTCAGAATCAGGAACATTGTGTGCAAGGGAACTCACAGGCAAAACCAGACGTGATATTCGGTAGAGCCACAGGGCTTATGATCTGTGTTACAACTTCCACAGCGCTCTGCACGCTACAACTAAATATCAATTCTAAGGAGAGCAACTGCATTTGCGCCTCGTATCCCAGTGTCATGGTATAAGGCTACTGCAGTGTATTTCCGATTAACACATCTCAGCAATATTGTGGGAATGCACAGACTTTGTAAAAGTAAAGGAAAAATTCACATCTGCCTTGCAATGAATGGTCTCTGGTGAACGGAAGAGAATCTGTCCCAGTTGCCACTAAAACTACATTTTGGTTTAGATCGGTCCATAGATGCAAAAGTAAGCTCAGCTCCAATCCAATAAAAATAAATTTATGTTTCAGAATAAACTCTTCTTGTACATCAGCAACCTCCTGTTTACTTTAAACTCAGGAGCAAGCTAACTAGAACTTGATTCTGACCTAATTATATTTACTTGATGCAGGAAATCCTGCAGTCATTTCAGTGGAGTTACCTGGCCACAAAACCAGAGCAAGATCGGAATCTGGCTCTGTACTCTTCACTTCCTATATTATGATGTTGATTATTATTATTATTGTTGCTTTATAAATGTAGATTTACCCTTGGAATAAACCTTTTAAGCGTCAACAAGATGAAGACTAGCAGAGCAAGAACACCCAGTATTATTCCAGAAAGGTAAAAGAACTTGGTACTCCTGTAAGAGGACAAGAGAGAAGATGGTGAGAAGTATAATTTGTAATTGATTAATATGCCAACGTTTGTAAAAACAGCAGTGATCTTCATTAAGAACTTAACACAGCTTTAAGTATAGAGCTGTAGTTATGGGGTTAACAGGCCCAGTTTAGATACTAAATCTGTGTAAGGAAAAATTCTCAACAGGTACTTCAGGTCACTGGAGTTGTTAAAGGCTAGGAGACAGTGCTGGGTTTTTTTCAAAGCTCACACTATTTCCGATTTCATTGACCTAGTTTCTAGTAATTTCATTTTCTTCTATGTATTGACATGGTTTTGTACTGCAAGAAAAGTTTTATTTTTTAAATCTAAAATATAAAAAACCCTCCACAAACCCACAAGTTGGTTTTTTTTTTCCTAAGCGTCTGCATTTATGAAGTCTGACTTTTTAATTCAGAGTTAACTCTATAAAACCTATTGCTGCTTTGCTTCTTTTAGAGGTGCCTCCTGACAATAATTTGTGACTCATTTTGCTTTGAAGTCGTAGGACACGTTTTGCTATAACAAAAAGCATCCTCCCTTACAGGCTATGCAAAATGCGCATCAAAAGAACAATGGGGAAAGGTAGGCACAAAGGTGGAGCGGACCAGGCCCCAGGTGAGGTCATCCTAAGCATTTCTCGCTGCAGGAAGGCATCGTTTATAATACATGCAGCATTGCTTAGCATTCAGATAACCTCACTGGCCTACAAAAGGGAGAGAGAATTTTTCTCAATCCACACACTTGCTCGCTGAGGATTGTCTTGGTGTTGCCCAGTGCGGGAAGCTTGGATACAAGAACCCTAACACAGCCAAGTGATTAATACAGTGCAGCGCTCCAAGATTTGTCACAATCTGTCCAAACACAAATGGTACGAAGTTTTAAATATATGCTCAGTTTCCTTATTTCGCTTTCCCAAAGAGCCACCTCTTTAGCTTAGAAAACAGACCAAAGATGCGCAGGCTTTGGCAAAGAAGGTCGAAAACCAGCAGCTAGTACTCACCTGCTCAGGCTGTTCGCAAAATGGAACAGAAAAATTCCAGCTACAAACAAAAACAAGAGCTTTCCATCTAGCACTAAAAAAAGGGGGAAAAAAACAGAAATGGACTTTAGGCTAATTCAATCTGAAATGCTCATTATATAACATATCAACAGAAAAGTCCCAAGCTTCTTACAGACGAGATGGTACATTCAGTAACACTGGCAATACCAATCTATCTGTAATCTCACAACCAAAAGTTTTTTTACTTACTTTCTCGTTTCACACTCACAGTGTACGGTTCGGTTTTGAAGGGCTGTATTTTGAAACAAATATCATCTCCATATTGTTTTATGCTTATTAAAGTTTCCATAGATGTCTCTGGTTTCCAGAAGATTTGAACAGCACACGCAACAAACTCAAAAACTGTTTCCGAATTACGACAGTTGCTTTTTTCTGAAATAGGCTCAAACCTGAACATTTCTCTGCTGTTCACTGTTACCTAAAAAGAAGCAACGGAACACACAGAGAAGTAGCTCAGAATCGCTTCGGGTTTTTTTATTTTTCTGAACCATACAGCACGTAAGCCATACATGTGATAATGAAAATCAGTATAGAGAGCTTGAGAATAAAATGCTAGTGCAATTCTTAGTTGTTTAATATTGGTTATCAATACTATGCAAAGATTGTTTAGGCCTTACAAGGTGATTCAGAGAACTCAATGTCAGCGAAGTTCTACAGGGGGGGCCTACCATGACGCTTACTCACACAATAAATTTCTAACAAAACCAGTAATATTTGACCACAGGTTCTTCTGTTCATATGCTTCCCCATTCCCCTCCCGTACTGTAAGAAATTGGACTTGCTTTTCTTGTAGTTAATAATGCAATCTTCATGTTAGGGACAGAAGAAGGATAAAGAAAATGTCAGAGATCATGGCCAGAAATTTAAATATAAGCATATTCTTGTTGGGTGTTTTGGGGTTTCTTGCTAGTTCCTAGCACCCTCCCCCTAGAAACTGGTAAAAGATCTTGTCGATCTTCTGAAGATGTGTGATTCATTGTGAGCTCTTGACCAGGGCCTATTAGGCAACAAGGACCCATCTACAAAAAAGTGGTGCAACAGGTAATAAAACAGGCTGCTACTGCGAGAAGAGACTACCTGTCCCCAAGCAATTCGTTGTTGGAAAAATCTGAGCTTCCTGCTTTTAAAACATTTACTCCAGGGAAGCTTGTGTGACTGCTGGAGGGTTTCACCACCTGAAGTCTGCTACCATTCACAAAAACATCTGCAGCATGTTCCTGAGGAAAACAGTCCCGGGAACAGACAAAGGGATGTTCCACTTCCTGATATCTGCGAGCAAATTCCTCCAACAGAGATGAAGTGAAACTGTTTCCTTCCCTTGTCTGCAGACATGCTTCCCAGGAAAAAAAAAGAAGAACCACACAGATAGCCAGCTTGTTCCTTTAGCTATTATTGCTTCCACTGTCGAGACATTTTTACATTGTTTCGAGCCAATCTCTAAACATGCTTCTTAGAAGATGACCCTCTGTTACTCAGAAAACCAGAGATGCACTGCTACTGCCATTTCGACATTAGTCACATTTTAATACACCTTTGGTTCCTTTGGCCTGGTATGCAGTCACAGGCGTTTTATCCTCAAATTTAGGAGTTTTATAAAGGCGTTTGGTGATAAGCAAAAACATCTGTTGCAGAGCTTAACAGTGGTCCATCAGTAGAAAAGGTGTGCAACAAAACAAAACGCAACACTAAGTTAATGTTTGTGTGGCATCATACTACAAGCCTGGTTGGCACCCTTCGAACCAAGAGAGACAAACCTCGCTGCATCCAAAGTGGAGGATCACTATGCTGCATTTTTGTCAGGGTCCTACCTATACACCATTCAAACTACTAATTACACAGAGATACTCCTTTGATCTCGATAACTGACCACACACTTTGCTGGCAAAAGTTCATGTGAAATGTATTGCATATCTGAATGATCCCCAAAACGGCCTCTTACCTGAAGAGTCGACCAAATGTACTGTAAGTGAAAGGTTCTGTTTTGCACAAAGCAATAACAGTTTTCATCCCGTTTCTGGATGACATCCATTTCCTGCAAAAACCTACAGTTTCTACCTGGGGGGGGGGGGGGGCGGAAAAGTTAATTTTAAGCATGTATCAAATACAAATGTATAATTTTCCTCCATGTCATTGTTGCATATGCTGAGGGAATCACAAGCAATGTGCAGATAATCAAACGTTAAAACTATGCTGCAGGGTAGCGTGTTCAATATGATTTAGATGAAAATTCAAGTCAGACTTCTAATCAAGTCATTTAGGCTCCAGAGTAAACTGCAACACCTTTGGAGAAAAAAAAAAAATAAAAATTAATCTAGGGTGGTTGTTTTTTTTTTAAAATGTAATCCATAAAAGCTTGGCTTTGGCATCAGTGTTTTGATGGCACTGGAATAGGGCCCCTGGGCCAAGTTCACCGCTGGAACGAGTGGGTGTAACTGCACCAGAGTCGATGCTTATACCAATGGTGAAAGCAACTGTGGGAGTCTGGGCAGGTAAACAGGCTGACATGTTAAAATAGTCATTCAGCACATGACACGGCTGCCGATTGCCGAAAATCATACTGCTCTCCCTCAGAAATGTTTCTACTGTTAAATAACACAACTCTTCTTTTCAAAACAAATTTTCCTGACATAGTGCAGCCATGACATGTAATAAGGCAACTGTACTGATAGCTTGCCGTAGGTCATTTAATTAGGGATGCTAATTGGTCTAACTCTCCTGAAATGCTAGTGAGCCCCTACTATCTTCAGAATTAGATTGCACTTTTGAGCAGAAATGCACCTAAAAGATTTATGGAGCAAACTTTTAAGAATAACATACATTCCGATCTATATACATGTGTAAAATATACCCTACAGTGCATTACTGCAGTGTTCCAGGAACATAATTAAAGAGAACAATAAAGGAAATAATTACAGATCTGAACAGAGGGAATCATCTGGCTCACTGAACAGAAAAATGTCGGTCTCAGCCAAGCTCAGTAATAACTGCTAAAATACTGTCATACGCTCAGAACAGCAAAATGAGTATGTGCAAAACAGTCTCAATCTGGACAAGGAGATACTGTTTGCAGGTAAAAACCTGCCCTGTCTCTATAAGGAAGCTGAACTTAGGCTAAATTATTTTTTAACCAATTTAATTAAGCCAATGAAAAATACCTGTGTGGATGTTCTTACATAAGTTTATTAAGTCATTCCAGAATTAAAGTGTCCACAGATGATCCTGCTAAAGTAAACTGGTTTACACTTAAAATTTGGGCATTTTTTATTGGGAAAAATCAACCATCTGATTAATTTCCATCCACGGTAAATCCAGTGGGAGGAAGCACAACCCTTCAGACACGGGCTGGCTGTACCTCTCTTTTATGGCACTTCCATAAAAGTCATCAGATGAAGTTGCAAAAGGATTCATGTGTCTCTGAAGCGTTGCTGACTGACGCAGCAAGCGGGTGAGGCTGAGCAATACCCAGGGCTAAGACCACGATAATCCAGTGATAGGAAATGGCAATACCTTAGCAGGACCAAAACACGGTTGAGTGCCTACGCCCTCCCTGCAGGGTGTATTAGGACTTTCTGCCACTACGGATAAACTATCCATCCACATGAAAGTAATGTCCTCCATATACAATGGTAGCAAGTATTTTCTTACCTCCCCTTAATTTTAAGGTATTTTCTTGAGAAGAATAATTTGCTTCAAACATGACATCAGCTCCGTAGAGTGAAACAATCACGTTCCAAAAGATACTTCTGAACAGGCAGCCGTGAGATGGACAAGGATTTTAGCTACCGTGAGGACACACTGAGAGGGCAACTCTCAAGTTTTGAGATTACGAGCGGCGGGGAGGATCAGCATCTGCTGCAGAATCTGGAGGATGCCCAAGACTTGGGAACATCAAGGCCAGGGAGGGAAGCAGTTTCCCGAGTTACCTATCGCTACTACAATGGAGAATAACCTTTAGGGCTTTCACCGCCCTGGTTAATAAAAGATCTGTTCTGCAGCCAACTCTCCTGAACCAAGTTACTGAGAAAGGCCGAGGGAGTATCACGGACTGCAAGTCAGTTCCCCACGCCAGCGGAACCCTGCCTTCCCGCCTCGGCCACGGCCACGGCCACGGCCACGGCCGGGAGAGGCACCTGCTCCCGCGGTTGTTCACTCACGCAGGTTCTGCCAGGCCCGTCCCCAGCCCGCCCCACAGGGTACCCCACGCGGAGGATTCTTGTGGGAACTGAGCTGGGACGGGACAGGCAGGAGAAAACAGCAAAGCGCCTCAGGGGCGCGCCTGGCCCCTGAAACGGCTGTGGCTCTCGGCCGAAGCGGGCAGGGACGGAGGCGGCGGCTCCCGCCTTTCCGTAGGGCAGCGCCATTTTGGGCAGAAGTAGGAGGCCGCGGGTCGGGCTGTACCGGCGGCGATGGAGACTGAGGGAAACGGGGGGGGGGGGGGGGGGGGG
>JAVKLA010000001.1:19003769-19018068 GCA_034782735.1 Sagittarius serpentarius
CTGCCCGATACTTTCATTCTTAACTATGACAAGTTTTCCTAGCACTTCTAAAGAGATGGTTGTGATATGTTTCATTCTCTGCTGAATGATAGTCAGAAACCCAAATTTGTTCTGTAACTCATTATTACTACTACTACTACTACTACTACTTGTTGTTATTAGTAAGCCTTGTAGAGGAGTTACTCAGAACAGCAGCACAATTCCCCCCACTGTGGGAAAAGTCAGGATTTTCAGGTGCCACCATTTGGAGCCTGTAACCTATTACTCTGTGTGTCGGTCACAGGTTTTCTTTTTCAAAGTTGCACTGAAGGACAATTTCCAGGGACGTGCCTCTGCTCTCTCTTGGCACCTCTTTAGTCCGTCCTCACCTTACAATGCCTCTCTGTCCAAGGGAAAGCTGCTGAGCCCTTAGCTGATGCAGTGAACAATGCAGGCATTTGAAAACTAGAAAGCTCAGAACTCGTGTTCCTGTGACCAGAGGGATGGATGGGAAGATCAAAGAAGAGGACGCGCAACTTGAGAGGCCGTAGTGGGCTCTGGCATCTTAGGAAGCGAACAGAAGATGGGCTCAGTGCCTGCGATGCACAGAGCATCGCTGTTGCAACAGATAGAATATCTGTGCTGCAAAAATGCATAGAGAAAGGCATGAGGAGCTTGCAGCTGTGCTTGGTCTGCCTCTCATCGAGGAGGTCCCGGCAATCACTCGCCTTTCTGTCATAAGCACTAATGAGGTAAGGGAGTGGGAGAAAGGACACAAGTGGAAAGGAAAATCCATATGGTAGTTGGTCACTAAAAATAAAGGCGAGGGATCTCTGGCAATCAGATTTCTGGTGGCCCTAGGCAGATTCATGCCAGCCCCAGAAACCGAGACTGGCAGCAGAGCTGAGAGCTGAGTATGCAAGCTTCAGGTAATATTTCTCATTGGCTTAGTAAACCCAGATCTGCAGATCTACTTTGCCGATTAAAAATTTGGCCTTGATTTTAAAGAAGGGGAAAAAAAAAAAAAAAAGACAAAAGCCTGAAGCTCTGTGCAGGTATGTAAGCATGCACCCAAGAATGTAGAAACACACCTTTGTGGACTTAATCAGGTCGATATTTGCCAAATTTTCCAGAACAGTTTGTATGTTCGGAAGAAAATCGCCTTTAAAAAGCACAAAGTATACTTTACAGAAGCTCAGGGTCCAGGCCGTTTTACAGAATGCAGGTTTTTACTCTGCTTCAGTCCGGTTAAAAAGCCTGAAAGATGAGCCATTTTAAAGTGTTTCACAAGACCCATGAGTCTTCTAAAATCCTATCGCATTTTTTCCTCTGGTTGAAATCACAGAAGTTACAAACGGTAGAAGAGCTATTAAATCACAGATAAAGAATGCTGCACAAGGGGTTGGTGAAAATAAATAAATACCCCCCCCCTCGTTTTCCTCCAGCTTCTAATTCCCCGGGCACAAATTCAACTGGTAAAAGCAAAGTATCGCAGCTCACACTCAAAAAGGAGTGGCACGCAGCTGTATCCCTTGCAGAGCTGCTATTCCTTCTCTTGGTTTCTCTCCTGCTCCAGGCAAACGGAGATGTTAATACCACTCCTTTATCTAGCACACTTAATTTCCCCACCCTCTACCAGCCCAACTCCTCTGGCAGGTATGTTGGGGGATGGTGGACTCAAGCTTTCATCTGCTCCCAAGTCTCCTGCTAACAAAATTGCCCATTTGTGATCCCACAGAACCTGCTCCGTGCCCGGAGCGATCCAGGCAGGCAGGTAGGAGGTGACACCAAGGTGACACCGAGGTATCACTCGGCTCTACCAGTGCTGCTACTTCTGTATCGTTAGGGTACCTGCATCCCCTGGGTATTTTTATTACTAGAATGAATCCTGCCTGGAACTACTGCTGGAATCTGTGGGTAAGTGCTAGGCTGGCCTTTAAACTTGTTCCCCCCCCCCCCCCCCCGTATTTATTTCTTATGGCACTGTAATTGTTGAAATCCATCTCCTTTTCGTTGCTTTTCCCTGAAACGCTGTGGTCAGATTTCCCAGACGTTGTGTTCCTTGTTGGCCAGGAATTTCTAAAGACCAAGAAGGAATTGGAGGAAAGCACGAGGCAGGGGGTCTTACATGACCATAAACCATAAGAGCATTTAATCAGAGGGAAAGTCTCACTTTCTATTTCAGTCACTGTTTTTGGAGTACGTATTGGAGGTCAGAAATTACTTTTGGCACAAATATAAGCAAATTCAAGTAATAGGAAAAACATGTGCCATTTTTGCCAGTATTTTGTGAAAAAATCGAGGGGGAACAACTATTTTCCATTGCTTACAATGTTGAAAACTATATGATTAAACCGGCTTTTAGCTGAGGGAAAATAGCGTAGCTCAGCGACTTTGCTTGTGGCACAGAGAGGAATAGTTCTGCTGCTTAACAAACCTGAAATGTTCTCACTATTAAAGAGATTTCTAATGACTTCTCATTGCTACTTTTTTCAGGTTCCCATTTTCACACATTTTTTTTCTTTCCGTCAGCCACTTCATTCTCTCTCTAACCAGTTCCTGCTGGAGAAAAGACAATGGGAGGGGGGAAAAAAAAAAAAAGAAAAGGAAAGAAACCCAAATCACTGTAAGTCATGAAGTTAGAATTACACACGATGTTTTCGGAGACATCCCTCCGAGCTAGATCACTGCCACCGGCCATACAACGGACAGCGGGGAAACCCAAACCCGGGTCCTCAGATAATGTGGTGGGGAGGAAGCAGGGCTCGCCAAGCGTCGCGGACGGGGTCCTCTTCTAGCATCTTGCAGGGGCTGATCTAGAGCCTAACCCACTTCTCTGTGCAGTGTAAGGGGAGACAGCAGCAACCTTTGGGCGTTCAGCTTCTTCCTTACTGCCCACCGCTGTGCAGGATCTGCCATCTGATCCTCCCTTTAGCAGTACCTGTGAGGGGTCAGGAACACCCTTGAAACATCCTCCCATGTAAAATTAAACGTGTCCTGCTTTCAGACGGTTGCAAAATTCCACACGCTGTAATGAACTGCCATACTAATTTGTTGTAAAATATCTTTTGTGTATGTTAACTTAATGAGCAAGGTCTTGCCAATGCTGAAAATAAGTCTCAATGTAGAAAAGGCTTATGGAATGAGCAAAATTGCTTGTTCCCACAAAAATGTCATCTGTTGTCAAAAGCATCTGATCGTGTAACATCTCTAGCTTGCTCTTTCTTGTGGAGTAATACCAGACCTACTTAGCCCTGCTCCTGCAGGTAGTGGGTCTAGTTAGCCATTTTAATGTCTTGTATAGTGAGGATGCTGATGTTAGACTTCTGAATACAGGTACGAAAATGCATTGATTTTAAAAAATCAACTCAAGGTAGATACCTGGCATGGAAAATTTTAATCCAAATGACTAAAATTTAGCAAAATCAAAGCATCTCAAAACAGGGTTTCATTACAGGAAATGTTAGGTAAGGGATGAAGCTCTCAGCCCTGCTAGTAATCATCACCTTAAGATGGATCAGCACCTTGAGAAGATCATATAATGTTCTGTCTTTGAAAAGCTGGCAGCTAATTTTGAAAACAAAACGGCCTGTACAACAATTATTGGAGCGGACCTTGCTGCTCTCCACAGGTTACTCAAAGGTGACCATGTCTTTTCTGCTTTGTTTCTCAGCAAGCCCCTTGGAAGAGGTTCTGCATGTATTTTGATTGTGTGCAATACCTGTATGTGACCTTTCTCACTGATGTCAAACTTGCACAGAGGAAAGCAAGCCGCAGGCTTTGCTTTTGTCCGTTTGTTGCTAAACCCCGGGTCTCACGTGTCTGTGTTGGCTACCGGTTGCTCTCTGACAGATCACAAAGCTAGTCTTCGTTCCAGTTCATCCGGCGGCCGCTGGTGCTCTCTGAGGCACCACCACCACCACCTGCGTCATGTAGCAGGAAAAGACGAAATTTGCTGCTCTACCTGAAGGAAGGAGCTGGAAGAAGAAAGCGATGGGACTCCTTACTCTAGATCCAGTAGAGGTGGCCATGAGACTGGTCACAGCTGTCGGAGCCGGGGACGCTGTGATGCACGCTTCCAGCTGCCTCGGAGGGGTTTCCTTTGACACAAGGATGTGAGGTGACCAGTCGTCTTTGTGGACTAGAGGACGAATAATTGTGGTTTATTTGTGTGTCAGTAGCACCAGGATATCCCAAGCGTGGGCCAGAACCCCGCTGTGCTGGCTCCTGTTGACAAGACAACCCCAGTTTTAGGAGACGGGAGTATGCTGTGTGGATTCAGCAGGTACAGAGGGTGGGGATCAGTTTGATGAACAGATACAGACTTTAGCAGAAAAAATAAAATCCCCCTTTCCTAAGGAGAGCGACTTGTAGGCATCGTGGCAGGGCTGCCTTAAGAAGACAGCAAGATGCCCCCTTTATACTTTGGACGGATGCTTTGCCATTTGAAGAGCACTCTCTCTGAAACGCAAAGTGCGTGTTCCGTTGTTATTGTGCAGTGGATTTTCCCTGCGCTGGCTTGTCACCATGGCGCTGGACTGGGCAAGCCGCAGATCAAAAGCTTTACGGCGCTGTACAGCTGAATTGTTTCTGCTTTCATCATCCATTAAAAAAAAAAAAAAAAAAAAAGGAAATGGAAGATGAGAACCTGCCGGCTTTAGGTTCCTATGCAAGTAATTGCAGGACCAGGCAGCAGCAAGGTACTTTCTCACAGATGAGTAGATGGTTGGGCCTCTTCAGGAAATCTGCAGCAAACAGGTCATTCAAAAATAACTTTTTGAGGCTAGGGCAAGTGGGTGAGAAGAAATAGCTAATGAAAAGGAGAAAACACTGATAAAAGGAAGTGTTTTATCTGCTATCAGAAATGTTGGCTTTCATTCTGATCCTGCTGGGTTTTTTCTGTATATGGCTTTTAGAGTGCCCTTACTTAAGTTGTCTCAAAAGGTTATTACTTTTCCAGTAGCATTAGAAAGGCCGAAATGATATTTGCAATGAGGGTAAGCGACTCTCTTGAGGTTTTGGTGCCCACAGCTCCAGATTAACTGGAAGTGTAGGCATTCAGTAAATCTGAATATCGACGCTTCTCGGCCTTGCATGCTCCGGAGATGCCAACCTAACTTCTGTGAATAGGACCAGGGCAGGAACGCAGTATATGCCACTCAAGGGACAGGTATCTGGCAAAATTAAGCCACCCGGAATGAATGCCAGCTCATAAGGTGGTGGCCTCTGTTTTTTTTTTTTTGTTTTTTTTTTTTTTTGCCAGCACTGTCTGACAGCATGGGCAACTTGGAAGTTCAATTGTCTATCTGTAGAGAAGCCAAAATACAGCTGAGGTCATTCTGCTACTCAGGATTAGGCCAATAATAGTTACTCCAATTACAGACTTTTTCATTTTTTCTTTAGCAAGTCAAGGAAGATAGCATACCTCCTGACATGGCTCACATTTCACCTCAGGGAAGAATCCTACCCTGCTCATCTGGGGAGGCAGAACACAGCTCAGTGCAGCATGGTTCACATGAGCATACACGATGGGGATTAGTGAAACTGATTTCTGAGGAAATCCCACAATTATTAAGAGCAGTATCCTATCAGTTTAAATCAATCAAAATTCCTAATGGTGTTTACTGGTTGTTAGGCTGAAAATGAACTTGCAAAAATACAGATTCCCTAAAACATAATTAAGGCATAGAGAGGAACAGCAGAATGGGAATGGTGTTACCGTAGACAATGGTGACTGATAAGGGGTTAGAACCAAGCTGGAAAGAAGCAGGTTTTGTTGGAAGATGACTAGAAGGGTGGAACCTTCCTTTTCTGATCATGATATCTAGAATTTTTGGAGGGCTCAGAAGTACACTGCAGAGCAGCAGTTTGCAGTTTGGGGTTCTGAGGTGACTACTGGTCTATAAACGTTAGTGGTAAAACAATTGAGAAAATAAAGAGAAAAACATACATTTTTCCAAGAAAACAAACAAAAAGTAGGAAAATGGAAGTAAAGTATGAACAATCAATATTTAGGTTAAACGAAAGTTGCCTGGTCTCTGGACTTCTTTTAAAAGCCTTCTTAAACTTTGGATTTTTTTTTTTAATATTTCAAAGACTAAGTGGCCCTTTAATTAGTTCAGTTTGAAACATGCTGCAGTAGAGACTAGTCTTATTTGGGAAAAAAAAAACTGCCCCAGCATTTTGTGTTTGTATAGTTTGATGACAATTTGATTGAACCACTGTGGGTCAAGGGCAATACAATTTCTATATACATTGATGAGTACAGTATCTTTATTGTTAATAATATAAAATATGTAAGGTTCAGAGGTCAAGAGAGCAATAGAGAGAAGTCTTCCTTTTAGTGTCTGTACATGTTTATCTATAAAATCTCATAACATAAAGCCTTCACGTTTCTATCATTCGCATCATACAGCCCTCAATCAGCAATAAATGTCATTTTCAAATGAACCTCGTCCATTCTTAATTTGTGTTTCAAGGACTGCACTCAAACATACAGTCTAGCTGTCATCTCCTTTAATAAACACTGAGGGGGAAACTAACATACTTTTCTCTAACAGAAAAAATATTTATTAGTTTTATTACATGATTTTTAAGTAAAACAGCTTTTGAATTGTGGAAAAAAGCTAAGGGCATTTTTAAATTTGTAAGTATGATTCATTAGGTGTTCCAAAATTTTACAGATTATAGTTGAAGAGTACTTTTGAGAGCTGAGATGATTCAAACACTATCTTGTTATTGATTGAAGCGTTAAGAAATCTAGCCAAAAAAAGCCTTAAATTGCAACCCCGCTGTTTCCTGGCACCTTTTTGCTATCTCAGTAGCAAGCTACTTCCAAATACCTAATCACTCTTGCAAACTAACCTAACCAACCTTGCCCTGATCAGATAGACTCCCTGTAAAAACATTCAGTTGTTACTCGGGAAGCTGTAAACTCGGGGGTTTTGCAAGATGTATTTTGTAGGTGGCTAGACCACCATCTTAATTATAAATGGGTTTCAGGGAGTTGGTTGCTATAGCAACAGTCTATTTAGTGCTTTTTTTCAAAGCAAAACCCAACTTGCCTGTACGTTCGAGGTTAGACAGAATGGATAAGGAAGGGAGATTGAGCTTCTCTTTCTCCAAGAGCCACAAATTGCAGCATCCTCTATTTAAGGTACGCAGACAGGAGAATTGTTCCTTTTCCTCAATGTTTTTCCTGCCGCTGACAAGCTCCATTTGATGTTTGTGTGAAATACAACCTTCCCTTATTTCAGAAATGCAACTGCACCAGGGTTAATTAAGGCTAACACCCAATCAAGTATTTCCTAAAACTGCAGCTGAAAACAGAGGGAGGGCACAATCTCTCTTGAAAAGATGTAGCTGTAAAAATTTCTGATGCAGTGTTTTGTCTAGTGTCTCCTGCTGTCAATAAGGCTCTCTCTCCATCCTTCCTGAAGTCAGGTAGAATTTGTTTTGCCTTTGATTTTTCTGCAAACATCTCCTTGGTTGTGTATGACAGCCCAGAAATCACCTTGGCTTGATTTTTTTTCCCCCTCTGTTGGCTGTGAGATGGAAAAACATAACAAAGAGGTTGGGGGGTTGACAAAAAGCCTTAATCCTGCCTAATCTTAGGTGTAATTGTCCCATCTCTGTGTCCTTCAGTCATGGTCTGCACCTCTATCGGTGACCAAAGCACGGAACCCAAGGCTCAGTTCTGTAGCTGCTGTTGGAGTTAAACAGAGCTTGACTGGCTTTTGCAGGCATGACACTGTAGGTGCTGTGCAAGCCTGTCTGCTCCCTTAGTGTGCTGAGCACTCGATTTTCATTTTGTGTATAATCATTTACAACATGCTGCAGGTTGGGATCCTGTAGAGTCAGCACATTTCCTTTGCAGAATGAGGCTGTGATAGCGAAGGGCCAGTGCTAAATTATGGCTTTGCTTCCTTTGTGGAAAAATTCCTTTCCCAGCTGTTCCCCACTGCTTCAGACTCAGCCACTGAGGTGGGGATGCAGGGATCTTATGAGACTGGGGAGGAGGCTGCCTGCCTGAAGAGGGGTTTCCAGGCTCTTGAGAGTGGGGAGGATTGTCTGAGAGGGGTAATGCACTGTGAGAAGGTGTCAGCTTGGCAGGCATGTGGGAAAGGGAAAAAGGCTTTTGAAGTAGGTTCAGTCACCAAGAGGGAGCAGAAGGAATGTATAGCGTGTAAGAAGAAAGAGTTGAGCCTGTTTGGGGCAAGTTAGAGGGGAAGTTGTCATGAAAGGAAAAAGGTGGATTTGGAAAGGAAAGTATCAGAGTTAGAGAAGACTAGTAAAGAGGAGATGGGGCAATACAATCTGCACTTTCCTACCTTGTTCTCTGTTGTGAAATCAGAAATAAGGACAAAGAGGACCTTCCTTTTTCTTGGATCTCCAGTAATCTTTCCTGTGTCTTGACCTGCAGACTGACCGTTTCCCCTTGGATGATGTAATCACCTCAGAGGAGAGTATAGTTGATTGTGGGAAGAGAGACACTTGCTGGCTGCAGTATCATGATATCATTTGTGCAGTTGTCATCACCGGCTACCACTATCATTAAGTGCTACAAGATCTTTTAAGCCTTACCTGAATAGGTCTGCCACAGTGCATGTAGAGAGAGGCTTAGATTTAATGACTTACGCCATGGGAAAAATCTAACATAGAGTATTTTTTTGCTTCTCTCTATCCTGAGCTGTATTGCTGTCCAAGAACTGCAAAGTCTTTCTCACCTTCAAATGTAAATGAGATGCAGTCCCTGCAATTTGAATGGCATAAGAAACTTGCCACACCAGATGTATACAGTCTAGCCTTTCTTGAAGAACTGACAAGGAGTGTTTGCTTAAAACAGAACAGCCTTCCATAAGACCTGATGGGGAACTGTGTTCATTTTGGACATTTCCTTAAAAGAGTGCAGGCTCCCTTTGCTACTGTTCATGCACACTAGCTCATGACAACAGTGCTTCATACCTTTCACTGTGATGGTCAATTTTTTTGCTCTTACTTTAGCCAGATTCAAAATGTTCTGGTTTAGGGTTTTGGGGTTGGGGTTTTTTGTGAGAAAAATGCAGAAAATCTACTAGTGCTGAGGATTTCTGTGCTTTCTATCTCCCTGGACTAACAGTCTGTTTACACAGAGACCCCCGACTTACATACTGAAGCATGGCCTCTGCTCTGAATGTGCAATCACAACAGTGTCCATAATCTCCCAAGCGTTGACAGGCCACAAAAGAGACAGTGCCTGTTTTGGGGACAAACAGATGTCAGAAAAGGAGGAAATTCAAAAGGAATATTTTGGAAGTTTTACAAAGCAAAATTGATACATACAGCACAATAGACATCAGATTTTAAGACGTGCATGAAAGACACACTAAACAAACTAAAGGTTCATAACACAGATTAGAAGGCTTTGAAGTTCATCTGCTTAAGTGAGTTTGGAAAAGGGAGCGCTAAACCTAGACATCCAGGAGGAACCACTGCCTAGCTCAGAGACTACTGATTACCAGAAGACAGGAGGTTGGTTATTTCAGGTTTTAAAATTCTCTATTTGCCCTGTTTCTGACACTCCTTTCACAAGCACCAACTGCAGCTCATTGGCAGAGGTAGGATGCAGTGTTGTTTGGAGGGCTCTGGTTCTGCCCTTCTCTGCATGTTCTGATGAGGGGAACAGAACTAGAGATTTTACACTTGAGGTCAAAAAAGCTGAGGTTACCAGGATCTTCCTCCTACTCTTTTTTGCTTGCTGGCTGGTGAGTATAAATGCCATCAGATTTGTACAGAGCATTCTCAAGCTGAGGATCTGCTTTGCATTCAGTGTCTCCATGACTGTACTCCAGATAGGGCAAGATTCTCTCTTGCTTGAATGAGGAATCCTGCTCTGCAACTGGATACTAGTCTCTTGCTTTCCCCTTCTTTCCACACGTATGCTTTCCTGGCCATCACAGCAAAACAAAAGTGAAACAGGTTTTCTTCAGAATGGTAAAAACTGATTCGTCCCTTCATTTAAACAAATGGGATGATATTTGGCCCAATCCCATGCAAATAATTATAAGGTCTTCTATAGCCAAAACCTGACTTGTATTTTTGTAGTTGTGTCAGGCAAGACACTAAGCCTCTGAATAAGCAGTTAATTTGTTTGCATTCTGCCTTCCCTTCTCCCCATTTCTCATACAAAGGCACTGTGTTCATTTCCTTTGTCTTGTCCTTCAGCCTTTGCTGCTGTCCACAGAAACGATTTTCCTTTTCTTTCCCCTCCATCACCACCCCCCTGAAAATCTCAGATTCAAGGCTGAAGGAGACTGGGAGCCAACTTCTGTTCTCAGGGTTAAATCTGGAAATCGTTCCCCTGGCTTCAAATTTATGCTGCTGCAATGAAGATGAGAATTTAGCTTTCTGTACTGTTGTCAACAGGGGAAAAATAGAGTCCCTATAAGACTGTATCCATGGAAACCATCCTACTGCAATAGCGAGTAAAGCAGCAAATCAATTTCTTCAGTTTTAAAATGAAACACATCTAACAACATTATAATGTATCTGCCATATAAGAGGTCATCTGTGCTGATAATTGTGCTGAAAAAACCCTCTCTAGCAAATAAGCTGGGAAGAACATTTCTTCCTCCTCATAAAATTCTGATTTTGGGTAGAGTAAACATTGATGACAAAGACCCATGAAGACAGTACAGTGAGACAGAGCCAAGTCCAGAAGCAACAGTGTTTAATGAAGGAGAAAATTGTTTAATTTAGCATTTAGCCCAAGTAACTGGGCACATGGTGACTAACACTCAAATGTATTAGCAGAAGCAGTGGCCTGTCACCTCTGTCTCCCTGCTCTTTGCTTCTGTGGTAGCATATGTGACAAACAGTACATTTGTACTATGTGACGCATTTGTCTGAACAGGAGCATGTGTGTATGTGCTTGTGTGTGTGTACATGTGTGGCTGGCGGACTGTCAGATGAGATTTCAGTATCTGGTTCCGTGCAAGATGATCTGGGCAACTCACATTATAAAGGTGTATGTTTCAGAGCCAAAGGCATTTCCAATGCAGAAAATATGCTGGCTGTCTATGTACTTTATTGTTCTTACATTTCATCATGTGAGACTTGAGAGAGGACCTCTGCTGTGCCATGGAGGAAGCATGGAAACACATGGATTTCTTACCCCAGGCTTTGAATGTGTTACCATACTCCTTCCCTGCTGTGTGCAGAGGGATTCTGCCTTTATTTTTTCACCTATTAAGGCATCTCTCTGGCTATTTGGAGAAATAATACCATAGTTTATCAGACAATTGCCTATATGCAGATGAGGTTCCATTCTGCTTTTCTTTTTTATCAAATCCAAATACTGCAGTCTGCCTTCCCTGTGCCTGGCAGACAGCGAAATATCTGTCTGGGAGAAATGCAATCTTATTTAAGACAGAGGGAATAAAGTTGAACGAGGAGGGAATAAAAAGCATTACAGAAATTGCCTAGACTGCAAGTAGCCCTTCAGCTGGTAAGGATCAGATACACATTCCTCTATCGCTTTGCAGTGTCTAGGCTGTATTTTATCTGCTTCTGAATCTCAGTTCCTTGACAACAGCAATCATGTATGCTGTACTGTCTTCTTTTATCTACAGCTGCCCTATCTATTATGGCAATCCCTCTTTGATTGACAGTTATCTATTTTTTCTGACCTGAGGGCAAGCTTATTGCAGTGCACTCCTTTTAGTGCTATCGCTGAAACACATCCAAAAGCTTCAACTGGTGCATAATGTGGTGGTTCAGTATTTGAATGAAGTGAGCACATATTGTTGGGAGCACATGTGGTTTTTGTTACTCTGCCACATCTACCAGTTAATGGAAGACACACTTCAAACCATGTTAAGTGGTAGAAGTGGCTCAGTGGTCTGAAATGCTGTTGTTTGCAGAAAGTGCTTTGTTCTACCCGGGTCCAGTTGCTATGACATGCAGTGTTGTCTGTCTTTTCGGTCAGTTCCAGAGATATTAAAGGTCAGGAAAAGGCATCCCAATGCACTGCTCTAGGACAGTGTTCCCTTGTTGAGGGTGAAGAGATTCCTGCTGGAAAACATCCATTTGAAAAGCACAGACTTCCGCAGCTTGGTTTCTACAGTCCATGAATATACAAATCTAGGAATCCTCCCGAATATTCAGGGCATGGACTGCATTCACTTCCTAAGTCCTAGCCTGTTGATACTGAAGAATGAAAATTATGCCTTTCATTGCACTTCCTACTGGTAATTTCCCCTTCTACATAACCCTTCTATATCCTCATGTAAGGTTGCCATTCGCCACTGAGGTTCCTTTACCATCAGGGTTCAAAATCCTGGTGAGCTCAGACATGAGGCATTTGCAAATTTCTCTCTAAAATGCCAGGGAAAAGAGAAACGGAAGAGGAGCTGGGACTGGCATTTGTTGTACCATTTTTCATCACAGTTGTGTGTCTGTGTTCAGCAGGGTAGAGAAGCCCCAGGGACCAGGCATGGCTCAGGGAAACCCTGCACGCTAGTTAGAGCAGAGAGGATGGGCTCATTTGTTACTCTGGGTACTGGGACATGTGGAGATGGGGTGATGAAACCTGGAGATTTTAATGGCTTTTGGTATCAGCTTTTCCTCTGCCCTGTGATAAAGGGCAAGAAAGTTGACCTTCTCCTTCCCAGCTCCCCCAGGTCAGGCCTGGGAGTCCATGAAAGGAATGGGGGCTCCATTAGAGCTGCTTATGCAGCATTTGTTCTGAGGGACAAAGCAGGAGCCGCCTCTGGATCTGTCACTTTTCTAACAGTTCCTAAGTGTGGCATTTTAAAACAGTGAACCTTGGAGCATTCTTCAAGTACAAGCTCTTGGGGTTTGCAGAGTCATGTCCAGTGTAGGAGTGTTTCTCGATGATGTCTGTCTCCATGGATTCAGAGGTGACACCATGTTTGTGTGTTGCCTCTCTTACACTACCAGCCCCATGATTAAGGCAAAGATCCTGAGTCACCTTCAAAAAAAATTTAAAATTTCCGGCAAACCTGTAGGCCATCTGTTAATGTGGGTGGGCAAGAAGATACTGGGTAGGAAAACTCAGACACATGGCAGTGTTTATATCTGTCACCACAGCCATTTCTTTTAACCTGCTAAATGCCATTTTAATTATTGTCTAAATTCTTTTTCTGTAAGAAATTGTAACAAACAGCAAGCCCGTAGTGAAATGATTCCTTGAAATGAGACCATTCCTCAAAGTCACTTTATGAATACGAAAATTCCATCTATATTTTAAAATGCCATTCATTTTACTGTTAGAGAAACCTCTGTCAAAAATCAGCAGATCCCTTTTGGAAAAAACTTGAATTGTCTTCTCCCTGGGACTCAGGTGATAGCATGTGAACTGCGCCGCATTCCTAACTTTGCAGGTATTATCGGTGCTGACACATGGTGGCATACAGCAGCTGCCATTTGATACAATGCAGCAGAAAGTGCCCTGAGTCCAGTAATGTCTACTTGCGATATGTCTTGTACAGTATAAAGATACAGTCTGTTACCACTTCTGACAGTCACAGCAGCTCTGACTCCCTTCTCCATTTCTACCAGAAAGCAACTCCTCAAAATTAGAATCCCTTTGCGTTTCTAGCCTGCGAAGACAGAGATATTCTTAGCAGTACCCCGTGGATTAATATTCACAAAAAACTAAAAATACCAGGACAATGCATACACTGATCTGCTGTTCTAACCCTGAAAAGCTGTGCCTAGCACTGGTTTCTTACATGTACTAGCTGCTGTGACCACAAACCTTTCCTTGCCTGTACTGAATTTTTAATTTCAGAAATAATCTAAAAGAGGGAAGTAGTTCTAAGGACTATGGTATGTCCTTGAATGGCATGTTCTGCCCAAAAATCTGGTGACACAAGAAGGTGGTTTGCTGGTCAGCATTGTTTGCAGCATTGTTTGCAACAAAACTGGAAAAAAACCAAAATCCCTTACTTCATGAGAGGAAGACCTAGTTCAATGATGAACAAGTTATAACTAGATGATGTGTTAGTAAAGGTTATTGAAGACTGACAGTCTCTGGCCCTTAACTTCATGCAGACCTCTGAAATGGGAGACGTTACTGGGGAAGGGCACTTTCTCAAAGATGTAAATAGCAAAGTGGGTGACTGAATCTCTCAAGACTTGAAAATGTAAGGGTGATTTCATAGAATCATAGAATCATAGAATGGCTTGGGTTGGAAGGGACCTTAAAGATCACCTAGTCCAACCCCCCTGCCATGGGCAGCGTTGCCACCCACTAGATCAGGCTGCCCAGGGCCTCATCCAACCTGGCCTTGAACACCTCCAGGGATGGGGCATCCAC
>JAVKLA010000001.1:19028045-19062893 GCA_034782735.1 Sagittarius serpentarius
GCGGGGGGGGGGTGGGCGGCGCTGGGGTACCGGCCGCCCCCCCCCCCCCAAGCAGGGTGGTGCCGTGGCCCTCCGCGGCCTCTCCCCCTCGCCGCCCCCCGCGCAGTGGTTCACCCCCTCCTCCCGCCTGTGGGACGTGAGGGGGTGTCCGGGCCCGGTGGCTCCGGGCGCCGACGGCCGGGCCGGGCTCGGGGGGAGACGGCCCCGCCTGTCTGCCGCCCGGCCACCCGCGCCCCTCGGTGTAGCGGTGTTGCGGGGTAAGCGGTCCCCGGGGGGAGGCTTCCCGCGGGCCGGTCACCGCCTCCCGAGGGTTGCCGGGCCCCGACTGGGGGGGGAGGGGGGGGGCGGTGCGGTGGGGGGGGGTGGTTCCTGTCAGAGGGTTCGGCCGCTGCCAACTTGGTGTCGGGACCGCAGCCCCCCCCCCGCCGCCGGGTCGGTGTCCTTCCCGCCGCCTGCCTTGCGGGGCCGGCTGGCATGCCGGGGCGGCGGGTTACCCTCCCCGGGCCGGGCGCCGCTGGGAATGGTGAAGTATCGGGGCTCTTTTTGTATCCTTACGCGATTTCATGATTTTTTTTTTTTTTTTTCCTTCCCCCTGCACGTTTCAAGTTTCTTATTAGTTGCGGTGTGATACGCAGCTGTATTTGAATGTGAAACTCACTTAATAGGTTGTATTTTGGCACATCTCAGAGCTAGACAAGACTATTTAATTTGCTAAGTCTCGCTTCTGCAGCTATGTGTAATTTTCTTCTGCTAAAAGTCCTTTGGAAACACTGCAAAAATGTAATGAATATGCAAAGCAGCCAGCTCTCAAATCCAAATCCGGTTTGTCTTCAGAGACTTTTCAAAACGCCCAAAGTGATCAAGATATATTATGAAATAATCACTTTTGCCTAAAATACAGGAATGTGATATTTTGTACTTTCTCCTTGTGCGTGTTCCTAACCTAATTGGTGACAGCTCAGATACAATTCACCTGAAATAAAAATCTCTGAAACCCAATTAGGCTCGCTTAATTGCTTTTACTCCTAGCGCAGCCTTAAAAAGCAGGAAAACTGCTAGTGAAGTCCTTGCCCCATGCTCACATCCCACAACTCCCGAGTTTTCCTTCTCCCAATACTTCACCCACATCCACCACCTGCTTACTGCAGCCGCCTATCTTCCTGCCACCTCCGGGAAATGTGCAGCTTTGAACTCGGACCAGGCAGAACGGGCAGAAATGGGTGTTTTCCTGCGGTTAAAGATGTTGAGCTGGGCTGCTGCCACCGCTGGTTGTCTTGATAGCAGGAGCCGGTTGCAGAAATAGGTTGTGATTCCTGCACTGGTTGTTTACAAATATTTAGTAGCGCTGTGTGGTGTCTCTGTGGTTTTTGTTTTCCTTTTTCCTAGGAGTTATGTTTGTGGTCAGAGTTAAGGTGACATCCGGCATTTGGAGAGGAGGGCACGGCATGTGGGGTGATAGGCTGTGGATGTGAACGAGGTAACGTGGAAAATCGGTATGCATGGTTGTGGGTTGCAAAGGCTGAGTGAAAAATCTAACTTGTGATTTCCTGGTTCTTCTGTGGCAATAACAGTATGCAGCCGTGCATGTATTTTAAACAGCTTTGTCTGTTACAGGGAATTTTGTAGCTTCTTTGTTTGTTCTATATGTGAAAAATGTAAAAGACAGCTGCTCTTCCCTGCGTGTTCCCACACTCCTTACCAGTATGGACAACGAGCAAAGAAGGGGGGAGAAGCAGCAGCTCAGCTGCCATCGCTGTGTTAATTTATTCCTGCAGACCTTCCCATGCCAGCTTCGCATTCCCGCCTTTTGCCGTAAAAGGGTTTGCAGTTGGCCGTACCTTAGAAGATCTACCTGCTCGCTCCTAAGGCAGCAGATCGTTCTGGTTAGCTTCTTAGGGTTTGCCAGGGGACATTACCAGGCGGTTACTCCTGAACCAGGTTTGTTTGGGATCGCAGATTAGAAAGCCTAAGACTTGGCGAGCAGGCTGCGGAGGAGGGGGAACACGTGCCGTGCCCCAGGGTCCTACCCCAAGGTGCTCTTCCCAGTGAGGAGCCTACGCAGGTCTCCTGGCCGTGAGCTTGCCCTGTGCCTTCTCGTTGCGTAACCTCTTCTCGTGCTCACCTTTTGCCCCCAAAGCGCGGCCCCTGCTGCACTAAGAAGTGAGAACAACAGTGGCGGAAAGCAGTACTTTAGGTCTCTCAGATGCCGCGTAAAGGTCACCCGAAAGATGTGGGGTGCTGAGAGTTGTGTGGGTGTGCTAAGGCTTTGCCGTAGCCAGATAGGTGAGTGGAGCCAGGCAGCAACAGCACTGCCGCCTGTCCTTTGGGTTAACGGTCTCTTAGGGTTCAGGCAGCGCCGTGCTGCTTTCTCGGCGAACCTGGTTTGTTGCTTGTCCTCTTCCTAAGCCTCATCTTACTCCTCCAGGCCGACTAGCTTACCTGCTTTCCTGGCTTTATAGGCTGCGTGAGCTGAGCTGAACCACTGGGGCGGACCAGTAATGTCTGGACAAGCAGCGTAGCTGGTGGTGTGGTGAGGCTGCCTCGGAAAGGGGAGGGAGCCTCCCTCTTCTAAAAGTTTAGAAATACCTGGGATGTCGTTGAGGTGAGTGCAGAAGGAACTCCGTTTAATGGGAGGAGAAAAGAGGTCAAAAGGAGGAGTGTTTGAAAATGCCTTCTCTGCAGAAATTGGTAGCAGTCGTAAGCGGAAAATTTGTGTGGCCCTTTCAGGAGTTACTATACTAAATTTGGAAAACAGAGTTGGTCTTTAAAGTACAAAACAGAGGGATTTCAGTCTTGCTTTAAATGCAGATCTCAACGCAGTCTGAATTGTGGACTCGCTACTGACGCCTCCGTAGTACATATTAATCCAGTTTTATCTGTCATGAGGAGATTTGTTGATTAGAAGCCTCTAGGTAAAGGCTGTTCGTGGACTATTGCTGCTCTTCCAGCCTGTGGGCTGGAAAAATGAGCTCCATGCCTTGCCTGGAGCTCTTGGGCTGTGTGTAATTTCACTGCCACCGTCCTCCCAGGATTCAATTTAGCTCTCTGCACAAAGTCCATTTATGTAGGTTTATGTAGACTTTGC
This sequence comes from Sagittarius serpentarius, assembly GCA_034782735.1. Taxonomy (NCBI): domain Eukaryota; kingdom Metazoa; phylum Chordata; class Aves; order Accipitriformes; family Sagittariidae; genus Sagittarius; species Sagittarius serpentarius. The sequence continues at coordinate 19,031,131 of JAVKLA010000001.1, forward strand.
GCGAAGATGAATGACTTGCAGAGCAAATGGGTATTCTTTTAACAGTTATGTAAGTTAATTTGTGGTATTGATGGTAGAAAGTCAACATCATTTGAAATGGGAGGGTAGGAACAGTTTACTGAAATGCCACTGAACCATAATCTGTTAGTTTTGTCTTGTCGAAGTTTGTGTGGAACGGGAGGATTTTTCTAAGACATTCTGTGAAGTGATGACAATTTTTAAAATACTGAATTACATACCGTTTAAAGGATTACCTTAAGTGATTTTCCTCATTTTCCTTGTTGCCTCTCACATCACTGAGCGTAGACAGTACTTAATTGGTTTTCTGCAATTAAGTGTTATTTTCGAAAGCTAAACTATGTTTCTAAAATATGTAGTTCTTAAATGTTTCCAGTTTCACCCTGCTTTCCGAAGTGTGCAGTTTATTAGCTCTTGAGCTCACCAGCAGCTCCTTGCGGTGGCTGCTCAGATCTAAACGGCTATTGCTGTCCATTCCCTTTTACAAATACCAGTGTACAAAGAATGATATGTGCAGATGGTGGGTTTGGGTTTTTTGTATTTGGTTTTTTCCCAAGGCTTCATCTCTCTTCTTAAAGAGATTGTTTGTAGGTGTCCTGTTGCTGCCACGTACATTTTTGTAAAGTTTCTGTTGGCCTCCTAATTTTATTTTTCTCTGATAGAGTTTAATCAAAGTTTTGCAGCAAAAGCCTGATCTTTCAGATGCCTCTTGAATAGAAGTTGAGTTCCACTTGTTACATCTGTACGTTTTCTTCTGCAACTCAAAATAAAAGCGCATATTGTAAAAAAAACAATATGCAAAAGTGCATATTGTAAAAGTCATTTATGCTTTAGTTTTACTTTTGATTACTGGCCTCCCAATGCCCCTAAACATACATACATTCTTGCATCGGAGTTTTTGGGGGGAGGGGGTTTGCACGTTATTAAAATAGTTTCCCCCCAGTGTGTGCAAATCATTGTGTAACTGCTGATTTTTAGGCTACTACTGTGTGTTTTTTTAAAGTGCAACGTGATAGTAGAGCCAGAGTAATGTTAGCACACCAGCTCCATGTTTTAGTTCTGTTACTTTCCCAACCAGCTATAAATTACATGCTTTAGGCCTTATTGATTGGTGGTTTAGCTTAATACAGTAATACTGGAAATTATCCGCTTGTAGTTGTGAAAGCCATCGTAGAGTGAAGAGGGGGGTGTTTGTGTGTGAGATCTTAGAAGAAGAGTTTATTATTTGCAGGGTAACTGTGGGTAATGGGTTTTATGAAGTTGAAACTTGTGCAGATGTTTTTTCTGCAGCCGTTAAGGGTAGAATACAGCTGCATTTTGTCTGTTGGGAGCCCTTAGAGCACAATTGCTGCATTGCTGAATGGTATTTCGTGTCATAAGTATCAGCGACATGCAGGCCTGTTAGCAAATAGAATGGGCAGGTGAATTCAAAATCATGTTTTTGAACTGTATGTGTTGGAATCCATCAGTATTTTTGCTTTGTCTGTGGATGTTGCTGCCGTAATTAAGATCAGCAGAGGCATTAGGTCCTTTTTATGTGAAATGGGGAAAACTGTAGAAATGCTTGGTTCTGAAACACCCTTTTACTGATCCGGCTTCATTAATCCTCTGGGGTTCTGTAAAGCACTTTTCTTCTTTGCTCTCCTTTTACAGTCCTCCACACTGCTATGGGGGGAAATGATTTGAGAATTAAGAAGAATCGAAACTGATGAGCTTTTTTTTCTCCGGGGGATCAAGTACTCAGTAATCCTTCGGAGTCTTTTGTGATCATTTTGATCTGAAGATATAAAAGAGTGTGAAGTAGAAGCAGTGAGCAATATTGAATGACATTCTTGAGAACAAACATGAAGTGGCAGTGCTGAAAACAAGCTGGCTTTGTGTTTGAATCATCTTTTTTGTAGGTGCATCGCAACTATCTGCTTATTTGTTTTTTCACAAATGTTTCCATTAAGTTAACCAGTCAAAAAATAGAGCTTTCACCCCTTTTTGCATTTCCATACATGTTCTTATAACGAGAGAAAGGAATCCTGTCTGTCCCCTGAGTTGACAGCCTTACGGCAGGATGGGCAGCGGGGGGAACGCATCTGGACGTCGGCATTCCGGTGCTCATCTTCCCTCTGTTTTTACTGTTTGCAGGTTCTGTCATCCGTGATGGCGTCAGCTCTACCCAGAACCCTTGGGGAATTGCAGCTGTATCGAATACTACAAAAAGCAAATCTCTTATTCTACTTCGATGCCTTCATTCAGCAGGGTGGCGATGATGTCCAGCAGCTCTGTGAAGCAGGTGAAGAGGAGTTTTTGGAGATAATGGCTCTCGTAGGCATGGCTAGCAAGCCGCTTCATGTCCGAAGGCTGCAGAAGGCTTTGAGGGACTGGGTCACAAACCCTGGTCTTTTTAACCAGCCTCTCACCTCCTTACCGGTCAGCAGCATTCCGATATATAAGCTGCCGGAAGGGTCTCCTGCGTGGCTGGGGATATCCTGCAGCAGTTACGAGAGGAACAGCAGCACCAGAGAGCCTCACCTGAAGATTCCCAAATGCGCTGCCACGACGTGCGTGCAGAGCGTGGGCGCAAGCAAATCCGATGTGGTGGGGAGCTTGTCGCTGCAGAGCGGCAGTGAACCGAGACTCTGGCAAGGACACCACACCACAGAGAGCGAACATAGTCTTTCCCCGGCTGACCTTGGCTCTCCAGCTTCACCAAAGGAAAACAGTGAGACCCTGGATGCCGCCGCTGCTCTGTCAGTTGCTGAATGCGTAGAACGTATGGTTCCCTCCCTGCCCAAAAGTGACTCGAATGAAGTCAAAGAGTTGCTGAAAACAAATAAGAAACTGGCAAAGATGATTGGGCACATCTTTGAGATGAGTGACGAGGACCCTCACAAAGAGGAGGAGATCAGGAAGTACAGTGCAATATATGGCAGATTTGACTCAAAAAGAAAGGATGGCAAGCATCTCACCCTCCACGAGGTAAAATACCGTGAGCGACAGTGGGCTTCCTCCCCTATTCCTACACCTTTTACGAGATGCTGTTCACAGAGTACGCTTTTTGTCCGGGCAGTTCTGGCAGGGTGACGAGAGTTGCGTGTCTTACAGGAGCCGTAGGCAGTCCTGCCCTGGGGTAGAAATCTTCTGTGCAGTAGGAGTACCCTTTCTTGGGTGGGTGGGTGCGTGCGTGCATGCATGCACCAATGGCTTCAGCTTGCTGTCATCAGGCTGCTCAGTCGCTGGTGCAGCCTGTCAGAGGGTTTAAACAGTTTGGCACTGGAATAGCAAACCAGTAGTGCACTGAGCGTGGCCCTTGGGATTCTAAGCATTTGGCGCATTTTTAAAGCAGTCCTGACTTGCAGCTTTGAGAGTAGACGGGTTGTTTGGAAGACGAGTTAACTAAAATAGCTTGTGTCTGGTAGCAGGATCACCTGGCTTGGTTACTACCCTCTGCTGTCTTCCCTCACCTCGAGACTCTGCTCTGTAGCTTGTGCCCTTGAGGTAGAAAGGGTTCTGCTGGTGAGGTCCCTAAACCTGGTGGGGTGGGATTTTTTTTGTGTTTGAATTGGGATGAAGCTTAATTACACAACCTGTGGGGTTTTTTGGGCACAGTGGTCTTAAGCCGGCCAAATGAAGTGCAGACTGTGCGAGGAGGAAGGGAAAGGACCGTCTCCGGTATTGATGGGTGGCTGTAATTTGAAGGTTTGTCCTACAATACCTGCGTAGCATCTGTTCCCGCTTGTCCTTAAAAGTCCACGCAGGCCTCCTTTGCTTCTCTTTTGGTGTTCTTGAGGCTCACACTGCATACATTGTAATGCAATAGGTGTGTCTGTGTGGGGAATAGTTCCCTAGTGCCAAAGTACAGTACAAGAGAAGAACAAACATGAATTCAGAGCAGTGCCAAAATGCTGTTGATATGAATGCTGCATCAGCATTTTCACAGTTAAGTGATTGCAAAATTTCAGTTGGATTTAAAATTTGGCATGTACGGCTTTACCTCCCAAAGGGAAAGGCAATGTTTATGTTACAGGAGTGCCAAAAAAACTGTACTGGCTTTAGCCTTTTTTTGCTTCAGGAAGAAGTTTTGTAGGTGTGTGATCCATAGCGTAAGACTAGGTTCTCTTTATGCTTCTGAGTAGAAGGGCAGAAGGAAACAAGGCTTATTTCTTTACATTTTTGTTCATGTATTTACATTTATAAGGCAGCTGCACATCACCAGCAGTGACTTCGCGAGGGCTTTTACTGCAGACTGGGGAGACGCTTCTAAGGGAACTTGTCAGTAGTCAGCCGCATTTCTACCACACAGTTTTAGTTGTGCAGCTTTCTCTTACGTGCTTTGTGGCTTTATGTTGAACACTTAGAATTTGTGAATTCATCCAGTGTGCAAGAACAGATCACGTCCTACTCCCGTGACCTCGCAGAACTCTCTCCTGTAACAGAACAAGTTGCGTATGAGACGGAGGCACGATTTGAAAGGATTAATTGTGTAGACGCCCTGTGTATGGTGCTGCAGAGTCAGAATTTGGAGAAAGGGGGTCCTCCCCACCTGAGGATGGAGGCAGTCAAGGCGTACAGTGTGTACAGCTGTGCACTTTTGCAGTCTCCCTAGCAGCTGCAGAAAACGCTCTGAAGTCCGGGCAGACTTCTCGTGGGATAATTTCCTGGCATCCAGCAGCGTAATGGGAGGTGGGTGCCAGGGGCAGCTTTTGTGTCAGGTGTGCGGTAGGCTCAGCAGTGGCTCTACGAAGCTGGGGGAGTGAATAGCAGCGTGGTAGTTTGAAGGAGCAGGGTAGCAAAGAACTGGAAGGAAGGACGACTGCTCTGCTTTGTTAATTTTTTTTTTTAGTACTGCAGTACAGATCTTACTACATCATTGTAAAACCATGTTTAAAGATGGAATGAGAGCATGGTTTGGCTTTAGGAAATATTTCTATCGCTATTATGATTAAGGGCATGAGATCAAAGGAGTATGTGGTTGACTTATGCCTCACTTACGCATGTGGGGCCTCGCTGAACTTGATGGGAACTGCACACATGCAGGCAAGAAGCATTTGCTCGTAATTGGTTTACTGTTTGCTTAAAGAGGCCAGATTTCACAAAGTTTTGTCTTGAAGAGTTTTCTCTCCATTTCCCTTTTAAAGCAGAAAATACAGAAATAGTAGCAATGAGACCATTTTTTTGTTTGTTTGTTTAAAATCTGCTAAACCAGAGTTTGCCTTTTGTAAACTCAGCTTCAGTGGATTTTTGTTTTTGATGGCTTAAACAATTTGCTGCTCAGAAGGAAGGACCTTAAACAACCGGGGAGGTAAGTTGCTGCTCGTTCAGAGACTGTGTTTCTGCACGTGTTAATACATTCCAAGGCTGTCATTCTGCCTCGCGGTTCAAGGTTTCTCCTTGCAGCTGGCAATGAACAGCTGAATAAACTTCACTATGAATTTAAAAAGCTTAAGTAGTGGTTAGCTTGTTAATGTGAAGATCAGGGTATCTCTGGCTCCTCAAGCAGAGTGGAGTTGCATGCAAATTAAAATCAAACTGGATGGAATTATTAGTGGTGAATTAGTGAGAATATTCTCTGTTTCAGTATGAACACTGGAGTATCTCGGAGGGCTTGAGCAGCCATTAGAGGCCAGCGAGAGCTGTAAACACTGAGCTGGTTTGGAAGTGTGTGCTATTGGTAGTGTTATCTGCATAAGGCAGGGGTCTAGCATAAAATCTGATGCAGAATCTTTCAAAGACATTCCACAACTAATAAACATACTGTCCTTAATCCATCCCATTGTCTCGGTATTGCACAGCTTTTCAAGGATGGAGAGGGCTTTATGTTTACTGTTGGACTGGAGGAGGGATGAGTGTGAGGCATGCTCTTGAACTTGGTGACCCGTGTGTGTTTGAGTCAGATTTGTAATGTGCGTGTTAATATTTCAGTGCGTGTCTAGGTACCTATAAAACCGAAAAAAAGTGCTGTTTAATAGTGTGAGAAACAGGAATAAGAAATGCAAGTAACAAATTTTGTCTAGCTCAGTCTCTTCGTTTTCTTTTGCTGACTCACCAAAACAGTAGGGCTTGGTATTTAATTATGTGTATTTTAGTGGGGGAATCTATGAACCCCATCAGATGGGAATACACCCATCCCTTTCCGTAGAGCCTGTATGGTTATGTGCTGCTCCATATCATTAAGGCTTCCAGCAAACAGAATCTTTATTTTTAGGCACGCAACACTTTCTGCAGTATTATGCCTCCTGAAAAGGCAGGAAGCCATGATGCGCTTCAATTCAGTAAGTCTGGATGTGACCTGAAAGAAGAAACCAGGAAAAACAAACAAACAAACATTTGGCTTTTCTCATATATTAGGATAAACAGCATTTGCCTACAACTACCCAAAGCATTTTCAGTCATTTCAGCTCTTTGCAACCTTCCAACACTTTACTGAGGGATAAAAAACATCTTGAATTATTTTGTAAGCGTTAGCCATATTATTCATCCTCGGCAAAGTAATAGCTATCACCGTTACCGAAATTAATGCCTGCTTTGGATGGTAATTCTTTTCATCAGTGTTGTATTAACCTTTTATTTTTGTATCTTTCCCCCTCCCCCCCGTGTTTTTTCTGAAAAGATAGACATTGTAGAACAACTGTTCTTGTCTAAGGGGTAACAGTTTGTTATTTTAGCACGTTGTATGGTAGGAACATAGTAACCTAGAGATGTTTCACAGATTAAACCTAAACTTCTTCTCCTTGTACATCTGATCTCTGTTAGATTTTTTTTTTTTTTGTCTGTACAGAGACTAGAGGATCAGGCAACATACCTAGTTCACCTGTTAAAGACATGTTTGCACACTCATCAGCATTCAGGTATCGTGGGAAATGCCCTGCTCAGATCAGAGGCTTTTATGCTAAACACAGGAAAAAATGCTTATTAAATATTAGGAACAGCAGTTCTGTGTGAGGTCTTACTAGAAATACCGCATGGGCACAGGCCACTGAGAGAATCTGGGCTTTTCTGATACTTGTTTATTCAACCTCCCTGGAGAACAAGTGTCGCATTAGGCGAAATATTTTTTTTTCTAATTTGCATGACATCAAGCACTGCGGCGAAGGACAGCATGGTTGTGTGTTGTTCATGTCTTATGACAGCTTCCATCCTTCAGGGATGGAGCGTGCGGTGTTTTGGGTGAGTCACTGGGCCTCTGTGATTTAATTCACAAGTAACGTTCTGCAGTGTGGCAGACGGTGGGGTGAAGGAGGGAGTTTCTTCGCCTTCTCCCAAGAGACACCATTTAACTGCAGACCTTCTGGTCTGTCCTCAGCTTCACCTTCTGTCCACTTCCATGGAAAGCACTTCTTGTACAAGCGGTGTTTTTGGTGTCTGAGGTCACACGTGTGTGCGGTCCTGCCCGTCCTCGGCCGCATAACCCTGTGCGCTGAGCTGCGGCCGGTCTTCGCGCTGCCAGATCAGGGGTTGGGGATGGCACGTCTCAGTCCGTCATGAATATGCTGACTGTGCTGTGGAAAACCTAGCTGCTTCGTAATATTCAGTAGCCTGAGACGGATACAGAGCATACTGTTGACAGTAGCAGCAAAGCAGCTGCGCTCATTTGCGAGAAGCCAAGCCCATTCAAAGCAGCTTAATTTCTAGAAATAAAGAGTAGAGGAGCTGTGGGCACTTCGGAAAAAACACCTGTAGTATTCTGTTGGCCTCTTGCTATTAAGGCCTCGTTACAAGTGCTGGCTGTTCTTCAGCTGAGGAAGAAGCTAAAATGTCTCTTCAGGCCGTGCGTACTGTGGAAGGAGCAGGGAATCTCCTCTCCAGCGTCTCGGTTGCAGTGTCTCTTGTCATGGTAATAATTTTGTTGTTTGTCCATACTGTTGACCATGGGCTTTTCAGACAGCAGTATTGTTAAGCTGGTGTAGTTCATGACAGTATCACCGCTTCCTGTAGGCTTCTGAAGAGCATTGCGAAACCATTTTCAGCCTTAAGGCTTTTTTCTTCTTTTTTCCCCCCTCTTTACAAAACTATTGCCGGCACCGGAGGCACTAGAAATGTGTCCCGGCAGGAAAACATCCTTGAAACAAGTTACATTTGATTCATATCTGAAGATAGTCTTCACAAACACGAGGGTGAGAAACATAGCTAAAAAAAGTTTAATCGTTTCTTAAACCATCACCTTCTGCAGAATTTATGCTGAATTCACCAGGGAAAGCCATCTGTACCCACACTGTCAGGGGTTTTTTTTGTGTGTTTTCCCCCCGCCCCAAGTCCTAGGCATATTGCGTTTATAAAAATAGTATTCCCTGTAAACCAGGCTTTGGGAGCCAAACACTGTGAACGTTCAGAGCTACTGTTTTATACTGAGATTTAATTAATGCTGGGATGAGGCACAAGCAGTGCACATTGAGAGAGTCTTACAATAACATTTAAAGGACATTAAATGCACCGGCTACATTTATGTCTTTTCTCTTCCCAGAGGCTTACCTGGCTTAGTAAGGGTTTAAATAAACTGAAGAAACCCTCCAGGGTTTAGTATACAATTACAGGTAATTTTACTTGCAATTGAAATTTTTTATTATTTCGGAAGAATGGGTACTTTTACAAGCACAATGGGTGGAATTATGCAAAATGATGAATCCCTGTTTTTGTGTTTAATTTCCAGCTAACAGTTAATGAAGCAGCCGCTCAGCTGTGTGTAAAAGATAACGCGTTGTTGACCAGGAGAGATGAACTCTTCGCACTAGCTCGGCAAATCTCTCGAGAAGTTACTTACAAGTATACTTACAGGACCACCAAGTAAGGTTTTAATTAACTCAAAGGACCTTTACTTTCAGGGAACTAATCAGTCTGATAGCATTTCTTCTAAAGAACTAGAGACGCTTTCTTCTTGTTCTTTAGCGAGCGAAGTGCTCTTCTGAGGAGGGTAGGAAAATGCTATTTAAGTCGTGAAGCTTTCAAACTGCTAAGATTTAGCTGTCTTGAATTACCTTTTTATTTGCTCTCTGGTTTTCCAGATTTTGCAATGATGGTGCATGTTGAGAGGCATCTGAAAGGCTGACATTTCAAATATTTTTGAGGCATTTGTGTATTTCAAGGTTAATGCAAATAGGCAGAGTAGCCAAAGCTGCCTAATGTATCGGTTATTTTTTTTTTCCATATACAGATTGGGCTGCTTAGTTTCCAGGGAGTGAAAAAGATAAGGTCACAGGGAGTGGCTTACAAACTTGCTTTAAAGGAACTGAGGCTGAATTCTAATTTCAGCTGTTACTGTTCTGTTAAATGAACTGCTGTTATGAAACAGTTACAAACGCTTAACAGCTTTTAAATACAATTAAAACTTTAGAATTAATAAATATGATTGAAAGTCTTGATACTTTCTGTATATTGTTTTTAAATGTTAACTCCCTCATGTGTAATGCAATATCCTTTCAAAATACATTTTCCTACACTTCTAGGAGCTTTTTATGTTTTTTTTTCCTTTGCTCCCCTTTCTTCCACAGTGATTAATGTAAATATACTTCCATTCTGGGTAAGCAGTGCCAAAGGCATTTCTGTAATTCTCTGTGCTTAGGTAGCTTTCCTTTCTGTTCGAAAGAAGAGTGCGTGAGTCTCTTGACATTTTTGAAAGCAACGCAAGGCACTTACATTCCTCTATACTTGAGTGACGTTTACTGCCACGTCCAAGTGAATTGGAGGCTTTTTCTGTGCATCTCACTTGTTCTTGCCGGATTTTTTTTTTTCTTCCTTGACTCTGTTTTTCATTATTATTTCTGATGGTCAGGGTTAATGTGCTGTTTACTGATAGTATATGTGTTTTCTCTTCTAGATCTAAATGTGGAGAAAGGGATGAGCTGTCACCAAAGAGAATCAAGATAGAGGTACAGTATTGTGACTCCTGTATTTTGACCTATGCATGCTAAAATTCACTTTTGTTTTGAAGTGATCTGTCTTAAGGAAATCTGTCAGAAAAACATTTGACAGACAGTTGATGGGTGTGAGAGAGGTGGGGGAAGAACATCACCACTGTCTCTGCAAATGTAAATGCTTGATGGAGAAACCCGTAGGAGCAGGGGTAAAGAGTAGGATTTGCTTAATGGTAAAGTTACTCTCAGTGTTTTGCACTCATAAGTGAGTAGGAGGGGGGAGGAATGGGACTGACTGACTTCCTGTGGTGGAGTAAGCTTGAGTGCTATAGGAAATGTCTTCCCATAAGGCCTCCTGCTTTCAAGTCAGTGTGAGGTGGGGTTTGCTTAATTCACTTGAGCCAGCTTTTGATCATGTCCAAAATCCAGAGTTCTGGAAAAGGATTGATGGCAGAATACTAGCCATCTCTGACTATGCTGTAAATTAGAAAACTGATCATATTGAAAAGTGGAAAGCTAACTAAAAGCCATATATGTCAACAGAAATGGGTTTGCTTGTAGATATTAATTTACTTTTTTGTTGTAATTAGTTTCATGTAGAACGCCCATGTATACATGGTTAACGTATACACCTGCACAAGGTGTTGCTTAGGGAGATGCTGGGAATTTCTTGTTAGGAGTGCAGGAGCAACATATATATGATTTACCTTCTTCGGTTACCGCTGCTGGGAAGTAAATTTGAAAAAGTCGCTATTAATAATACCAAAAAAAAATAAATTTGTAAGTATGTGTACCTGTGTACCTCACAAGAATAGGAGATCTTCCTTTTTAATTTATTTTTTAAACAAATGACTGTTTCGCTGTTACATGGGTATCTAATTCATCCTTAGTGTTGTGGGGTTGTTTTATTGTACTGTCTGCTCCAAAAGGTGTAGGTTAAATGTGCATTAGAATGTAAGCGAGGCCTGAGCTAGACTTGTATGTGACACGGATATGCGATATATTCTTTAACTGTAGAGGAAAGTTGCAGCATATTCTGGAATGCGTTTTTCACATGTAACTCATTCTGTGAAAAATGATGCACTGAATGTAAGGCTTTCATTTTTTTTCAGTAGTGCGATCCTTTGTTACCTGTACAAAGGAGGCAAACCCTGGTGAGGGCAGTTAATTTTGGTAAGGCGGTTACAAATAGTTATAGAGGAGTTAATCTTTTTTATTTATTTATTAAGTTCCATTGGTCTGTGTACAATGGTAGTTTGAGTGTATATAGCATATATAATACAAAATATGCACGTGCATTGAGGATTTACTGGCAGCTTTGATGGTAAGTCAGTAATGTCATTTACACGTGTTAGGATTTGCTTTGACCTACGCTTGTTCTTCGATCCACAAAAAAAGAGCAGGGAAAAGCAGCATTAAATGATTTTATCCACCTTCACCGTTATCTACCTTGACCAACACGTTGCAGGATGATTGCTTGCGTCTGCCCTCTTTTGTCCAGTCTAGTCCTACTTTGTAAGAGCTAGTGGGGAGCTGCCTCTCCTCTGCGTGAAATAGTATTTCACTGACTATTAGATTTCAGCATTAGGAAGTTTTTCTTTCATTCAGTAATAATTGATGATGAGCAAGTATCTAAAATGACACACTGCAAGGGAGGTGCTTTTTTGTACAGGATCTTCGGTGAAAGAAAAAGTAAAATTAAAATCCTGAAAAATACAGGCTGAAACGTTAGGTTTTTTGGAGAGCAGGAAATTTGGACAGCCTTGGGGGATGTGCAGTCTCTTATTTTCTGCATGGTGAAATCTTAAGAGTTTGGAAGGCCTGCTTTCTCTAGACACTTTTTAGTTCAGTAATTCTGGGAAAAGATATTGACTTGGTTTTCTTTTTATCTAAAATTACCAGTGATATTTTAAAATGCCTGTGAAAATTCCATGTCCTAACTGTGCAAGTGACTATTTCAGAAATAGGACTTTTTTTTCCAAAATAAGAAATTGAAAATTAAACTAAATGAAATAATCTTTAATTTGATAGCATAGCATTCTTAATTATGAAATGACCAGTGTTGTTACCAGCATAAATGTCTTTTTCCTTACAAGTTTGGGAGTCTTCTAAGGAGTAAACCATTACTTCATTGCATTATAATTCTGAGGTACACTGTAAATCATGGACTTTTCTTCAAAGAAATTGAAAAAAGATGCAGTATTACAAAGTAGATCACTTCTACATGCGGTGTTTTGAGTTCTTGGTGCTTGCATTTAGCAAAAAAATAAAGTCCTTTCTTTAGTAGTATGGTTGGGGATTTGGGGGGGGGGTGTTTGTTTTTAGAACAGTGGAGGTAGAAATGAAAACGGTAGCAAATGCTGCAGATTTTTCCTTCTGTTCTGGGTAAGAATTCCTCATCCTGTTTTTAAAGTTGTTACGCTTCATTGTGGCTCTATTAGCTCACTATCCTGCGAATATGCAGAGGATCTGAACATGGGTGACTTTGTTGTTGTTGTAACTAGCTCTCCCTTTTTCTTTTTATCTTTATTTTTTGTTTGTTTTTTTTCGTTAAAGGTCATTTTCCCTTTCTGTTTTAAGGCTGAACTCTCTATTTTGATTCACCATTCCTTTACCCATTAGTCACTAATGCCTCTGCAAAGCGTGGTCTAAAATACTAGTGCTTGAATTTGCAAGGACTTCGCACCCTGTTTGCATAGTGTGAAAGATTACTTAAGAAAAAGATGAGTTAATGTCCTGAAATATAATAACACTTAAAAAAACCTCCAGAGAGACTCTGAAGGTCATCCTCAAGCAGAGCTGTGTGTGCAAGCTGCAACATTGCCGGGTTACAACCACCATTGTAAATTTATCCTCTTCGTGAATATGAAACTCACACAAGCATTACAAAGAAACAATATGCCATGAGTTACATCAAATTACCTGTAAAAGCCTTTCTCTTCCCCTGCGAGCTTCTCCCCCTCTTATTCGTAGAGTGGGTGGGCGAGTTGTGGGAGTGAAGTGTAGAGAGAAGGGAAAAAATTCCAGGCAAATGACAGACTAAAGGTGTGAAGGGAGTGAAAAAGGGAATGGAGCGAACTGGGATTTGGAAGCAGATTAAAAAAAAAAAAGGGCTGTAGTTCCTAAATCTGCTCTGGACAAAGAGCAGGACAGGCAAATAGGGATGGAAACGTCGCATCCTCCTGCAGAGCAAGGATCTCTCCTGCACAGGTGTTAGGCGGCGGGGGCACCCCTTATTTCGTCATCCTCCGTGACTCAGTACCGGCGCTGCTCAAAGCGGTGAGCTGTTGTGGCATCAGCTTAGAAAGCAAAACAAGTCGCAGGTATATCATGCAGAAGTCACGGAGGGAGAGGCTACGCATCGCTGCTGCTGCTTCGCGTTGGGGTTGATGAGGTTCCCCTTCAGCGTCGGTGCGAAGAGCCAAGAGAGCAAAGAAAGAGAGTTTTGAAAATATTCTTGCTGTCTGTGGTATAAAGGAATTGTTCTGTGCGTCAGTGTCTCCGTTCAGCTGAACGAGAGGGGCGGGGAGAGCTTGCAAAAGCTACTTTCGCAAAGCTCGGTGGGAGTCGGGGGGCACAGGCAGGAAGACCTGAGCGGAGGCTGTGAGGAAGCGTCTTCCCTTGGTGCGGGGTCGGGTGGAGGGAGAGGAGAGAAAAGGCCCACCTCCACCATTGCTGAGACGGTTGAAAAGAAAACCAGTCGAAGTGTGGGATTTGTGTTTTTCACAAAAACAGCAAAAGCAGTAGAAGCTACTGTTTGCATAGGAAAAATGTCATTAGGGGGAGCGAAAAAGCACATGTGGGACTGAGAACATCTGCTGCACGAAGCCGCTTGAAAAACAACTGAGCAGCAGCACGGCAAAACAAAAATGCTGCACTGCGTGCAGCAGGCCCTCCTGACCGCAGAGGGAAAAGGAACCTCCGGGCAAACATGGTGCAGAGCAGGTCGTCGCCTGGCCCAGCCTGCTCCTCGTCAGCCCTTACCGACGGGGCAGTGGGGAGGAGAACGGCCAGCGGTGGGGAAGGGCTCCAGGAAGGTGATCCAGAACTGCGTCGTCACCTGAGAGTTACCTGCGTGACTGACGGGTGACAGTCACGGCAGCAAACAGCCACAGGCAGCCAACCCCACTTTTAGGAAACAGCCTTTGGTTTTGTATTGGCAGGTGATCGCAGATACGTTTTAAAGGGATGTGTTACCTGTTTTGTTGCAAAAATAGGATCCTGAGTGATAGGGTTTTGTGTATTCGGTTTCTCACCTTCCTACGCGTAATCGTTCTCCTCTCGCAAACAAATTCGGGTCTAACTATGAAAATGGTCAGTGCTAATGGAAATGTGCTGCAAAGCCTTTGTTTCTAGAGGATGAGGCTTCGTGGCAATTTCCCTGGTTACGAAATTTTGCATACCTGTCATGTTTATTTTTTTCCCTGAGGGAGTACGTTGGGTGGATAAAAGCAATATGCAGTGTTCAGACAGATTATTTTTTTCTTTTTTCTTTTTTTCCTCAGCATAAAGAATAGCTTTATTGGCATTCCATTGCGCTGAGGGTCTGGCCACCTGACATGGGTCTGACCAGCGCTCTGCAGGTCAGTGGGCAGCCTGCCGACGGCAAGGACCTTGTAGTCCTTCCTCTCCCCTTTTTCCTAAAGATGAGTTTTCTTGTTCTGGGGCTGTAACCCATTTGTCCAGCTCTTCTCAAAAATGTTACTATTTACACACACGTGCCTCTAGAACCCACAAGGAAAATATACCTGATTTGGCGTACTTTTGATACCTGGCTCTGCGGATCCTCAGCGACAGATGTCACTGTTTCCAGGTTTGGGTCTGTCTTAAGATCTCTAGCTTCCCCTCACATCGCAACAGTCACCTATACTGTGCTTTTGTAAACGTTTCTGGATGTTGCTCTATTTTACATGAGCTTTACTTTTGTAATGCTGAGCAGGATAAATCTCTTACTTGAACCTTTGCTTCGATGATTAATTTATTTTAATGGAGTCTGGTGAGCTTTCACAGGAACTTTATTTGCTTCATTGGTGGATATGCAAGCTGCAAAAGAGATTTGCCTGTCATAAGCGTTTGAGTGTGAAAGAATTGTGGAATCATGATTTCCCATAGTATGTAAAGTCTTTGCTACCCTACTTTTAAAATGGCGGTATTTCATTTTCTGATACTAGTATAGGTTTTGTGTGAAAAATGTTGAATTTCAGGAGGCTTTGCTCAGTTTCTCCAGGCTAGTGTATCCAGCTGCTGTGCCTTATTCTCGACTACATATAAACTTGATTTCTTAAGAATCTGTAAAGCGGCCGTATGTAACAAGTGACAGAAACCACGGGCCTGAATCTGCCTGGCAAGGGTGAATGTGATCTAGTTTAATGTCCGTGACAACAGTAGTCTGGATTGATCTGAAACTGTGAGAGATGAGATATGATTGTCTGTGTATGCCATTTTAGATATAGCAGTTGTTGTAGAGGGGCTGTGTGTGTTTTATGCACAAACTTAAATGAAATGGATAGCACTAACATGTAAATTGCAGTCTGGAATTTTCAGAAAAGTTCAGGAATGTGTTTGTTTTGTTTTGAGTATACAGAGGGGGTGAAGAAAAATCAATAATATGTCCCTCTTGGTGTTTGGTTTCTTCTTACGCTCAACAGGATGGTTATCCTGATTTCCAGGACACAGTCCAGACGCTCTATCAGCAAGACAAAATGCCACTTGCTTTGGCTAAAGGAAAGAGTGAAGACTCAACAGCTCTTAATTCCCAGGTAAACCAACTGTAATTAATACAGGCCACGCCTTTGTACGTTGATTTTGATGTATTGTTTTGATGACTGAAGTAATTCCTGTCAATTTTCAAAGGCTACCTAGCTTAGCTGTGATCGCATTGCTCTTAATTTGGGTTTATGTTCTGAAACTGTTCTGACACAGTGCTACAGCTTTACCCTTGTTAGTGCCAAGGAGGCAAGATCTAGTGTAGTAGGCTTGAAAATACGCGATTGCCTGTTCGGAGCAAGTAGGGTACTATTGGTACAGTATGTGCTGTGTTACTTGCGTTATTAGCTATAAATGGAAAGTTCAAGTTACTGAGTCTAGAGGAATAGAGTAGGCGATCTTGGAGTCCTCAGTTCTGACGTTTCTCGTAAAAAGAAAGGCCGATATACTTAGGAAATAGTGAACCTCTGGATCCAAGAGGATAAATTGCCTTTCTAAATACCATTTAGCCTGGTGGAAGTGCAGTGTTTTTGAGTATCCAGGAAGCTTTTTATAAATAAAGACAGGCTTCCGATTCTTGCTTTGTCTTTTCTGTAGTGTATCCCAGCCTTGAGGCAAAATATGCATCTTCTACTGCCAGTTGTTGCCAAGGAGGGATTTCATGCTAAGTTGCTACAAATTTATTTTGTGTAGCTGATTTGGGCAAATGTAATCACTGAATTTTCGTGTAAGATTACATTTAGGAGTTACGCTCCTGTTTTCTGAGACTAGACGTGTTACCCTGTCTTTTACCTTCTTCTGTTCATGGTGATACGTGGAAAAGCAATTGTGCTACATGTTCTGATGTCACATAATGATTAAATGAACTTGATTTTTGCAAGCTTATTTTCATCTGGTATACGCTTTAAAGTTTTCATAGGTCACTGCTACATAACAATGGACTAGAGATTTATTTTAAGCTTAAATGCATCTGCAACTCTACGGGTTTTTCTGCGGTGATCAGAAGCGTCATTACCGTTTAAAATTCTGGTTTTATCCCAGTTAAGCAACAAAGGTGGCATGAGTGACAAATGTTTTATTCTTTTTAAAAATTATTTTACAGTTCAAAAGTTGTAACGGGAGTGACAGAATAGCAAAATTAAAGCACGCTTGGAAGTAAACTATTTGAAAATAGTTTCTTTTTTTACGTCCCTCCCAAGACCAGGCTTGAGTTGTCAGTGCTCTTCTGCAGAACCTGATAAGCTCTAAGCCAGAGTAAGTAAATATCGGTCATGTCATTACCCTGCTGTCAGGGTCATCATGGTGCTGGAAAAGCTCAGATTTTGCTGGTCTGTTACGCTGTCATTGTATTTGTAAATTGTTGGACTATGCTGAGTAAGTAGACTTTAGTGGGAAGTCAGGGCTTTCATCATCTCCCAAGAAAAGTTAAGTGCTCTGCGATTAATAGGCCTCTGTACTGGTTGAAACAATTATGGCCTTACCTGAAAGAGAAATTATTTTTTTCCTATCAATCGTAGATGTTAAGTTTGTACACTTTCTGTTCTTAGGTTCATCGTGGCTCTTCTAAATCAACTTTCTTGACTTGTGATTTTCTTTTCATTTTTGCAAGATGCTTATTTACATTCTCAAGAACAAGATTATATTGAAGGTTAGAATTCTCTTGGCATTAAAGTCAATGACAAACATTCAGACGCCATTTCCTCCCACGTTGCACTGCATTGTTTAGTTTCACTCTCTAGAGGTGTATAGGTCTTGTTCTTCTTCTAGACAGACATTTCACACCTTTATCCCCCACAAACATACTGTCATCCTACACTTTCAGAATGGCAGATTTTTAAGCTTGTGTAGCGCTGTTTCCTAAAATAAAGATTCCAAGATGTCTGGTGAAATCTTGGCATAAGTTTTTAGCAGATGTTGCCATTGCTCTCGGAATACTTTTTGGAATACTTTGTGAAGACATATATTTGAACAGAGCTAACTGGATAATTAAGACATTTTTTTTTTGCTTTTCTTGAGATTCTCTTCACGTAACCTGCAGTCCTAAAGTGCAGAAAATGATTTTTGTGTGTTTTCGAAGAACGTTGCATTTCTGCGTGGATGAACTACAGCAGCTTGCATTTTAAGTATTCTCGAGTGACTCAGATGTACAGCATGACAATCTTTATGGGTGCAAAAATATTTTGTTTGCTTGCTAGTTTTGAAGAAACTGTAAAGCACACATCTGTACATACGAGTCAACAAAAACCTATATCTCTGCTGTCTTATCATCTGATATTGTTTTTTTTTTTCCCCTGTGTTTTGACTCGCTATATGTATGTATATAGAGAGAAGGTTTTTTTGCTCTATTTGCAGTCGGAAAAGGTGATGGCAAAACAGATGGAGTTTCTGTGCAACCAGGCTGCATTAGAGAGACGTCTTTCCACAGGGTGTTACAGGCAAAACTCAGAAGAGCACAGCCCCAATGGCCTGTCATTAGATAATGCTGATGGACAAGGTACGGTAGCTTCCAGGCACAGCATTGCTGCCAGCAAATACATTTGATATTATGCAACCTTTGTCAGTGGTGTTATTTGTCTAGTATAGAACACTGAGCACTGAATGGACAAGACAAGATCTCTGCCCTGAAGTGCTTACAGTCTAAATAATGCAATCAGATGTACAGTCAGATTCTGCTCTGTTACTCTAATGTATCTGGGCAAACTGCTTTCCCTATGGATAACGTGGGGAGGGAAGAAGGTAGGGTGCACTGCTCTTATTGAGGGCAGAACTTGGCTCTAGCTTTGTCTGAAGTTTTGAAAATAGAGCAGAATGTTGCGTTTCACTTCTGTTCTTGCTTTGTGGAAACTGAAAGTAACGCAGGTAATGTAGTTGGTACCCCTTTTTGTTTACCTGTTTGTGCAGTCTAGGAGCAAAACCTGAGGACCTGGCTATGTAAATTACTTAGAACTAAGCAGATTCTAATGATGATTTTAGTAGCTTGTTACTCTTCAAAAAAGCTTACAGTTTTGTGGTTATCTCTTTGATCTGCCAACTGGCTATTCCTTAGCTTGAATTAATTTTAGGAGTGTTTGTTTTGTTCAAGCACTTTCTGTTTGGATTTCTTTTTTTTACTGTTGTGAAATGAGACAAAATGTTATAAACACAAGAAATAGAACCAGAAGTTCTTGTATCTGTTTTTTTGAGAGCTAGTTTGTTGGGGGGGGGGGGGAAGAGAAGCAGTAGAGGGAGAAACTCAGGGAATCCATATAAGTACGCGTTAAAACATAGGTTTTTATTTGTGTGTATTGGTCAAGCAACGTGGTACACAAGTATACAGGAAGAATTAGGTGTGTGGATCCAGCTCTTCTTGATAGCGCAAGCTTCTTTGTACCATTTATCCATTGTGCAGTGGGAGTGGGAATTTTTAGGATTTCCAAGGGGTTGTGCAGCAGGAGCGGGAATTTTAGGATCTCAGAGGGGGTTTTGAGCAGAATAAGAGAGTTGTGTTTTCAGTTTTTTTGTTTGGTGGTTTTGGGGATTTTTTTGGTATGGCTGACTGTCCCTTTCTAGCAGTGCCTGTGGAAGAGTTTGCAAAGCAGCGTACGTCCATAAGCCTCGTGTTGCTGGAAATCTCCCTGAGCAGCAGGAATTTAGGATGCACTTTTGCTGATAGAATTAGTACGTCTTTAAGTCTCTACCCGTTTTTAATACTGCTTTGCTTTTAACGCATCAATGTTTCACTGTGAACAACTTCCAGGTGAAAGACCGCTGAATCTCCGAATGTCAAATCTGCCAAGCAGACAGCTGCAGCACGTTTCCCTTGATGGAGAGCAGCATGTTGGAAAACCTCTGTGCAGTGATTTGATCCGGCTTTACCCCAGTGGTGAGGCAAAGTCCCAGTCCTCAGGTTAGTGCTGTCCCTTGTAAATTACCCACCATTTCTTACAAAGCCTGTGATGAACTTACTAATACATGATGTCTCTGAGTGAAGAAGCTAGTAGCTCAGCCTGGCATGCTTTGTGTGTAACCTTTTAATCAAGGCTTTGGACAGAACTTCAAGAGGAGTGTTACTTGCTAATCTAGAATCAGATTGAATATTATTTAGGAAAAGCTTAGAGGATGCAGTAACTAGGTTCAGATAAGCAAGTTCTGGCATGTGCCTGTCCTCAGAGAGCGGTATTGACCCATACTACTGCTGTTAAATACTTATGTTGCTGTCATTGTAATGCAGTTTGATTATAACATGGCTTCACTCTTTATAAAGGGATCAGACTTTTTTATAAAAAAGACTTTTTATTCTGGTTTGTAAGGACCTAGCACTGTTTCTGTACTGTGAACCAAATCAATGCAGTAAGTCTTTTGGACTGGGTTTCTCATTCGCTGACTTCTGCTCACTGGCAGTCCTGTCATTTACCTCTGGCATGAGGGGGAAACTCATTACAAGGTTGATAGAAGACAGCAAGAGTCCTTTGCGAAATCTATATGGGTGGTTGCAGTTTAATACTCGGCGCGCTAAGATAAAGCCAGGAGTTCTTGACGCTTTTGCAACCCTAGGAATAAAATAATCGCACCTGAGTTTGGAAGATGTAATGGGAAAGAGGTTATTTGAAAGACAAGACGCAAAAGTAGTTGTTTTGAAGACTGGCCAGAATCTTGCATCTTCCACTTTGGTATATCGCAGTCTTAGCTCGCCTCTTTTGCAGTTTGTCCCAGTTCCAGTGATAACTCACTTAGTGAAATTTCTAGTTGGGGATTTTACAATTACTCCGTCATCACTGCAGTGTAACTGAGGTGGTTCTAACCCAGCTGGGTTAAAGGCCAGTAGGAGGAGGCAGAATTTATTGCTTCGACTGTTAGTATCCATATGGTTCGTGGACCTTTTTCTTGAATTAAGAACAGAAATATATTTGTCTCCAAGTAGTGTTTTTAACATCTTTTTTTCTTTCTTTCTTTTTTTCTTTCTTTCTTTCTTTCTTTCTTTCCTTCTTTCTTTCTTTCTTTCTTTCCTTCTTTCTCTCTCTCTCTCTTTCTCTCTCTCTCTTTCTTTCTTTTCTTTCTTTTCTTTCTTGCTTGCTTGCTTTTTTTAATGCAGAAGGCCTTGGTATTTTAAAGGATTTTCCTCATTCGGCTTTTAACAACATAGAAAGGAAGGTCATAAAAACAGAACCTGAAGACACAAGATAGTCATTCTGCTTTGGAAAACGGTGTCATAGTAAAGAATGAAACTTCACGGGAGAAAAAAAACCAGCCTTAATAACCAGCGTTGCCTCATTCAAATAAGAGATTTCAATAGCCAAAGCCTAAGAACTGGTACAGTAATCTGTGGAAACAGGAAAGCAAGAGACACTGCAAACTAAAACAGTAATACAGGTGGATAAACATTCCTGTAAAAGTGGTTTTATAACGTGGGAAGATTCACAAATTAATATTGTGGGTCTTCATTATTTAAGAATGTATTATGTATTTGTATAACTTATCAAAGTAAATCTAGATGTCGGGACGTGTATTGAGTCCAGTAGATGTGGCTACAGTTCATTTTACTTGAAATTTCAATGTCTACTTTAAGTGTACCTAGCGTAGATATGGTTGTTAAACAGTTGAATTAAAAATCCTTGGAGAATTAGGAATGCGAACCTCGTGACACAATTAACAGCAAGTTTGCAACAATATTTGTAGAAAAAAGGAAAATGCATAAAATATTTCATGGTTTAAAATGTTATGTGGATATAGCATAGACCTAGACCCTGATACTGTATTATAGCAGACGTACTTGACACTTAACTATCGTTACATCACTTTCAGCGGTTTCAGCAGCCTTTGTGTAACACACTTACAGCATAATACCTAGCTTCAGTTCAGGAGTGTAGAAAATGCCAGTTAGGGTATGGAAGAGTCCATATGACTGGCTCCCATTTCGCTGGGAAAACCTATGGTTTGATATACTGCACAATTACTAAAATCTCATTTGGTAGGAAACCCAAGAGACCAAGTAGCATGGACAGGGCTGCAAAAATTGTGATTCAGACCGTTACAACTTTTCGGACTTCTCTGTGGATCTTTTAAAAATAAACAAAAGCATCCTAGGTATGGCAAAGCTGAAATACGATGCAGGATTTGTGCATCGCTGTAAAAGGTTGCACTTGATATCCAGAAACCGTAAGATCTTTTGGAGGAGAGAGACAAGGAGTTACGTCTTTAGCATGTGACTCCTTATTAAGTGCTGTCCAGCCCACATGATTCTATGAATATACCGTATACTGCATACAGTATGCCAATACGTTTCTTTATATATGTGATTAATTAACATCTGTATTCTTTATTTATTTGACAGTTTTTATTTTTTGTACATTTTCACTTTTGCAGATGTCATTTTATCTAAGGAGAAAGAGTTGGCATATAACTTTGGAATTTACCATGGTGTGTTTGTGTGCATCCATTTTTCCTCCGCACAGCTCCCTCAGTAAGAGCTGCTTTCCTGCAGTCAAAACAGTTATATGCCTCCGTTTCTGAATACAGTTTTTGCCTACAGTGTGTTCTGGAGGGGAAGGGGAGGGCTGAAGAAAGTAAGTTACCGTGCCAGCGCGTAAACTTCCACGTTCAGGTGTGCACTTCACGTCTGCAGTTTGCTCTGTGTCATAGATGTGTACTAACAATTCGGTCACAGTCCATGTTGTACTGAAACGGTCAGCAAAATGTGAGCTGAAATGTCTACACTGCAGTCTCTTACCACTGTAAACGTATCCAATTATTTTATCACTTTTGATTTGTGGAACAAAGCTTTATAGTAGAAACACCAGTAAACAACTTTTTATACTATTAAAATGTTTGTTTTTTTAAAAAAATGTTTCTTGAACTGTATGGTACTGTTTCACTTACTGAAGTATCTTACTTTCAGCAATGGAGTTCGCAGCTTTGCTGTTAGAAATAAGAGATTGGATGTGTAGTTATATTTCCTCTTTCTTGTTGTGTGAGCTAGTAATACGGATAAGATATTTCTTCAGTTTGTAACGTTAGCCAGTGCCCTGGTTAGTACCTGAGTAGCTTTCATGAGACGTGTATGGAACTTCTTAAAGGACAGCTTAAGGTTTGAACTGTACAGCTTGAGTGATAGAAGGTACCAAGCCACAAGACTTTAGAGATGCAGGAAATGTTCAGTTTTTTCAGCATCTGGCATGATCCAAAGTTGTGCCTGGATCACAGAAGAACCTCTTAAGCTTGCTGGTCTCTTCAGTTAAAGTGAGAGGAAGGACAAAGAACTTGCTAAGCAGCACGCTGTTTCAGTTGAGTCCAGAATTTATTTTGTAAACACTAATGTATTAAATTTGCTATAAATTAAAGTATATAACAGTTATATTTTTGAGTTGTAAATACAGTACTTTGTGTCATGACCAGTTGGTTATCTCTAGAATGATATTTCAGTTTATAGTCCAACAGGCCATTTCAGTCTCAATAAGCTGGAAGCAATTTTTTTTTACTGGTTTGCAGCTGTATGACTTTTTTTTTTTTTTTTTTTAAAGGGTGGGGGGTGGGGTGGGGGGGGGTGGGCGGTACATTCCGAGGTTGCACATACATTTGGTAATAGCAAATCTTCAAGCGTTGGTCTTTCCATGACAGAGGTCTTGGTGGACTGCAACTTGGCTAGCCTCTGGAGTCGCAGGTGACGGCTCGCCCTCATCTGCTCTTGAGGGGCTGCTAGATTCAGGGTACTCGGGATCAAAGGCCAGCCCTGCAAATGATACCTGTTCTTATCCACATGTTTATATTGTTGCTTACAAAATAAAATTCACCGTGAGAACTCTTTAGCTTCCCCAGGGGTTTTTCCTTCTTCTTCTTCTTTTTTTTTTTTTTTTTTAATTGTGTTTTCTAAAAGGAGATGTTAATTTTCTGGGGATAGGGGAGGAGGGAGTAGCTTGAACTGCAGCTCTCGCTGGAGGAAGCCTTTTCCTGCTCTTGCGGTTGAATCCTCATTTATGGGTGGCCTTGTTACGTGCACAGCCTGCGGGCCTTGAGCGGGCCAAGGCAAAGAGGGAGAACTAAAACCCAGGAAGGGTCTGCAGCACGCCGGTCGCACTTAGCGCCCTTTTCCCCCTCCTGCAGTCTTGTTTTTGTGTGTCCTTATATTTGCAGAACGAAGCAGATCTGCCAGGAGGTGATAGTAGGCAGTTACAAGCGGTCATCGGGAATTCGGGAGGCAAAGCATCGCTGCCCAGCCCTGTGGCTGCCCTCAACAGTTGACTTGGTGATCCACCCTGTTTCAACTCGCTTTCTAAACGACGGACAGAAACTGAATGGGAGATGGGGTATAAAAAGGGAAGAGAAACAGACCAGGGAGCAAAAATATCAAAGAGAAGTGGGGGGAATCCCACCAAAACCCCTCAGAAACCATGCGGCCTGCTGAGGTGGCACAGAAGTCGGGTGTGATTCGAAGCAGAGGGGAGAATCCACTCAGCCCGAAGGGGTCAGAGTGGGGTGCAGTCCCCCGCCTTCTCCCACCCCAGAGGAGATTAAACGTGGGAAATCGGTGTTCGCTGGTTTTTGTCGGCACTTCCAGTGTGATCTCTCCCCGGTCTGGGAGAGGAAATAGGAGGGGGAAGGAAGGAGCTGGGCAGTGTTGTCTTGCAATTTATGTGAGGGTCAGCAGCTCATGGCGATGCCTTTACTCATGGCGATGGCTTTGCCCGTGACAACAGCTGCAGAACTCATTTCCTCCACCTTTTCTTCTCGAAGTACCAAAAACTTGCACGCAAACACCGGGTTCAGACGTGGTGACGAAACGTCTCCCGGGCGGCTCCTAGTTAAAGCACAAACGCTCGGCTCGTTACCACACCTGCGGCTTGGACCTGGGCTCCTGCGGCGGTGGGGAGAGCAGGCCGTGCTCGGGGCAACCCCGCGCTGCTCCTTCCCTTCAGTGCGGAGCGATTTTTTTTTTTTTTTTTTTTTTTTTTTTTCTTCCAGCTGAAAAAGCAGCAGCATCCCTTGCACCTTCATGCTGGCCCCAGGCGGGCCGGGCTGGGGTTTTGGGGTGCCAGCTGGCAGGAGGGGGGGGGGTTGTCTGCTCCCCCAGGGCTAGGAGGGGGCCTTGAGCTGGGGCGCAGTGGGGTCACGCTGTGGAGCTTGCTGGCTGTCTCCTCAAGCGAGGCGAAATGCCACAAGGCTCTCTTCTGCTGTACAGAAGGGTTGAAAAGATGTTGTGCTGCAGTGATTCAGTGGGGAAAGGATAAATCCCTCACATACACCTACGCACCACCACGAGAAAGAACTCCGTGGGCAGAGAAGGAGCAGAACATGAAATATGAATTTCCTCGAGCTGCTCGGGAGGAATGGCTTCCCAGAGCCCTTCCGCTGGCGGCTCTGCGCTCCCTGGGATGAAGGTCTGGCCCCGCCGGGGCAAGACCCCCCCCCCCCTCCAGGCAGGGCTGCCGGCCCGGCCCCGTCGCTTGCACCTGCAGCCTTCGTGAAGGGCGAGTCCCCTTCTGGCGTGGTTTTGGGCCGCCGTTCCCGCCCGAGGAGATGGCTGCCCATCCCTGTGTAAGCTGGCAGCTCCAGCAGGCAGCAGCCCCAGGGCTGAGGGAGGCGGCTCCCCGCTACGGAAAAGCTTGGGAAGCCCTAATGTGGGCTACTGCCAAGTCCTTGGGTCGTCAGAGGGTGCCCCCGACACCTGCTCGCCCCCAAAACCACTCCCCCGGCCAAATCTGTCATGCTCCTGACTCCCTGTCCTTTGGGTAAGTCCACAAAGGATACCGCTCTCCGGGAGGGGGGGGACGGGACGGGGGCTGCGGCTGGAGATGCCGCAAGGGCAGGTGAATGCTTTTGCCCGTTTAACAAAATACTTGGAGGACTTCAAAGCGTGTTCCTCTGGGACGGGCACCGTCTGCGGTGGTCTCCGGTGGAGCAGGGGCTGTGCGGAGCCTGGGGCACGGGGGGGAGTGCTCCGGGGGAGCCGTTGCAGCAAAGGTAGCTGCTGCTGGTTCGGGTAGATTGAATTTAGGTAGCAAGGGGTTTTATTCGCTTTTGTTTGCTTGCTTAAATATTTTGTATTGCTCCTCAGTAAGTTTGGATTCCCCCTATGTCTTCAGAGCGCATGTGTATGCAGTTAATTTCCTGTCACCTTGGGGAT
Source organism: Sagittarius serpentarius (assembly GCA_034782735.1). Taxonomy (NCBI): domain Eukaryota; kingdom Metazoa; phylum Chordata; class Aves; order Accipitriformes; family Sagittariidae; genus Sagittarius; species Sagittarius serpentarius. Next base: position 19,056,790 of record JAVKLA010000001.1, read on the forward strand.
TTTAGACAGCTGCATTCTCAGAGCTATTTAGAAAATTATTTAATCACCTTGGAAAATCCCATGTAGCCAAAAAATCTTGTGTTTACTTATTACTCGGTTGTAAATTGGTGGTGCAAAACAGCAGTACTGGGTTGTAAAACTGCACGTAAGCCTCCATTGAAATCCAGTGCCAAAATTTAAAAAAAAAAAATAAAAATTAACTCTTTGCGTGCAGTGACAGGAATGCAAATGAATTTATTCATCACAAGGTTGGGCAGGAATTTCCGAGGTTTCTGCAGAGCCGAGTAACCCCGCAGATTCAGGGTAGCTCACTGGTGACACACCGAATTAGGATGTGAGCGTATTTACGCATTTTGAAACCCCGTAATGACTCACCCGTATGCCACTAAAAGTTTGCGCTTCGTACATGTGTGTTTGACTGCTAAAAAGGGGCCGCGTCGAACACCCACGGGGTATCGGGAAGACAGCCCTTCCTCCCGCCGCCGCCGCCGCCGCCTCCGACGGGCAGGGCATGGAGGCGCAGGCACCGGGATGCCGCTCGGCAGCGGGTGCCTGCCTGCGGCCTCAGCCCTCCTCCGCCTCGTCCCCAAAAGAGGATTTGCACCGACACAAAGCCGCTACCCCAGGGGCCCTTAGGTTCAGCATCGCCGTGCCGTAAAAAGAAGCGTGAGCTGGTTCCCCCGCCTTGATACGGAAACGCTGGGGGGACGCGTTCTGGTGTTTCTCGAGGACCTGCTGAAGTCACTCGTCTCTCTGCTTGGCAGCGCGGTTTGCCGCACCCAGCGCACGTATAAGAACCGCCTTGGTTTTGAGGGACAAAATCCAGCCTTTTCCCCGTACACAAAAGGAAACTCCCCGGGTGTCTGGTGAGCCCCCGGCTGAGCCCGGGAGGGGGCACGGTCCGGGCCTGGGGGTGACGTGGCCGAGGGCTCCGGCTGCTTTTGGCGGAGCAGCGTCAGCCTCACGCCCGCACGGCAGCCTCGGGACCTGCCTCGCGCTCATTCAGGAGCTTCAGCTTTGCCGCCACGCGTAGATTGATCTCAGCAGCATCCTTCTCGTATCTCCCCTCCCTGGCTCGGTTCCAGCCTCTCCTGCGTGCGCCCGGTTATTACTGTAGCATCGAGCATGTTTTACTTCATATTCATCTCTTTTGCACATACCGGCCCACTCACGTATTAGATCCGAATCTTTTGTCTTTTTTTTTTTTTTTTTTTTTTTGTTTTTTTTTTGCCCCGCTTGTTGCTCGACGAAGCGGCGAGGCACGCCACGCCACGTGTTGTGACACGTCCTGACGGGTCTCGGCGGTACGGCACGGAGCAGCCGTCTCCGCTGCGCCCCGGCTGCCTCGCCGGCCGGACCCGCCGGCTCTCGGCAGCAGCCCGCCTTCGGGGAAGCGGAGGAGAGCCTTGGATGCTGTGGATGGTGATGGCACCAAAGGTGTCTTGGCTTTTAGTATATACCTCTTGCCATAGCAGGGAGAAAGGCGTGGAAAACCGCAGCCATTTGGTATGCCCAAAGCCTCGCTGCAGTTTTCTTAGAGAATATTTTGGCTTTTCTTTCTCACGGGCGGTGGCGGCCACGTTCGCTGAAGATGATTCCAACGGGCTGGCTGGGGCCGCATAGGGTTGCCTGCTGTATTGCTAGGGTCGGAAGGTGAGATGCCAGAAACAGGGCGAATACAGAGTTTTCACGTCATTTTGGTGTGTTAAGCACGTGGCCAGTTTTAAAGGGCTGTCACTGTACTTCTCAGACAGATAAGAAAAGCTTTTCAGGCTCGATAGGAACAATGAGTTGCAAATGGGAGGGAGAGCGGACGGAATCTTCTTGCCGAGGAGCTGTCACGAGTGGCTGGGGAAGGCGTTCCGGTGCATGGCTTCAGCAGGGGTGGCATCTCTGTGGCTGGGTTTCTCTCTTTTTTGGTGGCTTCTGAAATCTCCTTTTCCTGTTTGCTGATTTTCCTCTTCCGGAGTGACCTGCTCGAAAGGCTAAAAAGTTCTTCTGCTGGCTGGTGGAGTCTGGGTTTTATTTGAATTCGTAGAGGAAAAAAAGTTGGAATGATATTCAAAGTGGCCATTTTAAAGTACGCATCCGCTGCGGGAGATCTCTGATGCAACTGTAGATGTTTTAATTATGAGCTAGAGAAGGATTCATGTCAGTGCTTGAAACCAAGTGTAAGTCTCACCCTCCTGCAAGTGGCTTTCTCTTGGTGTCCGAAACAATCCCCTGGGCGCCCACGGAGCGGGGTCCCACCTCATTGCCCAAAGGCAGTTTGTTTCTCCCCTCAAACAGGGATTAGCAGGCTCGAAGAGCAGCAGGCACCGTGCGAAGCGCCTTGCCGGCTCCCCGCTTGCCTGGAGCCATTTGATTTCACCCTTCGCCGTACCGAGCAGTGGCTGGACGGTGCTGGGTCTCGGGTTGGACGCTTGTTGGGGTGGCTTTGGTTTTTTTTTCCTAGCCGTTTCCATGCATTTGGGGGCAACCAAAGAGGTTTGATGTGAGCTCCGCGGCCGAGAGGGAGCCGGTGAAGCAGGTGGCAAGCCTGCATTCGGTGCAGGGAGGGAAAAAAAACCTGCAAACCAAACTGAAAGGCTTTTAATTAAAACAAAAGATTAGATCAACGAAGTATTACAACAGGTGGTTAAATCCTGCGGCTAAACAGCCCGTGCTTTGTTCTCCGAGTCTGATGCATGAAGAGAAACTTTCTACAGGGCAAACAAGGGAGCCTGAATACGTGGCATTAAAAGTTTATTACTGGTAACACAGCAAAATTGGCACCTGCGTTTCACAGGGAGAAAGCAGAGACATGTAAATGCACGGCTGACATTGACGGGGCCTCCTGAGCGATGTCAAAAGTTTGCGTTCCCGTGGGATGGAAAGAGACTGATTTGGTTCGCTCCTTGCTGCGAGGAGCTGCCGGCACGCCTGTGCACCCAGGTGGGTGCTGCTGGCAGGGGACACGGCGGCGGGGGGACGGACGGGGGTCCGAGGCCGCTGGGCTTCCTCCTGGCCTGTCCCTGGCTGGCAGTGAGGCCGGGCACAGCCGTCCGCCCCCGCCGCCATCCACCCCTGCTTGTTAAATTAGCGTGAAGTATTTTGCTCCTCACGGTCTGTGGTATTTGCAAAGCACTTTGAAACCTGTGCTGTTGGCGAGGGCTTCCGGGCAGTTCTGCAGCCGCGTTGGGGAAGAGGCAGGATGTGTCCCCCTGCCGCTGCTCACCCTGCTCCCGACCCCACGAGGTGCTGCCAAACTACCGGCCAGGGGTGCCTTGTTCTTGGTGGGCGAGCTACGCCTTGGTTTTGAGAACTGTGGAGCAACATTTCAGTCTCCTCGTCTTGGACACTTCACCTCGTCATACCTAGAGGGAGACCGATGACGATGACGATGACGATGACGATGACGATGATGATGATGATGATGATGGTGAGAAGCTGCGTGCCCCCAACGCTGCGTGCACCCAGTCTTTCAACATCCACCTAGGCACCCCCTGCCGCTCGTGGCTTCTTAAAGCTCAAAGACGAGAAGCCTCCCCCAATCATGCCGGGCAACTGCACGAGAGGGGACCAGCGTGCTTCCCCTCGGTCGTGCCAGTAGGCTGGCACCCTCCTGAAGGACCTGTCTGGACCCCGTCCTCCCCGCTCTGGAGCTGCTGCAGGTCACCCCTGTGGCTCAGCGCCCCGGTACCTGCCGCGGCGAGCGCAGGCAGGGCGAGGGCAGGTGATCCGCCGGGTGTCGGCGGCTCCAGGGGATGAAGTCGGCGCAACGGGGACGTGCCCTCGCTGCGGCTGAGCAGCACAGACAAGCCCAAAGGCATTCCCGGCACGGCTTGGGAGTCCTGCTCCAGCGGTGCCTGAGCGCCAGGACTTAGGGAAACGGGGGGGGGGGGGATGTTGTGCCTGCTCTCACCACCGCAAATGATACCAGGAAAAAGAATCGCTATCCAGAACTGTTAAAATTTTCCTTTGGATTAAGGCTGGAGGCGGGGAAAAAAAGAAGAAGAAAGAGACCCAACACGGAACTGTTTGGTTGCTTTGCCCTGCAGTCTGCGTTTAGCAGAATCTGGGGGAAAGTCTGTCTTCCTGAAAGCCAACATTTCATCAGACAAAAGCCCGACCCAAAACCCTCTTTAAAATATTCCAGAGGGAGGAATTGGGTTAGCTGTGGCTGCGCACGGGGGCGGGGGGGGGAAGTCAGAGCTATCATCCGATGCTTTCAGAGCGTCTGCTGAGCCACCATTTTAGGAGGCAGGTAAGTACGGCAGAGGAGGGACGCTGCTCTCCCGTAGAGCGCGTACCAGCAGGCACAGCCCCAGCTTGGAGCAGAGCTGCCAGAGCAGGAACCCCGAGAAGCGGTGCCGTGCCGAGGCTCGGTGCCGCCTGCGATTTTTCGCAGGATGAGGCAAGCGCTCTCGCCTGACCTGGGGGCTCCTTCCCCCTGGGAGAGGACAGATGGTCTCCCAGTGAAGGCGTGGGACTGGGAATCGGGAGCTCTGGATGCCTTTCCCGGCTACATCAGAAACGTGCTATGTGGCACCGCCTACTTCTGTGCCCACGTTTCCTCCTCCTCCTTCCCTCTCGCTCGCCGCTTCTTCCAGACCTTTCACCTTGCTGCTCGCGTGTTGGGGTTTTTTTTTTTTCCCTTTCACAGGCGTGCTTTTCGCAGACTCGAAAGCCTCCCGGCACGCTGTCGCCAGTACCTGGACCAGACGCCCACTCCTGCCCAGGCTTCTCCCCCCGCTCCTCGCTCTTCCCATCAATCTCTCCCTTCCCCTCGCAGGGCGGCTGCTGCCGCCGCCGCCGTTTGACGTCTCCTCCAGATACTGCCTGTGGCCCGACCTTCTCCTCGCTCTACTTTTGGGGCATGGCTCTCGGTTTTGCGGCTGGCGGTGCGCTTGGAGGCAGGGGCGATCCGGCTGCCGAGGGCAGAGCCGGCACGGGGCGCGGTGGGCAGCGGGCAGGGTTTAGCCCCGGCTCAGGCGAGCCTGCTGGCAGGGCTGGCGTGGTGTCGGTGGATGGGACTCACGGCAGAGGAGCCTGACTCAGCGTACGTACGGGTTTTCTGCTCTGGACCGAACAAAACCTTCAGAGCTGGGTACTGCTCGTCCTCTTGGGTGCATTTGTCCCCAGGCTCTGGGTTTTGCTGTAGTTTGCTGCTTCAGGGTGACGCTCTCCATTTTTGGGCAGAAGCGTGTGCTTCGTGGAGCAGGCACTGCCTAGCTGATAAGCTGAGGGCAGAGTTTTTTGCCTCCCCAAAGATGATCTGCGTGACACGACACGGTGCCTCCCCTTCCCAAGGGCTCCTCGCAAAGGCTTTGCTTTCCGTCCTCCATCCAAGCTGTGGCTGTCAACGTCAAGTGATTTTTTTTTTCAAGTGACTGATCACGACATCGAGGTTATTTATTGCTGCCTCGAAAGGATGAGACGCCCGCTCCAAAGCAAAAACATCTGCAAGGTTTCTAAAGCCAGGCCCAGTCTGGGCTGCCCAGCCTATGTTGCTGCTCCCGGTCACCTGGGGGACAGATCAAGGTGACAAGCTCTGGTTAGCAGTGCCAAAACGTTGGCGGTGTCAAACCCTTCAGCAGCATCCTCTGCAGTTGCTGCTCGCCGCCCAGAGCGAGCACCGGGGACCCTTTGAGGCTGCGTTGGAGGCACAGCCGGCGTTTCACAGCTGTTCCCGCTCGGGACGAGACTCGGGCTCGCCCCTGCTCCAAGCCGTGCTCACGCGGCTCGTGTCCCTCAGGGAGCCCTGTCCTGGCAGCCCCATCCCTTGAGGTCCCCTTCGGTCGGTTTGTACCTCGGGCACAGGCAGCAGTGACTCCATGTCTTCAAACCCCGGTGGAAGCCTCCCCCGGTAGACTGAGCGTAGCTCTGCCGGGCCACGGTAGCATCGCAATTAGTTCAGGTTTTTTCGATGGTGAAGCGCGGGGACGCAACGGATGCTGTAGTCCTTGTCTTTGGCAAGGCTTTTGGTGGGGTCCTTGTCCTGGTTTCGGCTGGGAGAGAGTTAATTGGCTTCCCAGTAGCTGGTTCGGGTTTAGGATGAGAAGAACGTTGGTAACACCCTGAGGTTTTCGGTTGTTGCTCGGTCGTGTTTAGACCGAGTCGAG
>JAVKLA010000001.1:19067426-19105273 GCA_034782735.1 Sagittarius serpentarius
CCACCCCCCGCCCCGAGCCTAAACTCGTCCCAATCCATCACGCTGCTCAGAGCGGTAATTCACGAGCGTACGGTGTTCCCAAATAGAAAAGCTGAGGTGAAAAGCGGAGCGGGAGCCGCGGCAGCCCCGGCTGCCCGCGCGGAGCCTGGCGTGTTTGGCACGGCCAGGCGGAGGCCGGGGACCCCCGGGGCCCCTCACCACAGCAGTGGCTGTGCCCGGGGGGCCAGGGGGTGCCGGATAACACCCCCCCCCCCCGCCCCAAAGCCGTTCCACTGAATGTAAAGATTCATCGTTGTTTTTCCACAAAGCCTGAATACTGCAGTGGAGGTGACAGTACCTTTTATTTCGCCAGGGCTTAGGATAAAAAGCAAGCCAGGGGAGTGATGCCACAGAGACATACGCATGTTTACCCACCCTACTCGGAGGCATAGATCTTTGTGGGATGCAGCCTTAACGTAGCACCTGAAATTACGCCGCTTGGCTAGGTATGGCTGTTAACATCTACCCGTAACAACAGCAGCAGCAGCGTTTCTACACCAACCTGCTTCAACAGAGGAAACGCAGGGGAGACCTCTGCGGTGAAGACTGCTCCGCCGGAGACCAAACCCTGCACCCCAAGCCCGCTCGCCTTTCCTTCGGTACTGCAAAGGGGAGTAAAGCGTGAGGGTCAGGGGAGCTCTGCGCTGCGGCCTGGTACCAGGACGCAGAGGGGATCCTCGCCTCCGTATTTTTGGCAGGGGTAGGGATGTCATGCCGACGACCGGGCTGGGAGGAGGAGGAGGAGGAGGAGGAGGAGGAAGCGGGATGCTCCGACTCTTCCCCTCAGGAGTGACAGCTCTTTGCTGGGGCTGTCCACTACGATCCATCGCACCTGGCGCCGGTAGGCACCCGGTCCCTGTAAAATGATGGTAACTTCCAGGAGTGCAGGAAACACGTCAGAGGGCTTCTATCAAGACTAACTTGATAATGACAAATTAACTTTGTAAAACGGGGCTTTTCCAATGAGCCGATTCCTCAGTGGTGTTTACAGAATTTTCCGCCTTTGCTCACATTGTGTAAACGCTGATTCACTCAGGAAACCCAACGCATATTTTATAACCCAATACAGCATTATATTGACTTTGAGTATTAATTCCAGAAATGATCCATTTCCGTTGTTGGAACAAAACCCCACCAGTTTTCCTCCATAGGGACCGTGTTTACCTTCTGCTTCGTGTAAGAACAAGGCGTCCAGTAGAGCCTCCAGTACTGGGTGACGACTGATTCAGTATTTGTCAACAGGCGTGTTTCTACAGGTAGCAAGTAAGCCATTTGTCAGCCGTTACATCTATATAAGTGTCATCCTGTATTTTATGCCAGAAGGGAGCAATTTTTTTTGCCCCTGCCCCCCCCCCCCCCCCCCCGCTTCTTTCTTCAATCACTCACTTTTTCTTAAGCTCTTTAGAAAGGGCTCCCAGTGCTACGTGGAGCCCCAGTCTGACGGTGTGACTGTTGAGTACGTCCAAGATTTCTTCCTACAATATCAGGTGTGCTTTGTGGATTAGGCAGCGGAGTCCTCACCAGACGACTTTGCTGTAAAGCCTCATGAAATCTGCTCTGACGGGGGCAGGCGATCCCCGCACGGAGCCTGCTTACAGTGCTGCCTGACTTGTGATGCTCAGATTTATTTTTGGAGTGCTTGGAGTCTTGAATGTGTTAGGCTCTGAGATGCCATTTTGCTTTCTCCCAAAATAAATTTGCAGTCTTTGTGGTTGAGGGCAAAACCGCCGAGTTTATATTTTTTCCTTCCATTGTTAAATAGAAAACAGAAGAACCATCCTTTAAAGCTATTCTTCATATGTATTTCAAAGACGAAAGACAAGGCACGAGGCCCTTTGCTCTACGGATCACCTTGGACTCCCATTTGCCATACCCACGCCACCCTTTTGTTGCTGGGTGAAGGGAACCAAATACATTCACTTTTTACCTTTTTTTTAAAAAAACCAAACAAAACGTTTAGGTCCCCAGCCAAAATCAAAGTGGTGGTGCTGGCACAGCTGGGAGAGGGACAGCAGCTGGCCCCCGTTCCCCAGGGGTTTTGCTGATTACATTTCCTCTGAGCAGGGTGGGATGCAGTCTGTCGCTCCTTGGGCTCCCACCTTAGGGTCTTTGCTAAAATTCCTCTTCCAAAAAGAAGGCAAAAAGCATATTTAAGCAGTCGCTGCGCTTCAACCTGTTTTCTGCTTTGCTAATGTTGAGGACTTGCCTTGGGAAGGATGGCGAAGGGCGGGTGCAAGAGGATGGATGCTCTCACACTGCCTAAGGCTTTGGTGAGGTTGAAGCCTTCCTTGCGGTCACTGGCAGTCGTTAGCAGAAGGTAAAGGTGGGTGAGACCGGCTTTTGCTTTGCGGCTTGGGTGAGCTTTGCCTCTTGCCAGCTTGGACCGTGCGAGGTTGACCTTCAGGCCGGCGGGACATCAGCAGTCCTGTAGTCCCAGCTCAGGCTCTGTTCGTGGCAGAGGGTACCCAACACGGGCCGTCGCTCTGCGGGCCAAGCTAAAAAGCCACCTAATTCATTGCGGGCGCAGCTGGGTCACGTATCCCGCCTGTAGGAGATGTTATGGGTTTCCTCACTGTTGTAACTAGGTGGGAAGTAAGAAGACACGTGGCACTTAGGGACACGGTTTAGTGGTGGACTCGGCAGCGTTACGTTTGCGGTTGGACTGAACGACCGTAAGGGTCTTTTCCAACCTAAATGATTCTGTGATTCTAAGACAAATAAGAAGTAGCATTTGGATATGAAAGAGGTGGGCTAATACCCCACAGGGTGTACGCCGCCACTGGGGATTCATCTAAAGGACTGACTCTCGGGCGTGGCTATCACAGCTCAGTTGAGGTGTTTAATTTAGGAGTGTTTAATCAGGCTTACTGCAATCAGGTTTACTAGTGTTGGTGCGAAAGCCTTTCTGGCTGCCTTTGTTCATTTGGAAACGGGATTAATCGACGTTAATTAAATAGACTAGGACCACCGCCTCGTGCCAGCCGTGCCCGCGCCTACGCGCCCGCGTTGTTGAAGGCTACGTTGACTGGATTTTTTGCACGCTGTACCGACGTCGTTTCTTGCCACACAGCTTTCTCCCTGTGCCGTGGTGAGTAGGAACAACTGTTCCCCCCGTTCGGACGCGGCCACGGCGCTTTCAGCAGCTCCGAATGGCGAGGGAGGGCTCATGGTGAGAGCGGCTGAGTGCCAAGACGCTACAGCCGCGGCGCAGAGGCAAGCCTGAAAATAGGTGTTCGAAAACCACAGATGCGTGCGCCTCCACCAAAGAGAAACAAATACCTCCTCTTATCCCAAGGGAGGTTCAGCCCAAAACCCCAACAATACGCATCTTGATCGCAAATAAAATTTGCAAAGAAAAGATATTTAAAAAAAAAAAAAAAAATATATATATAAAAAAATAAACAGGGAGTGTTGTGCAAGACCCTGGGAAGGCTCTGAATTTTAACGTTCATGCTGGCTTGCTCCAAACCTCTGCTCCAACAGGCAGACACCCACCTCCGTACCCACCCACGCACGCGGCTGTCACGTTCCTTCCACCTCCCGCATCCCCAGCAGCCCGGGATGCAGGAGATGATTAATGCCGGCAGAGTAGGCATGCGAGTAGTATTTGCCTCGATCTCAAATAAATAAGACGCATACAGAAATAACTGAATAAACAACCATGTTTTAACTGCAGTTCCTCTGGGGTGTATCACTTAGAGCCGAGGTGTTAGGAGTAAGAGGGGAAAAACGGGCACTTTCCATGTGTTTTTATGATTCTTTTCGATTCTACTAATACATTGCCTATCATTTATAGACCTGGAAGACAAAAAGTCTCCCTCCCGAGCCTTGATTGCTTTACTGCTTCCCGCTCGAAGCACCGCAAGGGACCGGCAAGGGCTGCGTGCTGCTTTCTGAGCACGATGCTCAGCAGTGCTGACGGCCATCAACGTGCTAAAAATATTTGAGACTTAAGTTGCCATATAATGTCTTTTTCTTAAAACCCCTGGTATCGCAGATTGCAGCTCTGGCTATTCAAGAGACTTGATTCAACTTCCAGCGAAGCTGGTGGAAATCTGGGTTAGGCCCAAGGCAATATTTTTCAGGCTGGTGAAATGTGCTGTTCTCTCTGACTTGTACGCGTCGCTCCCATCGAGCATAAAAAAGCACAGGGAAAGTGCAATGCGATTGAAATCAAATCACACTATGTTTTTTCTACCCCTTTCTCTTCCTCCTCCCCCGGTTCTCCTGAAAACAAACAAAAACAAAATGAGAGAAAATGAACAAAAACAAGCAGTGGGAAAAGGGAGAAGGGGTTGTTCAGTACCGAAGTGCTACACAATTCTAGGTTTCCTGGAAAAAATGCCCGGTGGGGCGTTACCCTGGCTGCTGTGCCCCCCGGGCCGCTCAGCCCCTTTCCGGCACTTTTTGGGGTGTCGAGGACTGGGGCACAGCTGTATTTTGCGGCAAGGGCTGGTCACCCTCCTGATGCGGATGTTATTCCCGTGACAAATTATCCGATTGAAATCCGCGCTTCGCTAGTCCGAGATGGTTAAAGTAATTATAATCATCATCCCACGCCACCCCGGCAGAGCGTTCCCCGTGATGCACCACGCGGTGCTCGCCGCCGTGGGCGGCTGGGCGAGACGGTGCTACCTCACACGCCGGCTGCTGGGGAGGGCTGAGATCAGCCGTGCCCGGTGCCGTGAGTGCCCGGCCCCGCTGGCTTTGTTTAGATAAACCCCCGGCTCCTGGAGCTGCTTTACAACCGGGCTGTGCTTTGCAGGGGGAGGTGGATGTGCGCGGGTAACCCCCCGTGCGTGACGGCAATGCTGAGACCCATTGGGTGGATGGATGGATGGATGGATGGATGGATTGGATGGATGGATGGATGGATGGATGGACGGACAGATGGAGAAAATAAAAGGGTGAGCCCAAGCCTCAGCCACTGGGAAGCTTTGAACCTAACAGCAAGATTCAGCTTTCAGTTACTAACCTGCTGTGCAGAAGGGTGTTAGTCTGGATTTATACCCAGGGAGCAAAAGGAAGCAATCTGGCCCCGGGTTTCCCGTCTCCAATTGGATGCCTGCAGCCCTCTTCTTGCAGGGGGGATGGCGGGAGCTTTGCCACTGACTTCAGGAAGCTCAGGTGTACGCTCCAAGTTTCACATCTTTATTTTTTTTTTCTTAATATTTAGCATTTTAGGCATCTCTTGGAATGATCCTCTTGACAACTTCATGAAACCCATCTGGCTTTTTTTTTTTTTTTTTTTTTTTTTTTAAATTATTTTTCAAAAGCATCTGTGCAAATCTAAATAAGCTGTCGATCGTGATACAACATACACTCTGCAAAAGCGTGAACTCTGTGCGCTCAGGGCTTATTACCACCAAGTGCAAATCCACTAAGAAAGGCGTTTCTAACTGGGCCTCCTGTCCTCGATAATTCAGGCGGTATTTGCGCAGATAAATCATGGCAGCAAAGCATTTATTTGCTTTTAGTGACAGGCACCATCTGCTACATGCCTGCGAAGCGTTCGGGAAGGGATCCTGCCGCCCGCAGGGGGAGGCTGCGGCGGCGAGAATAATCACAGCGGATTCAGCAGCAATATTTGCGGGCAGGTGGGGGCAGAGGGTACGTCGGCGAGGTCAAGAGCGGGCATGGCCGGCAGTCCTGGCGGCTGGGAGCGGAGCGGCAGGCGGGTTAGCTGGCGTGACCTGGCAAACAGCACCCAGGTGGGAACGAGCATCCCCCGAGTATCCACGCTTACTCACGTCAGCATCCCCACCCAGCATCCCCGCCCCCACCCCAAACCACGTCGTGGCTTGAAGAGATGGCAGGCTTAGAGTCGTTCCCCGATGGCTTTCGTGCCTTCACTCCTAAGGGCTGCGTGCGGATAGATCGCCGGGCGAAAATACCCACTCGGAAGGAATTCGGGTACCCCTGGGGCGCAGCCCTCAAGATTTGGGATAAGGAGGGGCCACAAATCTGCCAGAGAGTAGGTGTCAAGTCTTTGACGAGCGCGGCGTCTCGGCGGTAGCCTGGGTGTCATTACTGCCTTCCTCTGTGACAGCAGCCAAATCACACAGCCCCCGAGGTGCCTGGGACTGATCATCCCCGCCGCCTTAATTAAGCTGTGCTGCTAGTGGCAGGCTGGCTCCCGCTCCTGCTGAAACGGGCACGTTAAGGTTTGGCACCACCACGTCGCCATCTGCAAAGCGAGGGAGAGGGTATGGAGCTGGTAGGGGTGGGGAAAGGCTGCGTGGTACAGCACTGCAAGGGGGTTTGATGGACAGGCTTTCCGAGCGTCGCTGTGGCCTTGTATCGCAGAATAATGCTATCCCCGCTATACACACATATGTATTTTTTTTTTTAATGTTTTTATTTTTTTAGAGCACAATAGGACTTTTTAACAGGAAATAATTGCTCTTCTTTTTGGATGGGTAAGCGATTCGCTCCGGGAAGAAGTTCCCAGGGATTTTCTGCTCTCGCATGCCTGTGCATTACAGCAGGGTCAGCTCGCTGTGCAAGTCAAATGCATGCAAAACAACATACATGTAGGCTCTAGTCTACTGGGTTTAGATCAGAGACAGATCAGATGACTCACAGGAATCTATGGAAATAGATCAAAGTAGCAGCACGCGTTTGAAGAGAGCGTTCGCGTTCGGCAGGGAGCGGGGTTTTTTTGACAACGGCTCGGAGCATGAGTCAGAGCGTGGGCCGGCGTGGGTGGCTGCGTGGGCGGCTGCATCTGTGGGTGTCGGACCGAGACAGACGCAGATAGATGGCTGCAATTAAGTAGTTAGTGAAATGACTGTAATAGTAAAATGAATTTAAAGGCGCAGGTTGCAAACGCAGCGCTCCCATATAGCTCCTTCCCGGCAGCTCGGGGGCCGGCGGGCGTTTCCCGTCGGATGCTCCGCTCCCGGAGCCAGTTATCCCTGCTGAGGTAGGAGGCAAGTCCGGCGGCTGCTTGCTGGAATTCGGCTTGTCTCCAGCTGCCGTGCACGCCCCGAGGAGGGCACAGGACGGGCCGTGGGCGCTGACCCCGGCACGCTCCTGCTGGGGGAGGAAAGGGATGCCAAGCAGAGCTGGTGAGGGAACAAGGAGAGAAGAACAGATCTACATTTGCTGGGAATGGTTGCAAAACGCCGCCCACGTACTTCTGTGGGACTAGGATCGTGCCCAGAGCTCACAGGAAAGCTAAAGTTGGGGTTTTTTTTTTTTTTTGGTCTGGTTGGTTTTTTTGGTTTTTTTTTCTTTCTTTCTTTTACGGTGCCCATTGCTATCGCTTCTAAATACTGGCGCCGCATCCCGCTCGTGAGGTGACCCCGCTAATCCGGTCGTGAGAGCCTGCTCTTGGGCTGTACCTCTGCCTTTGCAGCGGATGCAAACCGCTTGCCATTAACTGTCTCCGGAGGACCTGGATTCGGCTCCTTCGCTATTGGTCTCGGTGGCCCCGCGATGGCAATAGCGGCCGTATTACACCGGCTCGCCGACTCCATCCTGCGGGACCCCGCATCTCGGCAGCCCCTTATGGGAGCTTTTGGGGCGGGGGTGGGGGGCGGAAAGCTATTTTTAGGTATCGCTACTTCATGCCCTGCCGCTCGGATTTCGTAAGTCTGTGTGGCATGAGAGAAATGCGATTAAAATAAATAAATCGATAAAGGCCTCAGTCAATAAGCGACGAAGGGAACGCGCAGCTCGCGGCCACTGACCTGCCTTCCCAGCCAAATCTCTGCACGTGACCCGGCCGAGAGATTGGCAGCACCAGCCAGACACCTGCTTTGGATTGACATCCGTGCTTTTGATGTTCAAGCTTCATTTCTGTGCAACAGTGCCACTGACTTGACCGACAGCATCAACTCACTCGAGCCTGTTAGTAATTTTTGAGTGGTTTGGGGGGAAAAAATGGAAGAAGTCATCCTCCAAGCCCAGCTTTGCCATTCTGCAAAAATGAGATGAGTGGGAAATACTTCCCTGTGTATTGCGCTGCCGCATTTCATGATGAATTGCAATTAGATTTGCTGCCAACAGGGGCGAGTGGCTTGGCCATCTCGTGAGCCACGAGGATCTCGTGCGCCGAAACACAGCTCCCAGAAAGCGACGTCCTCCCGGGTCCTACCGGCGGGTTCCTGCACGTTTCCTGACTGCGCGGGTCTGCCAGGTCGGGATTACCCATGTGCTCCAGCAAAACCTCTTAACTTCTGGAGGAAACCACCCGTGTCTAGCAGCAGTATTTTAATCAGGAAGTTCCATAGGTCCTTTTTAAGACATTGCTTGGCAAATACCGACGGCTGCCCTGCACCCGCCTCAGCTGGCCCTGCAAGGAGACACGTATAGTGGGAATTTCCTTCTCTGAGCAGACAGCTGTTCCGTGGAAGGCAGGATTTATAATTTATCGCTTTTCTTTTCTTTTTTTTTTTTTTTTTTTGAGGTGTTCTGCACAGACGAGGGACGAAAGGATTGCTCTTCACTCCGATTGCTGCACAGAGCACATTTTAGCGGGGAGAAAGGGTGTTATTTTGAATAATAATAAAAACCCCACAACTCTTGAAGTAGTAGATGTGTAAAATTAATGTATTTTTAAAAGTGCCAGTGTAAGTGCTTCTAAATGTGTCCACTGTAGCATACTCTGCCTACGCAGTCGCAGCGTTTCCCAGCACGTGTGAGCAGCACTGTCCTCTGCCGCGTGTCGTCAGAGCTGTGCACGGCCACCGCCGACACGGCCACCGCCGGCTCCAGCCCCCGAATCTTACGTCGTTTCTAGAGAAGTCCTGGGTGCAACAATTCGCTTTTGGTCGCTAAACAAGGTCTCACTGAAACGACTGCCCAGCCCCGTTCCTTTACAGCTGGTTATCCCTGTCAGCAGGAAGGACAGGCGCCCGGTGATGGGTTGGGAGACTCTTGAGGTGGGTGACGGACGTCCTGTACGGAGGTGAAGAACTGTATGGAGGTGAGCTGAAACTCTGGCAGTTTCGGCTGCCCCGGTGCTCGCCTTTCTTGCTGCAATTCCTGGGACATTGCCTGCAGGGAATTTCATGGACTATAAGTTAGTGGAGGTAGTCCGGGTTTGCTCATTACGCAGCTTTTTGTTTGTTTGTTTGTTGTCATTTTCAAGGATCTCTGGTCTACAGAGGTGTCGCCCACTGTAGTTTAAAATACTTATATTTCAAACTATGGATTAGAAAGGGAGAGAAATTAAATTGCAACGTGATTCTCTTGCAGGCAAATTTCTGTTCCTGTCTGTTCTGGGACTGGGGTGCAATTACAGCGTATCGGAGCTCAGAGTTTCATTCACCGTCTTTGATGGTCAGGCAGTCAGATGCGCGCCTTTCCCCGCCCCTCAGACCTGTAATTTAGCTGCTGCTCTGCCATGACACTTGGCTCTGTTTTAATTACAGTGATCGCTCAGTCGGGAAAGCTATTTCAAGGGGGCGGAGGGCTCGGTGTTTTGAGCCCGCTCCTGCTTGGAGGCTCTCCCCGGAGCCAGGGCTGTCCCCCCCCGCCACGGCTTCGCCCCGCGGGCCGGGCTGTGGCGGCCCTGCACCCGGGCAGGAGGGTTTTGCATCTCACGGGAGAAGCGTCGTAGCTTGAAAACCAGGCTGCGATGACTCCAAAACTGCCCGAGGTCCGGGACGCAGGGTAGAGCCTGGAGCCATTAACCGGCCGAGTGTTCGGCTCTCTAGTTTCGCGTAAAGCCAGTTTTTATTATTATTATTTTTACTTTTCCCCGTGGCAACTGCAGCAGATGTGTTTTGCAAGGACCCTGAGCGAGGGCTCGCCGAGGCGTGCCGCCCGCCCAGCCGCACCGGCAGACAGCCTTCCCGGCCCGTGGGGCTGTGCCGGCACCGGGCCGTGCCCGCCCGCGTCCCCGCTCCCCCAGTCCCACGCAGGGCCCTCGCCCCGGCCTGCTCACCCTGACTCACCCTCCTGCCGCCGCCCCGTCGCCCGCTGCCGTTTGCTGCTTCTCCGCTCCCCGCGTCTGCCTGTCTGTTTTTGTCTGTTTGGTTTGTTTTTTTTTTTAATAAGGCTCTTGAAGCAGTTCAAAATCGAAAACAATTTTTCTGGCTGGTCCCCTTAGCCGCCTGGGATGAGAGCGAGCGGCAGCCTCTCGCCATGCTGGCTTTTTACCTCGTACTCTCTGCGGTTCGGTCGAGATGTCGACCGGCTTGTGGATCTGTCCAGATGCCCAGACCCCCGTGATCTTTAAAAACTTCCCCCCCGCCCCGCAGTATGGGGATCCCACAGCCCAGGAGGGGCCAGCACCTCCCTTGACCTTCATTTTCCCGAAGAAGGCGGCAGGACAGCAGGCAGAAGCCTGCTGGGCCCTCCCGGGCAGCAAAGCTAAATGTCATAATTGCGTAATTGTCGCAGCGCTGATACCCAACCATCCCTCTGATCTCTCTTCCAAGACCGAAGGGTCTCCTGTTGGGGCTTCCCTGGTGCTACCCTGCCAAGGAGCTGCAGAAGGACCCGGCGGGTGATCACCCCTCGCTACCTGGGCCACGCAGGCAAAGCGGGGCTTTGGGTTAGGGGAAAAACCAAATAATTCCGATTTAAACGTTTACAATTGAAGGGCACGTTGAGGTGAAGAAGGGCAGAAAGAGGATGGGTGACACATCGTGGGTGCTGGGGGCTAATTCATTCCCGCCAGGCACCACCCCTGCCCCAGCAGAGCTCTGGTACAGCCAAGCAATTCAGCTGCGGCTGCGCCGGGCTCGCGGCAAACGCTGAGCCTGCGAAGAGGTCAGGGCAGGTAACGGTCTGTAAATGTAAGTGTTTAATGCACGGGGGCTCTGCTGCGCTGGGACCCAGGCAACCGTGGGAGCAAACCGGCCGCGGGAGGGTTAGCTTGGCCAAGACAAGAGCAGCTCCGGCACAGGTGGCTAGTAATGAGGATTTTTTTTTTTTTTTTTCATCTAAGTACACCAAAAAAAAAAAGCTTTTTAATGGTAAGAGTTCCACTCCTGTAAGGGGGAAAGGGGTAAGTCATTTTACATGTAGCGGCCAGGGCCACATTTCTGGCAGTTCAGGCTTTGGTCAGGAAGGACTCAGATGGCGAAAATGATGATCTGTGTGCTTGTGGTCTGGTCTTTCTGCAAGGGAAGAGAAACTTGAGGAGCGGAACACAACCGTGCTCCTCCTGGTGCCTTTCCAGCCATGATTCACAAGGGTGACTGGTGCGGAGTGGGGTCCGTCACCTCACCAGGGTCCGCCGGCCCCACCGCCTGCCCCGCCGCTCTGGCTTCGGAGCGAGGGGCGCTGGAGCTGCCCCGGCCCTTCCCTGCCTCCCCTCCCGCCCCTTCGCCCTCCGAGCAAGCGGAGAGGGGTCCTCCGGGCCCCGTGAAGGGGTAAACGCCGGCGCTTTCGCTGATGGTGCTGCACTTGGGGAAAAAAGCACAGGGAAGTAGTCATTGGAAAAATATGTCAGAGTCCAGCGCAAGTGGCAGCTTGAAGGAAAGACCCGGTTTGCTTTTCAGTGTTAACTTTAGCCTCCGTTCAATGCCCATTAATATGCAGTTGGAAAAGATAACCTTTAACTTTCCTCTTATTTTTCCCTTTTCCTCCTTCTCTTTTTTGCAGTTCCAATCACTTTTCTGTCTGCCCTGTCACAAGGCTTGGCTTTCGCTCCCCCAGGGCCGTTATCTCTGAGCAAATATCCTTTACCGATATGCTTTGTAGCAGCTGAGGAGCAGCTCCGTGTGCCGTGTGAGATCCAGTTTGCCCACACGTAGCATTTACAGAGTGAATTTGTTTGTTTAAGTAAGTCTCTTCTTTTCTCCCTGCGGCCATTGGTAGATGTTGGGGTGTCAAAGTCAGTTATCCTCTGGAGAGGAAGATGGGAAGAGTTGGGTGTTTGCTTGCTGCCCGTAGCCGCTGCAGCGGACTTTCACGAGGACGTGTTCCTTGCCGCGAGCCTCCTGGAGCTGCTGGTCCCAGGACGAATGAGGGCTGGAAAGGCAGAGCCGGAAAGAGCTGGTGGGGAAGCAGATGGACGGTGAGATGATGTGAACGATGCGGCCACGCAGCACTTGAGCAAAGCCACTGGGGTCATGGAAGCGCTTCTGCGTGCGTGTTTTCCGTCCGCTCCTCTCCCCCGTGCCTGCGTTGCATGTGTGCATGGGAAATCCCACCCTGCATCCCTGATAGAGCACCTCCATCCCGAGATGATGACTTCGGCTGTGAGCTTGCTTCTTTCCTGGCAAAAAAGAGCGTGAGCCATTTCAGCCCCAGTGCTGCAGAGCCGTCCTAGGGCCACGTACACTGCTGTGCCGCTTGTGCTGCTCGAGCTGGGCTGTTCGCTCGCTCAAAGCCAGCGCAGCACAAATCTCTTGCGTTTTGCTTTCCCGAGGTCTGTACCGGTAACCTGCCCGCCAAACGGAGAAGGGGAGGGAGGGAGCGAAAGCTGTCCTGTGGCGGAAGGGCAGAGCGAAGGACTGGCTCCTGTCAGGCCGGCCTCACGCAGAGCAGAGGAGGTGCTGGCCGCAGGAGGGCTGGCAACCCAGACCTCGGAGGAAACAGGTGCTGGGGCATGCCTGAACCGGCACCGCCGCTCCTGCGCTGCAGATGGGTTCAGCCGTGAGAAAGAGGTGCTATAAACCAGCAACGAAAATGCTTGGGAAGTCCAGGCGAAGGGTTGGCCACGTCTCGTGGAGATTGTGAAGGGCGAAAAAAATATCCCGTGACCAACGAGTAGAGCATTGGCCAGAAATTTAGATCTCCTTTTTGTCATCTCTTCCTTCCCCCCAGCTGTAGGGAGTGTGTTGGTCACCCCCATTATTTTATTCTTCAGTTTTAACGCTTTGCTGGAGCATTTCATTTCAGTAAAACTCATGCTTCTCTTGGTCTTTTTTTATTTTATTGGAAGTCTCTTCTCTTGCTCAGAGAAGGTTGATGGAAGAAATGCTAGCCACCAGTTCTTACAAATGAATCATTTCTATTTCAAGGTATTTCGGGTTAGCATAGGCTGATGGAGCCTGTAAGCAGTAGATGGGCCTGAGGATGCTTGAAGGGATGCAGGGGGATGCCAGACATTCCTACTCCCACACTTTCACAGGGCTGTTGAAATTTGATTTCTATGAAGCATCCATCCTCCCCTTTATATTTGTTCCAGGAGCAGAACAAAATACAAAGCTGTATGGATTCTGGAAAGGATGCCCACTTTTCTGGCAGCAAAGTTAGAAGCAAAACCTATCTCCAAAGCAAGATAACATGGCTTAATTCAAGACGACTCCTGACTTTATGAACTGTACTAATCAATGTTTATATTTAATGGAGTTATAAGTGTCTTGATTTGCTTCACTCCTAGTCACGCAGCAGATGCGACTTTGCGGTCCAGCGGCTGCTTCCGTGAAGAGTTCCCGCTTTCTGAGTATTGATGAACTAAAGCTCAGGTCTCTCCTTTTGGGCCAAGCAATGGCCAAATTCCCTTCATCCTGGCGCTGCTGTCCAACAGAAGGTTGCCTCTGCGGAGCAGAGGTCCCGCGGCGTGGCTGCCACCGAGGCGCCCCAGCCCGTGGTGCGCCCGGGGACCCCTTTTTTTGCAGGCCCCCCCCACTCCGTGCAAAGTCCTTGGGAGGAGGGGAGTCTGCAGCGCAGGCGGTGGCAGAGGTTTGGGTGAGCTCCTGGCACACACCCATGAAGGTTTCCTTCCAGGAGATGATGCTCTGGAAGCGGCGGGGGTCAGCGTAGCTGCTGTGCAACCACGGTGCTGGGGCCCACGGTGGTTCTGGAGGGCTGACTGAGAAGGGGATCCACAGGATCCCCCTGAGGTGAGAGCAGCTGCTGAAGTGTTTTAAAAAATGACCCAGATAGTGTTTACCCGAAGCTTAGAAATTGTCGCGAGATGAGAAATCATGATTTGCCTGTATTTTTTGGCTCACCATCCACAACTCGCACCTTGGAAAGGGGCGCTTCGGGAATCTCAGTGCTTCCAAAAAGAAACACCGCTCCAACCCTCGCTCCCGCGTGTCCTACGGAATCCCCCATCCGCGTATTTACGCTGGGCCGGGCGGCGGGGCCGCCTGGCACCAGGCGGCCTGTGGGACCCGGCTGTGACCCAAGCGCAGGGAGTAACGCAGGCTGAAGTGGCGCGAAACTGCAATAATTCCTGGAACAAATGTACAAGGCATCTGTAAGGTAATGGTAGCGCCCCTAAGGAAGCAGCTGAGTGTCAGCTGTCAGGCGTCTTTGCCCTCTATCAGTAATCACTCATACCAGCAAGCAGGGCGGTGTGCCCTGTGAGAGAGCCGCCGAGTGAGAGGTGGCTTCCGAAATGCTACCCGGCTCCCCTGCGTGGGGTGTAAGGCATCTCGGAATGATCACAGTCCTCGCCCAGCTGGAAGGTAACTCCATTTACCTCCTGGTCAGGACCATGTACCCCAGACACCCTTTTGCCCCCAGGGAAGGGGATGCGGCAGTCAGCTGAGACAACATCTTATTTCCATGTGACACCTGCTGGTAAAAAAAAGGCACGGCTGCCCTTTAGAAACAAAATCTGCTTTGTGGCTTTTTGTTTTCCCAAAAAGCACGCATCTCTTACCGCTTGCCCGTACAGGGTTTCTCGGTGCTTCGAGTCGGTATTCTCGGTACTCTGATTCATTTCGGCCGGTTGGAAAGTACTTGTCCAAGGCGCTTCTGCATACAGGACACCTCTCCCTAGGTGTTAGGTTTCTTCGATTCTGCAGAAGAGGAGCTTTCAAAAAACCCCACCCTTAAACTAATTAAATTATTTCAGTGGAAACAGAAACTGCTCTGAATGTGAACGAATGCAGCGTAGCTTAATGCCATTACCACAAAGAAAGGTGACCGTATTTTCACATCAAAACAGAGCTCTTGAACATCACCAAATTTCGTTTTACGCTTTATCATTTTGCCGTACAGGTGTTACCAGCTCTGTGCAGCCTCTGCCCTCTGTGTCACCTTACGTGCCTGCTGCGTTTGCGGGAGGAAGGCAGTAGTGATGGAGAGTAGGAAAGTGGAAAGCCCCGTGACTGCAAGCCTGCTAACCTCCATGGGGTCACGGCAAAAATCTGGCGCAGGAGGGACCCGCTCAGTCATTTTGTGGTGGCTGGAAGGGCTGCGGAGCTGCAAGGAGTATTTACATGCCGGTTTTCTGCTCCAGCTGGAGCGGTGAGGCTGGAGTTGAGCAGGAATTACAGGCTGCCAGACCTGACCTGAAAGCGGTGAGTGCTTGGCCCACAGAGGCTGGCTTTACGCCGGTCCGCGTTTGACGGGGCGGGGGGGGAAGAAAAAAAAAAAAAAAGCCGGCTGGAAAAAAAATACTCTGCCTACAATACTTGTTAATGTTTGTGATGAGGACTGCTCTCTGGCTACACAGCAAATAGCAAGTTGCTGAAAGCCTCTCTCTGCTTATGCAAATCCCCCTTAAGCTCATTCTTAAATCCAATATTGCCCTGAGCGCACTGGCAAGTTTCGAACGTGGTCCCGAGCGCTGCAGGGTTGCAAACCCTTGATTTACAGTGTCGCTGTATTCTTTGGCTGGCTGTTTAAGAAGAGTGTCATCCAACAAACAGCAGTTGAATGCGTTCATGTCAAGTGGAATCATTCCTTTAAAAGGTTTAGTTGTCAGGTATTCATTAAAGCGGGTTTCACATCAAAATGATAGTCACTAATACAGCGAAAACATCTTTTGTAGCTTTCAGGATTTTTATGTTGCGTTGTATAAATGCCGGATCTCCACCGGTACAGAAATGTCTTCCTGGACCTACACGGTAGATATGAGACTGCATTTCTCTGGTCCCCTTCCGAAGAAAATGAGTATGGTATATCTGTGGGGTAGGGACAAGGACATTCCTGAAAGTCCTTTATGTAGGTGGGGCGCAATGGGCTGTAGCTGCAAACGTAGCATTGCACTCCCATCGCTTCTGCAAACCGTTTTCCACCTTGTAAACACTAAAACTGGAGTTTGTCTTTCATTATCTCTATAAAGTGAAAATTACCATTCTGACTTCTTTTTTTTTTTTTTTTTTTTAAAAGTAACTGAGCCTAAAAGTAGTTCTGGCTTAAGAAACGGGAAGTCAGTAGCAACCTGGCCACTTCAGACTTTGGTTGTCTGGACGCTTTGGAGAATTTCACTTATCTGGGAGACTGCTAAGCCAGCGTTTAGCACAAACCAGTCCTTTTTCGCTAGTCCCCAGGCTGGAGAAACCCGGAGGACACCACCAAGGCTGCAATGGCAGGAGGCACCGAATTGAGGTTAATGGGAGCTGCAGCACGCTCGGCTCTCCCTGAAAGTCAGGCAGGTGCCTAAATATGGATCGAGGCATCTCACTTTAGACTAGCTATTTCTGAAACGCCTGGCCCTGGTGGGTGAATTGATGGCGTTTCAGTTGCAAAGAGCAGATGGTACTCGCTAGTGATCCAGGAGAGCTTTTTTGCATTAGTGTCAAAAATAGATCAAATGCCAGCTGTAGCTCTTTTGGGTCAGTGGAGGTGAATTCGCAGAGTGATGTGCACAATATTGCAACGTGCAGCAGCAGGGCAAAATCAGGTGTTGCTTTTAGCAGCACAAAGCGCTTTTAGAGGGCTTAAAATGCTATTTCTTGTGTCTTCTCGCACAGCTCAGTTCCTCGTGCGTCTCGCTCGGCAGTAAATTGCCCGATACTGTGAAAGTATTATTCTGCATAGATTTAGCTTTCAGTGTGGTGCAATTCAGCGTTTGCCTCTTGTTCCTGGAGGCAGCTTTGGCTGTGCTGCTGGTGGGGCACTTCGCGGTCCCTTCTCAACCCCGTGAGCCGGAGAACTCACTAAATTTAGTGGTGCTAAGCAGGGTCTGGAAGGACCGGGGCGGAAGAAGGAGCTGCGGTGCCCTCGTTTGCCTTCCCAGGAAATCTAGTTTTAGAGGTCCCGGTGGAAAGGCTGCCAAGCTGATCCGCCTAAGAGCAGACAGCGTAAAGAGGAGTTTGAGAGTATTTTCTGTTTATTAGAAAACCAGAGGTGCTTTCTGTTTCTCGGCTTACTGCTCATTTTATGTATTGCTGTGGTTGTACTCTTAGTGCGAAACTGCGGAAAGGCAGTGTAGTGTCAGCAAGGATGATCCTTCTTTGTTAGTTTAATTGGGTGCGTAGCCTCTCTTTTTTGACTGAAGAAAGCTATGATGCATAAAGACGAGAGTTTGCATCATTTAAGGCAAAAAATGAGTTGGGCATGTGTAAGAAAGCTGGTCCGCAGGCACACCCTGCTGGTTTGCAAAGGAAATGTATATCTGTTCTTTGTAAAAAAAGCAGCTTTCCTGTCTTTTTATAATCTAGATGAACTTTTTTTTCCCATGCTCTCTCTCTCTTGGTGTTCATTTCTGAAAACACGAGCAGCGACGCACGAGCTGCTGAGCAGGGATGTGCAGAAGTCGGGGAGGTCGCCTGACCGGGAGGACTCCCGCAGCAGATCCCAACGCTTTTGGAAATCTCGACCAGATCTGCATGCTTACCAGGACGACTTTTATCACGTGCGTAGATGAAACGGCTAAGATCTAAAGTAGGTTGTATGTGACACCTCTCCATGCCCTAAGAGGGGTAAGGAAGACTGTGAGCAAGACGGTTGTCAGGATTTTTGCCACGTGAAGAATATTACTGGAATAGCAACAGAGAAAAAAAAAACAACCCTGTTCTTTGATTCTGCTCTGGAATCTCTCCCAGACACCCATGTGATGATTGCCTCCATATGACTTTCCACACCACCCCCCCCCACCCCCAAAAAAAAAGAATAAAGAAAAAAAAAAAAAGAATCAAGGAAACAATGCTTCTTTTATCCCCAAACAAAATGTCTGCAGTGATTTGGAAAGAGTTATTCCAGTCGATTTCCGCATGCAGACCTGCTGCTGTTAACAGCATGACCGAATTACCTGGGAGCAGTGTCTTCAAATCCTATCTGGCCTTCACGGGGCCAACATTAATGCTGGTATTTTGAAGAGTCATAGGCGATTGTTGGCCATCCCGTTTGGAACCTCTCAAGCGGTGCCAGTTTTGAAAAACTGCTATGCAGCAGAAAATCAGGCTTTTTTAGAGATGTCAGACCAGAGACGGCCTTGTTCATTAGTTCTGGAGCGGCTGAACACCTGCATTTTTCGAGACACACGCTGCGATTTTTGTATATTTGGGAGTCATAAGATCGACGGGGAGAGAGCTGCCCGGCGAGAGGGGGAATTGATCCCCTCATTTCTGGTGTACGACCCCCAGGGAGCACAGCTGGGAGCACAGCTGCCTGAGTGTTAGCACCCACCAGGGTCTCTCCTCTTCTTCCCCCACCCATGATTTGGATAACGACGGCAACCTGGTGCCAGCACAGCCCTGCCAGTGATAAGTGGGTGCCCTGCAGCCCCTGGGTCCTCTGGCTGTAGCAGCGTGCTGGGGGCATGCCCGAGCTCGCTGGCCCTGGGTATGCTGGTAGGACTGGAGGAAGCCATTGGGGCGCCCTTGGTGTTCCCTGGTAATAAAAGCGATGTCCTGGGGATGCAGGAATATGGAGTTTGGACTTCTCCCTGCGAAATCAACCCGGGAAAGGGGATGGAGATGGAAGGGGTAGCCGGCAGCGTGAGCAGGCTGCATGCAGAGATACTCGGGAAGATACTCTCTGAAGACCGGGAGCCTCACCTGGAGGTAAGCCGCATTTCCTTTTGCCATTTATCCTCCCTGTATCTGATGTAAATAATGCTTGCATGGACTCAAGTCTTCCTGCCTTGTTGGAGAAAGAGGTGATGTTACAAACTACGGTGTCTAATTCGCTTCAGGGAAGGAAGAACTTCAAGGAAAAATCATCGTTAATATGATGATTCAACCTTCATTCACC
Source organism: Sagittarius serpentarius (assembly GCA_034782735.1). Taxonomy (NCBI): domain Eukaryota; kingdom Metazoa; phylum Chordata; class Aves; order Accipitriformes; family Sagittariidae; genus Sagittarius; species Sagittarius serpentarius. The sequence continues at coordinate 19,086,252 of JAVKLA010000001.1, forward strand.
CTTTTCCCCAGTACCCAGTGCTTGTGTTCATAACTGGTTCGGAAATCTTCTTTCAGACCCTTCCCCAGGAAGGGTAAGTGGCAGGCCTTCACTCTTGTGAGGGTGCATTTGGATGCTGCGCCCCGGGAACCGCAAAGCTTGTATCCCTTTGTCGTGGCTTAACCCCAGCCGGCAACTCGGCACCACGCAGCTGCTCACTCACTTGCCCGCCCCCACCCAGTGGGATGGGGGAGAGAATCGGTGGGGGGAAAAAAAGGTAAAGCTCGTGGGTTGAGATAAGAACAGTTCAATAGAACAGAAAGGAAGAAACTAACAACGACAATAAAAACAACAACAACGATACAGTGACAATAATAATAATAAAAGGACTGGAACACACAAACCAAGCGATGCGCAATGCAATTGCTCACCACTCGCCGACCAATGCCTGAGCCGCGCTCCTCCCCAGGCCAATTCCCCCCCAGTTTCTATACTGGGCATGACGTCCCATGGTCTGGAATACCCCTCTGGCCAGCTGGGGTCAGCTGTCCCGGCTGTGTCCCCTCCCAGCTTCCCTGTGCCCCTCCAGCCTTCTCGCTGGCTGGGCAGGAGAAGCTGAAATAGTCCTCGACTCGGTCTAAACACGACCGAGCAACAACCGAAAACCTCAGGGTGTTACCAACGTTCTTCTCATCCTAAACCCAAACCACCGCGCGGTACCAGCTACTAGGAAGCCAATTAACTCTCTCCCAGCCGAAACCAGGACACCCTTTCGCACCCGTAAGCCGTTTTTATCCTGTAAGGAGGGCTCTACCTTCACGAACAAACTGGTTTTCCATAAGCGTCAGCTGGGTCTGAGCCCCGCAGCCCGAGGCGCAGTATCGGCGTACACCTGCAGGTTGTGCGTCTGCACGGCTTTTCTCATCAGCTCTAATTGCTCTCCGAGCCCCGTCCTGCGAAATGACGCCCTTTCTATCTTCCTTCTCGCAGCTTGTATTTGTCGGGGACATTATTAATCGCTTGCATTGGCTAGATTACCTTTGCATTTGTATAAACCGGTAACGAGCTTATAATAGATCGGAGTGAGATAGCCACTGCACGGTAAAATAACCAGCAAATATAGTAACAGCCTTAATAGTAATAATCTATGCAGATACATGCTTGTGTATATTTTACGATACTTTTATGCGATGCCAGCAGTGTGCTAAGCACTTCAAAGCCTTGGAAGGCAGATCTTTGCCCTGCAGCACTCGCGAAGTAAACGGCCGCTCAGGGGAAGGCCAGCAAGGAAGGGCCTGATACAGTTGGGATGTTGGAGCAGTAACGTTATTGCTTGCATAATTAACATCAGCGGCATGAGGAAAATGCTGGGGCTGTTACATTCTCTATGGTTGAGGGGTTTGTTTTGTTTGCTTGTTTTTCATGCTGAAAGATCCCCGTCGGTGGCCGTGCCTGGTAACGTGCTAGCTCTCAAACTTTGTGAAATGCGGTGAAGAGCCTGCGCCGATTTTGCAGTTGCAGTAGGGAAGTGCTATGCCTTGTGCTGCTAAATGGAGAAGTAACTTGGATATGGCAGGCGCAGGAGGAAACAGGGCGATTGGCTCAGAAGAAGTTGAATTTAGTGACAACAGGTTTTATTTTGTTTTGCTTAATGACTCTGTAGAAGAAACTAAAATATCCCTCGCTTCTGCATGTCCAGTTTGCGTTGTTTTTACAGCATGTTCCTTTCTCAGCTCTCCTCCTCCTTCTCTCTCACACACACACCAAAAATGTTATTTTGGATTAAGCCATCCCTGTGGTATGCATGGTGGTACTATTCGAGGAAGTTAAAAAAAAAAAAAAAAAAAAAAAAAGAGTGCACCAGAACTCCTCTCCTTGCACTACAAACCTACCAGTCAAAAATATTTTTGTTGTCGTCCCGTAGCTTTTATGATCTCCTGGCCTTCGTTCCTGCAAATACTGCGACAGTGTTTGTAAGATAACCCGTGAAAGCAATGGGAGATAACTGGGCGCCCTTCCTGATAGACGAGCCTCCTGTAACACAGTAGCCCTCATTATCTACAGTGAAGCACACACTGATGTACAAATGCCTTTTGATTATTACGAGATTAATTTTGGGTGGAGTGGTAAATCCCCCATTGACTCTGCACGCGTCCAGGCACTCGTTCAGCAGGGCTCAAGTGAGCTGGAGCTCAGCAGAGCGCACGGAGGCAGCTCTTCTCTTCCAACCGGGCACGGGCGGCGCGGCCTCCTTGCTGCACGGAGGAAAAAGGACCACAGGGGTCTGGAGGGAGAGTCTGTTACGCGCGGTTTTTGCCAAGTGCTCATCGTTGTCCTTTCGAAAAGGAAATAACGCTTAGTAAGGCGATGCTGCACCAGGCAGGTAACAAATGAAGCGGGCAGCAGCTGCCAGGTGACAAATTTCAGCTCGTCCCTTCAGCTAAAGTGACTTTTTTTTTTTTTTTTTTTTCCCCATGACATTATTCCAACTGAATGCTGTTGGGGTTTGAGAAACCGCCACATAACTAATGGCATTTCAGCTTTGGAAGTGAGTCATCTCCAAGCCAAGGAGCACACAATGACTCCTTTCAGTTGCCTTCCAGAGCAGGGTGACTTGCATTTGTAGCTCCGGTTGTCAACCTTTAAGCAGACCCATGGCAGGCGGATAGAAAGATCAATGGGGATACTGCTAATCATTTACAAATAAATGATAAATTCTGTTATTTCCCTATCCCAAAGTAATTGCTGTTGCTTAGACAGAGAAGGCTTGAAGGCTAAAGATACTCTTGGCCGCTGGCTTGCTATCCTCAGCTGCCCTGTCTCCTGCAGATTACCATCTTCTCTGTCCCCTTGCTTCAATAGTTCATTGAATTGTGCCCGAAACAATCGCTAGTTTTGGCTGAAGGCTCGAAAGGGAGTTAGTTGGGCTGGCGCGTGTGTTATTACCAATTCTCCGGTACCCTTTGTGAGAGGGCTCCTGGGAGGGATGAGCGAGGGCCAAGCCCAGTCTCCTGGTAACTCAAGTCATCGCAAGGCATTGTTCGGTGGGGTTTTCCCTGTTTTCTGTGGTGCTTGCATGTCTGTAACGCCCAGGGATCAGGGACGAGGGGCAGAGCTCTGTCGCATTAAGCGCCATACGAGCACGTGATAGAGACGAGCGCTGAAGAGTTCGCGAGCTATTGTCGGTGGGCAAAGCTAACGGTACAAACATGACGCGTTCTCTGCGCTGTTTGTTTTTGCGAGGGTGGGGTGATTCTTTATTTTTCTGAATGGTGAAGTCAGCTGGCATTTAGCAAAGGAAGAAAGAGGAATTCTGTTTTCTTCTTTCGGCACAATGGGTACCAGAGCGCAGGTCTATTTTTGCAGCGAGGACTAAAGACTGAGGGAATAGCTAAGCCCAGCTGAGCCCGAAGCTTTGCCTTATAAGGGAACTGCCAGAAAGCGCAGTTCTCCAGCGAGCCTCTCCTCGGCAGAGAAATCCATAAAGCAACACGGTGGCGTGTCAGAAAGGAGGTTGCGGGGATGGCCAGATAAACCACGCTCCTTTAAATAACTCTGTAAAAACTTCGGCGTGAAGGAGGCTACCGGCTTCCTTCTGAAGAGCAGTGTGTGCAGTCACGCCAAAGAAACGTCTGCAAGTTTGCCTGAACAGGAGCCTCCTTTGTAACAGCCAGCGCAGCGAGTCTCTATTGCAGACTGGTGCTTTAGCTGACTTCTCCTCGGCTGGAAGCTGCAAACACCTCCTGGACTACCAGGCGCTTTCAGCTGGATGGAGAGGGCTCCTTCCCCTGGTTTAGGAAACGTTCCTGGCTGTAGCTCCTGGTTGTCGCCCCGGCCCCCAGTCCGAGCTGTCCTCTCTGACCCCGGGGGCCGATCATTCATGCTGCGGTCCATAAGAGCCTCATCCATCTGCAGACGTTTTGAGAGGGGAAATCGGGCCGATAGGTCCTCTTCTCGTGCCACAGGTCCCTTCCTGACTTAACGGGGTGTTAGAGAGACGGCAAAGGCGCTTTGCAAAGGCTGCTGGCTCAGCAATGAAGGTAATACATTTTTTTTTTTTTTCTTAAAAGGGTAAGTGGTTATGAAATGTTCCTGAAACCTTAACGTAAATAGACATCGACAGCGCCAGTTTTGTCTGAAGCATCATCAATTTAAATAGATCTGCTAATGCCTGCCACGCAGCCATGTGTCTCCCCTGGGTTTCAGCGTCTCGGCCGCGAGGCAGCGGTTGCAGAGGGCTTGCTGGGACGGGGCAGGATGAAACGCAGCCTTGGTGGGAGAGTATAAGGTCTCCTTTGTACAGAAGGCAGCCTCCCAAAGCAGAGCATTGTGGCAATACTCCAGCCCCCGGCTCTGCTTGTGCTTCCTCTGGTGCTGCAGTCGCAGGCTAGTAAAACGTACTGTCAGACAGAAACTGAATTTGTAAATGAGCAGATACGGGGAAGTTCCCTTGCTTGATTTAGAAACGAAGGGCCAAAACTGAGAAACCACCACCAGCTTGCCATGCGTGGGCTGCCACCCACGAGAAGAGCTTCACCTGATCGCCGCGTGTGTTGAGCCCAACTTTGAAGACCACAGCACGGGGCAGAGAACCTCCAAGGCTTCGGGAATTCGGCTTGATCAGCCCCCCTGCTTTGGAGTTAAACGGATCCTCCCTGAAGGGGAGAGGTACCTCTGAGGAAGGTGTTTAGTGCAGATCATCAGAGATGCGCTGAACCTGGTTATGAGTTTTGGGGGAGCAGGTTCAGCTCCAGAATACACCTTGAGGGCAAGTGGTCGCGTAACATGTGAAACCTGCTTGTGAGAGCACTCGCGTACCATCCGCTGCCACTGCTCTTACTAGGTATGGGTGACGTTACTCTGTCACGCGGCCGTAAAGCTGTGATAATTTTTAGGCGGTAATGATAAAAAGCCGGTGTTATTAAACGAAAGCTACAGCTCCCCTCACTAAAGGATCGACAGCGTAAAATGGTAAATTACATATGTATCTCTATTTATACACGCTGCTGGTGCATGGGAAAACCTTGTGCAGAAACATCTGATATCCAAGAGCTCAGTTAGGTCTGATGAATGAGCCTAAAGTTACACCTCGACACGAGTCTTCAGGAGTGCAGGGATGTTTCCCCACGTTACGTACGTACGTACGTAAGCGGCTCTGTAGAGGTCTGAAACATCACCCGCTGAGCACACGTGCAGGAACGTTGCACCCTGCCAAACACTCTTAACAGGTTTTAGCAAAAGCTAAGCCCTAGGAATAACTAAGAATAGTAAACTGTTTTTCGCTGCATTGTTTCTATTAACACTGTAAAAATCTGAATTTAAATTAAATCAGTCCTTATCTTATCCCCATCAGTACTTAGTGCGGTGTCCTTTCTCCCAGCGGGCCGGCTTCGCTGTGTGCTGCTGTTTCACCTCCTGCGTGGGAGCAAGCCACACCAGAACCCGTCAGATCTAGAAACACGAGGAGGTACCTTTACCTCAGGAAAGTGAAACCTGTGCACTTCCATCTCAGGCTGGAGTTAATAATTGATCTTCCTCAGATGTAAGCTACATGCTTCTGAGAGAGAAAAAAAAAAAAAAAAATCCCAACAAAAAACCCCAAGCATACATTCCTGCCCCGAACAAATGTCCCCGTGTCTGAATGTGAACTGCTAATGAGTAACTTCAGCACCTGGTTTGGGAAGCAGGGTATAAGCTCGTTTGTGCGAGCCTTGGTTAAAACCCTTGGCTTTGCCTCTTGAAATTATTGCAGCGTCTATAAAGATATTCTTGAGCACCTTTTTTCTAGCCTGTGACTTTGGTGTGTGCTTTTCCTAACCACTCTTCTCCACCTGGCGTCTATCCCTAAATGCATAATGCAGGTTTTTGGAGGGGACAGTCATACAGATGTGCTGTTTGAGGTGTACCGTATGACTTGCCTTTGACGCACAGGCTCGTCTGGGCCCATTTTCCACTCCACTCGAGCTCTTTCAAACAGCAGTGTCTGCCGGGGTGATGGTGGTGGCCGCCTCCACTGTCCTCTCGAGCATCGCGGCTGTGCCGGCTGGGATCTGCCACCTGCGTCGCTGGCGAACAGCGACAGCCGATGTGCCCCCGGCATCCACGAGAGATGCTGAACACCTCGGGCCGTTTGCTCCTCGGCGTGGTGGTCTCTAAACGCTTGGAAAGCACTTAGCAGGTAGCGCTGCCGCTCGCAGCAGGCCCAGGGCAGCCACTGCACCGGCTGCAGCGCCAACCTGACAGCCAGGATGGTCAAAAGCAGCCGCTGAGGTCCTGCCGGTAGCGCCGATCCTGCAGCGGGCCTCAAAACTGACCAGAGTCAGCGCGGCACGTACTGAGCGCTGCGTCCGGTAGCCTCGCGGCTTAGCATCTCTCTTGGCTTGGCCCAGCCTTCGTAGGCGTGCATCACCTCTGCAACGGTACGGAACAGCCTTGGCATTTCGCAGCACTTTATCCAGCGTTGCAGGATGACAGCTTTTAGCTAAAAGTTGAAATGTAGGATATATTTTCTTTCACTGCAGAAGAAAGATCCCGGCTGCTCTTGAGCTGGTGGTCATCAGAACCTAATGCTGTGGAAAACCAACGCCTTACCCTGACAGAAAAAAACTAAGGCTATCGCTTGCTCTGCTCTTCGTGAAAAAAAAAATGCTTTTGAGCACCCATCCTAAAACATCTGTCTGTATGGCCAACAGACTGCTCAACCACCATGGCCATTCCTTTTTGCGTCTGGAAAGATGTGCTGTGCACGATCTGTGACACTGTATTCTCATTATAGCTACCTGCCTATTAACACAATCCTTTCATTGTCATTACATTGACAAATTATGTGTGGAGTGCTCCACGCTCCGGCAAGGCAGTTTTCCTTCCAGACGTGGCATTTGTTCCTCCAGGTTAAGTGGCAGTGCCTGTCTGGAGGGGATGGAGTCACACCTGGCAAGCCGCGGGGACTCCCGTCTCGCCTCGCTTCTGCTTCTTTCCTCTGTGGGTTCCACGTCCTTGTTCCTGAAACAGCGCGTCTCCCCTCTGGTGCGCGTGGTTTTTCCACGTTTAAATTGAGCCAAAATTCAGGGGGCTCGGGCCTGACTATAGTCTGAGGACTATAGTTTTCACATGTACTCGCACGGTTTCTTTTTTATTGTCTTCTTCTTCCCTGGCTCACGAACCCCTCCGCTCCATCTCCTGCCAGAAGATCTACCTGCGTCCGAGCTTCCTGCCTGCCTTCCTTCCTCTGTGATGGACGTACCGTCACTTTTACGTGCGTCTTCAGTGCCTGCCTGCCCGGCCGACTCCAGCCGGCTGCTGCAGGCTGTGGCTTTAGCTCCTGTACCTGCCAGCCTGAGCAGAAATGGGGGTTTTGCAGGAGGATGGTGGCTTCGACTGAGCACCCGTTTGATGGAGTGACACTCGGCAATATCCTAGAGCTGTCGGGGTGCCAGTCATGTCTCCAGTGCTTTGACTGGCTGGTTAGGGAGCAGATTCAGAGGGCATAACCGTGAATGAAATCTGTGTTACCTGATGGGCCCGACTCCACAGCGCTGTGTAGACCAGGTATCTACCTTAGGGTTTCGTCAGTATGCCTGTTGTTGAAGTCTGGCTAAGATCCGCACACGTTCTGGTATTTAAGCAGGGATGTCAGCGAGTGTAGGTCAATTAGTTAACCTGGGCTGTAAACCTTTATTTTTGGTGTAGGCAGGTGTATTTTGGCTGTGTGGACACATAACTTCTCCACCTAGACGGCTTTGCAAGTAACGATTGTGGTATGACTCTTGACTGGTGCTGCCACTCTAGGAGGTGATGACGGCTGGCAAGATGGCCCAGCTGCCGTCCGTATGTCTTCTGGTGGCTCTACCACCTTGTAGGTTCTGTAGGGCAACATCGACTCCGGGTAGCGAGAAAGCAGAAGGAACCTCCCTCGATGCTGCCAAATCACATGAGTTATGCCGGACACCCGCAGTATTAGGGGGTGACTCACAGGATGATATGTCAGCTGTGTGACCTTCTGAGCTGGGGCTTGGAGCCAGCTGGAGAGCACGGACCAGATCGCTCAAGATAACTCACGCTTGCTTTGTTATTGTCGTGCTCAGTGCTGTGGCTGGTGTTGCCTGCATGTCCCGAAGCAGCCGACGAAGCACTTGACCGCTGGTAGTCCTCTCCGCAGGGCTCGAGTATTGAAATCAACGCAGGGTGGGGTGGGGTGGGGTGCGTGTTCACCTCCGGATGAACAAAAAAGGATCTCTTCCACTTGCACTGTGTCAGAGCTCTTGGGATGATTCAGCATATCCAAAAATGCAAGTGGTTAGTAACACCATCCGTATTATTGCAAACGCTTTCCAGACACAAAGCATTTGTGTTGCTACGGCTGTAGTATTATAGCCTCTTTTACCAGGCACCTTTATTGGGGCAGGGAAAGCTTGCTTTGTGCAGTTGCGGCACATGAAGCCCTCGCTTCGTGTATCTCCAGCTCCTTGGAAGTGCTGACAGCCATCGGCCAGGCCGCAAAAGACGGCTGCGAGGGGAAGGCGATCCCAGCACTCTTTTCCGGCACCAGCTAGGAAGGATGTTTCTGTGGGGAGGAGGAGCCGGGCACAGGTACGTGGACCCTGGCCGTGCACACCTGAGAACATCGAGGGGAAGCCTCGCACGGGTCTATTTTAGTCCTGAGGGTTTAGAGCCAAATAGCTGCACGGGTTCACGAGCGCGTCAGTCCTGTCTGCAGGAAGGCTGCCCAGAAGTGTGGAAACGGGCCAGTAACTCTTATTTCAAGCGCTGCGATAAGTCATGTCTGCGGTGTAACCGACTGAGCCGTGCTCCCGCTCGCTTGCGCGTCCTCCCTGTGTCGGACTGAACACCGCTGCCGTGGGCATCCAGGCAACCCTTTCCACTGGGTCGGAGAAGGGACCCTGTTGCATGATACGGGGTTTGCACGCGTATCACGGCTTCCACACGGCATTAGGCCAGCATCTGCACTTTCCCTAGGCTAATCTTCAAGTACGCTAGTGGGGCCGCGGCAGCCAGCCTTCATGGGGATGTCCCCGGCAATGTAAAATGAATTAAAGGGACGCCAAAGCCCCACTTTGCAGGGGCGAGCAGCGGTCACAGAACTTGCCAGGGAGAGCCAGCAGGCTCCGGCTTACAGCTGCTTCCAATCATTTCCATTTCCTGGATAATGGTGTTCATTTCCTTCCAGATTTTACTTGCCTGGGAACGCAGTAACATCTGTTCCTCCAGGTTTCATGAAAGATGAACTTCCTCACGGCAGAAAAGGCTTTTAAGGGCGGTTTCAGGTTTGGTGTTTTGTTTTTTTTATAGTTGTTCTCAGAACAGTTGCTTTAAGCGAGGTTTAGCTCTGAAAGACAATTATAAAAACGACAAGCTTGCCTCTGCGTTTGGCTAGTTGCTAAACAATTTCTGCTCCTACTTACTCACGACACCAGCCCCAGCTCCGAAAGCCCAGCTTCCCCGGTGTTCAGGGCAGCCCGCAGAGCACCGACGGCTGCGTCGGTGCCAGCAGCAGTGCTCCGATGTGCTGCCTCGCGCTGCACAAAAGCTGAACGCGATGGCAGCGCCACTAAAATGTGCCCGTGTCGTAGCCAGTTCTACCGAGGATGCATAAAATGCTACGGAAATAAACCTTTCTCATGCAAAGGTGCGTAAAATCTGCTGCACTAATATGAGTGAAAACGGAAAAGGTTCGCAACAATGAGAGTAAGCAGATTAATTGCTTAGGAAAAAAAACCTCTTCAAATGGTCAGTCTTCTGTGTAAGCTTGCACTTACAGAGTTCTGGATATTTTTTTTGTAGAATACGGCATAGTTCCTCTCTACGGAATCACTTACAGAACATAGATCACGGGGGTTTTTGCATGAAACCAAACCTAATTAGCTTTGTTAAAAATGCCATGTACCTCATGATTACCAGTAACACCATTCGTCATTGCTTTTCTCCTCTCGTCACTCTGTTACCATATGGTAAAAAAGTATGTATCTCTTCAGGGAGGAAGAGAGAAGAGGTTAAGAATAAGTTCATTCTCAGGCAGCTCAGTCCTAAAGAATTTCAAGCACCTAGCTCTCTTACTGTCTTCAGCGGAAGCCTAGCATCTCCTACAGCTTCTTGACATCCTTGAGGAAGGCATTTATACGAACGACCTCTCTCTTTGGGCACCGCGTGGCCTCTTAAGAAACTTGCCCAAACCTTTGCACGCCCGCACGCAAGCCGTGACCCAGCGGACTGACTGTTTCCCGGGACATCCCTTTTTGCTCGAGACAGCGCGTCCTGCCGTCCCGCTGCCCGCTGCGCTTCAAGATAGTGCGTAACAGGCTGCCAGACTGTTTGGAAATGATCTTCTCCGTTCACCTGCAGCTCTGATCTGAAGGTTAAGCAGTTTGAGTTCCAGCTGGAGTAAGCAGGCTGACTTTGTACACGAACTCTGAGATAGGCATTCAAAGGTTACACCTGCAACTTTTGCGGCACAGCTGCCTATTTATTACCCACGCCCTTGAACTCAGAAGACCAGTAGGGAACAGAGGTACAGAGAAACTAGCTTCGTCCTGCTATGGGCGGCCTGAAGCCAGTCTGCTCTGCTGCTGCTCTTTTTGGAGCACAAAATTCCCTGTGTTGAGTTTCAGCAGTACTTGACTTAGAATTTGGTTCACGACTGCCCATCTGGGTGACAGCCATCCGGTGACTGCACAAGGGCAGTCACCCGTGGGTACGCATCCAGTGACTACCCTTCATCTCATGCGTGCGACGCTCTTCCAGTTTTTAAGACGTAAGTCTCAACATGCCGATAAATGTTGCCTAAACACTAGAAGCGTACAGGCGACACAAATAAGCAGGTGAGAAAGTGCAGCTGTAACGCTACTAAAGGTGGCCATTCCTTTTCTCCTCCCTGTAATGTTTACAAGATGGCGTTGGAGCCAGTTGCGTGCAATCCATTCAGGGATGCAAAAAATACGCTAGCAATCTTTTTCCAGAACTACTACGTGGGAAGAGCACTGTTCCTTGTGGTTTTCTTTTTCCAAACAACCGCTTAAGCCGACGGTAATCCTCAGCAGAGCTGACCGCCGTTCAGCTGGGGTGCACTGGGCATCCAGAACTGGGCCAAATTCTCCGGGAAACGATCAGCAGCGTTCCGCCACACGAATCCCTCTGCTTTTCCCAAAGTCCAGGGTCACTGGACTGAGCTGGTGAATGTATCGGTTCATTACCTTCATAAGTTAATGGTTCTCGTTATGCAAATTAGTATTGAGATGTAAATTAACCTTTTCCCTGTTAGCTGTTAAAATAAAGGGTATAACCTCTATATTCAGATGTTTGTAGAAGATTATTACTCACTAGCATGTGGATTTTGATTGATTATTTCCAGTTCTAGTAATCATTAACATCCACTGGTAGTTCAAGAATTACTTTTTATTTCAAAGGGTAGAATTTATTTGGCTTTACATCAAGGTAGATCAGGAAGCCACGCTGAGCAGTTACTACCTTTCCCTTCAATCCTGCTGCTGTGTGAAGAGGCAATACATTCTACCGCTTGTGCTTTTTCAGCTCTGAATTTCACCTTTAATAGTAATAAAAGTTGTTGACATATCAAACAATGTAACTAATAGGTAGAGCAGAACGAGTCACTATTTAAACGATTTTTTTTTTTAGATCATGCTTTCTCTATAAAAGTATGTAAGTGAAAAGACGAAGAGATACTTAGAAGACAGACAAGCAGAGGAAAAACTTGTCAAAATGTACAAGGTGACATAAACTAAATAAAAGAACTGCATCAGAATACACACAACTAACATCCAAGAAATAAACCAAATTAACTTCTTGATTAAACATGACTAATAGGAGGACATGTGCCCTATCTTGAGGGTTTGTAGTTCTGCCGCAGACATGATGCCATAAGTCAAAGCTGGGGAGGAAACAGAAAGGAGGCTAGGTGGTGTTTTCCTAACCATAGATCCGTGAATAATTAAATGTGTCAGTTCTGCATGCCTTCTGGCCCCAAATACTCAACACAGTTCATTTTTCATTTGTTCTCTTTAAAGTCCTTTTAGCCCAAAATATCCTCCCTAGCACAGCCTGGCTCTGGTCTCGTTGCTCAGCTATGCCACTGTTGTTCTGACTCTGTTTCAGCAAAGCCGATCCCCAAGTGTCTGACGAGAGTTTGGCCTAATGCAGCGTGTATAGCAAAGAGCCTGAAGACAAAAAAATTGTATCAGAGGGACTACTGGTAGGCTCCATTAGATTTGTTCTCAAACTAGGCCCATGATGTCTTGGGTGATTACTGAAGGGTATTACCAGATTACCTTGTGTGCAAGTATGTGACAGAATAAGGGATGTTCTAGTAATTCCAGAACTGCTTATATTTCCTCCCCAAAATCAATATAACTGTATTATTCAGGCAGACAACTGGTTTGGCTTCACGCTTTATTCTAAGGATATCTAATTGCCTGAAGCTCTGTTCGATGATCAAGCAACCAGATGAAACTTTATCTAAATATTCAAAATATCCAAGCACTTGGTCATCGTTTAAAAATTGCCTCTGACAGGAAGGCTGTGAAGTCTGTTGTCCGACAACATCCCTTTCCTGCGGTACACGGCCAAGTATACAGAAAGAAACAAAATTATCAGAATTTCTTGGCTACTGCTCTGCCTTTGAGCCATCCTATGGCACGTCTAATTCAAAGCTCCTCAAGACACGTTTCACAGATTTATTATGTGAAACTCCTCTTTCTCAAAGAGGAGATTTATCCCTCATCCATTTTTAACCCAGGTTGTTTCTCTCACACAGTTTACAGCGTGACCCAATTCAATAGCTGTCTCGGAAGAACTGAGGGGGCGACAAGCCACGGCTTGTATGTGCGTGGGAATGAGTGACTTTGCCACCAGAGATCGTGTAAGGTTAGAAATGCTCCAAATTTCAGCAGCACAACCCAGTCAGTCAAGGCAGAAGCCCACATAATTGGGTCTAATACTGCTATGGAAACTATGCTGAGGGCTAAAAATACTACTTAAAAAGTAGAGATTCTGTTCTTGTGTGTTTTTCCATCAACTCCTCTCTTCAGTGAGAGTTGTTTCAAGCCCTGTCTGAAAAGATGGCGCATTATGGAGCAGTTAAAGTTGATGTGAAGATGTTCCGTGACAGCAGTTAACTCTGAAGAAACACAAATCTTGTGCTTTTACCAATGTCTCAAATGCACCAAAAATACCTCACGAGAATTTTGAATGCTTGTCTTCTTGGCAGTTAGGATGAACATACACACATTTAAGGACTAAACTACTCGCTAGCAAAAATACATGCTTAATCCAGGCTAATTTACAACCTTGATTGCTCCATTCTGTTAATCTTTGAATTCGGTTTCGCGAACCTTCAGTCCCCACTGGCCTACTGTTCAAAAGTCCTTGTCTAAATATTAAATACCCTTGGAATGTGATGGCGCATTGTGTGCTACTGGAAATGCTGCTGGTAGCGTGTTTGCAGTCACCAGCAGCACGTTGGCTCACCCGCTGGTACCAAAAGTACCTGCTTTGCTGTGCTTCCTTGCCTCCTTCCTTTCACCTCCTTAGGAAAGTTAGGCATTTATAAAGACAGAGTTAGGGGAAAAACAAGTCTTCCTTCAAGGTTAAATCCTTCAAGAATTAAAAAACACGAGATGTTTTCCCATTAGTCTTTATGGGACTGTTTCTTTTTAAGTCAACAGGAGGCTTAAACAGTCTTGCAACTTGCAAGGAGACTCGCAACTCACGGTGGTTGCAAAGGAAGGCTGAGCCCTAAATCACCTGAAAGCATCCATTCCTCCTTCCTTAGTGCGGCAACGGGAACAAGAAGGTGCCAAAAATATCAGGGCAGAAAGAAACGTGTGGTTTTACCGATTAGTTTGCCATGTCAGAAGTGCTGGGGTTTTGCTGGCGCTAGCATTATTCTCTGCGCTCGATCAGAGTGGTTTCTGTGTACTCCAGAGGAGCCTTCTGGAGGTCGGAGACTTTTTAACCATTTGCATTACCGCTTGTGATGAGACAGTTTCCCTTGCAGTCTGACTGCTTGTTTTGCTTGCTTGATTTTACCGTGTTTGTCTTGTTTTGATTTGTTTTCCTCCAGGACGGGTAGCCCTGCTCCTAAGCCTGGGTGTCCTTGTAGGCTTACGCTTCCACACGGTCACAAGTAATTTCAACCTCAGTTCATGAAAGGACAAAACCGTATGTGCGAGAGAGGTTTTCTTTTTTTTTCTATATGAGAATGTCAAACAGGATGCACTTGTGTCTTTGCTTGGAAGACTGCATCTCTCCAAGTGCCTTTTCATAATAAGGTGCTGGAATTCAGAGCTGAAAGCAACCAACTTAGGACGAGGTGTAGCTGCAGCGCACTGTCGTCTCCATCACTTCAGGGATGGGGTGGCACAGGCAGATGTTACCGGACAGCCAGCGATCGCCCAGCACCGCATAGCTTTGTATGTGCCCGGCCAGCCTGCGGTCAGCCTACGTGCTCTGACCTTTGCTGAAACGCAAGCAGCAATTTCACACGTCCATCCTCAAAAGCAGGCGGGTGTGAGTTCCCGGACTCACCTGAGCAGCCTGTTCTCCTGCGCCCAGGTCTCTCACACACGCTCGGCGCAGGCGTCTGGGATACAACGGAGCAGCCAGATGATATTGTCGCTTGTTTCTATTTGCTAGCGCGAGGTTACCAAGGCTCATATTTGAGGATCGGGAACACAAACAGAAGATCCATGTTTGCTCCCGCTCCCTGGCCTGCTGTAGTATCAAGACCTGGACGGCAGTTTGGCAGGTGTCATCGGAATTAAGCATTAAATATGATTGTGGGTGGAATGCATGGGTTTTGTAACGCTGTGATTGAGGTGTATTACAGTGCAAATAATACACAGCGTGCTGGATGCAGCAGAGGATGCTTCTCTGGTAGGTAAGCTGTTGGCTTCTGAAGGTGAATGTTCTGATGCGTAAAGAATTTTGCATCTGAAAAGTGCTGTAACTGATAACGTGCATGAGGAACAATGGTTCTGTCTCACTGCCGAAGATGAAAGGAAACGGGTTAACAAGTAGAGTAATGGGAAAAAGTTGCACCAGTCTTTGCAGATCATCCTCAATAAACCTACTTCTATTATTTGCTTGCTCTGTCGTATACAGTAGAAAACATCACATATTGTCTCTTAATCATGCTAGGAATGTCCCAGGCCCTTGTAGTCTCTCTTCATGTCAGTCTCGGCAAATCCTCCAAACATTTTTGTTGCTTTCCTTTGAATTAATTCCTCACTGCCCCTATTTGCCTGGAATGAGAGTGGCGAGAAATCAGCTGTGCTCTCGTTGATGCACTATACGGCGAAGACGATTTTGAATTTTTGCTGCTGCTCGTCACTTGTGGTGCCTCCCTCAACTGTTACCTTCCGGGTAAATTATTCCTCTGAATATTTTCCTTCTCGTTGGATTTCTGAGCTATTATGCCTAAACATTTTAACTTTCATTTTCTTAGATTAAATAGTAACTTTAGTTACTCCTTATGCTTCTATGCTGAGAGGCGGCTGTTCCGTACCCTCTGTACAATCCAGCAGGGAATGTTTCTTGTGACTGAGCACCTTTCATTTGAATCGCTGTCAAAGTGTTACCCAAATGTGCAGCAAGTTAGCCTCACAAAAGAAAAAAATTATTTTTAGGAACTGCTGTTAGAATCGGTAGGAATACTCGAGTCAAAACTGCAGCGTCTGGTCCTCAGTTCTCTTTTGGAAAGCATTACCCAGCAACAAATGAAATGGAGCCAACATAACCATTTAAAATAGCAAAGTAAACAGTTCGTGTCGTAGCCAAGATAATCCTTAATTTCTGCTGCTTATCTGAGATCTGCCCTGCCGATCTGATGGGAGGATTTAACCTTCCTGAAAGCTGTTATCAGCGTATGTGCTTGAACTGGGAAGACCTCTTTCCACTCGCTTTTCAGAGCCCTTTCTCCCAGAAGATTAACACTGCTATGCCCCTTTTAGAAAGAAAAACCTCTGAAATATGGATTATTTTTAGAGGGATACACTAGGAATCTTTCGCTACAATACGGCTTAAGGGAAATACTTAAAAAAAAATGCCTGTTTAAAAGATTCACGTTTTTTCTTTGTCTTTACAGAACCACCATGCTGTCTTAAACGCTCACAATTTTTGTCTTACAAAAGTGCACGTATAGTTGCGGAAATTACAGAGAGAATCATTGGCTTACGGTTACTGCCGGTTGTGTAACCAACTCAAAAGCTACAGGGAATTTTAATTTCAAATTTCTTTGCACTGTGTTGGAAACCATTTTTGTAATTTTCTGTTTCTCTTGGGATACTGTGTGAAACACAGAATGGCAGAACAGATGGCCTGTCTTTTATTTCCAAAGAGACGAGTAATACTGCTCTGTTCAAGAGGGAAGTCTAAAGGGGGTTTCTCTGAGGTATGGGAAAGCCCAGTCTAACATCTGGATGACAACAAAAATCAGAGTCGGTTTAACAGGTTTCACGTATAACACTTGTCACAAGCAAATGGATGTATTTCTTACGTTATCTTTACTACATTTTTTTATGGCTTATTTTAAAAGTAAAAAAAAAATTCCATCTTTCAATTAAGACTCTCTAGTGTACCTGCGCCTTTGGGAAAGGAAAGAATCACTGGGTGAAACTTCTTAGGCTTAGTCATAGTAGGAGCCAGCAGTGATGGCCTGAAATATGCAGCAAAAGTTCTCAGAATAGGGAATGAGTCACTATTGCCCTTCAACTTCGTGAACCTGAAACTATATTTATCATTTTGCATTGTTCCTGATCTGCGTATTTGTAGTTCCACAGACAGAGCAACTTGCCTTTTCTGCCCTGAAGATCTAAAACACACACAAGGGAAATTCCAGGGGGAGAGAGGCTGAGGATTCGTTTCTTGAAGTGAATTTTAAGAAATGCTTTATTGAGGAATACTCACGCCGGGAGACTACTGATATGAAGGTGATACTAACAGGTTAAATAAAGGAGTAAGGCAACAGCATACGAAGTCAAAAAAAAAAAAGGAAATGAGTAAAATTAAAGAGTTCATGTAGGGTCAAGAATGCGTAGCACGGGGTACTGTTATGAAAGGCAAATATTTTTGTTCCTGTAGTACTTTCTTTTTTTTCTTCCCCCAACCTTATTTGCAACGTTCCGAACAGAAACCAGAGCACTGAAAGGAAAGATCCAGATCGTTACATTTTGCATTCTTCCTCTTCTTCCCCCTCTACAGTATGAGAGATGAATTAGGCAAGTTTTTGAACCAGGTCAGTTGCTAAACAGCTGGCTTGTAAAAGAGCGCAGCTGTCACACCAAAAAAAAAAAAAATCACCTTGGCACTAAAAATCAGCGGGGAATCTTGTAAGTGTCTGCAGAACTGCGTGTTCAATTAGTGACCAAACGCACATACTGGAAGCGCGCTTGCCGTCTCTGGTCTTGCAGCAGTAGCCCCTGCAGAGAGAAGGGAAAAGGTGCTTGTGAGACTTCTATCTTTAGAGTATTTTACATAACGGAATTTAAAAAATGAGAAATATTATTATTGGGGGGGCAGGATAAAAGAGGCAGTTATTGGCTTGCCAAAAAGGCTTGGCAAATGGAAATCCAGAATTAGTTCCAGGAAATATAATAAGTAACATAATAAGTATGTGAGAACTGTAGGTACTTTGCATTTTTGTATGTGAAGTAACTGCAGCACAGGATTACACATCCCACGCCGGTATTTCAAGTTTCCTTGTTCAGTGGGAAGGAAAACCATTGGTGCGCTGAGGCTCGTTTTATAGGCCTGGATTACCAGCAGTCTTTAAATCCGCTTCCAAAAACTCTCAGGGCTGTTGTGACAATTTATTAGCGTAGGGAACTCCTGTGGGCATTTGTGCTGCGGCGTCAGTCTAAGCAAAGGCTATTCTCAATGTCTGTTTGTAGTGACTACCTCGAAGACTGCACGGAAAACAGGTAACAAAAACCCCTCTGTGTTTTACATGGTTCTTTAAGAGCAATTTACCAAGCTGAGACGGCTGAAACTTTCAGTCTGGGAGGTGGTGCAAAATAAAGTATCAGTATCGTCAGAGTAAAACCTTCCCAATAAAGCGCGCAGCAAGATCATTTTAAATCGGAACTACAACTTCTCCACCCCCACCTCCCCCGAACAGAAGAAACATACCAAAAGAAATAAACCTCAATGCATGGGGAAGTTGTTCACAAGGAAATTTAGCAGTAGTAAGGCTCAGAACTCCAGAAGTATTTACATTTTTGCTCAGAAAAACGATGATTCCTGAAGTGAGAAAACCAGTGGCAATTTAAATACTGGTTTCCATGTCGGCATTACCGATGAAGTCCGATGACAACAGATCTCCTCTTCTACCGCGACCCGTAATGGATACAATTTACTAATATAGATTTGTACTCATCTGGGACGAATTTAGCAATCGGTTACGTGAGCAAAGACTTTCACCAAATCCGTGACTTCCAAGACGCTGTATACCGGCAAGCAGCATGTCGGGGTGCCGTGACAGAAGCTGAAGCGTATGTAAAGAGAGACATCCATACCTTGCGCCGAAGCCCTACGGCTACTTTCTGCTACTCTTCCCGCTTTGGCCTTTGGCATTGCATTACTACGGGGCGGTGGTTCCCAAACCGAGACCTGGAGACGAGCAGGCGCACAACTTCCACGCTCTGATTAAATGTTTGATGATGCGAACGTGGAGAACAGCCGCGCCCAGTTCACCTAAGCATCCAGGCGCTTTACTTCTTGCGTTTATTTATTTATTTTCATTTTTTAAAAAAGCCGTACGCTTTGGCCTCCGCAGCAAGTTGCGGCAGCGAGCTACGCAGTGACATTTTTATTGCGAGCGCCTGGAAACCCACCAGTAAACGCCGGCACCGGCAGCAGCGTTTGGCCCCAAGCGTTTAGGAACGGCCCTTCCCGCCGAGGGCCTCTCTAACGCCCTTTTGTTTCCCCAGCCCTTCCCTTGACGGGGCCAGGCCCGCCGTACCGGCAGCGTCCCGCCCGCACCGGTGGCCGACTCCGCTCGTCCCGGTAGAGGCGGT
>JAVKLA010000001.1:19110994-19219292 GCA_034782735.1 Sagittarius serpentarius
GCTTTCTGGGCTGCGAGCGCACACTGCCGGCTCATGTCCAGCTTTTCATCCACCAGCACCCCCAAGTCCTTCTCTGCAGGGCTGCTCTCAATCCCCCCATCCCCCAGCCTGTATTGATGCCGGGGGTTGCTCTGACCCAGGCGCAGGACCTTGCACTTGGCCTTGTTGTACTTCATGAGGTTCACATGGCCCCACTTCTCGAGCTTGTCCAGGTCCCTCTGGATGGCGTCCCGGCCCTCAGGTGTGTCAGCTGCACCACTGGGCTTGGTGTCATCAGCGACCTTGCTGAGGGTGCACTCGATCCTGCTGTCGATCCTGCTGTCTATCTCATTGATGAAGATATTAAATAGTACTGGTCCCAGTATGGACCCCTGAAGGCCCGTTGTTTGTGACAGTTGTGACCTCATAGTCTTCTGACTGGTGTCTTATGGTTAATAATGAGCCTGCAACTATTGTTAGCAGTATCATCTCTTTCTGTATTTTGTTGTTCTGCAAGTCCTGTTCTGCATTTTGCCAGTTACATCTTGAAGTACAAAATAGGAACATTTCACTGTAGTTGAAATTTAACCTCTTTTATATTGCAGAAATTATAATTCGGCTTTTGTTAAAATGAAATCCTCTGTGGAATCTGGTATAAGCATTGTACTGATGCAAAAGCAGGAGCTGAAGGAAGGAATGATCGATATGAACTGCAGAGTCCTTGTGCTTGGAATTCCTGCATTCTGTTTCTTTCTTTAACGAATAGCGTGGAGCATCTACCAGTATTCTAGCCCACAGGCTAGAGTACTGCTGAAGAAGTCTAGTTGTGTAATAGTCTGGTGCTTAATTTATTATTTTTTTTTTAAAAGAAGGGCAGCAAGTATCAAAAGTTACTCATGAAATGGAATAAACTGGAATTTCCATTTCAGTTCGACTGTGGAAATTGCAAGTTCCCTGACTTGAAAAACAGCTCTCTACAACGTGTGCTGAACAGCACTATCTTGCTAAGTGTGCTCACGGTGCAAAAACACAGCTTTTAGGTTAAGCAAACATTAGTTACTGACATCACTGACCTGATAAACTGCAGAGCAAGCCTTTCCACTTCTATTTAGCTGATAAACTTTATCGAAAGAGAGACTATTTGACAAAGAGCAATTTTCTGTAAATATATTGAATGCCATCCTCTTTGCTTTGGCAGTCAGTGCAGATCCATTGTTAAATTAGGCTGACTGACCCAATATTGAACAGCAGCAGATGTGAAAGATACGGAAACTATGTCAAGAGAGGGTCTATGAAAATCTTACGAAGGGGCAGATAAAAGTCTTGGTCTAATGTCTGAAGTCTTTTTCTGCACCCTTCCAGATACAAATTCCACATTTGGAACAGCTGTAAAATGCTGAGCACTGGCTCAGAAACTTGTAGTTAAATATGTTACTGGTTAAAATTTCTCAGTGTGTTTGCCGGCTTGTTTTGTCAAAGTGAAATACGGAAGTTTCCTCAGCCAGATGTTCAGCAATCCAGTAACAAGTCTGGTAGCAGAGGCATTCCTTAAAACGTGTAATCTTGACACTTTGCGGAGCTTAGTTTAAGTGCTCTGTGTAAATGGGGAAAATGTAGGGGTGCAGACTATGTAATTCAGCCGGGCTTTAAAAAAGTACATAGCTGCAGAGTTAGGGTGCAGATACAGGGTGAAGCTTTAATTGGTAGGTTAGTAGTTTTGGTTCTGCTGGCTTGACTGGACATACTGTTCTCAAAAGATTGAAAGTGCAATGTGCTGCGTGGAAGACTTGAATTTTCTTTAGGAAAAAGGGTGTTCAGTAATTTACTTGAGGTAGTTGCAGGCGTTTGTCTTGGTTGAATTGCCAGCCTGTCTGTGCATTAGTCAGCCAGCATCATTTAAAAAAAAAAAATCCAGACTGGAAGACAAGGAAAGTTCTGTTGGCTTACAAAGCTGTCTTCTGTTCTTAGTATGCAAGTACAGTGTTTTAAATAAATTGGAAAATGAGAAGTGAGATTTTTACTACTGGTTTTCACTGCTAGTTATGAGGAAAGGAGGGAGGCGAGTGCAATCTAGAGGTTGTCTTAAATTTAAAAGGGTATTTGGATATAATCAGATTTTTATTAAAAATAATAATAAATCTGACCTGTTGTTGAGCTAGAGTAAGCTAGCATTGGGAGAGGAGGGAGGATTAAATGTCGGTCCGTCAGATTGCGTTGGCCTACCTAGGGTCTGTGCTTAGTTGTAGTATTTTATTTTCGTAGTTACAACCTGGGCACTGATATTCGAAGAATTACTAATCTTGTGAAAACTTTTCATGACTAGGATTTAGGCCTGCTTTTTGTACACACATGCATACGTGTATAAAAATGGATAACTGCGACTGAGCTTTCTAGTTTCAGGCAATAACTTTTATATATTACAGTATAGTAACAAAGTATTGCCAATATTGTTAGATTATAAGATTGAGCTTTAAAATTGATGCCTAAAATAATGTAAGGCTGCATACTCCGCATTTCAGTTAGTTTATGTCTACATTTACTAGAGAACTATTTTGTTTTGGTTTTGTGTATTTTATCTTGTCAAACATGGGAACACTGGCTTTCTCTAAGCTGGCTTTGTCTAGAAACAAACCTAAGCGCTTCAGGGGACTGAAAGAATTGGTCCGAAGCCCTTTGCTGTCACTGCCCGTAGCAGTTTGGAAGTGTACGTGGCTACGCTGCCATACTTACAGGGGAAGCGTAAAGAACCAAGTACAGACTTGTGCTCCTGCCTGCTGCAGGGTGCTTTGGAGTATCAAGGAAAGGCGAAACTGAGGTGAAACCTGTAGAGAATTTCCACAGGCTTTGAGGGAAAGCTGTCAGTATTACAGCTTTCTCTCTTGGAAGGAATCTTGATGCTTAATGTGGTAGGTTTCCTTCACATTTCATTTAAAATGGAGTGACCAAAAAAAAAAAAAAAGTTACAAAAAAATGCAGGCATACAGGAAGCGTATGTCAGAGTCAAATAGTTAACACATGGAATACTTGGAGAGCCAGTGTATTTACATTGATAAACATAGTGACCATTGAAGATGTGTCTGCGCTGCACGTTAGCTTTGCTAAGTAGGCCTGATGAGAGTTACCGCTTCTGGTGCCTGAGCTGGTGCAGGTTACTGTCTTATGCTGCAGGTGGCTTTGCTTGCTTTCACTGTAACTCATGTGGCTTACACAAGCTTCTAGAAGGACAAGGGCTTTAGGACTCGTCCTAGGAGTTCCTAAAACCAGGACTGTTTTGAAGGCAATAATACACATTCATCACCTGTTTCTCTTGCCTGTGGAACCACTGGGTCAATCTGCTCTTACAGCTTTATTATGAGACACATAGGTCTTTGGGTCTTATAAATACTTTGTCCTCTGTGCAAGTTACATGTCTGTCCTCTGTAACATCAAGAAGAGGGAAACGTGATGAGTCTGCTCTAAAAAAATTCTAAATATAACCTTACCAATAAATGTATGTCAGTAAAAACATGACTATGTTGCAGTTAAGAATGTTTGCTATTGTAAAGTATATGCATGCTACTTTTAATATTACCGGGGGTTTTTTTCCTACTTAAAGCTGAATTAAGCTTTGTGTTCACTGATAAAAGCATTCTTTGAAATTAGTGGTAGCAGTTATATTGGTAGTGAAAAATGTATTTCCTTGCGAATAATGCAAAGATGTGTATAAATGAAAATATGCACTAATCTATCCATGTGTTTTGTTTTTTTTTTTCCCAGTAAAATGAAGCAAGGTCTTCTTCCTAGCTTAGAAGATCTACTTTTCTATACTATTGCAGAAGGACAAGAAAAAATACCAGTTCATAAATTCATAACTGTAAGTTTACTGTTCCAGAGTGCTGTATGAAAGCTGACTGCTGCAAGGTTTTTTAACTTCCTAAATGCAAGAATACAAAGCAAAGCATTTGTGTTCTACATGGTTAGCTGCAGCAAGGAATGTAATTCCCCTGCCCCCAGCACTGTTTCTGTAGTTAAGAGAATGAGTGTACGAGTGGTGTTAGTCACTTTGCTGTGCGAAAGAGTATGCTTGAAAGCATCTGTGTCTGTGGCAGGGCTGGGTAGTATTTGCACTTGCATAAAATGTTGTTGGACCACTGTGGATTTCAAATGACATTAATCCTTTGGCATAAGATGCAGGCAAAATGTCAAAAGTAAATGGCAAAAGGATCAATAGATGTCAGAACGTCTCTGTGTTGATAACGCAGTGGCAGATGTCTCTTATCCTGATAAATAAGACTGAGCAGTAGAGAACTTGATTGTAATAGCATATCTTTTCATTTTAATAATTATTGTTTTATTGTAATAGGCACTCAAATCTACAGGATTACGTACATCTGATCCCCGGTTGAAAGAGTGCATGGATATGTTAAGACTGACCCTTCAAACAACTTCAGATGGTGTTATGCTGGACAAAGACCTTTTTAAAAAGTAAACTTTCTGTCAATAATGTAACTATAATTCTGAATGAATGTTGTCTGTGTGTTACGGGCTACTGTCTTAGGAGAGATATAAGGTATCTAAACCATTGTGTAATTAGAAAGGGAGTCAAACGCACACTCCTACTGATGCTGTTTTCATACGAGTTTGTTCTCTGGTTTCAGGCAGCAGACAGATTGTGCGATCTCCGCAAGGGTTTAATGTATCAATGTTGTTTGCATGTGTATCTGACCCCGTACTGCAACTCTTGGTCAGATGCCAAATAAATTAAGTGATGCAGCATGGAGTCTTTAGTAGGAGTACATAAAACTTCTCCCTTGCTGCATCATCAGTTTTTAATCTGAAGTACAGGATGCTGTGTCTGTGTAGTGAGATGTTCAGAGTATGTAGGTAGTTAATTCTAAAAGTGAGAATATGAAAAATAGAGTGAACTTAGATGTCAGGATACGTAGAGGTGAGAGCAGTTAGGACTGTAGATGCTGCTTTGGTCTGTTTTGGAAAAGATTTATGTGCCATTTTTTAACGATGCTTTTTTTTAAGAAAAGTCTGTGGTCAGCTGAACAGTATAAGCACTGTTCAGGTTGTCTTCAGTTCATTCCAAGCACACTCCATTGCTCCCCTGCTTACAGTTTCTGTGTGCCAAAAGATTGGAAGTTTAGAGGCTCTTAAATCTTGAAATGAAATTTGTAGACTGTTTTTGAGTCTGTATTTTTATTCTATTTACTGGGTAAATGACATAAAAATCTAAAACTTGCTTCTTTCACGAAGAGTATACTTTTGTCAAAATTGGTACATTTTTGTTGTTCTGTAGCATTTTTTGAATATGTGAACTAATGCTGTTTAGTGCTATTTCTTCTCAGTTACAATTTAAAATATGTATGTGTATAAAAGGTGTGTTTACATACAAGTATATAAAATATATAGTATACAGTATATGTTCATACTATATTATATATTTACATGTTTTATATAAACAGGAAGTATACGTGTTATATTTTTTAATATATATAAACATTCTTGGAAGTACATTGAGAAAAAATGAATGTCTCTGTGTGTGACAAAACAACAAATCAGCTCTTTAATCAAATGTGGGATACTTCTTAAAGGTACAACATGGACTAACTTTATTCCTGGATTTAAGTTCAAGAACAGGACCTCACTGGTTATTTGTCAGCACAGTAAAAACTCTTAGAGTCAGAAACCTTCCTGGGTGTATGGTTGGATTGGAAAGGAAATACTTTTGCTACTATGCATTACATTTATACTAGAAGGCTTGTTTGTAATAGTAAACTATGAATTATGTTTTAGGCAAGGACTTTATATTAAAAAAGGACAAGCAATTGCTAATCAGCAAGATCAGCCTGTGTTCTACGTCGCATCTCTAGGATTTGATCCTGTGTTAGGGGCGTGGTTGTTACTACCGTAATTTGTAGAAAGCTTACACAGTTGCTTCTTGCGTAGGAAGAGTTTTGAACATAAAGACTATACAGAGGGTGGAGAGGTGAATCTTTTTTCACATAGCAGATTTTTCCTTTGCAGCAGCAGGTGTTAACTTCTTTAATAAATTAAAAACCCCCAGACTTCAGTTACCTGTTTCTCCTAGGCACACTGCATTTGCTGTGTACAGACTTCTACAAGGTTCCTGTATTTTTTTTTTCTTTCCCAAGTGTTTAAGGTGTGAAATATAATAATGTGTCTACTCGGCTGTACTTACATCAGGACTTTGAAGCTTCGGTTCCCTGAACGTAAAAGTCAGTGGTGTAATTCTCCTGTTGAATTTGAATCCAAAGCTGCTAGATCAAAGAAAGCATCAAGGATAAGTGACGTGGAGCAGTGCTAGCATAAGCTTGACTAAATCAATCAAGTCCAGTAGAAATTACCTGTAAAATAGGTTAGCTCATGCACCTGTACTGTCCGTCTCTAACAGAAGTTTCAACACCTTACTAGTGTTTAGGCTCCAATTTGACTAAAATTGCTTTATTTTGAAGATTTTTGGCTTTATGGTGCTCTCCACTTAAATGAAAGTTTGGCAGAAACCTCCATTTTACAGGCAGAACAACTTGGGGTTTTAATCTTTCGTCTCCAGAGTTTCTTGAATTGAAGGCTTCACTGGTGCGCATTTCAGAGACAGCGCTTGACAGATTTCCTGAATTAGCTGTTCATGTTGCATCTTTGCAGCACGATCTTTGCAGCATGAACGATACCTTGCTGAGAACAGCCTGCTTGCTGAAAGCAGTGCAGCATGCTGGTTAGCTTGCTATTTTGGTACCCTAGCTATGGTACTACTTAATAAAGTAGTAGTAGTACTATCGAACTATTGTTAGATGAAACTTAGGCAACTTAACAAATACGGAAGATTGTACATGCTAATCTTCCTTGTGAAGTGTGCACATTTTGACATATCCTGTTTTTTTAGATCTGTTTCTATGACGTAGCTAATTTGTAGAAAAACTTTAATAATTTTTGTAAGAAATCCTCCTAACCCTCTTAGCTTTTCCTTTAACTCACAGCTTGTTCGTAACAGAGAAATGGAAGACTTGCAAAAACCCCTGTCTCTTAACTAACAATATTTTGGTCAAGCGGGGTGGTGGGGAGGGAAGGAAAGGCATGAGGCAATCATACTGTTTTGAAAATGGTGCACACTTGAATGAGATAATAGCTGCTGAGTAACAGTTACAACTCTGAGGTTTAAACCCAGTTCTTTTTCAGAGTAACTTACTTGGCTTTGTAGACTTGGCCTTTGTCACAAGGTGATGTTTGTGCCGTTTTATTGACCTAGAGCTGTGGTCTTACTAGCCAGATCTCCTCTGATCTGCAGGTAGGAAGCAGCAATCTGGGTCTGTTAATGTTCTAAGCATAAACCTGACAATCTGTTGCTGGATCTCAACCAGGATTATCTGTTTGCTGCCGGATGGCTGTGCTGCTCTCTCAATCTAAGTAGCAAATCCTGAGGAAGACTTTCATTTTAGATATGCTTAACCCCGGTATTAAGAAATACTTTCGTCCTATTTGAGCAATTGGAAAGCTTTTGACAGAAGACGTAGAGGACTTCTGCTATGTTATAATATTAATACCTCATTTGTCAAAATAATGGTACTTTTTTTTTTCCTAAAATGTCTAAATACATTGGAGGCTTCTACAGACCTAGTCTTGCTAGTTGGAAATGAAGTTTCACATCCCTTTCTGTAATGCTTATACTGTAGCTTTTTAAACAGGAAAAAAGATGTCCATTCAGCTATATAGATAGTCAAACAGTTCTTCAAATTGGTGGGAGTTCAGACTCTTTTTTAGCAGGTACCTACTTTGTGTAGGGAAGCAATAATCAGCGGTCTGAGCCAGAACTGGGAAAAGAATGGATAACTGTAACAAGTTGTATGATAAAGGAAACAAAGTGATCCTAACTTTATGCTAGAGACCAAAGATTCAGTTTCCAAAAAAAGCCCCAAACTGTTACTTTCAGGTTATACAAGTCACTGAAAGTTATTGTAGATCGTTAAGACTTCCATCGGGATCTTCCTAATCCAAATGTACCAGGGAAGTTTTATAGTTTGAAAAGATAGGTTTTCAAATGGGGGAAGAAATGTTTGGATTGGGATTTGGCAAGACACAGTTTTTTTAGGGTGAGGTTATAAAGTTTGGAGAAATGGAAGAATGTGAGGTGGGAAGTTTTTAGTGTACCTATCTTGAACACTTCTAAGGAGATAAGGACCAAGTTGTTTGTAAAATTTGACTGCAGAAAGATTTTTATTTATCGGTATATTCATTTACTTAAATTCCTCCCTGTGATCTTCTCTCACTGCTCCACTTCTCCTGAGCCTGAGACCATTTTTCTCTGAAGGGTTACCTGGAACATTAAACCAGTTAGAAACTCCCGTGGGGAGGAGATGTCAGTTGCAGAATATTAGAGGCTGTCAAGGCTAGTGTCCTCTGTTGACTAAAAATATTACTGCCCTGTTAATTGGAGCTTACTAAGACCCGTGTTATTTTGTCCATGAAGTAATTGTTCCGAATAGCCATATAGATTAATTGAACCCCTGTATTTAATTTAGTCTGTGAATTCATGTGATTTGCCTGGCTTAAGGAGTACCAAGATAAATAGCCAGACACTGACGTTGGCAGAATTCCGGGAACAGGAACTTCTTGCAGAAATAGGTAATGTCTTTAACCAGCATAGCTATTTCTGCGGCAAGTTTCAATGTCTAGCTTAAAATGATTGAATTGTTGAAGTGAGCATCCTAGACTTGATCTAAATGAGTAAGTGTATAAATGCCCTTCCTGTTTCAGAAGCATAATGTGGTTATCAGGGGACTGTATTTCAGTGCATACTGCTGCCTTGTTGTTTTCCACACTTTGTATTGAGTTGTTCTAATTGGTTTAGGTGAACTTCAAAATTTATTTTTTTTTCCTGACAAGAGTGCTTAATGCTGTCCAGGTGGTACAGACAATGTAGAAGCGCATCTGAAGTTTAAACCTGGTGCACATTATGTTGTTACTCCTTCTGCACACGTAGCTGCTGTAACTAATTACTTTTGAAAAGGGGTTGTTGCACCTGGAGTAGGTAACTGTAATCGGAGGCTGTTGGGGACAAAAAAGAACAGGATTTTTTGCAAGACGTGTCAAAAAGGAGTGATTAAGCATGACAAATTGCGACAAAACCAACTCGATTGCAATTTTAACGTAGACTAACAAAGAAGCGTATTACAGACAGAGCAATTCTTAAGATGCCGGTGCGTACAACGGAAACGTCTCTGCTGTTTCTTTTTCACTTTTGGAGAGCAGGGCCTACCAGCATTTGAAATGCCCGTCAGTTGTATGGGATAAAATCTCCTAAGTACAAAGGGGTTAAAAGTGAAAGCTTAAAAAAAGAGAAGGGGATTCAAAGGGAAGATAATTCTGTCCACTGCTCTTCATGCATCTTCATTTTGAATTAATGACTTTTAATAATAGGATTATTGGAATTACCTATTCCAAGTGAAAATATTTCCCTAAAAATTAATTTTTTACTTCTCTGAGTAAGTCTTCATTGGAAGGATGTGTTCTCCTTTGTGGTATGGGCCTAGATGTTCTTAACTTTCCATTTGTCTGTATTAACAGTATGTTTCTGCTTTTGTCAACATCGCTGGAAAGCATAGTATGCACGTGTTAATGAAACACTTCGTTTAGTGTTAAACCTCCCTTTCTCTTCCTTGCACTGGGTGGGATAGGGCTGTTAATACCCTTTATCTGGTCATATTTCAGCTGATGTGATAATGGCTCCCAATTCCCACCCCTGCTCCTGCTCACCCCCCACCCACAGACATGCCACTTTCAGCAGCATGTCCCAGCTTGTGTTTTGATCCTTCCCTTCTTCTGTTTCTCCTAGATAAGTCTTTCCTTTTTACCTCATCAGCTTTTTAAATGTACCAGATGGGCTGATGTTCAGAGGGTGTGGATAATAACGTAACTGTGTTCTGGGTTAAAAGGCAGCAAAGATTCCTTAAGTGGTAGTAGTTTGAAGCAAGAGACTTGCAGTACTGCTCACTGTTAACTTTTGCTTAGTTTAGAAGATGTTATCGAGTACTTCCGCAGGGTTTTGTTCCTGTTAGAGTGGAGACTCATTCCAGTCTTGTCTGTTGGCAGCATTCGTGGTGAAACTGGTTGGAAGTGAGAGAAACCAACCCTGAGCCTCAGAACTCCAATCTAACTCTGAAATTGGCACTTCTTTGGACAAGGGGTGGGTTAGATGACCTTCATGTGTCTTGATCCTGAGAAATGGGTGGCTCGGACCCCTCTTGCAAGCTTGGATGCCACTTGAAGGCAAATTGATAGTACCTTGCAGTACAACCTCAGAGCTGAAACTTCAAAGAAGAGCTCCGAGTAAAAAGGCATAAAAATGAATGCAACGGAGCAATTGTAAATCGTTTTTTTTAAAAGTAGAACTTACAAAGTGGAAAATTGAAAAGTCTTTCTAATAAAGACCTCTTCTGGTAGGCATGTAACTTCTAGGGACTGATGGTCCTTATTTAAATAGCATGTAATTGCTCCTTAAGTAGGCTTTTTGACTACTTTGTCAAAATACTAATAAACTTTTTTAACTTTTTGCAGGTGTGTACAAAGTAATATTGTGTTGCTTACTCAAGCTTTCAGGAGGAAGTTTGTCATTCCAGATTTTATGTCGTTTACTTCACATATCGATGAGCTATATGAAAGTGCTAAAAAACAGTCTGGAGGAAAGGTAACCTGTTTGTAAATTCAACTTCAAACTTCTGTAGATCTCTTGATATTGACCAGATACATTCTTTGTTAAGTAGAGAGATTTTTCTTAAGGTTTTTAGCAAAACGTTAAACTGATAGCTTGATAAAATAGTTTTGGAAGTTCAGTTACGTCTGCAACTTGTAAACTGCGTTAGAAATACAGCTCCTTACCTCTAACAGTCTTTTACAGTTTCGAGGTTAGAATGAGAAAATAGTGGTGTTCTTTCTCGGTTTTACATAAACTATAAAACCGCTATATAATTTGTCAGACTAAACTTAAGTCTGTAAAAGAATTATGCTTCTCTACGCAACTGGTTGGGATGTGTGACAGAAATAATTGTTAACACCATACCTGTGCTAGTAATTTAAAGTTTATTCTAGTGCTTATTTTCAATAAATTAATTGAAAAACCCTGAACTTCGTTACAAGCTAGAATTTTATATGATTTGAAAACGCTGAACATGCTATAACACAGAACAGAGATTTCTCTTCGAATGTGCTGAAGTTTGTACTTTGAAAAAAATGTTTTATTTGATAATGATGTAGTGAATATAATAATTTGTAATGAAGTTTTAGATATACTAGGTGATTATTAGTGGAATAATTCAGTTGTACCTTGTGTATCCTTTCCTGTAATATTGACATTTAGTTTAGTTAATGTATATTAACATACAGTTCAATATTTTGAATGTTGTAACGTCTCTCTTTTTATTTCACATTGTGATAGGTTGCTGACTATATTCCACAACTGGCCAAGTTCAGCCCTGATCTGTGGGGTGTGTCGCTTTGCACAGTGGATGGACAGAGGTATATTCTACCTTACAGATTTTGCCATTGCGATTATTTGAACTATCTGACACATAACAGCACTTCATGATATCTCATGGTTTAATAAAGAAAAAGCTTTGTTGGAGTTGTTTAAGAAGCAAAATCCTCTTGGTCATCTGTCTTAACGTTTTTTCAACTTCTCTGTTTAAGCTGAATCATTTTGCTATTATTATAAAATTCTGTTTAAATAGTATTTGTAAATACAATATTTAAAGGTGGATTATATTGTGCTTATGATCCAAACACAATAATGAAGCTGTGGGTAATTTTGGTGATTACCAAAGGAGAGGATAGCGGCAATGCTTACGTAGTATTAAGCTTTGGAAGCTGAAGAGCTTTGTCTAATAGTACCCGTGCCTCAGGTAATCCTAATTTTTCTGTAGGTCATGATGTACTTAAGTCAGTTCCTTTTCCGCATTTTAATACTCTTCCTGTAGCTTGCTTACATTATCACTATATGTCACTGAAAAAAATCGAGATCCGTATTCTTTAAAAAGAAAAGGAAGATGTGGAAACTGGACAGAACTTAATGTGATTTTGCTTTTCAAGTTTAATAAACTTTCTCCTGTGAGGGTGTGTGTAGGTCTCAGCTATAGCTAGAGTGATCTCATTTTTATTTTTTCTTTATTAGTAAGTCAGCATAGCAGAGACAGTTAGGAGTCTAAATGTAAAGGAGTATCTCACATCATCTAGCTGAGAAGTAAGGTAAACTATTTTGTGTGTACCTTTGTGACTAGACCATGTGAGATAGTCATCAGCTTGCAAGCCTCTGGTGGCCTGCAGTTTGATATGGTCATACTGCATATTCAGAGTACCATAATTTTTAGGTGTTCAGTATATCCTGGGTGAATGGGATATGCCTGAGAGAGCATCAGACTTGCTTATGGTGACTATGGATTGGGGTTCATTTTAATGTCATCTGTTAAGATCTGTATGTTTGTTTTTTATTAGCCATGTGCTCTATAATCTCTAGGGGAAGAGCTGTACAAGTGAGGTGAAGTATTTTTCAGCTCCCTGCTTAAGCGTCTGAATTATAATCTGTTCATAGTAAAACAGCTTTAAAAATAAAAATGTTCTCTCTTTTGAATATTTTAAATTGGCATTTTGTTTTGTTTTGGATATTATGTACTAATGAAAGGTTTTACAATGCTAATTTTTGTAATGTTTAATGCTGTGTTAGTTTTTATAATGCCAAAATGGTTCTGTGAGTTTCTCTGAAACCTTCTCGTGTTTTCTGCAAAGAAAATAGCAAATACACTTCTGATTTTGCTATCAGACAAGTGGTTGCTTGGAGCCTTTTGCATATGCTGCTTGTATGAGTCACTCTTCGATGCAGTCTGACTTGGATGTTGAAAGTAAACTTTCCAAAAGATGGCATTTAACAATTGTAATAAAATGCCTATGCCATTATCAAAAGGAATGTAAATACAGCTGTTTTAATTATTGCCCTCGAATTCCAAAACTGAATTGGATCTCATCTGTGTTTATATAGACATAAATACATATAGTGGCTATATTCAGGTCAGCTGTACCCCGTTGAGTATGCGGTTTGCAATTGAGTGGGGCAAGTGTGATACTAGAGGTCTGAGGTGACTTCTTTTTTTTTCCCCCCTCTCTGGTACAAACCC
Source organism: Sagittarius serpentarius (assembly GCA_034782735.1). Taxonomy (NCBI): domain Eukaryota; kingdom Metazoa; phylum Chordata; class Aves; order Accipitriformes; family Sagittariidae; genus Sagittarius; species Sagittarius serpentarius. Next base: position 19,124,137 of record JAVKLA010000001.1, read on the forward strand.
ATTTCTGAACTTGCTTGTATTTTTTGACATCTGCAGTAATTACCACAACTGACTTTGTTATGCTTAACTTATGGAGGCAGTTGTTAAAACCTTTAAATTGTTTTGTTACGCTCTTTTAAAATGAGACTTTGTAATGATATGCTTCTGGGTTTTTTGGGTGTTTTTGTTAATAGTCCTAGTATGTTGAAGAATAGATGAAGCATTTAACATTCTACTTGCCGCAGCTGGTAAACAGGAAATTTCAAACCTCTTAATCTGTGTTTTTCCCAGGCATTCTGTTGGCGATACCAAAGTTCCATTTTGTCTTCAGTCCTGTGTAAAGCCTTTGAAATACGCTATTGCTGTTAACGATCTTGGCACAGAGTATGTGCACAGATATGTTGGTAAAGAGCCTAGTGGATTAAGATTCAACAAATTGTTCCTGAATGAAGATGGTAAGAGATACATAATACTTAATAATGCAAATACTCAATTTTAGAAAATTATAAAACAAGCTACAAAGTTTTTTCAGTTTTCTTATTTTACTGTATCCTCTTAAGTCTTCTTAACAGACAGTGTCCCAAAATATTTTGCCGTCAGCAAGGTGGGCTTATCCTTTGTTGCTCGCTTTTGCCTAATTTAGAATGCTAGTAAAAGATGCTTTATTGCTTCAGTTCTATTCGCTAGTTGTCCAGCTGTAGGAAAACACAATTTTGATAATGCAGGTATTTGAAATCTATATTTATTTAGTTGAGTTGGTAGCAAGTGTTCTTTAATCACGCCTTCTGTAAAATGATAGTGAAAGAATCAAAGGTGTTAAACTGATTTTAAGAAACACATATATCGCTTCCCTTCTCAGCCCTCTAAGAAGCAGGTGCTGGTGCTGAAGGCCAGCGCTGGCTGGTTTCCAGAAGGCGAAACTGAACACATCTTCCCACAGCTTATTCTAAACGGAATTTGACTGCTGGTTGAAAACAATGGTTTTCTGGTTTAGTGTTTGTTTTTTTTTTTTTTTCCCCCCTCCTGTGGCAGGAGTGCTTTAGCAAGAATTTCTCGTACAGTACTTATCTAGATTATTTCTTTTTCATATTATGTTAATTCTCGAGCATGAAAATGTTATTTTTAAAAACACTGTGGCAAAAATCTGAAAAGGATGACTCATGTAGCCTTAGAGGAAATACTGGATGTTATCTCTAAAGCACAAATGTTTCTTCTAGCGGATCTTTCTCAGTAAGAGAACAGACAATGTTTCTGTTGCCATGGTATTGCAATTAATATTTAATTAACAGCATAAGGCTTGGGTGATATTTTTGTCAAGGGCTGTGTTGAATTCTGACTTAAATATCTATATTATTAATATATTAATGATACATAATTATATTTAGTACATACCTTAAAATCATCTTTCCAAACTTACAGATTAAATAGATCTTGACAATTTATTTCTTCATTTTTATTATGTTAGTAAGTGGTAATGAAATACCAACATGCATATATATCACCAAGAAGGAATTAAGCATTCTGTCAAGGTTTGCTCTCTTGGTTTTGCTTTCCTAGTTTTTCCAAATATGATGTCGTACGGTGTGAAGAAGACTGCCTTTCATGTCCTGAGAAAACTTTCATATTACAAAAAGTTTTGATGGTGCTGAAAATTGCCCATTTTTTGCTTTGGATCAATATAGGTGTTCTGTTTTTTTTTTTTAAATTTATTTTTAATGAAATGACAGTAATTATTTTCTTCTTTTTGTTGCTGCTTTTAAAATTGAACTATGAGAGAAGATGAATTCTTAGGCTATGGTCTTTTATTATATTACTGTTAGACTTTAAGAGTGTTTATAAGACTTAGGCAATAAGAGAATTGGGATTACTGAAAGTTTGACCAGTGTGCATGAAAATAAGAGAAGACTAATTCACGTGATAGAAATTTTGATTTTTAAGTATGTGCTTGTGTAGCTGATACAACTGACGTGAGAAAAATGTGTTAGAACTAACCTGAACAGCCTTTTATCTATACGGGTATCTATATCTGTGTCTTTTATCTGTAGTCTTAAATGAAAGACTAAAACAAAAGGTAGAAGTCTAATAAATAGGAACATTTCAGTTACAGGGAGAGAAAGGAAAGGTGAGTTTCTGCTATTTGAAACTCAAGGAAGAGGAGGGAAGAAGGGATTACGCTTTACTTGTAGATTTAAATTGATGTATGAAGTTTGGATATGCAGACTATTTGGTAGTTTGAACATGCATAATTACTTTGAAGATCAGATTTGAAAAAAATACAGATACGTAATCTATTATCTTTCAAACTATTCTGATATAGTTGAATTTCATGTTTGTAATCAGGATTTTATGAAGTGATATGCAGCTGTTTGAAAACTGGTTAGACATGCATGTGGAGCTATTTTTCATACTTGCTACATTAAAGATTTCTAAACCAGGATGTTCTTCCATTTCTTAGTTTACTAGTACGGAGATGTAAGCTGGAAAGAATGGAGAATATTACAGGACAATTTTAAATCATAGCTAAAAAAGCCAGCTTATAACAAAACAGTGTTACGAAGAATCATGTATGTTTTGAGTAAGATCGGTGCTCTGCAAGGGGATTTGGAAACTTCTGCAGCCTTGTTGAATATTCAGTTTTAAAACTTATTATCAGAGGGACCATATGGCCCATCGAACAATTTGGATTTCTGGAGGACTAAAGCAGTTCCCATGTTAATTAGAAACTGATTATTCTTACTGATTGAAGTAAATCAGGAATGTTACATAGTAAAATGTGTCTGAAATAGGCAGCATCGGGAATAATTTTCCTGGTTATGGTCATCAAGCAGTTTGCAGATTTTTTTCATGCCTATTGAGTTCATGATGCAACATGTCTGACAATACCTGTGTATATGTACAGTTAGTATGTCTTATCCATACATGCGACCTTCTCTTGATGATAATTATTTGTAGAATTAGTCCAGTAATATAATTGTTTGTGGAACTAGGTCCAGTAATAAATGCTGCATTGTAATTGAATGAGGGCTTGATTACCAGGAAATTGTTTATTCTGTTGAAGGATTTTGTTAACCAAAGATGGAATTCTTTAAGTTTTTGTGTTGGACAACCATATTTTGATGTCATTTCAGAAAGAGCTTGCCGTTATGAACTGGTTTGTGTATTAAAATGTCTGTATTGTTTATGTGTGGCAACCTCTGCTTTCTGTGCTCCAAGACTGCAAGCCAGTTGTACAAGAAAGGCCCAAGGCCAATGACGGACGAAACAGGTCAGAAGAACTGCCAGAGGAAAAGCACTGTAGTTTGAGCTTATTAGAGGAAAGGTCTAGTTTGCATATGGCATAATCGCACGGCAGGTTACTAGAGCAGTCGTGCTAATTGTCGAGCAGTTTTGAGGTGTTAAAAAAATACGTACTTTTCACCATTGAATAGTGATGTCCGGTGGAGGTATTTTTAGGTAACAAAATAAATGATCTTTTCCTTTCTTTTGAATTTAGATATACCCGTTAAATACATTGCAGTTCTCTAGGTAAAAGGCTGTTCTAGGCAAGTATCTCCTTCCGACAAAGACTCCCAAAAAAAGAGCGCTCTGTCAATGAAGAATGTATTTACTATTCAGAGGCTGTTAGGTGGGTTGTTTATGCAAGAGACAAATCGTTGAATCAGTGCTAGACTTAATCAAGGCACCCCAGTTAAAGGCGAAGGGTTATTATGACTTGTGCTTTTCATTAAGGATAAAACCATGAATTTACTCCAAAGTATAATGAGATGATCCAGCAATGTAAGAGACTGGCAGAGAAGCTGTGCAGAATTTTTTTTTTTTTCAGTCTGAGCAGATCATTGCCTTTATTATTTGATTATATATAGAGGGGGTATGTGTGTGGTTTTGTTTTTATAGATGTGTGTCAGTTAGCTTTGCAGAAGGTTTGATACCTCTTTCTAAAGATTAATAGATGAATTTTTTCACCTCTCTGGCAAACTGCTGCAATTACAGTGTCAATCTTCATTTCTTGTCGTTGTACGATGTGGAATCCTCTTGCTGGTGGCACCCACTGTGAGGTAAAATGGTAGTTGCTGCTGCTTTAGAAAGAGACCCAAGTATGATTTTCCTTAAAAATTAATGTGGCGTCAGAACCTATACGACCCTAAGAGGTAAAGAAAATACCTGGGAACAGCAGTATTACTGACAGGAGTGGAAGACATCTCCTCTTTGAAATTAGCTGGAATCTTTCAGAATGTAAGATTTTTATTTAGGCATCTTGGCCCTTTGTCATGGTTTAACCCCAGCCGGCAACTCAGCACCACACAGCCGCTCACTCACTTCCCCCCCACCCAGTGGGATGGGGGAGAGAATCGGAAAAATAAAGTAAAGCTCGTGGGTTGAGATAAGAACAGTTTAATAGAACAGGAAGGAAGAAACTAGCAGTGACACTAATAACAACAAGAAAGTGACAATAATAAAAGGATTGGCATACACAAGACAAGTGATGCACAATGCAATTGCTCACCACTCGCCGACTGACGCCTGAGCCGCGCTCCTCCTCCCCCCGCCCCCCCAAGCTGGGCATGACGTCCCATGGTACGGAATAGCCCTTTGGCCAGTTGGGGTCAGCTGTTCTGGCTGTGTCCCCTCCCAGCTTCCCTGTGCCCCTCCAGCCTTCTCGCTGGCTGGGCAGGAGAAGATGAAAAGTCCTTGACTTGGTCTAAACACGACTGAGCAACAACAGAAAACATCAGGGTGTTACCAACGTTCTTCTCCTACTAAACCCAAACCACTGCGCTGTACCAGCTACTGGGAAGCCAATTAACTCTCTCCCAGCCGAAACCAGGACACCCTTAAAAAAGGCCAGTATATCTTAAGTCTGTGGAGAGGTTCTTCATTGTAGAATAAAATAGAATATTTCAGTTGGAAGGGATCTACAGCTGAGTCTAGTCCAACTGCCTGATCACTTCAGGGCTGACCGAAAGTTAAAGCATGTGCTTAAGGGCATTGTCCAAATGGCTCTTAAGCACTGACAGGTTTGGGACATCGACCACCTCTCTAGGAAGCCTGTAGCTATTGTGGCGAGGTAGAAGGGTTATCTGTCAATTACAGATATCTATGTATGGGAAGTGTTTGGATAGTGTTATCTGGTGCTATGCAGATAATAGTGAAAATGGCTTTCCTGGGACCTGGATACCCTGACAGGGTTTACTCTGCTTAGAAGAGGCAGCAGTGGATTAATGGAAGGTGTCCTACTCAGCTCTGTGATGTGCTGGTGTTGGGCAGCAGTAGGAGAGACCCTCAAAGAGCTTTTGTTAGTGTGTGGCAAGCTGGACTGTTGTACCTCCACTTAGCTCTTAAGGCTCTCACGGTGATTGTTTTTTGCGGACTCGTCAAGCAGAGAACCAAACACAACTTCATTTCAGAAGCACATTCAGGAAAGTCCATGTTCCATTTCATTAGAAGGTTCTTGCTGTTCTTCATGTGAGGGCAGCACATGGAGGTGTGTTGGTTGTAAAGTGGCCACAACCGGTACATGTAGTTTGAGATGTTAAGCAGTGGGAGACGGGAATCTTCAAAGTAGAGGAAGAGGTAACTGAGAATGCCTTGTGACATGGAAGGTAAGGTTAGTGGTGACATCTTCAAAGAAAGGAGATGCCATAGACTTTCTGAGGGTATGTTCTGTGTGGACTTACCACATTGATAAGCTTTTGAGTTGCTGAATGCTAAATAAACATTACACATCCTTTTTACTGAAATGCACGTGATGTGGGGTTTTGGAATTTTTTTATTTGCTTTATACTGTGTGGCAGATTGAAACCAGAGATGTGCAGAAGAATCAAGAGCAAAACATCTATAAACATACTTCTGGAATGGGCTGTATTTGAGTTAGTCATGAATGTGTTTATGGACTGGAATGACACCTGGTGTTGATGAGAGGAAGCTGTAAAAAAAATGGGAAGCGTAGCTAGAGCAAGAAATGAGGGTGACTGTGTTCTGATCAGGCACGAGACCAATGCTTTGTTGGACTATGTGTCCAGAGTTGGGGTCCCCAGTTCAAGGAGAATATTGAAAAACTAGATAGGGCTCCAGCGGAGGGCTGCCAAAAGTGTTGTGGGGTCTAGGGCTCATAACTCCCAAGGAGCAGTTAAAAGGGGAGGTTAGGGGCTCCCCTGGGAGCCGGTTAAAAGTCTTGAAGAGCAGTTGCAAAGATGAAGGTTTGCATAACTCTTCTTGGTAGTGGCAGATGATATAACCAGGGCCAGTGGCCCCGCACTGTGGCTTGGGAGGTGCAGGTTGGATGTTAGGGTAAACTTGTCCTCTAGGAGGAACAGGATGGCTAGAGAGGTAGAGGATTTGCTGTGTTTGGAGGTGTTCAAGACTTGGTTAGATAAAGGCATGGCTGACCTGGTGTAACCTTGGCAATAGCCTTTCTTTGAGTGGGAGGGTGGAGACGACGACCTCCAGATTTTCCTTCTGACCAGGAGTCTGTGATGCTGTGATTAGTCATTTGACTTGTAACATCTTTGACTGGTGTTAAGGTTTTTGGTCCCTAAGGAGAGACAGAGTTAGGAAGCTATGGAAATATTACATTTTTCCTACTCGGAATCTCGCTTTAAGCAAAAGTCAACTATATATGTGTGTGTGTGTGTGTGTGTGTATATAACGTAAGTTGCTTGCGTTATTGACACGAGTAGAACAGGACATTTGATATCGGTGGATCTTAAGTACAATCAGATGAAATCAAAACAATTGGTGAGTCTGTTTCAGAGAGAACAGGAATGGCACTAACAACTTTAAAAACAGTATATAGACGTTAAGTTTGTATTTTAGGGGAGCTCCACTTTTTTGGACAGAAGGTATTGGTCTTACCTTTTCACTAATTGAATAACTTGATCTTTTAAAAGTTCCTTTTAATATTGACTTTCTGAAAAATGCTGAAAGGAATTTGAGATGATTAGTCCATGGAGATTATCTTGTAGTCATAGATGGCTAGATGCCATTGACCATGACCAGTGTAATTTTCATGGGAAAATAAGTGTGTGTATGTGCTGTGAATATCAGACTAATCTCCAAAAAGCAATCATCTTGAGTTCCTTTTAGTGTGCACGTATGTGTATTATATATAAAAAATTGTGAACACTTCATATGTTTTTTAAATTAGTATTTTTTCAAGTTTAGAAATAAAGTAACAGCAAATAAAAAGAAGAATTTAAATGTGTCTCAATATTAAAGTATTGAGAATTGGTTGAGGTTTTCAGACACCAGAACCCTCAAAAATCAACATCCTAGTTAAAAGGCACAGCAAAAATGTTAGTTAAAAAAAAAGTAACTGTAGGAAGTAGATGTTGATGAATGAAAACTTGTATTTGGGAAAAGTAGGACGGCTGTCTTTTCTGGAGAAAGAAATCTCTTCTGGAAAAAGAGGAAGGAAAAAATAACCAAAGGTGATTCATTCACATGAGCAGCCAAGAATGACTGGGAATGCAAAAATACTGTTAATATGGAGATTAGTGATAAAAAGAAGAACTTAAGTGTAGCAGGTATATGCAAGTTAATTATAAAGTAAGTTAAATTCTAGTGAGGATGAATTAGTTGTTATTTGTATTTCAGAAGCTGCCAATAGAAACCTCTAACTCTTAAAAAAAAAAAAAAATCAGGATTTTGTATTGATGTACAGCAATAAGTAAATTCAAGAACTGGAAATTTTTTTTTTTAAAGGACCTGTTTGAACACTTTTAACATCACTGAGGCTTGGTAACTTGGAGGAAAAATTGGAAAGTCCTTTAGGGGATGTTGCACTTGCAAATGTTGCATTGATCAAATCTTGGAATGCTGGAGAGGATTCAAAATTTTCAAGAAATGATGCAAAACTGATTCATTTACTGGGCTGTTAAGTAGCATTAGGCTGAGTATGTTCTAAGCTGTAACATACCTTGCTCAGAATTACAAAAAATTGTATATAAAGTTGGATTACAGTATTTTTCGTTTAGGATTATAGTCCATAATCATAGCTTTAAGTCATACATTAATATTTATCACTTTTCACTTAAACACTTGACTGGTTTTGTGTGACAAATGTGTCTTGGGATAAATTTGTAACTGAAAACTTCCTTTCACAGACAGGCCTCATAACCCTATGGTGAATGCTGGAGCAATTGTGATCACGTCTTTAATCAAGGTAAAAAGTTCATTTTAGTTTCTCTGCGTGTAGAAAAAGTGTCTTGTACAGATTGTGAACTGTTTTCAGTTTGTGTGCAATATCTGATGGCACTTTACTTATTAGCAGATAGACAAGCTCTGATGTTTTGGAAGTAGTAACACTTCCAAACGAGTGCAGTATTAGAGTAGCAGTTTTAAAAAAGTAACAGTGTGGCTGAAAGACTCTTTTTTCCGTAGTGTTTTTAGTTTTGTTTCCTTCTTTAACCGCAAAACACTTGATACTCTCTTGAGAGAACTGCCTCATACTTGTTAAATGCTAACAGTATGTCCTCAGGAATATACTTCATAGTACTCAGAAATATGTTTCTGAATGTCTAATGCTCTTGTATAGCATAAAGTTACAAGGGCATTTCTTGCTGTGCAGAAGAAATGGAAGATACTATAATTTGTACAGGAACAATGCAGCTATATTTGCACGTCAGTCTTAATACTGAATTTGTCCACTATTAACATACTGTACAACTAAATTACGTTTAACTTCTATGTTACATAGTTTCTGTTGGGCTGTTAAATGTGCTTTCTTAAATAAGTGTGTTTGGAAACAGTTACCCGTATTTTGCTGAGTAAACCATAGCTGAGTAATGACTTAACATCTTTAGTCCATGATCTTGAGACTTTGAAAAGCTGTATTTTATTTTTCCTTAGAATAGCTGTATATATCTCTTGAAGTTGTAAATGGCATAAATTCCATTTAATGCTAATGTTTGCCAGATACTTTACTTGTATTTTTCTGCCACTGGTACAAAAGTTTTTTTTTTTCTTTTTTTTTTCTCCTAAGGGTACCTGCTTAGAATTGTGGGGAACATGTCAGTCCCCTGGAGTTTTTAAGTAGAAAACTTAATACTGTTACTTCAGAGGTCTAAAAATCTTGTTTACAGCCTTTTTCTTGGTTATGTTTCAAAGTCCCTTAGCTGCAGTGTGTTTTCTACCTCCTATTTCCAGGTTGTTGATTTTAAAATTACTTAGATCATGATTTTCTGTTATTTTATATTTAAAGAAGGTGTAAGAACTCCTGCTTAAAGACATTTATCTTTAATAGCTGTAGGTGAAAGAAAATGGCCTTAAGTATGACAGGTAAATTTATTCACATTTAATATTTTTTAAAGGTTGACTGAGCATTGAAATTCACTTGGATAATAGTGAATTTTAAAATCTGACTTAACACATTTGTCTGAAATGTCAAAATGTTAGTCCTACTACAACATGCCCTGCTGGTCATAAGGCAAAACACAAGCATGTGCCTCTTGCAGAAGGCACATAGTTCTTGATAAATGGTGTACTTCTGAATAGATAACATGAATTTGTTTACTGCATGCAATTGTGATATTTGTTAGAAGGTTGGGGGATTGTTCTTGCTGGGTGGTTTTTGTTTGTTTGTTGGGGTTTTTTGTTTGTTTTTTTTTCCCCTGTAATGTACTTACAAAGAGTATTGCATTGCACTAACGTTTCTGCATGTGGTAACTGCACGTCTAATGGACGCATATCTTACTTATCACACTCCATTATTTGTTTTCAGTGTGATTAAAATGTAGCTTATTTTATGTACTGCTTCCACTAAGATACCATTTATCACTCGAATAACTAACCAAACTAAACATTTTCTGAAGAAAATTACATAGAGGGTCACAGGTTAAAAGTTACTTAATAGTTGGGGTTTTTTTGTCAAATAACTTCTTTACAATCTACAACTTAACCATATTCCTTACTAACTGTTCAGTGATTTAAGTAATTCACATTTATATTTGATCTAATGTAAGACTGACTTTTTTTCTGGAAAAGGTGGCTTCATTAACCCATGTTTTGCCCTCAGTTCCTCTGCATTCATTCTGTTTATTTAAGGTGTTACTTGAGTTTCTTGAAGACTGTGTATGGCTCCTAGGGTCCCAAGAACATCAAGGGATTATTAAACATGGTTGAAGTCGCCATGTATGACAGATCTATCTAATGACAGCATGTTGATAGCTATGGAGACGTTATTGCTGTATTTCAGTGTTAAGAATGCTTTTACCTCCTTTGATTTTCTGAGAAACTGATATACATCGTCTTTCAAAATTTACATAATTGTACTGAATTTAGCAGCTGTTGGTATGCGTGATCTTGCACACAACTACCCTTAGAATCTGACACAAATTACGCTTACTTGTGGATAGAAGATGATGCTTGGAGTAATCTTTTTGTCAGAATATGTAATAAGTTAACTTTTTAGGGGGAAAAAAGGGTTCTTAGCATCGCATACCCAGTTCTGACTGCCTTAAGAATTTGGTATACGCAGCTTGGAACAGAGCATAGACCTAAACTGTAATGTTATGTTTAGTCCTTGCTATTCATAATAATAAGTAATAAAGGGTATGTGCATGTTAAGTTGTATGTTTGTTCGGCTTACTTAGGCATGACTGTGTCATACTTTTATCAGCTTAAAGGATTCTCCTACTGTCGTGTGCTTGGAACTATGATGTATTTAGGTTTTGGTGCTGTAACTCGCAGCTCTGTTCTAACTACTTGCATTACACTCCACAGACTGTTCCAGCAATTTAAAGTATGCATGTACAATAAAAATGCGTTAGCAAAAGGACATCCTGTGGGCCAGTTTTAACGAAATAAAATTTTCAGAAATCCCTAAGGGCCTTTTCCCTTGTTTGTAATTGTACAGCCATTTGCCTTTATCACTAGTTACATAAATTACATAGTTAGAACAATTTTCAAATAATGTTATCAAAAGAAAATTGGAGTGGCAGTTACAGGAGTTTGTGGAACAGCGATATCAAATAAAATGGTAAATTCTTCCGTGTCTCTTAAGGAAATACAGGTGCTTGAAAGAAGGTTCAGCTCCTGTACAGATTTAGTGCAGATTCACTGCTCTGTAACCACGCAGCTTTCTGGACGTCGCAGAGACTGGGAAAAGTCTTCATTGCCTGTACTATGGATAGATTTTAATGCTTGGATCCGTTGTTTTTTTTCTTAAACTCAATTCTCAAAGCATGTCAAGTCCAGGAATATCAGTGGTTGTGTCAGCAATTGCAAATGACATGCAAATGTGCAAATGACATGGAGAGAGGGGTTCAGAGGGACATACGTAGAAGGCAGGTGGCTGTGGAAGGAATCACCAGAGGATGAGGGATTAATCTTACGTCATTTTTATTGTATGCTTCAAGATTCCAGCTGTAGATAAAAGCTTTCCTGGTGTAACAGCGCAGGTTTGGGCAAACACAGTGTGTATAAATCCTTTTAAGTGCTGACAGCCACATGCAGAATCTTACACGGACAGTGGTGGTAGACTTGAATGCTCAGTAAAGGGAGATACTCTGTGTGAGGAATTAACGTCGGAAGCGTTTAGGCATGTTGCGGGAGCATAACAATATTCATAGCCCTTGCAAAAAATTTAGTGTACAATAAAATGAAAATGCTGATCTTACTGGCCCTGAAAAAACTTAATTCAATGAAAGCTTTTCTTCTTTGTATAAAACATAGAGGTGTATCTGATATACCTAAGAGCTTTCTAAATACGCTAAGTCATAAAATAAATGAGGCGGAGTGGTGGAAAGACATGACCAGCTGTGCCAAGGGTCTGCTTGTTGCCAGGATGCAGTTATTAGGAAACCTGTACAGTTGTGCTCTAACACTTGAGGGGTGGGAAAATGCATGGTTTATTTGACGATACAGTTACAATAAATAATACAGATTTAGCTTAATTGCTCTGTGCTACCCACTCCAGTTATCCTTCCTGATAGACTGATGTGTAAATGTACGTACATACCACTTTAAAACATGTGTTGGCGTTGTGATCTTCTCTGCTAGATACTTTGTCTTTATTTTGGTGATGTTTTCTGTCTTCCTGGGTTATTCGTTTTCTTGTAGTAACTAATTTTGGATAGAACGAACATTCACATTATTCTGCACTTTTTTATTATAACTCAAATGTATTGGATGTCACTTGGCATAGAATATGTAGTAGTGATATTTGAAATGACGTGTATTCAGTGGTCACATATGCAAGTATTTGATACCTGAAGGACACAAAAATAATTCTTACGTGTATTTGAAATAGTAATAGTACTGGTCTTAGCGGGTCAAATACTGTCTGTGACAGTGTGCTTTCAAGTATTTCAGAGCTGAAAATGGCACGCTAAGCAGTCAAGACACCAGTTTTCACAGAACAAGCCCAGATTAACAATTAAAATTAAACACATGTGTAAGTACAGAAACCTAAAATAAAGACATTAATAGTTAAGTTAATGTAAAATGCACAAATGTAAAAAATGTTTTCTTGCACTCTGACGTAGTGTTACAATTTTTTTTTTCTGGATGTCTTCATCACGGTGTAGTGTTAGGTTATAAATTTGGATTCAAAAAATTCCAGAAATTATTTTTTAAATAATCTTCTATTATTAGGAGATTATAAACTTCCCATGATCCAGATGTTTTTATTAGCTTGGCTTAGAGTCAAAATTGAAAAATTATTTTAACAAGAGACGCATGGTAAGAGCTTATGTGGTCTAATATTATAAACACTGAATGTTGATCAATGGAAAGTGGCTAATATTAACTGCTTTTCTAACAAATATTGCCTGATTTTTTTGTTGCAAGCTCTGGTAAGTATCCATGGGTCTCTTCTTTCCTCTGTATACATAGGCATGCAACCTATGCAACTGCTTATATTTTTCTAGTAGAAATACAAATAATGAAAATACCTTGCTTAATTTAAAAAAAAAAAAAGGAAGATCACTAAAACCTGACACAGTCAAAAAATTCAAATTTATGATTGACAGCCATAGTGTCCATTGTGGTTTTAAGTGTTCACAAAATTGTATTGAGCTGTCTTCTGCAAGTTTGAATTTTCTGCCTATCAAACTGCTTCAATCTTAACGTTTTCGGTTTCATTTTGTATTCATTTAGAAGTGGTTTTTCATATGTATATACACACAAGCATGTATACAGTAAGTGTGTATATGAACATATGTTCTAGTAAATGTACTAAGTGTTTGTGGAGTTAGTGCATGGAATGTTTCCTTTGATGTTCTAGACAGATGAATTGCATCTGAACTTAAAGAAAAATGCTTTTTAAGAAGTATTGTCGCAGTGCCCCCAACCTCGTAGGCTTATAAAACCAAAATAAGAAGCACTTGTGCAAGAACAGAAGTTTTCTTTGTTTAAATTATTATGGAAAAGTTTCTCAGTATTCTGAATGTTAGGATTTTATATTTGCAATTGAATTTTAATCATAGGATGTGTGTTACCTCTGTCTCTTCAGCTTTTTAGGAGGAGCAGCATACTTCTGTCAGCTGCTGAAAGAGGGAAACTAGTATGTTGGGGTTTTTTAGTCATCGTGTATGGAAGCAAAGTTCTCCGTTTTAGTTACGCGTTATGTTAAATCCCTACTGAGGTCTTGGTCATGTGATTACTTAGGCAAATGTTTTACATATACGAGCGGTCTAATTTCAGTAACAGTGCTTCTGTGTTTGATATAAAGTACCTATACAAGTGTGTGGAACATCAAGGACTAAAAACGCATCATCTGAGTTAGTATACAGAAGATTTTCTTCCCAAAATACAAGATTAGATGTAAATTTTGAAAAGAAACCTTTTTTTATGACAAGTTGATGTGGAAAAAATTTGTATTGAGTCTTAGCCCACCTGTTTTATATGCTGCTAGTAAAGCCAGGGTTTTGTTGAAGGGCTAGGATTTTTTTTTTTTTTCAACTGGGCAAAAAAAAGAAAAAGTGAAGTATTATGTATTTATATTTTTGCAGAAAGCATGATCCCTTTCTCCCTCTTTCTTTTTTTAACAAAAGAACTTGTTTCAATTTATTATACATGTCTAACCATACAATTATCAATGCAGCATCCCATAACTAATGCTGACCCACTTTCCCAGAAAAAGATGTTCATTGTGCATTTGAAAGGTTGATAAGGTTTTTGTGGTTTAAATGTTGTTACATATTTTACAGCATTAGGATCTATGGAATATTTTGACAACTGCAACAGTTCAATGAAGTTGGTAATTTCTTCTTTTAATTATTTTTCATTGAACAGATTTGGAGTTAAATTTTTAAGACTTGTGTTCTGGTATATTATACAGGAACATTTTGATGAAATGTATCATGAATTTTTTTATCTTATTGCAAATTAGCTAGAGATTATTAGCCTTTAAGCATGAGGTAACCACTGGCGCATAATTTTGACAAAACAGTGTGGTGTTCCTTTCAGCTAGTGAGCGTACGTGTATGACTGCACATCCTCTTGTAGATGAGCTGATGCATGGGCTTCAAAGATTATCTGCAACACCCTAATCCACGTACAGAGTGGGAAATGAGACTGGCTTTACGCATTTCATTAAGTAAAATACTGGTTGATCTAAAGCTTCAGTTTTTTTCCACTTCCTTCCCCATTCCCATACTAAACACAGTGCAAGTAGTGTCGAATTGTTTGAGGTATGTTAAACAGAGTTTTGTTATCTAAGTAGAGTATAATGATACTAAAATTATTTACAAAAACATCGTCTCCGAATACATTGTTTCCACTTGTGTATGTGATGCCATTGTTTTTTAAACCTCCTCAAAAAGTTCTACTTGGCTGCTTCAAAAAATTAAAAACTGCCCCCAGTAGACCATGTGCTATTTTTTTACCTCCCACCCCTCTTTCAGCGTCTTGCTATAGGAATTTGTGAAAGGTCGCCTGTCGGAGACCTGTAAAGAATTAATAAATCTTTAACTGGCAGCTACTACATTTGAGAATGTTCTTAAATGGGGGGGGGGAACCCCAAAATAACACCCCTTGTCCTCCTTGAAAAAACAAACCAACCAACCCTAAGAATTAAGTTTCACTAGCATCCTTATTAAGTTGGATTTAGATTTTTCCTTACATTGTTAGCACAGTGATGTACTCTGTGATGTGAAATTCTATTTTTCTAACGGTTTAATTTTTAATAGGTAGGACATTAATCAGATATTAATCAAATCAGATATTTTTGATTAAATGCAATTACTTGCATAGTACAGGGTAACACTTTATTTTAAGTCTTCAATCTAAATTCTTAGTATGGGCGCTAGCCATGGAAATACTTTTTCAGTAGCCTGAACTTTCCTATGCTCAGCTCTGTTGGTAATATAAGAGTACCTTTGGGTTACTAATCTATAAAAAGTTAGTGTTTTCATTATAATTATCCTGATTGTAGTTACTTTTGTATTTTTTGCTTTAACTACTACATTTGCTTATGCTAAACACGTGAAGTTGAATAGAGAGCACTTAAAATAAAGCATACCTTTTTCAGTTTAAATTCATTTCCAACATACAGGTGTTTGATAAGACTCTTATAGGATTATTTAATGTAAATGATAATTAAATATTTACTTATCTAACACTTTAATTTTTTCATTAATATATGAAATGATTGTAGTACCTTGTTCTTAATTAGCCTCATACCTTAGTTGTATGCATTAAAAATCCTAATACTGTTAAGTGAACTAACTTCTTTCTTATGTTAACAATTTTTGTAAATTATTTTTTCTTTTCTTGCAGCAAGGAGCAAATAATGCAGAAAAATTTGACTACGTAAGTTGTTGTTATAACATTCCTTTTTTCAACTAAATTCAGTGGTAAAAGTCCCAAGATGGCAAGGGAATTGCAAGTGAAATTTCAGTATTTTAAGTGTTTTGTCTCTTTATCTGTATTTGGTTGTTTAAACATTTAGTGATTTGGATTGCATTTGTAAAATTGTGTTACAAGATTTAGGGTAAGGCTGGATTGAAAGTTCATCAGTTATAACTTTTTAACGTCTGAAAATGTTAGCATGCTTTTTCCCCCCTCCTCTCTGTCTCTAACAGGTGATGCAATTCATGAATAAAATGGCTGGTAATGAGTATGTTGGATTCAGTAATGCTACGTAAGTATTCTTTGTTGACTTAAGGAAGTCGGGTGGAAAATGCCTCAACTGAGAGTTGGCGTATTGAGCTTATGGCAAAGTTCAGTTACTTACATTGAAACCATTGTTTCCTCCCTAATATTACAGGGTGTCTTTGGCTTAAAATTCACAAGAACTAAAGTTGCTTGTGTCTCTGACATCAGCGTGGCTAAATCTCACATGAAAGTGTTGGTTACCTCTTTGCAATTTTATTCTTCTTAGTGCTCTGTTGGTGCTATGGCAGTGAGAGCTGTAAGTGCAACTCTTACCTTCCTGGCATTCCTATTCAAAATTAAACTCTGCATGCTGATGGCTGCGTATCAAATGTTTAGAAAGCATACTTTTTACAATTGGGAGACTCTGTGCTTTTTTATTTTGCATATTTAAATTCTTTTCTAAAACAGTTCCCCTCATTAACTCAACGTACAGCATTCTAAAACTCTTGAGAGCTTTTTGAGGCAGCACTGGGAAGATGATAAAGATTCTGTATAGCAGAGTGGCTTCCAGCTTGCTAGTTGGCATGCGAATGCAGAGAGCAGAACGAGTTAACTAGTGTTTTTCCTGAGCTTCTTTGGTGTAAAAGTGTTTACCGTGGAAAGAACCGGACAGGAGAGAATTACCTGCCGTTGTATCATACAGATTCCTCCTTTAGTTTTCATCCTTCACTTAATCATCATGATAAACAGTGCAGCCATCAGTCTGGTCGTTATCTGACCTGCAGCTTGATCCTCAGATTCCTCTCTAGTTTGGTCAGCATTGTCCGTGAACGACCCTTTCACTACAGCTTGTTGTGGGATGTTTTGTTCTGCTATGGCCTTCTTAGAAACGCTTCCAAGAGTAGGATCTTACATTTCTTTGCGTTATCTCCAAGTCAGCTTACCTATGTGTCGGTAACCAGTACTGTGTGTATTTGGATGTCAGAGCTAATTCACTCCAGCTGGGTGGACTGGGATGAGCTTCTATGGCAGCTTCTGTTCTGTTAGTAGAATGTTTGTGTTTGGAAGTAACGTGTCCTTTACCTGCAGTTTTACTGAATTATATTATGTGTCTCTGAAGTTCACGGTTTTTTTGAAAGCTTGACGTGTTGTCTTCTCTTTTTTTTAATTTTTTTTTTTTTTTTTTTTACTTTAAGGTTCCAGTCTGAAAGAGAGAGTGGAGATAGAAACTTTGCAATTGGCTATTACTTGAAAGAAAAAAAGGTTGATCTCTTTTGTTCATTGTATTTTGAAGACTGTGTGGTGGGGTTTTTTCATAGTCTGTGAAGATTTTTAATTTCTTTAACGTAGAGTATGGCATAAATTATTCTACTACTATGTATGTTTTCCTACTGTTACTCAAAATGCTGTCATTTAGAAAGTGTGATACTTACATATTTCAAATAGAAGACCTGTAATCTCTTTTTCTGTATCATAGCCATGATAGTTTTTCTTTGTTGTAAAAGGCATAATCTGTGCTGTACAGATGACTTCATAAAACTCCTAGATGCATTTTTCAGTTTGCTGATTTAAAGATGTTGCAAGCTGTACTGAAAAATATTTTAATATCTAGCTTATTGACCTCACTGTGCTGTTATTTTTAAATCTGATGTAATATTTCTACTTGTTACCTTTAAATCAACATTTAATTTAAAATCTGCCTAATGCTTAATATGCTACAAGAATATAGCTTAATTTATGTCTCCCTAAAAGCGATATTTAAAAAAAAATAATCAAAACTTTTACTTGAAGACTGTCTTTATTTTCTTCCTCAGTGCTTTCCTGAAGGCACGGATATGGTTGCTATACTAGACTTCTATTTCCAGGTAACTGACATTAAAATTGATAAGTCGTTATAGACTGAGAATTAGTATTATATAAGCAGTAGAAGCTGATTTGTTCATAGGTACGAAAGCTTTAATTGCTTGTAGTTAAACTTGTCAGCTTCTGTTAAACTCTGGAAATGGTGTACACTTGATGTATCCAGATTTGCTTTTGTTTAGGTGATGTACTTAGGTGTCTATTCCTAATGTGAACTAGCAGTAGTCTTTAAAACACTAACAGTGAGAGGCTTAAAATGCCTTGCATTATGTCAGCGAGTTTGCCAAAATATGTCTGCTTCTTTGGGTTGCTGCTCTTTTATTGTAGTGTGAAGTACTTTAAACTCTGTGTGTAAATAAAGTGTATGCATGCTCTATTGTAAGCTCAAGGGTAGTGTTATAAATGAAATAATATTAATGTTTTCTTTTTGTTTAATCCAATGCTTATGAGTAAAGCAAAGAATCTAGTCGCATATATTCTTCCCTTCCCCATTTGTTTTTCTTTTTCACTTTCAGCAAGTTATTTGCAACTGTCACAAAATGAGAACTTGGCGAGTGTGAGGTATTTCCTCAGTAAGGGTTTCCTAATGTTAAAACGTTCACAGCTCAGTCAGCTCTGCTGCATATAGTTCTCAAGAGGCAGTTCAAGTTGTATTACTGATTCAGTCTGTCTGGGATAGGTCCAAAAAAAAAAAAAAATCCAGAGTTTTAATTCTCAAAATGAATCTGTTTTTGATTCATGAGGCTTGCTTTTACTTATGCAAATTAGAAACAACATTTTTTTTAAATGCAAATTTTATCCGAGTTTTTTTCTGTTGGGATGCACCTGCTCTAATCTTTAGATGGAATGACTGTTTATGAAGTAAGGTATATATGATTAGCCTTGTTCAGTTGTTACCTCTTGTTCAGTTGGAAACCAGGTACAAGCTAATAGTCTAGTCTGAACATCTGTTACTACAGAACAAAAGTGGTAATTTATTTGAATTCACTGTTTAAACATGCTTTTAAAATGCTTCCTATCCCACTGCCTCAAGTCCTGATACGCTTCTGAGTGCAAAGCTATTCATAAGTTAAGAAATGCCAAAACTGACTTTTCTGATGTATTTTAATTTGGCCTCATTTTCGTACATTATGATCTCTAGTTTCATGACTGCGTGTCATTCTTTTTTTTTTTTTCCCTTGCAAAATCCCCTTTTCACTCCGTACTCAGAAAAAGGGCAGCTCATACACGAGCGGTAATTCTGTTTTCTTTTCTTCTTGCCGTACAACGCTTACTTTCCAACACTGTACTCGGATTCTAGTTAAAAGGCTAGTTATTTCTTTTCTTTGGGTCTTCTGTAATGCTCCTTCCTCCCTTGTGTAATTGGGAACTTTCTGAACAGGAATAAACTTACTTTCCTATTATCTCTGTAAAGTGAGGGTGGATTATTCTCATTTTAGAGAACCGAGGTACAAAATGCAGGTGCTTAAACTGAGAACCTAGGAACACTTTTTTTCAAAGTAGGTGATACTATGTAATACTTCATATGTTTAAAACACAGTTGCCATTTTAGATGCGTCTCTGACAGTCTCTTGATTTGCAACTCCAGTTGATTGGACTAGGATGTATTGAGTTTGGCACCCGGAAAATAAGAATTCCAGGTAGTAACTACTCACGCCAACTTGGCTTAGGTAACTTCATGAAGTATCATGTAATGACTGTTTGGCAAAAGCGAGAATACAAGCACTAGTTTGTTTACTTTTCAGAGTAGCATTTCAGCTTCAGGTTGAAACCAGCTTATCTTTTGGTTTCTGCAGAAATGAGGCAGCATCAGGTGATGGCATCACATCACATTTCCTGATGTGTCACCAAAGTATGTATAGTCTGTACTGAAGCAGGGATCCTGGGAGAAACTATCGTGTGGTCGTATCATTAATATATCATAAAGTATATACGAGACAAAGGTGAAATAAGGCTGCATCAGCGGGAAGTGCTGGCATTAAGACTTGCATGTGCTAGAGTCTGCGGCTTTAAAATGTATTTTTAATAATGTGTGGGGTCTTCTAAGGCTTAAAAAAACCCCAACCACACAAAACAAACTCAAATTGAAAAAAACCCCAGTCATTCTGTGGCTGTGCCATTTAAGCAGATGCAAAATACTAGGATTGTTTTCCAGACCTCTTCCTCTCAAAGGAGCATAAGGGGGGTGGGGGGAGGAATCAAGCAGAGACGCTAACCCATGAAAAATACTGTCCCAAACTATTAAGAGGGCTTACAGACACTCTTGCTGGGATCTTTGTAGTAGGAAGATTCTGACCATATTGATTGGTGCTACTAGCATCATCTGTAACAAATGTTATGCTGCAGGTTATTTTATGAGATATTATTTCTGTAGAGACATATTGTTGATCCTGCTATAGTTAGCCTTACTGTGCTAGAAGTATCGGTTCTTATAATCTCTCTTTCTTTTTCATAAGCTTTGCTCAATAGAAGTAACATGTGAATCAGCAAGTGTGATGGCAGCAACTCTGGCTAATGGTGGCTTTTGCCCAATCACTGGTGAGAGAGTACTGAGTCCTGAAGCAGTCCGGAATACCTTGAGTTTAATGCATTCCTGTGGCATGTATGACTTTTCAGGGCAGTTTGCCTTCCATGTAAGTAGTTTTCAGGTATTAATTACAGCTGACTGGGGAGACTAACCTTCGCTGTTGTTTTCCGTGTTCCAGGGCTTGCTCGCTTCTGGGGGAGAGGAGAGGATGTTAAAAGAACTGTTTAGAAATTGAACACACCATGTGAGAAAATCTCACCTAGGGTTCATGGCACTATTAGTACAACATACCTTATAGCACTTGGTATTCTCTGCCACTTCACATTTGGGAATCCTTTTCATCTCAGAACATAAATACTGTCCCTTAAGAAAGGCTGTTCATGAGAGAAACAGGTCATAATGCAGGTGTAACTGGAAAAACAGCATAACTGAAGGAAATCCTGCTATATGGGACTAAAGGATAGCAGAAGGCCTTTGCAGACAGTTGCTTTTTCTTCGCTAACTTAGGCTCATGAATTGTCCTCATGTGTTGTAAAAGTGGCTGTCATACACAGCATATGTACCATACTTCTGTTTTCCAGCAGTATGTTTCTTACATGTAAGTATTTCAAGATGTACTGTGTCTTATTTGTCTTTTCAGCATTTTGTTTTGAGCGGTTTTAGTTTTTCCTTATTGCATACATGTAAAATTGATTGTGACGCTTTGCATGACCTAAAAGTTACTGCTTACAGAGCTATGAGGATATGTGACGTGTTAGTCCTTATTGGAAAAAAGCAGTACTTTTATCCAGATTGTAAATAGGTAGGTTATTGTATGATTTCATGGACAGACTCTTCTGTTTTCCTGGGGTTTTGTGTTTTACCTTTTCCAGTCAAGGTTTTTTTTTTTTTTTACATATATAGCTTTGTACTACTACCTTGTTGCAAACTGTTCATGACAGATACACTTGCGTACTACTGCTTAGTCATAGTTGCTTTTTTATAATAGATTTAAATTATCTTTTTCACTGTGTTACTGACTCCCTGTGTTACTGAGAGCAAATAACTTTATGGTCATCTACCTCGGATTGCCACAAACTGTGCTTCAGGTTATTGTCTATCTAAAAAGAAATAAGTAATAATGCTTTCCTAGCTTAAAGTGCTTTCCAGATCTACATTTTATAAATGCTGCATAATAATCTTCAGTGTTAAAATAGTGAAGAATGTTTGCAGAGGGCAGTAATTCTCTAAATACTCTATAGGTTGGTCTTCCTGCAAAATCTGGAGTTGCTGGTGGGATTCTTCTGGTTGTTCCTAATGTCATGGGCTTGATGTGCTGGTCACCTCCTTTGGACAAGATGGGCAACAGTGTTAAAGGAATTCACTTTTGTCATGTAAGCAGCATCGCCTTTAGTAGTTTCTGTTTTGTTTTTTCCTTTTGCAACTGATATTTACTGAGCTTCAGTTAGCATAGCTGAGATCTAAGTGAATTAAATAGTGATTTGTTACTCTTCCATACACAGCAAGTTTCATCTGATCCAAGGGTGCAAGTCCAAGAAAAGACATTTGCTTTTTAGTAATAAAAAACACTTTAATTCAGTGAGCATTAAGAAAATATGATGCCAGAAACACTAGAGAAATATATTGTGGAAAAGCTTTGGAAAGGAACACTTCTTGAAGTAATGAGAGAGCTGGTCTCTTGTATGCTGCATTAGAAGCTGCAGAGCTCTATTTATGGACCTCTCTTCCTCTCCAGTCATAAAGTAAACAATTTTCAAAACATTGGAAATGCAACTCTTATTTCATTACAATAAAAGAAGATTCTAATGAAATAATGCTGTTCCGATGTATTTTTTTTAAACCCATTTTTGTAAACTGACATAGAACATGTCTTCATAGGTCAGACGCAGTTGTTTGGTGGGGTCTTCCTAGCTTCATCTCTTGCTTTTGAAAGGGCTGGGGACAGTCTGTTGATAGCAGCATTAGAAGCAGGAGACATTTTGTAGAGTACTTTGTAATAATTAATAAAGATGTTGTGTGGGAAAGGAGGATATAAACAATGTTGTCTTCCTTTTTTATTTTTTCCCTAAAGCTGCCTTGTAATACCGATGAAGTAATTGGGGGGGGGGGGGGAAGGTCTCAAAAAAAAGAGAATGGTAGGCTATCTAGAGCCCCATAGGAAATGTAAGATTATTAGTAATGCTTTGGAAGTTGAAGGCATAACTAGGCTCTTTCTGCCCGCCCCTTTTTTTTTATAGTGATGACAGTTAAGCTGCAGTGATACTAGTTTGGATGGACTTCAGTTTCTAGGGTGAACGCTTGCATGACTAGTCTTCCCTTAGCTTATCGACAACAGCATGGGATTTACAGTATGCAAGGGTTTAGTTCATGCGGATGAGCAGCAGTTAAAACTTCTCATACTTCTGTTTATCTAACATCTGTGCAGCTGCAAATTAAGAGTACTAAGAAGTTACTAATTCTAATTTAAATACTTTAAAGTTTTGTATGAAATAGTCTTGATAATTTAAATAGAAAATCATAGAACAATAGGTAGGTGAAGGATTTACTGCATTTATTCTGTGTTACAAGGACACCTAAAAAACTGATAGATGATCATGGTGTGCAAGCAACGTGAATGTAACATTCAGGTTTAAAAATACAGCAGCATGGCAAAGTTCTTTAATTACAACCTTTTATGTTGTAATTCAAACTGAATTAAAATCCGTTGTGTCTCACATTTTCTTGTTTCATCCTTTTGATTGAAGTTTTATGTACTAGACTAGCCTAGACTATTCTTTCTGTTCCTGAAGGGTTTCATGCGGTTGGAGTAGAAATACATTAAAATAGTTACTTTGCAGAGTACTACTTTTTTTGTACTTCTTTAAAAAGAAGTTTAAAGGTGTTACTAGAACTTGATAGTATCACTATATTGTGTTCAGTGGGCCTTACAGACATTGGTATTGATTTATTAAATAAGCTTCTCTTATTACTGGTTTAAGTTACTAGGATACGGTGTAAAACGTAAGTGGTAGCATGATTACAATCTCATGCTTTTGACCATCATATGCAAATAATAATGTATGTTCTCTAAATATTTGCAGGATCTGGTTTCTTTGTGCAATTTCCATAACTACGATAATTTGAGACACTTTGCAAAAAAGCTTGATCCTCGCAGAGAAGGTGGTGATCAGCGGGTAAGTTAATATGTGTGTTTAGTGAGTATTGCATGTAGCCATGAGAAGAAATACAGAAGGTTTTCACCAAATGCAAAACTGCTCAATGACATGTATTGCATCAAAGCTTTCAGCTAAACTAGTTAGTTTACATTATTAGTGGACACTTACCTGGGTGGACCACACTATCACAGGGTTTTGTATAGTGGAATTTCATATTAGATTTGTAACTCCCATTTCGTGCAGTTCATCTCCCTTGCTAGTCTAAGTATATGGTGTCTGGTAAAAGTTGCAGAGTTTTGCTGTACTGGTTGCCTTTAATAAAGATTTGACCAGCTGGTGGGCTTAGCCTTTCTGTTCTGTGCTGCAATGCATGAGATGTATGTTTAGCATTTTTTCACGGTGATATCTCTGAGACCACATGACTTGCTGAGAGTTGCACAGGTAGTGAATTCAGGCGTTACAGTGCTGTAGACAAGTGCCAGTTACTAAGGAAGCGGTATAAGCAATCTGGGAATGAACTGGATCTACTCCAGCTGCATGTGCAAAAGATAAAAGCGTGAGGGTGCTTGAGATAAGGGAAACCTCTTCGCTTTTATTACCATTAATGTTTTAACTAAGGCAGGAAGATTTCAATAGAAGATACAGTAGAAGGATTTTTAAAGTGCTTCTATTTGCATGTATACGTCTAAAAAATACCCAATTTGGAATTTGAATTTTTTATAACTGGAAACGAGACAGTAACAGTTTATGTGAAGAGGTGAAAAACCTGAGTCTGTTAGCATTGACTGCAAGTGTGGATTTTTTTCCTTCAAATACACTAATAAATAACGTATGTTGCTTGAACAACTAGCATTCCTTTGGACCAATGGACTATGAGAATCTCCAGCAAGAACTTGCTTTAAAAGAAACAGTATGGAAAAAAGTGTCACCTGAATCAAACGAGGACATCTCCAGAACCGTAGTGTATAGAATGGAAGGTCGGGGAGAGCAAAACTAAACGAATGGGTTCTAGTTTCATTAAATTCTTCATCTTAAAAAACCCTCAAGCATCTCTAGATTTAACTTTGATTTTAATATTGTTTGCCTGGTGTTTCATTTATATATACATTTTGTGTAAATTCTGTATGCTATACCAAAAAGAGTGTCAAAGTTCAAGGGGGGGGGGGGGGGGGCCGGGGGGGCGGGGGGGGGGGGGGGGGACACGACACCGTCCTCCGAGGGCCACCGGAGATGCGCTCGCCACCGGCCACTTTTTGGCCGTGACCGTCTTTTCGGTCCCCATCGCCCCGTCGCGAGGGAGGCGTTGCCCTCCGTCCCCATGTTCCCCGCCATGTGCGGTGTCGTCGTCGTGGGGGGGGGGGGGGGGGGGGGGGGGGGGGGGGGGGGGGGGGCGGGGGGGGGACGGGCGGGCAGGCGGGAAGCACATGCAAACAACAAAACCCAAAACTGTTAACTGACTTTTGTAGTTACTTAAAACACATTTATTTAAAAAAAAAAAAAAAAGAAAAAGGTAAATCTGTATGTTTTCAATGATATACCACTTCTGTGTATATCTGTTTATTTTTGTTTATATCTGAGAATTTTCAGTAAATTAACTTCAGAGCTAAGCAAGAACTTGCAGTGTGTCCTCTGATCAGGGTCAGCATGTAAAGATATGAGAATTTTAATTAAAATAGAAAGTAAAATAGTGTCAGCAAAATACAGCAAATTCATGAATCTCTAAATAATTGTATATTAAGTGGAGATAGGTTCTGAGTCATGTTATTACCATTTTTTTATTTATTTTTTTTTTAAAAAGCTTTCAAATTGCTTTGAACAGAAACGGATCCTTTGGATATGCCATGCTAGTGAAGATTTATTTTCTTTTTAATCCGATCTTTATTAATGCTAACATTTAAATAAAAAGAGTGAAAATGGCTGGGGAGGACTGGGAGAAGGGGGGGAGAAACCGGCCTTGTTTGCAAGTTAACTAATGCAGCAGGAAGATTTCTTACCAGACTATTTTGAGTGTCTTGCTAGCTGCTCGTACTGCCAGCTGGTAGTTATGACTCAGAAGTCTGCCTTACTAATAGCGCTGTGCTCCACCCCAGAGAGGAATGTAAGCAATCTTCGTTTGAGAGTGGTAACGGACCGAGTAGCGAGCAGGAAATACATTCACAGCAAAGCAGATAGGTAGATATTATTAAAACTGTTGACAATTAACTTATTTTTTCAACCGCTAATGTGTGTGCATGTTCATCTATATGATCAGAGGCTTCATTTACTTACACATGAGCAGATTTTTAAAAAGTCATCACTAATTGCTGCTTTTTAAA
The DNA here is from genome assembly GCA_034782735.1 of Sagittarius serpentarius. Classification (NCBI taxonomy): domain Eukaryota; kingdom Metazoa; phylum Chordata; class Aves; order Accipitriformes; family Sagittariidae; genus Sagittarius; species Sagittarius serpentarius. The sequence continues at coordinate 19,150,008 of JAVKLA010000001.1, forward strand.
ATGGTAGTGAGTTTGCCCCTCTGTCAGCTTGCTAAGAAACAGGATTTGCATTATTCTACAGGCAATTGCATCTGTTCATCTGCATAATTTGATAATTTTGAGTATCTTGAGTAGGATGTAGCTTGCAATGGTGTATGGAAGCTTCAGAAAGGCTCAAGAGGCAATGCTGGACAGAGGGCACAGACTTACTAAATTCTTGACGCTTGTAGCTGTTAGATTCTCAATGATGCTAAAAACCTGAGACAATTATTCTCCGTAAGGTTTTCCCCTGTGTAAATTTTCAGCTAATTTGATATATCCCACCCCCAGTACACATCATACAGAGCCCCGGTTTATAAAACCGGGGAAACTTGCCCAAGTAATGATAAATGGTATTAGCTTGTTGAGGGTATTAAGAGACAATGACAGATAATTCCTTAGTAACACCTCCACCCCTTCTTCCTGCCCCTCCCCCAGTCCCTCTCCCTTTTTAGTTTGTCTAAAACTCTGAAGGGTGTTCATATGTGAGTTTTGCATAAGGGGAGAGTTAGGTTTTTCCTGCCCCTTTTTTGACCCATCGGGATGTTTATGAAGTCAGGAAGGTGCATAAAGCAAAGCTGATGTTCTCTCAGAAAGCAAGCTGTTCTTAATGACGCCGTTTAGGTATTGTTAGTTTTGCATAAACATTTGAAATAAGCTCTGACTAAACGCTCAGTAATAATCATCTAACAGCATATTGTAAAAGGATGGGCTTCCTGTCTTCGAAGCCTAGGATTAAAATGTTTAAGCAAAGCAATACGCAACATCAATTTTCAGTGAATATGAAGTCCTCCTGGGATGACAAGGTAAATCTGTGGTGCAGATGTCAGTAATAAATGTCAGTCATAAGCTGCTGAATAATACCTGTTTTATAATCTTATCCCTGATGACAAGGTTAGGTTTGTCAGTGCTTATCTTGAAAATAAAGTAAAGTAAGTAAAGGCAAAGTCTTGAGTTACAATAACATCTCACCCATTTGAGGATTTTTACAGTAAACTAGTAGTTACAGAGACATAACGAGTATTCAGATCCTGCAAAACTGCATGTCTTTGCCTGAAATACCCTCAGTTGCAAGAGGGAACGTAATCGTGTCTGTGCTGCTACTGCAGAGCATTTACAGTGATGACATGTTGCTGTTTAAATTACTAGTTTAATTAAAAAAGGAAAATGTATGACGCAGGGTTTGCTTGATCTAATTCTGCACACATTACTTTCTGATTTTCAGTACTATTTGAAGCTTATTCTAAAAACGTGATTGAAGATGGAAAATGGTTCCTTCCGGGTTTCAACTTGAAAATAAAAATCGTTACCGTATTTATGTTTGTCAGTTACATACAATACTTGTGGTAGAGGCAAGTCCTACATGGGAAATACAAAATTAAGGAAAGTACTAGATCTTTAATATGCATACTAAGAATATTTAGGGTACAGCTTACACAATCTTTACTTTAGATATATATATTACGGTTCTGTAATATATGCTTTTGAAGCCTGTCTCAGAATTTAAGCCAGCCTCTAGTTAGGAGGGGTCAGGAGGAGACTGACTCCTTTGGACCAATTATTTTGTAACTTGCCTACACTCGCAGTCTCTTGTTCTGGCCTGCCGTTTCTGCAGATGGCTTTTATTCATGGCAGGCTACACAGATAGCTGGGACCACAGTTAGCTCTGCCACGACGACTTACCCATGCCTGCATTGTGTTTGGTGAGCGGGTCTGAAAGAATGTGGTGATAGAGGCTAGTCATTGAATGTTGGAAGTCTGCAACGGTTTTAGTGTTCACCTGTGCTACAGTAATAGCAATTCTTGATATTCAAGCATTTTAGCTGTTTGTTTGTTTTTTCTTTGTCAGCATCATTAACATTTCATTAGAAATGTAAATGCTTTTTAAAATTTTATTTTAGCATTTGTGTTGTACCTTTTGGCTCAGTTGTTAAGTTACCTGTCTCGTTTTCCATTTTTCATTTGCATTGTATGTTATTTATGTATCTTGATTTCCAGCATGCTTATTTTTGTATTGTTTAATAAATTTATTTTAAGCTGATTTTTATTGTATTTTTTTCTCTCAATGGAGAACATATTTGTTCAAACACATTTTTGAGACTGAAGTGAGATAGTGAGCACGCCATTCTAAAAAAGCTGAAGTTCTGGAAGAGTAGGTGCAATAAGCGGATTTAGCTAAACCGGTCATTGAAAACCTTCCTAAGATTTCTTAAATGTTTTTTACAATAATCTAGTTGTTTGTCTCTTTGAACTGATATCTTGGAAAGTTGAAAGCAAAAAATCAAAGTAGCAAAACTTTCTCACCATGACTTTTCTAATAAAAATGTCATGGGGCAGTAGGACGTTAACGTCACTGTGTATTTGTGTGGTTTTGAAGATACTAATGCAGTCACTTGGAAAATATGCGATTAATGGTACCAGTGCCAGGTTAATAACGGTTGATCCTGAGCATTATGAAGTGAAAAATACAGCTTGTAATAAATCACACACGGCAAGGAAGGTGGTCCAAAAACCCACATCCTTGCAGTAGCAGCAGTGGGGTCTGAACAACGGTTAGTTGAATCTGGGTTCCTGGCAAAGTGCTTGCCCTTTGTCGCAGGCTTACTCTTTTTTTTTTTTTTTTCCTGTGAAAATTTATTCCAGATACTAAATAGTAGATGTATTTGTAATGTGATGATTCCGAGGGAAGATTTTGTCACTAGCGACATGCCTGTACTGAGGATGGCCATAATTATTAACTTAGCTTTTCTGTAGATTGGTTTATAAACTGCTGTTACTTGTACTATGTTTTTAAAATTAGCTGTATGTTCGTTGTACATAAAATAGCACATACCAGAAGAGTTTATTCTCTAAAAGTCATGAAGGAAGATGAGGAAAGGTAGAAGAGTAGGAGCTACAAAGAGGGAACCACAGGTGATTTACTGTAGAATTATTTTTGGCTCTTACATTGTGGTTTTCATTGTGCATTTGTGTCTAAAGGTCCGTGGGTGGGTAGATGAATAAAAAGGCAATGGAGTCAGAAGAGGGTGGGCGGGAGGGGAGATAGTGTGTTGTTTTTTCATTCTTGGTCTTGATACGTACATGTCATTGATGCACAGTAGTTAGCTGTGAGCAAAGTAGTTAATTATGAGCTTCGTAATTTATATATAAAGTTTTAGTATCCTAAACATTGTTTGTAGGCTTTTACTGGTTGGGTTTTTTTTTTAATTTTGTTAAAATATTTGTGTAGTTTTCTGGTGACAGTTCAGAAGCAGTTACTCCCGTGAAAGAAGAATAGACTTTTTTTCAACGGAGTTCTTATTGGAATGACTAAATACACCTAATAATTTATCTTCAGTGCAGAGTCTTTTTGAGGAATTTGAATGTCACAAATGCCTGTAGTAGTTGCAGGGATCCAAGAGGCTTTAAATCATGTAGAAATCGAACTGAAGCTTAATTATTTTTAATCATGCTAGTATCTTGCCTGTTCCACACTTCTTGTCCAGTCTAGAAAAGGCATGACTAAGTAGGGTGTGTAATGACGTGCTTTTAAAGGATGGGTCACGCACAGCCCCATTTTCTTTAAGGAATTTATGTCCTGGTATGTTGAATAGTTTGTTGCAGTCTGAGTTAAACTACCTACTTTGAACCATGTGTGGTTTCTGATTTGCCATTTGTTCCTTCTAGAGAATATTGTGTGCAAAATAGAAATGCTCTGTTTGCTTTTGGTTTACGTGCAAGTAGAAGTTAATTTTCTCGGTGTCTAATATTGCTTTATGCGGGCTTTTGATACCACTTGAAGGCTTAGCATTTAAAAGTTTTTGCAAGACTGAGTGGCACAGCTCTGCACGTAGTTCAGTTACTTCTGAAAACGCACACGCGTTCCTTCTGTGCGTAGCAGGCCTTAGCTAATGGCTACATCTGAAGCTGCACTTGTAACTAAATAAAGCCCTACAATGGAGCTTAGGCTGGCAGAAGCGTGGTGGTGGTGGCACGTTTGTCGGTTGTTTTTTTGTTTTTTTTTTTGTTGGTTGGTTGGCTGGTTTTTTTCACCAGTTTAAGTAGTTTAAACAGAACTTAATTGAGGTAGTGAAGCTGACACGGATCCATGACCTAGAGCAAGGCTGTTAAGAGTTAACTGGGTCATGCAGATTTTTAGAAAGGAAAAGACAGGCCCTTTTACAGGTTGGGAGAGTAATAGACACTTTGACACCTTGGCACTAAGGCTGGTGAGGAAACAGGGTTGAAGGAAGGACAAGGGGAAAAGGAGAAAATTCCAGAAGGCTTTTCTACCCTCAGTAGTGTTCCAGCCAGCCATACTTTCGGGTATTTAATTTACACGGCGGGCATGCGGGGGAGCATATCGGTTGTTCCTGGTTTAGCTGCTGCTCTGCTCTGATTTTGACCTAGCTGGCACGGGGCTGGTGCCTTCTGCCGTGTCGTCCGCTTACTTTCCCGATACCAGTTAGGCTGCTTGCAGAAGGCAAAAGCTGTCTTCTGCATAGCTTCTTTCCAGATTTTCTCTGACCCCTTTATCTGCTCAGTTACAGCAGGTCTTCTCCAGTTGAGTAGCACTATTATTTTGTGAATTATGGGCAGTTGGTAGTGCTTCTCCTGTTAGAGATCAGTGTACGTTAACTTCATGGTTACTTGGTCAGACCTTGGAATGAAGTCTGAATTCCCCCCACCCCACACCCCAGCCCCCTTACTTGCACTTCTATTAATCTGTTTGGCTTCATGGTTTTTCAGTGAAATTGCTTGAAAATGATTCTTATTTTTACGTTGTTGAATAGTCTGAAAAATTTGAAGTAATTGCTTTGATATACAGTCAACAAATACCTGTTATTTTATTTGGAAGGTTCTTTAATAGCTAAGTGCTATTGTTAAGTAGGCTTTTGCTTGAGTTGCCAAAGAGCTGGTATACAGAATTTGAAGTACTCGTGTGTTAGTACAAAATTCTTGTGCGCACTGTAAATTGGGAGTTTATCTTCGTACTGTATCTTTTCTTAAATCAGGTCAGTTTTACTTAGCCGGGTGCAGTCATTGTAACCTATTTGCATGAAGTGCAGGAGATTCTAGCGACTGTTAAGCAACCTAAGAAGGAAACCATAAGGTTGTAGAGCTTGGGAGGGATCTCTGGAGATCACCTAGTCCAACCTCCTGCTCAAAGCAGGGTCTAACATCAGTTAGATCATGTTGCTCCAGGGTTTTGCCAGTCAAGTGTTGAAAACTTCCAAGGAGGGGGTTTCTGTAATCTTACTGGGTAACCTGTCCCGGTGCATTACCACTTCCATTGAAGAATTTTTTTTTCCTCATCTCCAGTTGAAATTTTCCCTTTCTGCAGCTTGTGATGGTGATTCCTGTCTTTTCACTGTGCACAATGAGCTTACCATCATGTGGAAATCTGTTGGCCATAGGGAGTCCTAGAAGTAGCATAGGTAGAAATGGCTTTTGGCCAGCAATAACATTTTCACCTCCTGCTGTGTTTTCCTACTGGATCCTTTTTTTTTTTTTTTTTTTTTCCCCCCATTATACCATTGAGAATAAAGTGATTTAAGGATATGAAAATGCCATATTCCCTTTATTTTTCTCTTAAAGTGTAATGGGCTAAATGCAAACGTGGAAGTATATTATTTGCTGAGGGACAACATATTACTATCAGGACTCCTTGTGATCAGAGTGCTTATCAAAACAATGAACTGAGAACACAAGTGGAGTGATAGGAAGAGGTAATGTTGCTTGCTTCCTGTTGATGTCATTCACTAGTCAAGCTTTTTCCTTGAGGCAGGCAACTTTATTGTTTGTTCAGGAATTACTCATTCAGTATCAATTTTTTGGACTGGTAGACCTGGTGTTGGTTATATGTGTAGCTCTGGCTTTCTGCGTGGGAAGTGCATTTCACACTTCTTTTAAAGGACTTGTCTTTTAAACTTCTCCCAGCTGTAACTGTTGGAATACTACTAATTAAAAATGTAGTCTAGGTCTGAGAATAAACTGTTCTGATGAAACATGTCTTAAAAAAAAAAAAACCCACTCATGCTGTTGCAGAAAAGGATTAAGAATTATGGTTGAGGACGGGGAGAAGCAGGCTAAAACGGCTGAGTGTGTTTTGCCCCATATACCAAAGGCTGATGGGGAATAATATGACTGTTCCCAGGGTTTGGAGATAAAACCATGGAGGTGGAAGATCTGTTTAAGCGAATAAATATTTCTGAGGCAAGAAAAGCAGGTACTGAATAAACAGACTAAAAATTAGAAGGAGGTTTCTAGAAAGTTGTTCCTAATAGTTTAGAGACAACCCTCCCAAGAAGAGTAGAGTGCAAATTTCTGGTAAGATTTCCCCTATTCCGCTTGCAGCCTGTAGGGTGTAGTCAGTCTCCTGCTGGTAAAAATTCAGTGAATATCTTTTGAAAACATCGCCCTTTATTTTGGGAGTAATTCCAGCTCCGAGTCCTGTAGTTAAGGGTAAACTATCGTCCATAAATCGCAAAGTACCTGCAGCCTGGGAAGCGGGAGCATTACTCTGCTGGGTTGTGTGGATATCTGTCATAGTCAATAGGTCCTTGAAAAGGCAGACGTTCTTTTGTCCTGTCTGCTTAATACAACTAGCATCACTAAAGCACCCATCAGCATTCTGCTTTATTCATGTGACTGCTGTTGATCCCAGTCCTTTGGTCCCAAATCTTGCAGTGTTAGTAATGTCTGTATCCACTACTTCAAAGGCTCTTGTTTGTTCCGTGCATCCGGAGTCAACTGGTCAGCGTTAATTCCCCTCGTGAAGGTTTCTGTATGTATTCTGTATGCTTTTTGTTGCAGAGGTTAGCCTATGAAAGGACTGATCAGGAACTACCAAAGTCTGTATCGTGAGATGATGGCGACACTAAGATTCCTGTAATAATTTACTGCAAGAATCATTGTTTTACCATTTTGGAACTTCCAGTTGTCATAATATACTGACAAAACATTTATTTCGCTGCTGATAAGAAATGTTGAAAAAAATTGACAGCAGAGTAAGTTAAAGCCTTTGAGAGGGTCATTCATTTTTTTCCACATAACTTTGATGCTTTGGACATGGCAGCAAGATTCAAGTGTTTCCATCCAAGCTACTGGTGGCAAATGCATACCACCTAAAACTGAAAATTTGCTGGGTCTCTATCTTCTGCCTTGAAGGGTGAAAATCTTCATGCCTCTTTGTGCCTTAAGTGTTTCACTTGATGTAGTAGATTTTTTTGCCGAAATAATTTGTCTACCTACTATTCCTTTGTCCTACCGTTTGTGGCAAACAACCCAGCAGTAACACCGTTTGTCATCAGGACAGGAGCCAGGTCGGATTTTTCTGTTGCTCCCTCTTGTTAAGTCACGGTTCTCTGGAACTGCCTGATTCACTGTAGTTACTCTAACTTGGTTTTCCTTATTAGAGCTTCAAAAATTTTGCTTGCTGGCATGATTTGTGAGTTCATGAATGTCCGTGAAAGGTGTGGGGTTTTTTGGTGGTTTTTTTTTTCTTTTTTTTTTTTTTTTTTTTTTTTTTTTTTAAAGAAAGTGGAATCAGCCAACTTGAGGTCTCAAATCTAGTGAAAGATGATCAGATTTTTACTTCATATTTTGGAAGTTTTGTCAGCGATATGCTTAACTCTGTTGTCTCCGGATGTAAAAAGTGTGTGAATTCATTGATACCAGAAGAAATCCGAAACAGCGGGTAGAACCACGCATGATCATGCTCATTGTAATCTAGTCAAGGCAGTTCTGGTACCGAAGTTTCTCTCCTCTTCCCAGTATTCGCACCTTTTCAAATCAACGTAATCATCCCCAAAACAAAGGTCACGAGTATGAAGCAAAGGGTAAGACATCTGGAAGGAACTGTTAGCGAGTAGCACTCGCGATCAGCTACTCTTCTCCCAGGCTCGTTTATTGGCCCAGGCACAGACGTGCACAGGGAGGGAAGCTGTCTTGTCAACTGCATCGTCATCTAAGCCCTGGTGAAGCTTCAGCATTAGTTACTAAAGGCCTCCTGTGTGTTGGAAAATTTAGGATCATCTGTGAGTTGTTCAGGGTTATCTATGACAGAGCAATATTGGCTGTGTTTATCCTAGTCCCTGTTCTTAACATTGCATACCGTAGTTGTGTATCAGGGAATCTTGAGGCCTTTTTGCAGGAATTGTCTTCCAACTGGAGAAGTTTCTGTTCCTGGGGTCTTCTAATCTAATACCGATGGAGTCGATGGCTCTGAATCTTGAGCTCTGACTTGTGTGTCTTTTTTTCTGTGCGCTCCTTCAACCAGTTCATTTTTAATGGTGGTCTTGTCTGCTAGAAAGGGGAAAGGCAAGACCAATCATGCACTGCTCTCCCCACAGCGTTTCCTGCTGTCACACTGAGTACCCAGTGCCCCTAATGGTGGTACAGGAGAGGAGAAACTGCCCCATCCATGCACTCTGGACATTCTTAGGCTACTATGTAGTATTTTTCTAGTTAAAATAAGTTTGAATGCCCTGATTCTTGGGGGAGAGGCTTGTATGCAGGGATTCAGCTAAACTTTGGTTTGTGTGGTGTGCTCCCCACCTCTGGAGCTCAAGTTCTGGAGTCCGTGTTGGAGAAGGATTGATTCTTCCGCCTCCGTTGTGGGAGGCAGTGGGGGGAGTGCGGGAGTTGAGAAACATGGCTGGCCAAAACAGCCTCAGCTCACCCTACGGGGGTTTACACCTCTTAGGAGTGGAATAGATGGGCATGGTCTTTCTGAAAGGATCTCAGTTACTGAAGGTAAGTAGATGTTTCACTTAATCTAGTAAGTATTTTGTTTCGTTATTCAACTCTTAATTAATTTTAATTAAATGGTCTTATCTGTAGTTTCAACAGCATCAGTTTACTAATACTTTAGAATTAATCAATAGCTAGAACTGTAAATAATAAGTCATTGCAAATTCGCAGTGTTTGTTGTCATGAAGGTCTCCACGTCCGTAGCTTGCGATCTTCAAGGACAATTCAATCAGTGCCGTTGTTACTGTCTTTCAGGCACTTGAGCAAAAACGTAGTATGAAGTAGGCTGTTACTTAGGGATTCACAAACTATATTGGAAATAGATAGTATTTTAAATTTCATTTACAAGGTACTAAATCTCATTTACCATTTAAAAATTTAGAAGAATTAAATGTAATAACCTCTAGCATGCAGTGGCTGAATTAGTTGCAGAACTGAGCTCAGTCCTATCTATGACTCTTGCTTTTTTCCATATGAGGTGAAGGATATTTCTTTGACTCCTTGAAGAGCTTGCACCTCCTGCCTGTTGGTATTTGAGACGAATTAGCCTTTTCACAGGTAGAGAGAGATGTTGTTTTGAGGAATACCAACGAGACGGACTCTTTCCAAAAATTTGTATTCACTTGATGACCATCTTATGAGCAAGAGGTTGGTATTGGAAGAGGTGAATTCTACTTGTCTTTCACGGCTCGAAATGTGATCGGAAGAGAAAGTACTTTCTGCTCCCAGTTACTGCTTCCTGTGTCCTTGTTAGGCTTTTGAAATTTTCTGCAATACAGTACAGTAACAGGCCAGAGAAGACGGACAAACTGTTATGGTATTGTGCTAGCTTGTTGCAAGTATGATTTTTAGATGCTTCTAAACACCTAGATTAGTTTAAAAGTGTTGTGACAAAAAAAGGACTTCAGGCAGAGATGGGCAAAGAAACTCAGTTTACTCTAAAATGCGGTATTGATACTCTTAACTATTTGAGTTTTGGGTGGCGTAGTCGAGTACATTAGACTTTCTGACCTGTCTCTAAAGGGTTTGAGTCTGAAGGAAATACGAATGGTAGAAATCTGATCAAAACTGGCAGGTGAGTTGTGGGGGGAGGAGAGAGAGAGGGGGAAGCCAAATCTGCTCAGCCTTCCCCTCCAGGAAGGCTGCCCTTTTCCTTCTGCCGCTTTCGTCTGTGTGTTTTTGAGTAAAGGAGATTTGACAGTTGTTCTTTGGTTGAAGAAGGGGGTTTATGATTCCCCCCTCCCTCCCCCCTGGTGTCAAGAGAAACCTTCAGTGTATACGTTTGGTTTAATTAAATGTTTCTCATATTCAGCTACGTGTACAGCTGCTGTGACAAGTATTAAGATGGAGCTACCAGTACAGGCTTATTTGTATGTCAGTCCTCCTGTGTCTGAATTGAACCTAGTCAAAACTCTTTGCTCTGTTTTCAAATTTTAAACAGACGCTTCTGGGACCATAGAAGTTTTTTTGTGAGTATGTACCAGCCAATTAAAAAATGGAGGAAGTCAGAAGAAGAAAATGACCAGCTTTATTCTAAAAGATTGAATTTGGATTGAAACAATTGTAAAAGTTGAATTGCAATAAGACACTTAAAATCCTCCTGGGGTTTTGTCCCGCTCGACAGACAATTAACAAAAAAAAAAAAAAAAAAAAAAAGAAAAAAATTCTCAGGATCACATGATTTTTCTGCTGAATTGACCTGCTTGTTATTAAACGGTAACACCTGTCTTGTAACTTTTCCCACCTTCCTTCTGGCTCTGTCCGAAGGGCGCTGCGGGGAGAGGCAGTAGCCGCAGTGCTAGCCCCTTTGGGGGCTGCCCTTGAAATTCTCTTGCTGTCGGCTAGCTGGGCAGCAGCTCATTTCCCATCGGCTGCCTAGCTGCTCCTGGCAGCTGCCGACCGCTGCCGTCCTGAGCGGTAGTTAGACCAAGAATTTAAAGGTCAAAACCCCCTTTTAGCTTACGAAAGCATCCAGCACGTTTGTATCGTGTTCGGTAAAGTACGCGCTCCTGAAAAAGCGGTAACGTTACTGCTTTTTAAAGTATTATTTTTAAAATAATGCGTTCGTTGTGTTTCTGTGTGACCAGCTCAGCTCTCCAGGTGCAGCAAGGGTCTGTATGTAGATTACAGAGCGCGGGTCTTTATTGCGGTCGTAAACGCAATTAACTCGATCTACGCGATTCCAGACTGAAGGCTGTTAGTCCTGTCTTGCCATCTGATATGGCGAAGCGGGGACTGAGAAGCTCCTCGGTGAACGTGGGTAAATAACTAACGGGCTTGCCTGAGGTTTTTATGGCTATAGCAGTGCAGTTGGTGTAAAGCTGCCTTGGGTGCGTAGACCTGAAAATACAGCCTCTTGCGTGGCTGCAGTCTAGGCGTAACTCATGGGAGAAGCAGCTTTCAGTGTATACACGAATTGTGTTTGAACGTGGCTGCTGAAAACGGTAAGGCAGTTAACTGAGGAATAAATCAGCGTTTTATTTATGAGCCTGTTAGTTCTCTACCGGCGGCAAAAGCTCTGTGAATAACTGCTGTGCAAGCAGCATTTCGAGTTCATTCCGCCAGGGAGACTCCAAAAATAAACTCCATGGTAGCAGCTTTGGAAGTTACAGTTGCAGCTTTGACTCCAAAAATAAATGCTGTACCCCCAGCTCGTAAAACTGAAGGAGCTGGGTATCATCCTCTGTCCCCAGCTGCGGAGAGGAGCTTGCACCATCTAGAGGAAAAGAAACGATAGTTGATGTGTTAGAAAAGGGACTGGAGAAAAAATCGACAACATCTTGTTTCCTGTGTTAGTTTCAAAACACAGAAGGGTAAATATTTGCAGATTCTAGAGCTATTTTTGCGCTTTCCTCAAATTACGTGAGGAAACAAGGACTGGCGGGGCAGAAAATAGGCTCAAGAGGTGGGGGAGAAAGTCCTGAAGAAGAAATGAAAGGTTTATGGGAACAGCTAGCCATGTTTGTATTTTCAAATATTTCTGTATGTCATTAAGTGTGTAAGTGTATGCATTGATTTATTCACGTATCCTCTAATTATTTATAGTATCATGGGAGCGAAGAGTTTCCGAAGGGGTTCTAGCTTTTCAGACTTCTTGTGAGCCTTGTCTTCATTTGGAGTTGGGGCAAGAGGCTCTGTTAGAGGCAGTTGGCGTTGGGTTGCTGTAGAGGTAGGCGCCGTCGGCTGATCACTCTTACTTGAGCTGAAAGACGTACTTTTTGCCTGCTTCAGAAAGTTATTTAGAGAAATTCTTTTCTTGGCTAACTGTTAGTTTTCTGTAGAATTAGGTAATGTTGTGGCTTAATCCAGAGGCTGCTTAGAGTGTCTTTGTGGACTGTCCACCCCTCGAAATACCCAGGGGCTGAACCTCGCCGGGCAAGCTCCGAGACCGCCTCAGAGCCGGCACCTCAACTACTCTGGGATACGGCGAATAAACCACAGCGCTGAAGTTTGGGTGTCGCGGCCTGGCAGGCTGCTTGCGCTGGCGCGGGGCAGGCGCGTCTCAGCTGTGAAATGGCGGTAACGCTTAGCTGTGCTTGGAGATCGCCACGTGAGAGGTGTGAGGCGTGCGCTTCTCCAGCACTGGCACTGCGGACGCCTAAATACTGCTTTCCGTCCTTCGGATACGCGGGATGTTAAGAGAGATCTGTTTGTGCCGGACTGAAAACTAGCAGTTTTAAAAGCCGTGAGAAACTTCAGTGGGAGGACGGAGTAATACTTAAGTGCTTTTGACAAACCCGTGTTGTTTCGCTTGGATATTTGTTGGCGGTTCAGTCTTAGTTTTTACTTTTAAAAGTAGGTATTTTACTTGCCCTTATGTAATAACTTTCACTTTATTTCTTGGGAAACAAAGCAGAAGCTCAGTTGCAAAGATACTGACTCTCGCTTGAGATATCTTTCCCTACAAAATACAGCTTACCTTCATATTGAGGAATGGTATTTTAAAGGAAAACTGTGGCTGTCTCTTTTAGGCTTGAACAGTGATTTCCTCCCCCCCTCAGTACCCTTGTCAGTAGGCCCTGGAGAGCAGATTCCAGTTTATTGCAAATTAATTGTAAATACAGACATGGTCAATTTTTAAAATATGTGGTCCTGTCTAGCGTCTGAGTGTACAGACACCTGCGTTCCCCTTTGAGATTCATCTCTGGTTTATTTTTGTTCTTTTAGGGGCTACTTGCATTCAAGGTTTAATTTCAAATTTGAAGCTTCAAAATTCGTTTTGAGCAGATTTGCTCGTTTTATTTTGAAACCTTACGTGCAGGAAGAAAGTAATCTATAGGCTATGCTTCAGCATAGTGATTTAGAAGTTCAGTGTGTAAAAACTGGATGACTAAGTAAGTTGTTTAATTTTTGCTCTAGATTTACTTTTTCCGGTTTTTATGGGTCACCACTGCTGTTTCAGAATTTATGTTGGCATCTTGGATTTCAGGAACTTTTTTCCATTGATAAAATAAGTGTCTAAAAATCTGCCGTTTTTCCAGAGAGCAGGAGGAATGATTGCTTTTTGCTACGTAACTCAGATGACCCTCACCAGGGGATCCGCTTTAGGAGAAGCGGCAGAACAGTGTTGCTGTGAAGCTGGATTTCTGTTGACTTCGGAGCTTTTATTACTTTGCGCAGTTCCCTCTTGGCTCGTGTAAACTCTTTGCTCCTGCCTTACTTGTCAGTACTCGGGCGCTTGCAAAGGTCAGGAGAATAGGAAGAGTTTATAGTAGTCAGCCCCTTCCCAGTACGAAACGTTAATCCTCGTTCGCTAGGCAAACGCTCACCTTAGACGGCTTAAAAAGCTATTTTTTGCATTTCAGAGTTAATCCAGCGCTGAGGCGGATTAGCGATGCCGTGTGCCGCTAACAATGGGTGCGGGAGCTCGGCACGTACGGCGGCGGCGGGCCCTTCGGCGCGCGCGGGGCCTTTGCGGATGGGTCCGGCACGTCAGTATTGACCCGGCTGCCGAACAGAGGTGGTGGAGGAGAGAGCCCGGACGGCATCGGAGAAATAACTGAGCACTCCGTGCTCTCGTCTTTCTCCAGGTTGTGACAATGTGTTGCCAGGATCTGCAGTTTTGAAGTTAACTCCTGTCAGACTTTCCGTATAAATAGGGAGATTGTGCTGCGTCATCCTCGGCGCCGAAGGAAGGTAGCCAAGGTGTCGTAAGCGCCGATTAACTGTGCCGCAGCGTTGGTAGGTTTTAGTGGGGTGGAGAACCGTGCCGCGGAGAAGACACTTGCAGACAAGTCGGTCTCGTTTCTCCAGGTGTGCTCTGCACTGGTGAAGAGCTGCAGAGCTTTAGTCCCGTTTCAGCGCAGCTCTCCTGCAGCCGGGAGCGTTTCTCCGGAGGTATCGCGCAGCGGGAGTCTTGCTTATCTGGGCGCCCACGCTGAGATCCCCGTGCGGCAGGACCTGGCGTCAGTACGGCAGTTGCTGGTCAATTTGGGAAGTCCCGGGCTGGGAGAGCTGAAGTTCGTATCCCGACATACCTCCGCGCCTCTCTGCTGTGCGGGGGAATGTTTAAAACGTCGTTCTTCAAGCCAGTTGGCCAGGAGGGCAGGGTTCCCAAAGGGAACACTGCGTCCCGTTTTAGGCACAGAAAATGAGATGCGAGAGAAGAGAGTGGTGGCCCTTTTTTCTCAACTAGCTCCGATCTCTCTCTTGTTTTTTCCCCTTGTCGTATTTGGAAGTCTCCTGTCGGCACCCTGGGTCGGGCGCAGAGTAAAGTTCAGATATGGCAAAGTTCTTGAGAAACAATATGCATTCAAACAAGTTTGGGTTTTTTTTTTTTTCCCCCCCCGATATTCTGAACATCTTTTTTGAAGGCTAACCTATGGCGTTGTCCCTAAACATTACGTAAAGATCATTGGAAGGACAGGGGATTTGTTTGTTTATCTGTGTTTATATTGCCTTTAGCAACACCACTTTAAACTACTGGGCTTGACAGTATTCCTCAGCCACCTGGAGAAACAGTAAAGTTGGAAGTAATATTTTTATTTATTTTTTTTTTAGACTGTAAATTCTGTAATGTTTTCAAAGAAATTGGGGCGGGGCGGAGCACTCTCAGGAAGCAGGACGCAGTAGGAAATTAAAATCCAGATTCAGTGACCTTTTTAGCTAAGAGCTTCTCATGGAATTAATCCAGCTCTGAGCGAAATAAATTTTTTCGAAAGGATTTGTTTTCTTTGCGTGCACAGCTGTTTGGCTTTTCTCTCCCGACCCGAGCGGGGCACGGAGCGGAGGCTGGCCCTGCTGTGCTGGAGCCGCTGCGGCGATAGCCGGGCAGGACAGATAGCCCCGTAGCGACCGGGAGAGGCGGGCAGGTACGGAGCGTGGGGCTGGCACGGCCAACTCCTTGGGTTTGGCTCCTTCTTCAGGTTTGGTTGTTTGAGAATGAACGCTGAAGCAGCGGGCAGAAAGTGCCAGGTCGCTCTCCGTTTGCCCTGAGACCGTAGCGGTTCATTTCCATCTCCGGGCCTCAGTTTCCCATCTTGGTGCCAGTAACGATAGCAGCTTGCGCTCTGTGAAGCGAGATCTTCTGTTGGTAGCGGTAGAGGTAGGCAGTGATCCACGTGCCGTTCTCCTGCGTTACAAAAAATCCTCTACGCCCGTCTGCGTTAAGAGAGAGTCGATTCTCATCTCAGTCTTGTGGGGGGGTTTGCTATCGGCCACCGTGAGACTAAGACTATTTAAGTAAGTCTTCTCCTGTGGCTGGATTTGGGTATGCAGCTCGAGGAGGCAAGTCTTTTTGTGACAAATATTCCGCCAAGGCTGTTCACACACACCGGCCGAGCCTTTCGGATCAGTTAGGTGTTGTTGCAATTTCACTTGCGGTAAGTAACTTCAGCGTATTAATACTGAAGTTAAACTTACTTTTCCATTAGTTTTTTCAGGTCGGTACACTGAGAAATTGGAAAAACAAACCAAAAACTATCGTGTCTTACCAAAGTTCCTTAACAGTGTGTTTACAGAGAAATGGGGGACGGCAGCGTACCGGCTGTGCGCTGGGCACGTGCTCCCTGAAACGCCGAGACAGCCCTTGTCTTTTGCTGTGCTTCCTCCGTTCACGTGCGGTTGGTTTCACATCTGAATCCTGCTGCTCGAAGGAGACTTCTTCAAAACTTTTAGCACAATCAGGCTTAGGAGATACTTAAAATAACTGCAATGTGAAAGCTTTGGACTAGGAGTCACTTTCACATTCCGTTTTCCTTTGTAATGGTCAGTGCTGTATCTCACTCGCTTTGGGGTTTTGGGTTGGTGTGTTTTCTTAATGTTGGGTTTTTTTTTGGTTTTTTTTTTTTTTGTTTTGTTTTTTTTTTTTTTTTTTTTTAATTTTCCATTGTGCCCCCCCCCCCCCCGCGTTTATCTGAAATGTCTGCCGCAGCGGTGTGACTTCCTGCTGCTCTGAACCCCGAGTGTTTCCTTCCTTTAACTTGACCCCGGTGTGGTGCTTCGGCAACAGCAGTCTCTGGATTTTTCTTTCTTGGGCTGCTCGCGTTCTTACCCGCAGGCTCCCGGAGCGGTTAGTCGGAAGGGACCTCTGGAGGTCGTGGTCGTTTGGCCGCCTCTGATGTGAAGCAGGACTGTTGCCAGCGTTAGATCGAGTCCGTCGTAGCTTCATCCGGCTGAGTCGGAGACCTCTTAACACCTACTGACCTGAAGGTGAAAGTACAAGGTGTGTGGTCTGGGACTTCCGATCTTTAGTGTGGGGTGACACAAATACTCCTGAGGTACCTTGCCTTGCTGGTTTCACCACCTGGATAACAAGGATTATACCCAGCACTCAGGAAAGAGCGTTGTACAAAGAGGGTTTCGTCCTAGCTAAGCGAGTAGCGCGCTCTCTTTCTGCCATGATGACAGGGTTGCCGTTAAGTTCCTCGGGTACGGTGCGTGCAGGCTTTGTCTCCCGTTTGACAGAAGGCGGAATGGTTTTGGCTCTGGGTTTGATACTGCTACGTAGCTGTATGGTAACGTTTGATCCAACTCACGTGTAGCGAAGGGACTCCATCCCTTCTCCTTTTATTAAATTTTCATAGTCAAGGAATCCTGAGCAGTAGAAAAAGGTGCTCCATGGCTGTCGGGTTGAAGGTAAACTTACTGTGTCCGTTTCTGAAGGTGAGGGAGAAATGGTGTTCATCAGCGCAGCTAACAAACACCATTACTGAGTACGGCGCGTAGGAGACGATGAACCACCCGGTGAGAAACTCAGTGACAGTCTCTAAACACTTAAATTAGTTGCCTTGACCCTTGTGCCCTACTTCGTTTGAGTGGATGCGGCTCATCTGTCATCTTCACGATTTTTTTTTTTTTTCCTCCCCTCGAGTTAAAAACCCCACAATCGTATGTTTGCTGCTCCCACTTCAGAGTTTCTTTGGCTCTTGGTTTTTGCAGTGGACCTGTTGTTATTTCAGGCTAGTAGGCTGTGAGTTTAGGGGTAGAGAATTTTTACTTGCATTTTTGAAGCCTTGATTGTGCTTGATTTTTTTTTTTTTTTACGGCAGCCGAAGTGAGATTTTGTGCAGATACAAAGCTTCTGGCAGCAAGTTATTTTCACATAAGAATTTTTTCTCAATGTAAATGATAACCTCTTACATGGTGGTTTAATATATATGCTACTTAGATTAATATTCTCTTGAAAACCAAGTGATGTTCCAGAAGATGCTCATGGAGACTGTATATTCTTACTTTGAATTCAAAATGTATTTTGTATTTGCAGATTTTTAAATTTTCTTCTTGAATTCACTTTTTATGTCCGTCTGTTGCTTATGGCTGCCGTTTGAGCAATTTCATTGCGTACCTTCTATAAGGTATGACTTTATATTTTATACTAATATTTTATAATTTGTTACTTTTTTGGCCTGGACTATGCTGCTGATGGAGTAGGGTCCGGCTACAGGGTCTAGGTGTGTTTTGTTGCTAGCAAATCCAACCTAATTCTTCCATAAAATGATCGAAGTCTCATTTGAAAGAGGGGCAGGTAGCCCTATGGGGGGGTTTGTTTCCGCTACGACGGCCGCCCTCTGTCTGCTTTCCTCCAGCTTGAGTTCAGTCCTCACCAGTTTTGGACAATTATGTTGCCATAATTGTCCTGCTAAATTTGTTTTTTCTCCTGCTTTTTGTATCCCATTAGCTTTACTGTTGTACAGAGAGCAGTCATGTTTTCTCTCAAATTTCCTTCTTCTGAACTAAACAAGCAAAGATTTTTTTTTTTTTTTTCTTCCTTTTGTCCGGACTTGCATTTCTTTCTGTTTTCATTTGTCAAGAAGTTCAGTTCGTGATAATGCAGCCTTGGATTTTACATTATTTGTCTTAAGAAAGGAGTGGCTTTAACTTCTCCCAGATTGCTGAGAGACATGGATTAAGGTTATTGTTTTAGAAAGCCTCAGGAATCTCCAAATGACATTTCGTCACGTCATTATGGAAAACGAAAATGGCTTCTTAGCAAAACGCTCAGCGGAATCCAGAGGGATTCTTGGCCCCACCTGCACTTGGAGAGGTATTTTGTGTAAGGAAGGAACGCGTGTTATTGTGTTAACGCACATTTGCATTTCCCAGAAACATAAAGAAGCCCAGGCAAAATGATCAGTTACCTCTGAAATGGTTTTTTGTTAAAGACTTTATGCCATTTGCTCATCCTCGATCCTGCAAAAGGGAGAGTATTCAGCACCGGCCGGGCCTGAAATGCCGGAGTGCAACGAGGCGGCTCTGCTCAGCTTCGTTCTCAGCAAGGAAAACGCCTGATTCATCCTGATGAAATGCAGAGATTATCAAACTAAATTCCCCTTTCACGCCTGCGTTTAAACACAGTCTGCAGCCCAGTATCTAGGAAAGATTCTCTTGGGAGGCTTTAATGTTCAGGTGTGACTGTGCTGTGTCCTACGGGAAGGCGAACGAGAGTGCTCGGGGGCGGTTGCTGCCCTTAACTGGGGCGGGTGGTGGAAGTGGTGCTCTCTCCCTGACAGCCGGGGGTGGCTGGCTCCGCGTCCGGAGCAAAGCCCATGCTGATGTGCTGTCGGATTCTTAGTCGCTGGTTTTGTGTTCTTTTTTTTTTTTTTTTTTTTTTTTTCCTCCTCCAGAAGCTTTAAACAACAAAAAAAAAAATCTTCACGGGAGGAACAGAACGACTTCAGGCCTGTCCTCTCTGATGCTTGCGAGGAGGGTCTGGGAAATGATGTCAGGTTCGCCACGGTTAAAGGTGACGCAGGTGCTTCGGGGTCAGTGCTGCGAGAGCCCCGGGGGCCCAGCCTTTGGAGCCAGTTGGGATTCGGAGCAGCCCGGGGGATACTGAGCCTCCGGAGAAGGGATGGAGACCTGCAGACCTTGCCGAGCAGGTCTCGGCCTTGCTGGGCGAGGCTCCTAAGCCTGATGAGCCTCGTAGCGCAAACCGAAAAGGAGCTGCGGGAGTTTGTGGATACCGGAGTAAGGAGAGTGGCTCCGTTTCCCTTTTGTTTCTCCATCCTGGCCTTTGTGCCTCTGTCTCCTTCTGCTTCGGTCCCTCTTCACGTCAGTGCATATTTGAGGTGTAAAAAATAAGAAGCGATTCCACTACTTCAGTTTATAAGAGGCGCAGATGTTGGCTCATCTGTGGCCCTGTGAAAATACGCCCGTGTTTTTGCAGAAATCTGTGGGAGACTTGCTTGTGGGTGGTGATCTTAAATTTTTTATTCCCCACCCCTTGCTCCGTTCCTGCTTGTTGCAGAAGGTCAATGCAGGATCAGTTTTCTCCTTTGTCTCTGTTACTTGGCTGGTAGCAGCAACAGAACTGTGTAGACTCAACTTAAAAAGCAACGCAGCATTTAGAAAGTTTACTGGACATGACCATGAAATGGTGTGGGATGCTTAAAACCATCTATCTTGTCATTTTGGGCTCTTGTTAAAACTTGTAGAGTTGTTATAGCCAAGATGCGTTAAAAATTGTGCACGGGACAAGGTTGGTGTAGCCTAACAGTATCATTTATTAATTAATACAGCTGAGAAAAGCACTACTTGCCAGAGACTTTACCTATGTTATTTGATGTAAAAAGGTCCTACTTTTGTCTCCCTTGAAACCTTGCTTTTCTCGTAGGGGCTCGTTACATGATAGAATTGCTTAAAATTGTTTATTTGAGGAAAGCCTCTGTATTAGATGTATGCAAGCAAAAATCTGTAATACAAGCAAAACTGGTTCCCTTTCTTCTCTTCTGCTGACATAGATTTCTCCTAGCATTAGGAGTCTTCTCTCTTTAAAACAAAACAAAACAAACCCCCAAAACCCCCAAACAACAAAAAAAAAACCCCAACCCCCCCCACCTTACTTTTCCAGGATGAGTTTGTCTTACGAGGTGTTTGTGTTTTTATGAATTGTGCAAAGTGATGCTGTCTCTGTAATTCAATACTCGGTATCGCTGGGCAGTCAAAGAGGGAAGTATGGTTTGTCCGTACAGCAAGGCTCATCTGTTTTACCCCAGCAGAGTAGAAGCGCACACTTTATGGTTCTTTTACTGTCCTTACGA
Source organism: Sagittarius serpentarius (assembly GCA_034782735.1). Taxonomy (NCBI): domain Eukaryota; kingdom Metazoa; phylum Chordata; class Aves; order Accipitriformes; family Sagittariidae; genus Sagittarius; species Sagittarius serpentarius. Next base: position 19,170,239 of record JAVKLA010000001.1, read on the forward strand.
CTTCAGCCTTGGACAGACAGACCGGGAAGTACTGGTAGCAAAGCAAGCTGGAACGAATTCTTCCAGCGTTTTACACTATCCTGCAAAATCCGGCCAGGGAAGGGGATAAAATTAACAAGTTCATAAGCACTGGAGCAACCGGCCACGCTGGGCTTCTCTGGGGTTTCCGTTTGTTTTCTTTTCGAGGAAAGAAGCGAAATAAACTGGACTTCCTCTCTCTCTTTGTAGGTGAAGTCTGTGATAAATCTGCTCTTTGCTGCCTACACAGGGGATGTGTCTGCACTCCGGAGGTAAAAATGGGTGCGGGGTTGGGAATAGGAATGCTGCTTGTTTGGTACCTGCTGTTGTTTACTTACGAGTATGCACGTGCCCTGTGTCCGTGCTGGGGACATCCGAGGCGCACTGGAGATTGAATATGTTTACACCAAAACACCCTCCCCCACCCCCCCACCCCCCCGCCCCCGCCAAACCTAACCATCAGGAAGGTGTCCTCACACTATCGTGCGATCCCGTTGTTTTCCATGTCTGTGGATCGTAGTGAAATACATTTCCTTAACCAGTTTTTTTATAGTGACGGCAGAAAGCCCTAGTTGTACACTCGCCTGCTTTATAATTCAGTTCTGAAACCGCCACAGAAATTCGGGCTGGAAAATGCACGTTGTTGTTGCAGAGGTTAGGAAATCTAGCTTTGCTTTTTAAATCTGGAATGGAATCTGGCAACATTTACAGTAATAATGGTAAGAGACTAAATAAACGTATTAATTTGGCTAGAATGTACGTGAATACCGTTAGTGGGTGGAAAAATGTGTATAGTTTAATTTTGCTGTCCCAGAACACTGTAGCATGATGAAAGAACTCTCCATACCTTGGACCTCTCCCAATACCTTAACGCTGTTCAGGATTTTCAGACTTGGGAGTCTTCCCTGGATTGCCTCAGCTGGCATTGACTTTGCCTTACGTGACTTAGCTTATCCGTGTTAGATTTTAAATCAGGTATGTTGACTGTTACATTTCCTGCAAAGACATTTTTCTTTATAACAACTACAGACCAGGCAGAAAGTTAAGCCCCTACCTTTTTCTTTTTTTTTTTTTTTTTTTTCCCCAAAGGCAAAGCAGTAAGGGCCCCTTTCAGTACAGCCGAAGGTACGATGTGCTCGATACTGTTTATGTTCTCTTGCAGCAGCAGCTTCATCATTTTAGCGTAGCAGTACTGTTCCACACTGGTTTTGGAACTTGTTTTAATTATGTAAGACTTCCTCTGTAATCTTTTTTTGCTGGCTTCCCCTCCCGCCCCCCAGATTTGCTCTGTCGGGAATGGATATGGAACAGAGAGACTATGATTCACGGACAGCCCTGCACGTAGCAGCTGCAGAAGGTAATGCGACCTCATACGTGGTTTGCTGTCTACGAGTGGGCTGCGGTCAGCTCTCTTTAGAGTATCTTCGCTCTCTGTATGTGCCTGCCCGCTTTTTAAAACTTCGTATGTGTAGATACGCGTAAGTATATACACTCACAAGCCTGCTTTTCTTACAGGACATGTGGACGTTGTTAAATTTCTGCTGGAAGCGTGCAAAGTGAATCCTTTCCCCAAAGACAGGTGAGTGGTTTTGTTGCCAGCTGGGAGGAAAGGTGCTGTAGTAAGCCTCTCCCTCGGCCCCGTGAGGAGAGGTAGCTGTCAGGTGAGAGTGGAATGTATTGAGCCGGTACACGGAAGCAGAAGGAACAGGATCCTGCTGGTTCTCTGTAGGTTCTGCAGAGCAAACAGGGATAAAAAAATTGGTAAAACCATTATTTAAAAGGTTATGCTCGGCTTACGAAGTATTTTCATAGTTACTGAGCTCAGCGTGGTCTGTCTGTTTAATTATTAGCACGGCAGTATGTAAAGAACTAGATTTTTGGTGCTTTTGTACTTAGGTGCCGGTCTTAAATACCGTGCTTCTTCCTTCCTGTAGGTGGAATAACACTCCTATGGACGAAGCTTTACATTTTGGACACCATGATGTATTTAAAATTCTTCAAGAATATCAGGTCCAATACACGCCATCAGAGGATTCCAACAATGGAAAGGAGAACCGAACGGTTCATAAAAATCTAGATGGCTTACTATAATTATCTTCAGCTAGATCCTAAGAATCAAATCACTTACCTATTTAATTGTGGTATACATAAGTAACGAAGAGCGTGTGTGTTTCTATCCGATAGTGGTATATATTTTACAGAAGTCTCTGTTACTTCAGTGTTATGTTACAGGAGTTTCTATACGCACAGGACAAATCCAATCTCTCTCAAAAGAAACAAAACCAACTAAGAATCTCCCTCCATAATGTGAGCAATATTACCTCATGCTGCATATGATTGATGTATGAAAATATTTAGCTGTTGTTGGCTTTACTGTGCACTACTTAATTTATTTTTGTGTTCTATGTGAACTCTAGTCTGTGGTCAGGAATTTTTCTGCTGAATTTTTGTTTCTATAGCCCTCTGTTTCCAGTATGGCCAAGATGAGCCAGAGTACTGTCGGGTATGAGCGTCAGTGAAGTTTTTCAAAAGCTGAGGATGCTGATGTAGATTTAGGCTGGGTGTGTTAAGTAAGGATCTGCACTTACCTTTGGGGAAAAAAATACTTAAAAAAAAAAATAAAAATTCCACACAACCTTGTTTACATAATATAAGTATCAACAGAGTATACAGGTGACAGTTGTCAACGGTCTAGGCTTGTTCTTAGAGATGGTCTTGTCAGGGAATCTGTTTTAAGGTTTGTTTGACCAAATGGCATAGGGGAGTGTGGCTTGCAACATCGAACAGTGTTTAGCGGGTCTTTTCTTTTTGTTTCTGAAGCGTGTCTTTCAGTTCCCTTTGTCTCGCCTCTCTCCGTGTTCAGCTGCTACAGTACTTCCCCTGTGCCCGGGGAAAGCGGGTGCTTCCACTCTATGCAGTCGTGTTCCTTGCAGGTATATTTGCACTACAGCAAGCCTTGACAAGCTGCAAAAACCCCCTTTTGGGCTCACGTGTGGTGGTCTGGGCGGTTGCAGCAGGAAGCAGGGAGGCGAATGGAAGTGTGTCAAAGGCAAAGTACTAAACCAAATACGACATGTAAATCTGACTTAATTGAGGCTTGTAGTAAGGAACACGGATGGAGTAAAACAGCTTTAAGGAGCATAGAGCCAACCAAAGCGTGAGCAGAGCGGGAGATAAGCCACGTTTTTTGGGGTACGTTCTCTTCTTGCACTACCATCAACCAGGGAGCGGGGTATTGCATCGGTGGGCTTCTGCTGGTGTAGAACAGGAGTTCAGCACCAGGAGCACAAGTAGGTGATGCCTTTTGTGGTGACCGGTGGCATTCATTGTCTTGCCGCTGAAGCCAGCCTGGCACGTGCCCCGTCACGGGAAATGCAGGTGCAGCTGTTTGTCGTTTGCAGAAGTACGACGTTACGACAGTTCCCTATCCCGTGTGCAGTTGCTTCTGCCAATGCTGTGGCATAAAACCTCGGCAGCGAGCAGTCACTGAAAGTTAAGGGTTCGATATTCACAGAACACCACAGTTGTCGGACATAGGCAAGAATTCTAGCGCAAGAATCGTTTAGCACATGGAAAAGGAGATTGTGCTCGAGAATTGCGTGTGTGGCTGGTTTTATCCTAGCACATAGTGTACAAGTCATTGGTAGATCTCCAAGTTCACATTTTCCGTGTTTAGGCACCAAAATCCTTCTGAAATGACACCCAAATTCCTTCTAGAATGGCCCAAGCACTTTATAAAGATGGTCTCAACCTCATTACCCTCCTTCTGCAAATGAGCACACGAAGGCACAGAGAGAAGTTACTTCTCCAGAGCGACCCAGCAGGTCAGTATAGCTGAGAACAAACCCTCGCGAGTTCCTGTACAGTCTCTCGTCAGTACGCCATACTGCCTCTCTGTAGGGAGGGCACGTCGCGTGGAAAAGTGCTTGATACTCATCACGAGCAGGGACTCTCTTCGTTTCGTGATGGTGAAATGTTGGGAGCGTGTGAAAGCCTAAGGTCCTGAAAGAGCATTTCGAAGCTGGCTGGCATGGTTATCAAACACTTCTTCTTGAAAAATCTTAACTGTTCTTAAGTGGGTCTTTCTTTTTTTTTTCCTGAAGATCAGCTATTTTTCTGAAGGCTTTTAACCCGTTCTCTTCACATCCTGTGTCACAGCCACCTTAGTTCTAATCAAGAACTAAACGAAATGGCCTCTGGCTCTTTATTGAGCCACGTCGGTCACTGAGCAGCACAAGGCCTCTTCCCTCCTGCACCCTGAACTAAATTCCAACGTGTTTTCTCTGGCAACGGATCTGTCAACTTGAGCGTAGAGGAATATTTTCAGATGGATTCTAGTTTAGTGTTCTGTATCTCAGTGCTTTTTCTGTATTTTTTTTTTCCTATTAAAACATATCCTTTAGCTTCTCAGAAAAATACCTGATTTAGCTTTACTGAACTGAAATCTGCATTGCTCAAACTGGCATTTTTAAAAGATAGGTATACTATATAATACACATACACTTAAAAAAACCCAAACCCCCAACCCACAAAAGAAGGATTTTAACTGAGTTAACATTGAAGATCATGGCTGTCCCTAAACTTAACGCTTTCCTGAATCATACTGAGTGCTTTTAGCCGGTCTCAGCTTCAGTGCATTTTTGCTGGTTAGTTTTAGTATTTTCTCATTGTGAGAAGATGCATTATTTTGTAATGTCCAATTCGGCGATGCAGCTATTTAGACATGGCGTAATTTATAAATATATGCAGTACCTTGGTTTGGCTGTTTATCATTCATGACACTGACACGTAGGTTTTACCGTAAATAGCTTTTGGTTCTCTTCCCGAACGCCGACTTCCTTATGCTCCAAAGAGGATTCCCCCACGCCTTTGTTTTTGTCACGTATGTTTCTTCTGTATCACAACCTAAAATCGTTCAGCTAACTTAATGCTTTGTACTCGGAAATATCGTGATAGTCTTAGCATTAATTAGCCTATCTTTGTGAACAACATGTATTGTACCAGATTTTTTTGCTTCAGAGCTGGACTATCGGTGACTATACTTACTGGCAGTGTACTTCTGGTCATTGTAACTGACTGGGCTGATCTTGACTTCTAGATTCGGTATCGTGGGGAACAGACAGCGATGAATGTATTTCTAGCAGTTTCCCATGAATGAATCTAAACTTGAGCTGTGCTGGTTCTGAAAATGGAAGTTATTTATTTTAAGAAATAAAATCCAGATAGTGTTGCTTTTTACAGCATAATAAATGGAAATACCAAGATCATGATGATGGTGGTGGGTTTTATTGGTTATCTGCGTGACTGCCGTTTGAAGTAAGCCTTCAGTCGCAGGGAAGGCTGCCCAGGAGAAACCTCCTCCGGTCATTTCCACTGTGCAGAGCTCACAGGAAATCACGACGAGTTTTACCTCATCTAGCTTTGCTTGTCTTCTGGTTGGTTGCTTTGTTGTAACCTGCACTTCTAGAGCGGTGTCCTTTCAGCGGTTGCTTTTTGTTAATGCCAGGGTTCGTAAGTGGACTGGCCAAGTGCCCTCAACAGCTCTAGCTGTCTCTTGCCTCCTCGTCACTCCTGCTGTCTTTCCCTTTATTATTCTTCTGGCTGTGTAGTTAATATAAAAAGCCTGACAAGCGTGAGACAAGGGATCACGTCACTTACTAGCCCCAGAGAAAAATGACGCAGCAGCGGGCCAGCCTGATAGCGCACACAGTTTAGCTATAGATCAGTTATCCTACTGATCAACTCGAAGTAGAAATTCCAGTTGAGTTTACTGAAGTTTGGTTGGGGAAGAAAAAAAATCGGTGATGTGATACAAGCAAGAACGACAAAAAAATTATTCTTAACGGCCACCTTCTAAGAACTCTGTAATGCAGACTGACCTGCAACAATGCAGTGACTTAACAGCATCTATACTTGCCTTAGCTGTAACCGTTTAGTCGCACAAACAAGTTTAAGATGAGGTACGCAGTAAACTACTGGCAGACACACCATCTTTATAACAGAAGTAGCCAAAACGCAAGAGAGAGGACAAAAGTGTCAACAGACAGTTCCATTTATTTAAAATGGCAAACGAGTATTCCATCGGGGGAAAAAACTGCTTTTAGAACTACTGGCTGTGAACACAAAGCCGTGAATAAGGCCATTGCTTTAAATCTCACAAGAAGATTTCACCGCGGTCGATAAAACTGAAGCATAAAAGTAACGCGAACAAACCACTGCCTATAGAACACGAGTACAAGGTGTAGCTCAGGAAACCAATACTGGAGTTTCGTATTGCAATAAAGATCCACATTCAGCTAGTCATAATGAGATAAAAGCATTAAGTCACCAGTTGTGATATTCTGTAGCACTGTTAACCTCCATAACCCAGGGCACCAAAATTAAGTCAGTTCAGCAGTGCGTTCCATTTAAATACGTACGTTACGTGCTCTAGGTCCTTTAACTTTTCTTTCTCTCTAGCTTTTGCAGGGGGCACATCAGTATTCTGGGGCACAACACACTAAACTGAACCACTCCTTTACTTTCTAAGCAGCAGCTGATCAGTCTAGCGTTTCTTGAACGGCAGAGAAGCAGCTCTGCAATCCCTGCGAGTCACGCCGGCCCCTGCCGCCCTCCCAGGCACTGGGAACAGATCGCAGTGGCTTGAGAAGCTGCAGAAGCAACCGGGTCACAGTCACGGACGGCTTGAGGTTGGAGGGGACCTCTGAAGGTCTCCTTGTCCAACCCCCCCTGCTCGAGCAGGGCCACCTAGGGCCGCTTGCCCAGGTCCTGTACCTGACACGTGGGATCCAGCCATGAGCGTTTGTTGCGCCGGAGCACTATTTGATGGGGTCACTACTAGCAATCTGCGTACAGACGGCCGCAGGGCTGTCAGGACACAGATTGCAAGAGAGCAGCTAGGTGACGGGATGTTGGTTGTGAAGGCAGAGTGATGGGCTGCGCGTAGGTAACGCTGTCTTACAAGGCTGTACCCTGGCTGGGGGCAGGTGAAGTGATTCATTGGCGCTGTGAACCCTTCCCGGCCAAGGACCCTTGACCGTGTTTTTAAGTGTATCCTTTAATCTCGTATCTGCTATAAGGGATGAGATACTTTGCATTATATTGATGTGATACCAGTATGATAGTCGCCATTGTTTTAACTGTAGTACTTTGCACAATAAATAATAGCAGCTGTAAGTGTTGTTGTTTTGGTTAGATCAATTAAAGATGATACTCGGACAAATAACTGCTGTAAGTAATGTCTCTTACTCGAAACTTAAGAATGATGAAGACTGAACCGCGACCCTCTAGGATATTTGTCGAATGTTTTTAGAGATTACTAATGAGATACTGAGTATTAGTTATCCCGGCTCTGTTCGATTTGGTTTTTGAAGCTGGAGTAGATTGACCAAATTTGATATTTTGGAGACGGATACAGCAAATTGAATCGGCTGAAAGTAAGACGGGTGAGAAGAGCTACCGGCCGGAAATTACCACGAAGTCGTTACGAACCAGCCCTCAGCTACTCTGCCTCCCCTTTCTGAAATCTAACCAATATGATCCCCACTTTTACTGGATCATGACAGTGTTCTGGAGTCCCTCTGCTCAGCTGCATGCTAATCAGTCCAAGAGACCAGCTGCTTAAGATAACTTTGCCTCTTCACTGTGAGTTGTTAATTATCTTCAAACGTGCCGAGAAACAAACCTGTTCCTCCTCTGGTGGAAGCACTTCTTCATCCTTCTAAGTACTAAAGATTGCATATCCTGCAGCCATTACATTTAACGTCTTCACTTTCCTGTGCCTTATCCCCAGTTGCAAAAACACATCATTATCAAAGCCTGTAGGGTCTTCTAGCTGTTCAGGTCAACAGTTAAATAAATGCCCTGGTTCATAGTGCATGAGAAAATTTAAGTTCCGTTCCACCTGTTATAACCTAAATGGGGCACGTATTACTGTAAAAGATACAAGTGACCAGATCCTCACCTTGGCAGATTAAGCACCACGAGTAAAAAAAACACTCCAACCTCTTTTGCACTCTTTTAAGAGGAGGTTCTCGTTTTGTCTGATACTGCTGCTGTAGACAGCGTAACGGCAGTCTGTAGAGGCTTTAGTCTTGATTGTACAGGTTGAGTTGCAAGCTCAGCATGTGCCAATATAGCTTTAAGGTGGTGTCCTAAGTAGAACTGCTCGTTACGAGAAAGGTTGTGCTAAACACCCTACACAAGAAGACCTTGCCTTAAGAAACAAGCAAAAATGAAACGCAGGTAACGTTTTGGGCTTAGGTTCTCTCAGAATGCTACACCCTTAGAAAAGATAAAACCAGGACAAACTTCAGCAGCACGTGGATTCAGTGTGGCATGTACCTGCGGAGTGTTTCTCTTCTCTGTTCCGTGACGCAGATGAAAATTCAAAGCTAGGAAAGTTCTTCAGAAGCAGTTACGGCAAAGGTGCAAGCTTTCTCAACAGAACCTCTGCAAAAGAACTAGCTTTCCTTCGAAGCCTTCTGTGTACAGCCAACTGTTTTAAATGTTAAATTTAACTAATTCCTTAAACAAAAAATGCATGTTTCTCCTGTGACTGAGGACCTCTCATTCCTATCCTCCTCTCTTCCTCCACTCTGCTACGGTATCTCATTAACTGGAAATTCTTTAACAAAGAACTTCTAAACAAAAAGAGTGCACAGAAGGTGGCTGCTCAGACTGCCGTTTGTATTGCCATTAGTTAAAAATTGCTACTGGACCTTCAGCTTGAGAAACCAAAGAATGGAAGTGAAGTGTGTCACCAAGTCATTGACTGCAGAGCAGGATGCGTAAGCTAATCAGCTGTGTTAATGATGCAGTAAAAAGCTCAACCTTTAAGTTGAATACGCTGAACACATCTGCAACAAGAAAAGTAAATGTCAATTAAACAAGCCAAGTAAAGCCCTAATACTCCAGTCTTTGCTAACCACAGAGCACAACCACGTCCTCCCCAAACAGCACCAGATTCACATCTCAGGCTCAAACTGGGGGGGGGGGGGAGGAAGCCATGCTTTCATTTGCATTTTTTTTTCCTGAAGTACACCCTGAAAGGACGACACCGCTCTGTCAACAGGCAGCACCCCGCCAGCGTTGGTAGGGCAACACTTCCAAGCTGCGTATCTGCTCTAGCTTCCCTCGCCACCCAGACCCCGGAGGAAGGACTACAGCGTTCTTCCTTCCTCCCTTCCCGTCTTCCCTCCCCCTGTAACGGACACACTGGAAACCTCGCTCTCCTGTTCTTCACCTCTATCCCCACAAACAAGTGGAAAGAACAACTGATAGCAATCCCCGTCTTAGCTCTGGATTCGCAGCTTTTCCTGCGCATTCGAAGAGACGCGTTCTGAAGTGTTGCCTTGTGTTAAGTGTCTGATGTATGTTTGAAGGGGAAGGGAAAAAAAAAAATGGGAAAAAAGCAAAGTTCCAGCTCAACCCTCCCGCAAAAGGCTGTTTTATGATACGTACCACAGTATCAATCTCTGCTGGGCCCACCATCCGAGACACCTCGTCAAACTCTTCAGGAGACATGGGGAGCAGATTTTCTGGAGACTGGAGCCTGGAAGGGTGGCTAGTACAAGGAGAAGAGCAGGGACAAAACTTCAGTAAAGAAGTGAGGCACAGCTGGGCCACCATGCCTGGCTCCGAGGCCAAAAGGGCCACCAGTGAGGTCTCTTGTGATGGAAAACCTAGCCTGTGAGCAATACACCATGCTTTGCAAAGCCAGCACGGCTTTAAATGAAAACTGGGACTACTCAGTGATCGACATTCTAATCAAACAAGTCTAACAAGTCTTAAAGAACTTGCTTTTCAATACATTATTTGCCAGTACAACTACCTGCAAGTTTCTAGGCTTTTTACCTAAAAGTGGGGTTTCAAACACAGCACTGTGTGAATGTGGCGCGATCAGATCCTCAAAGAGAAAGAGAGGGACGATTTGACAGCGGCACCTACGCCTTAAACACTGTGAAGAGACATGAACTACAGCTAAAAAGTTACGATCAATTTCAAGAAATCCAGTATTTCTCTGGAAACTTACACTTCAGATACAGAGATTAACTCAGTCTTGATGTAGCCGTTTCCCTTGGGACCATCCAAATCCATAGGCTCTGGTGCTTCAAGGAGGTCAGGGGAGGGAAAAAAAAAAAAAAGCTTGGGTGGTTTTTTTAGCAAGTTTACTTCACGTTGTGATCTTTATTGTACCAAAAATAAAGCCTGTGACCCAGATAACGTGCAAGTCTCTCTCATGCATTTTACAGCACTATGGTTAATTTATTCAATTTTTTAGTCAGATTTTCCTTTTTGCTTTTCCCCTATAGAAAATGGGGAACAAAACCTCCCCTAAAGTTTGGCTGGGTGGGCCTGGCAGGACCTGTTGATACAGCCACATCAGGCTCTTACACATCAGTCCTGTCTAACAGTCAAATACGAGTCACGGTTCCAGCCGTTAGCGGGAACCTACATCTCTGAAATACCTCGCAGGCTCCCATGAAAGCTGAATGAGAGAGCCAGCAACAATTACGTTTTCAGGTTTTGATCCGACTAGATCTCACGTTGTGCTTTTTAAAGCCAGACCATTTCTTAACCTACTAAAGCTTAGGTGCCTGTTCTCACCTTTCAGCTGAGCAGCACTCAAGCATGGCATAAGCTGCCAAGACATTCAGTCCGACTGCTACCCTTTCTTTCTGTGCCACAGAAATTAAACAGCGCCCAAGTGCCTCAAGAACAAACACCACACGCCGTATGAGCCAATTTTAGCACTCACCCTCCTTAGGCCTGGAGTAGTACTTGCCAAAGGCATTGTCTTTGGGTATATCTGGGTACAGAAATCTCAGTGGATTTTCAGGAATGTTTTCCGCTGCCATCACTTTGTAGTTGCGAATGATATCAGGGAAAGTTACAGCAGAGAGCTCCTTCTTGGTGTATGGTTCTACCGAATGGAACTGGGGCTCTGCAGATGAGAAAAGCAGTGACTGACTCTTAAAGGTGGTTTCCAAGGTGGTTTGTTGTTTTTTTCTCTACAACCGTCCAGAAAAGCTGCAGCCACGTCCACAAATTCAGAGGTCAAGTGAGCAAAAGGATTACCTGGATGACACCTACTGTGCTGCAGGTAAGTACTTAATGACGGTCACAGGGAGCACAATTGTTCTGTGAGGTAGGAAAGCATATGGGGGGGATAGCATCTAGTGATGGCTCTTGGGTGTATTTTGTATTCAGAACGACGGGGGTGACCCGTCTGTGGAAGTTAACTGCAATATTTCATTGACTAACTTAAGTTGTGCTACCTTTTCAGCCGTCTTCCAAATGATGTCATTCAAACTCTATTGCCTGTTAGGAAATTTGATCCTAATACACCACTTAGAGCTCTTACGAATTGGGGGGGGGGAGGGAGAAAGAGAGAGAGAGGTGAAGCCTCCCTGAATGCTCCATGTACTATCACCCTTCTTTGCTTGATTTTTGCATGTCTTGGGTATGAAGGCAGTAAAGGGGAAGAAGTCATTCAAGTACATTCAACAGTTTCTCCTCCAGCTGTTGTAGGTCTTGGGCTCATTCAAGTGAAGTGTCAACAGCTGCACCATCCTGGCAGGTGGAGCTGATTTAAGTGGCATGATAAGGGAAGAAGGTGGTTGGATATGGGGGTGGGGTGTATCTTTTTGCAGCTTTTAAGACTCTAGGCTTCCTTGAAAGAGGATGACAGAGCAGTCTAGCCAACTGAAGAAGCAAGCTCTTCATCAGCCCTTCTTCTGGAAACGGGAAAAAGGAGAAATGCTTGGAAAATGAAGTAAGTGAATATGTGGTTTACCTAGGGAGAGTGTGGAAAGGCAGGGACAAATGTGTTGGACCGTGAGTTAAAGCAAGCTGTTTGAGAAAGGAGTGTTGCGCACAAGGTGAAGTAGTGGGAGAGAACGGTAATTGAGAGGGCTGAATGTGGCTGTGGTGAGCTTTTCTGGGGAAAGAAGTCTCTGACGGGGAAGGTGCTACGGGTTTGGAGGGAGATGCAGGTGTCTCTGTTCTAAAGGTCTCTTGCTAAGAGAGAACCTAAAGAGGCTGGGGAGACAGCCCAGGCAGTTTGTCCTCAACAAACTTCCAGGCCAGAAGCAGTACCTGGGAAGTGTTACTAGTCCTAGCTGACACCTTGCACAAGCCACCATGTGGCTTATGAGCTACAGCGAGCAAGGTATGTGTCTGCTATCGCTTGCGGCCCGTTGCTTGTAAGGGTGGGGACTGCTAGGATGGCGTATTGTATTGGTTCTCAGCGTGAAAGAGAAGAGTGTAAAGACTTCTTGTTCTGATGTAAGTAAGCTTGTGTTCTGAAGACCAAGATGTTCTGTTACTGACTTACCGTTTTGAGATCCTTCTACCCAAGTAAATGTGATTGCTCCCTCTCTGCTGCTTTCACTGAATCTTAGTAAAAATGTTCCTGGACTCTGGTCCTTCAGTAAAGCACGTTCTTTCTCTTTACTGATGAAACCCATGATGCAGCTGTAACGTTGAAAAGAAAAAGCCGAGTTTACTTCTCAACATAGAATCTAAGCTGTGCTGGGCTAGCTAGGAAAACTAAAAAGGTTTTGTCACTTAAAAGAGCTGAAGTACTTGCAAAAGGCTCACGGAATGCTTTGTCCTGCGAAGAGCTGGAAAGCTAGCAGTAGGGCGGACAGGCTGGAGCTGCCCTGTGGAAGCCATGAATCACCACAGCTTCCCTCAGCACACTTCCTTTGGCCTGCTGGCTTATACAAACATTACTCTGAGCTCGGAATAAAAGAGATTTGTCCTCTGTTGTCAAAGCTGGGCTGCGGTAGCAGAAGTTTTATGTGTGTAATAGGGTCAGATCCCAGCCAGCAGTTTTAACTTCAAAAGTATATTAAGGAACAGTTGTTTCTCCTCTTTGGCTGACGAAACAAAGTTTGCTACCTACCAGACTGCATTCATACAGGTGTGGGGTTTGTTTTATTCCTTGTGCGCGTTTTCTAGATGAGCTGTTAAGCTCGTGTGACTTTAATGCCCTACGCTCACTATGCGCAGCAAATGTCATTGTGTAGGCAAGGAAGCCAGTGTGGTAATTATAAGAAACAGATTGGTCAGAACAGGTACTGGGGAGGGAGTTGTACAAGCCAGCACTAGGGCATAACCCTGGTCAAACCCCAACTGCTTTTTTAAAAAGGTCGGAATTTCTTTGCACTGCTTCTTGCTCCTCAAAATACTCCATCAATAACAAAGTTTTGGGGAGTAGTAGTAGTACTACTACTACTACTGTCCTTCTGTGCATTAAGTTAAGGCAAGTTCTTTTTGCACAAAAACTACTAAATAATCATGATTTTGCCTAGAATTTCAGGTGTTGTAAGCTGTCCTGTTTTATGGTGGGTTGTTTTTTTTTTTTTTAATGGCATGCTTTAGGTAACAAACGTGTTGGGTAGTAAATACCCTGTGTATAATGAAAGTCTTTTCCCTTCCCAGCCCTCAAGTATAAAGAAAGGCAAGTGTTCTTGAGGCTGTAATACTTACTCTTCTGTATACGAGGGGAGTTTCTATCCTAATGAATACTATAGACTTGTCTCTTTCCCACTCGAGTATCTTTGCAGTTGGCAAGAGTTTTCCCTTCAGTTTCCCTTTTTGCCTTTCTAGGAAACAAAGATCCGTGACTATCCAACAAAGCCAACTGAGAGAGGAAAAAACTAATGGTACCAAATCCTCTGGTTTTGATGACATTCAGGATTTAACTTGCACCTCTTCTTTCTGTTAAACCCTAAACAGGGGATTGCTCTCGTAACTGAGAGCAATGAGTAATGCTACTCAAGACTACGCTGTCAGAGCCACATGCAACACCAGTCCTGTAGGCACACAGCCATACTGAGGCGGAACACCAAACAGGACAGAACCGCAACTCTGCTTCAATAATGGTGGCAAAAGTTCCCACTGCACTGGAGTCCACTTGGCTGAGACCTGTGTAGGTCTTAGGCAGCGAAACAAGGCTTGTACTATAAAGGGCTTTGACACAACTCATCTGGAGCCTAGGGGGAATAATGTGAAGCCTGCTGCTGAACGTAGCGAGACAGAGCGATCCTGCTGTTGTCGATCCTGCGAACTTGTGGGATATTAGGATGCTCCACTGTAAGTGCGCTACTGACAGGGTTTTGTAATGTGGCTAAACCTAAAATGCAGCATTGTGACCTTGGCTAAACTTGTTTCTGGCAGCAATTATTTCTGAAATTGGCAATACCGGACTCAAAAGTTTACTAAACCAGTATTAAAGGGCAAATGGAACTGGCTTTCTGTCTGGCAGAGTCTTACTCCTTAATAATATTCTCTTAAAATCAGTAAAGACTACTTTCTGGACTCATATTGAAGATACAGAAGTTCAGTGTCTGGCTGCTGCCACCTACAGCAGGCTCACAAGAACATTTGCTTGTGGGTAGGTCTTCTGTTTTTTTTAATTTGTCTCTTTTTTTTTTTTTGTTTTAAGACGGATGATCACTTTATGACTTAAGACTTTGTTGTACTTCAGTCTTCCCTGTCAAACACAAAAGAGGCTCTGTTCTAGGGTGTGGAAAGAACCTACTTACAGTGGGAGCAGAGGCAAAAAAAAAAAAAAAAAATCTAACACTCAAAGCCCTGCTCTGTGACTTAAATGGAACAGCTCGGTCATCTGATGTTTTTGCGGTAAGCTGTTGCCTCATTAGAGGCTTCCTTGCTACTAGAATTCATTTGCCTTGGATTTTTCTGGTTGCAAGTTCCACTTTATTGTATCCAAAGTATCTGCACAACCAACCTCCTCCCAACCTGAGGATGCAACTGCTAGCCTAAATGAGAGGTCTGAGGCAATAACCACATCTTTCTTAACTTCACTCAGATCTTACCCATCGTTCCAGAGACACAGGAGGTGTTTTTTAATAAGCTCCAGGATTCCCTCAATCCACAGCCAAAAGGGGAAATTTTTATCATTTATATTTTCCTGAAATTCAGAATATGGAAAGGCGGGAGTGGGAGGGGGAGAACAGGGATAATGAAACATGAGTTTTGTTAAGCAGAGAGGAAGCAAGCTCTCAATCCTGCCAGCATCTACTTGTTTGTGCATTTTTCTCCCCTCTTTCTTCTTTCCCACCCTCCCTGTATCCTCTTACGGTTTTTTCCCTTTCTGCTTCTCTACTCCAGAAGGACAGAAACTATTGGGAATGAACCATGTACTGAATCTTAAGGCAAGAGGCAGTGTGAGAGAAATGCCCACCTGAGCCTACAGTACCCACAAACTTATGATCCATCACCTCTCGCGCAATGACACTGGTCTAAGAGCAGAGAAAGGGCTCTGGGTCCTGCCTAAGCACTGTCCTTATTGGAGCTCTTGGACATCCAAACCATCCCATGGGGCTTTCAAGCAGGCTGGCTAGCAGAATAGCTTAGGGACACTTTCTGTTCAGACTCAGATTTCAATTCCTCATGAGACACCCCTATTAATGAACTTGAGCGCTTGTAGGTCACCAGAGCTTTGCTCTTTCCCTGGAGTCTGCTCCTGCCTGCTGTCATCTCCCCCTTACCTATACCAGTTCAGGGTCTAAAGCCAAAGAAAATGTGAAGTCTTGCTGCAGCCAGGGTTATGAAATCTCACGATGTGGCTTTCTGCCATCATGCTGACCCTCTTGGCCACCCTGTGCTAATCCTCACCCTGATCCAGTTGCTCCTGGTCTGGGAAATGTCCTTCACTATGACAGAGAAGAACTGTTCATCTTGCTGGGTTTTTTTTCTGACACTTTCTGTAATAGCTAAAACGGAGAACTATTCTATTAATAGCAACTGCATTAATAATAATGAAGATGCTGTGTTTGAAAGATGCATTTTCCTATATAGTTTACATGGCTCAAAAGAAATCTCAAAATCATCTACTCCTTGCTATCACAAGCCCTTTTTCCTCCTGCTGCTGCTACTTCAACCTCACCACCAAAACCTCCCACAACCATGTAAGCTCTAGAATAATTACGGTATACTTCTGAAAAAGAAAGCACCCTGGGGGAAAAAAAAACCAAAACCCAACCAAACAAAAAAAACCAACCCCAAACCAACCCCACAACAAACTCAGACAAAGCTCCCTCTTCCATCTCAATTTTTTAAACTGCATTCATACCTTGCAGAATCTTGTCCAAGGAATAAGGCCATCATGAGATCCTCCGCTTGTTGGCCCTGAACAGAATAAATTGACTTCAGTCATGTTCCGTAAGTTACTTAGGCTGAAAGCAAGGTACTTACAGCACCAAGTTCTGAGTGTTTATTTACAACTCTGAGCTTTTGGACTAAGAAAGAAAAGAAATGGAAGGCTACTGTATTTTCACAGCTAGCGCAGGGAGAGCTTGCAAAGTTTCCCTCTGGAGAAGTTCACTGCATCAGAACGACCAAACGTATTTAAACAGACCTTGCATAATGGGAACCAATTCATTCTGATACTTTCTACGCTGTGCTACTCTTAACACTTGCCGGTTTCAAAATGCTTCCAGGAAGGAGACTGAAATCTTGCACATCTCTTCTCCAGCAAAACAAGAAAACTGCAACCCATAAGCTTTTCAGTAGGAGCTCAGCAGACCCTACGATATGTTTCCGAGATTAAGCACTTTCCTGCCTTGACTCTGGTGACTTGTAGGCTTTTTGCACCAGAAACTCTTGACTCCTAGGTCTGCCCCAACCACAGACTCATCTCATTCCTGTTGCAATCATTTCCCCTGCCTTGTTTTTGTAAACAGTGTTTCATAACCACATCCAAACAGCAAAGAAAATCCTATGCTGCGATGACTGTAGCTAGGGCTTTGCAGACCCCGACTGTATTCAGAGCCAAATTCTTTCTGTTGCAGATCATGCTGTAGATTTCAATAAAGTCAGAAATATGCTTCTTTTCCCTCTCGTCTCCCTAAAAATAAATTAGGTTAGGGAGCTTGTTTCTGATGCTGCTAGACCAAGATTCTGTCAACTTTCACATCACAAACAGCAGGTGAGTTGTGAGTTGTATCCTGGCACCCTGTTAGATTCTGTGCCCCCTTGCACTAAGGAACCCTGAATATATAATGTTCAACTACCTGGATTTTTTCAGTAGTGGAATACTTTTAGCTGTAGACATAAGATTTAAATAGCATCCCTACTGTTACCAGAGCTTGACAAAATCCCTGAAGTTCCCAAAAGCAGGCTGACCACAGAAATATGTCAGTGGTCTTTGTTTTCACGGTGGTGAATTAAACTAAAAAAACCTACTCTCCTTGCAGAATTCTGAAAAGTAATCTGTTAAATCAGTAAGCTTTTTGCCAGGTCTTATGTCTGGGGGAAATTAGAGGAAGGGAATTAGAGACTGGAATGCTGTACTTACCACCTAGACCCGCTAATGTCAAATCCCTTTAATAAAAATGCTTCCTGAAACTTAAGGTTAGTGCAATATACTGAATCAACAGTATTTTTATCTAGGGTCTACTATGCAAACTCAGTAGCAGTGTCAAGTGCCCTGCCTATCAAGCAAACTGACAAGGAGTTTGGAAACAAAACTCATGGCTGATTAGGCTTTTACTAAGGGCTCTTGTCTGGGAGATGTTCAATTTGATAGTTTCATAGTGTCTGCACTCTGATATTGCAAGTGTGTTTATGCAGATAAAGCAAACCCCCACTGCAGTTGGGGGCATGCATGAAGTTAAAATGAATGGAGTTAAAAACAAAACCAAAAAAAATGCCGAGAAACAGCCACTTCAAAGATTGACTAAGCACATGCATTACTTCAGTAGCTCTTCAGAAGGCAGAAGTAGTCCCAGCCTGCACTGCCCTGATGCAGAGATCTCCTAAGTTAGAACTGCAGATCTTTCTCGTGACCTGACCTGACCTTCATTTACAAACTCTACCGTATTGAAAACTGGAGAACACTTCATTGCTAGAAAGCAATATTGTATGAGGGGAAAAGGTGTGAGAGGAAATGAAAACTTAAAATAGGTTGCAGAAAAGATGTAGAATTAGCTTCAATTCAAACAGGCCATCTGTGATGGAAGCAAACCGTACCAAGTAGCTTCTCTCCCAACATGTTCAGCTGATCTGCATTGAGTCCTCTCTTTGTTACAGAAGAAAACTGCCAACTCAGAACTTCAGAAAGTTTAGACCACTTTGCATAAGGTGGATTCAAAAAGAAAGACAAGTTCTAGAATGGAAGGGAAAAATACAGCCTATAGTTAATAAACACTTATTTTGGAATGCCATTTGAATTTACAAAACCATACTGCCAAAACAAAATGCGGATTTAAGAATGGATGTCAGCTTGAGGCAACTCTCCAAAAGCAGGCTGCTACTCTGACAGGCACTCTTAACCAGGAAAAGCAATCTCTGTGACTCTGCTTCAGACACACCTTCTCCCAGTGGGTAGAATTCCTAAATTACTCAAGTGCACTGTATTTGAATTCTTGAATGTTCATCTGGCTTCTCACTGCGTACTGTATATACTGAATACAATAGTATGCTATCCTTACGTGGGTTTCAAACATTGCTCTGTTTAGGACAGGGAAGTAAGTCACTGTGCCTGTCTCTCTACACCTGAAAGCCATTAAGTGTCATCTGCATGGCAAAAATGCAGCAGCCACTTGTATACAGACAGTGCTTGAAAATTGCACATAGTATTTCTGATACAATTTTTTTTTTTTTCTTGAAAATACCTTGGGATCAGTAGACAGCATGTTGAACCATAAGATAGAAGCCCATCCACTTGGAAGCTGGCTCACATTTGAGATCACAACAATGGGAAGGGATGTGGTCTGAAAGGGACACAAAAGGAAACACGTTGGACTATCCTGCACTGCTGCTGCAGTCTTCCTTTAGATTACCCACAAACACATTTCCATTGCAATTCCCTGCTTGCACAGTCTTAACTTTTTCACTCAAAGTTTGTACTTCATCATCATACTGACATTTTCTCCCCTACATACTAGAAAGACTTAGGTGATTTTGCCTGATAAAGACTTTCATTTAGTGTCAGTTACGGTAGCACTGCTAGCAATGGTAGAGTTCACAGCATATTGCTTCTGAAATAAATGGAAAGCGGTATCTGGAGAGCTTAAAACACAGGGTTGGTTATCAGATGCTTTACAAAGCACATCTACTCTTATTTACCCAGAAATTTGACAGTATTCTCACTGTATGTGTCTAAACAGAGATGTTATGAAGTGTCATTCCTGTATTTTGAAATAACTGAAAGTGCTTGCTATCCCAGTACTTAAAAAAAAAAAAAAAAAAACAAACAAAAAGGTTTAGACTGTGAGCATGAGCGACCTACAGGAATTTAAGTCCATTTGAGTCAACTAAGACATACCTCTAGGTCTATCACCAAGCCAGGCTGGCACAGCTGCGTCTCAAAACTCAGAGAGTGAAGCTCTTCTGTTACAATGAGAGGACCCTTAAAAAAAAAAAAAACAAAAACAAAAAAAACAAACAAAAAAAACAAAACCAAAAAAAACAACACCACCAAAACCTTTCAGGGACTGAAAATTGCTGGAGGGGAAGGTAAGTGGATTTATTATGGGGAAAAACCCTTTCTGCCCAAGGTTACTTGCTTTAGACCTCAGAAACAGTTTAGAAGTCAAAGTCAAGTGACAATGCTAACTTCCTACAACTGCCTGTTAGAATGGCAGTTATGGGTTGGTTTGGTTTTTTTTTTTTAGCTCCTACCTGGAAGCCATAGAAAAATCTGTCCTTGCCAGAAAGTCCTGTTAAAGCTAGATACCACTGAGGGAGAGTCCAAGGAGACACTGTTCTGGCAGTAGTTCTCACTTGTAGACACCTTCTACAGGGATCACTTCCTAGAAACACTGAACTCCTCTCCTATTGATGTCATCCTGTGTGTTTCTTCACAGGGCTGAGTGGAGCATTATCTTAAATGCCTGAATGCCTTTTTAGTATTACGCAAAAGCTTTATAAACAAGGTTAGTACTGCTTACCTCATTTGTTCTGCTTCCTGCATTTTTCTGTTCTTTCAGTTGCTACAAACAAACAAAAAACTGCATCACTCATTTATCTCAGCCACAAATGAAAGTGGTAGAGGATGGAAATGTTTGCAGGCCCTGGTTGCTCAACTGTACGCGAACTTGCTGCACTAGCGTATGGTTCTATTTGGTTCTAAGCTGTGGAAGCCAAAAGATTGAACTGTAGGGAACTACTACTCTTTTATGAACTATTAATCTGTGAAAATAGATATTGCTCTGTTATGATGTAATTCCTTTACGTAAGAGGCCTTACAAGAACAGAAGCAGTGTGAAATCGGGAACGATCAGATGAAATACTGGTTTACCAAAGTACCCTCTGAACTGGACGCTAAACTTCAGGCAGTGTCTGTTCTGGATGAGGAAGGGAGACTTCCACGTGTGCTGGTTCAGGACTTGCATTTTTCCTTTCCTGTTGCAATGATGGAACCAATGTGATTTATCTCACAATCTGCAGCTCACAAATCTTGTATAGTCTGCTAAAGGCACTGAATTTCTTGTAGCTGCCCACTCCTAGACAACTTTCATCTTCCAGGCTCAAAGTTCTTTAAACTACTCCAAGCTTTCCTACCTATGGGCCTTCCTCTGAAAGGCCCAAAACAGCATTTCTAGGCTGCTTTTTCTTCCTCTTCCAAAGAATATATTGCAACATAAGCTGTATGGCAGCAAATACTCGTTTGCATTTCTGGCCCCATTTCAGTGACAAAAGCAATAGCATTTCAATTGAAACAGGCCAAAGATTTCAAAAGGGAAGCACAAAGAAGGAGAGATGATCACAGTTCCTCTCATACACGAGTGAACAATGACTTCAATAACAAAAGCAATTTGTCTTCTTCCTACCACACCCTCTACCCACACAATCAAATGGATGTGTCAATAAAAAAAAAAATCCCCTACCAAGTGCCTGAATTCTGCTGCTAGACTTCCATTAGTAGATTCTTCCATGTTCATTACTTTTGTGTTTGTTCCCAAAATATTAAATTTCCTGAACCTTCACAAAGAGAGAGGGAAAAGAATTAAAAGTCTCAAATTCAATGAAAGAACCCAGCATTAATGTACAAAACTGTGATGCCACGTACCCTTTGACGGAGTTCTTCTCACTTACATCTCTGTCAACAAAAAAAGGAGAAAAATCTCAAAGATTCTGCCACGGACAGAGAAAACGTGCGTGTTTGTTTTAGTAGCTGACAGTTGACTGAGAACTGGTAAAATGCTTCTGTGAAATCTTTTGTGCCAAAGAGGAGGCAATTGGTTCAAGCACTCAAAATACATATTGTGCTACATAGGCTGTCTTTTACGGAGGCTTAAATTTTGCTATGGGGGCTTTATAATAAAAGGAAGTCTTTTACTGTGCAAGTTTTAACTCTTGCTCTGAGAGAAAAACTATATAGTAGTGTCATTCTAAATCTGCTTTCAAACAATACAACTTGGTAAATAAATTGCTGCATCGCTTGAATCTGTTTTCCCACCACTTGGGATTTTACTGAGCGGCACTGTACCTGGTGCGCTTCTCAAAGCCTCAGCTCCCATATCCACGTAAGAATTTTTCTTTTTCCCCATTCCATCCATGCAAGTTTCCGGACGCCAGAGCTGTTTCAAGTTTAACAGAATGCCCCCTGAAGACTTGAATGGGAAGACAAAAACCCACCCGCTTTCCTAAAAGTGTAGCCACTGTTGTTATTTTGGAGAGCCTGTTACGTTTCTTTCCCTGCCCTTAAAGTGCTAAATTCATCTGAACTGTATTGCCTATAAAAAGCTGAACTTGCTTACAAAAGATTGGTAGTAGTCTGTTTAGATTGCTTTAAGTTTTTCACTAATTGAGAACATGTTATGGGTTAAAGGTAGATTGTTTATATCCCTAATTCAAAGACAGCTTTAGGATAGCCAGATTCCTCACTAAAGGCTACCCAAAAAGAAAGATATTTTAAAGACGACTGAATCGTGTGACTAGAAACAGTGGAGTTCAATTCTATCCTTACATCTACTGCTAGCCCAAGTGAAACACCCGCAAAAGAGAAGTGGTTTTGCAGTGCACGTGCTGCCCGAGTGCTGCTCTGTGCCTAGACTGATTTAGCAGTAGTGAGCTCTCCTTGGCGCGTTTGAGTGGAGCTGCTGGCAAGAAGCTGAGGCTGCCTGTACTTTGTGACATGTTTCTAATGGCAGACGGAGAGATTTAGAGCGAGGGCACGGGTAAGAAAAAGGGAGGATGTACCTGCTGCCACGGGGAACCAGCCTGCTCCTGGCCAACTCAACACTTTTAATATGATTGCCTTTTGGATTTCTGAACACGGGGACTGCTTACCATTAACGTACACAGGGATGAGAAAAATGCAACGTACTTATCAAATAAAACTTTCACTTTCAAGTTGTAGTTCAGTTCCTGCAATTTCACCAGCAATCTGGAAAGAGAAATTTTTTTTTTAAATTGCTGAAATTGGAAAAGACAAGTTCTCTTCTATCACATCGCTTATCACAGATGTATTTAAGCTGCACAACTCAGGGCCACGTACAGGCTCCAAGCTTGCTCCATACAAGACAGCATTTAAAAAGGAAACTAGATGGGCAAATGAGCTATTCTTTTGCATGACAAAGTGGTCTGCATGTGTCTTCTGCTGTTTGGTTGTGTTTCTTATGCACTCAATACCCACCCCCCTGCTTCTGGTAAAGGGTAAAAGCTGAATGCAAGTTAAACTCTGCCAGAAGATATCCCACTGCCACATTGGCACTTTCCTCCTCCTGACATTAGCACTTGGGGCACACTGTAAGATGTGCAATCCTGTCAGCTGTAGGAAGCTGATGACATGAAAGGCTTACCACAAAACAAGAAGGGGGAAGGGGAAAACATACCTCAGCTTTACAGTAAACTGTACTCCTGTCTTCAGGACCAATGGCCTCTGAGGATGTGTTGGCATGCAAGGCTGCCTCTCTACCACAAAGGAGCTACGGAAAGAACAGATGAAAGGCACTTTGATTTATCAATGTTGTCCTTAAGGAATAGGAAATTACATAAAAAGTGAACTTTAAAAGAATGGTGATTCACCAGTAGTACTACACACTTTATTCATTCAGTTTCAATCCGCAGAGAGGTCTGCATTGGTTTGTTTCATTTGTATCAACAGGGCTAGAAATATTGCAAGTAGAAAGTGATTTCATAAGGGCTGGCTTTTCCTAAATACACTGATGGCTTGAGGAGGGAGACTGCTACCTCAAACCTCCCTGAAATCAAACAGCAGCTAAACACTGTGATGCAACTAGCACAATCCAAGTGAGGAGTGTTGCTTTGTTTGCCATTCCCAGTGCTTGCTAAATTCTTACCGTTACAGTGCTACGAGACAGCGCTACGTAACAACGCAAGCCCAAGAGCTAGATAAGCTAGCTGGGGATTTGATGAGGGCTAGCTAGCCCCACAAAGCAAACTCCTGAGGCTAACCTGTTCTGATACACCCCAAACTGTTGCTGTCTCGGGCACCTTTTGTGTAGCACTGTGCTGTAAAGCCATAAATCCTGAAGTATTTCTACTGTTACCAAGTCCTAGGCAGCATGGGGACTTTTCCTTCCACTGTACTCACGGGCAAGATAACTAAACAGCAGCTTACAGATAACTAAA
The DNA here is from genome assembly GCA_034782735.1 of Sagittarius serpentarius. Taxonomy (NCBI): domain Eukaryota; kingdom Metazoa; phylum Chordata; class Aves; order Accipitriformes; family Sagittariidae; genus Sagittarius; species Sagittarius serpentarius. The sequence goes on from JAVKLA010000001.1 coordinate 19,193,834, forward strand.
CAGCAGCTGGACTCCTACAGCTCCTCCTCATTGCCTTCACTTCACTGAAAAGCAGTACCTGTGTCTTCCAATTGAAGATCAGTGGCCAGAGCATCTGAACGGGACTCTGGAAACCTGGGTTCTAGCTCCCCATAGCAGGATGCTACCTACTCTATCTAAGCCCCTGCTCTTATCTGCTAGATTCAAGTCTTCTGCAGCATTAATTTTTGTTTACAGTATGTTTACAGAATGGGACTCTGATCGTACGTGGGGCAACTACCAACTACAGTAACTTGCACCATACAGAGTGTACAGAGACAGGGCTGGCTCCCTGTGCTGGAGACAAAGAGGATGCATTGAGAGAGAAAGGGCTGGAGAATCTAGCATGTATTCATTTTGGGCCTAGCTTGGTGCGGGTGGCTTCTTGCCTCCATTTACTTGAACTCCGCAGGCCTGAAGCTTAAAGCAAGAAATGGACTAACAGACTAGGAGTTTGATTTTGTAATCAATGCATGTTGTAGCGTGGCTCCTGCTAACTTAAATGATGACTGATCACAAACCCTTTCTGTGGGCCTAAACCTGTGGAAACCCTAGATAGGATAAATCTCAAAAATGGTCATTTAGTTTAATGTTTGTGACAAACTTAGGAAAACCTCAGAAAACGCAAAGTTAGCATTGCAGGAGATATTGAGGGAACGGAAGGGAAGGTGCTTTCCATCCATTTATTCATGCAAACACAAAAAGATGTTTCTTGTATGTTACCTCTGGATGAGCTGTTTGAAAAGACTGTATGTTCGGTCCTGCAGAACTTGTTTATTTTTTGTGATGGGGTCAGGGTCATAGGTAAACTTCTGTTCCAATTCCTCGAGCTTTTTGAGCTGCTGACGAACTTGCTGTAGACTTTCGGCAACGATGGTGAACCTACAATTACACAATCTTATTACTTTTAGCATGTTTTTGTATTGTAATAATGCTGAGACATTAGCCAGGTGACTGTGCCTAAGGGCTAGGCAGTAGGCAGAGAGAACACTTCTTGCTCACTGGAAATGTGGTGAGGTAATAAAATCAATGAAATGTAGTTAGGCTGTGGCAGAATGAAAATGCGTAATATAAATAATCAGTATATCTCACAGATCTGGTGTTCCTTCATAACACAGTTCAAGGTCCTGTCCAATGCAGTCCTTGACTAGAGACTTACCAGTTCTGTAACTGGTCAAGACAGGCGTTGGGTGGGCCACCAATGCATGCAGTCTGTTGCCTGTGTTTCCACTCCACCAGCTCCTCATTAATAAGAGCACTCTGTGTGTGCTCTGTGGTGTTCAACAGCTGTACTATCTTGTTCACCACTTCCTATAGAGAATATTAAATTACCGTGCTTATTAAAACTACTTCATACAAGAAAATAAGTACTGTTTTAGCTAATGCTATCTGTCTTGCAAAACTCTGCAAGGACCTCAAAGTAATAGTTTCTGTCAACAGATGATGCTTTCTAAAAACACCTGCTGCTTTTTAGCTGGAGTATTTGCTAGGTTAAGTGGAGAAACAAAGCATATTCAGTATTGCTGAATTCTGAAGAGCCAGCATCTCGCATCCATGTATGTCCCCAGTGTATATCTGGGATCACCCAGTGCTTGCTGCAGATCGGAGCACTGCAAGGAGAGTGAGCACGTTTAATATAGCCGCAACTTTTTAAATCAGTTTTTTCCTCAAGAACATGACTATTGATACGACATCTTTTCCCTCTCGTTGTTCTTTTAGCTTTACCTGACGGAGTTTGATAAAGGTTGCTAGAAGAGGAATAAAATTGCTTACAGAGACTCTAGACTTTCAGTCAGGATGGAAAGAATGAAATCTGAGTTCAACTGAAAGTAGTAGAAAAGTTATGTAGAAACATAATTTATGTCAATCCAATGAAAATGAACATGTGTTCAAAATGAAGTGCTGTTGCCTTCTGAAAGAAAACTCGAGCGCTACCTTTCTCTTGAGGTCAAGTGATAAAAACATCTTCTTGAGATTCATCTGTTCTTTCTTATATTCTTCCTGTGACACACCATTGGACTCAAGCTCTGTAAAATAAGTCCAAATTGTGAAGGTGAGGCTAAAGGAGTGCTGAAGTATGGGTGGGGGAGGAGGGGACCTGCCTGGCTAATGTCAAGTGAAGTACATATTTAAAGCTTAAGGGAGGAAGTATTTACTGCCTCCTAGGGGTTTTTGATTCCTCCTTTCCCCCTTCTGAAAGGACAGAGTCTACACTTAAAGCGCTAATGCAAGGAAAAGCCACTATCCCAGTGCAGTAATTGAGATGCGAGTTTGCTTGCTTTTTAGAGCAAGAACCTGATTTAAAATAATGATTATATTGTGTAAAGATACACTCTGAGCAGTTTGTTCTCATGCTGACTTCAGACATGAATCATTCTTATTACTTAACAGTTAACTTCTGTTGCCAGGTTATTTCAAGGGAGGATGCTTACAGCCTCCTGAGAGTAGCCCAGGCTGACAGATCCTGCATAGTCGCCCTAGCGACTACCTCTGCTGCCTACTGACCTTAAGTTAGAGGTTCCCATCTGCCTCACGGAAGCGCTACCTACCCCCAAGTACAAAGAGCAAGATTGTGGCTCAGTGCTCCCCTTAGTATCTTCTGAGGGACAGTCAACTACCAACTTGTGTTGGAAACGGAAGCCTTTTCTAGAACAAAGTAGTCAAAAAGAGAGACAGATCTATATAATGAAACCGGTGCGGACTACAGCTGCATGTGCTTCCCTCAGTACACAAAAGTCTACAAAACTTGAAGCAGGAAGGCATTTGTGAAATACAAGATGGCAAAGAAAGCCTAACCTTAACTATCACAGTTGTGTGGTTGAACGGTCAGAGTCTATAGGGTTTGCTATTTCCAGTAGCAAAGGGATGTAAAGGACAAAGGAATGCTGTGTTAATAAAGAAGCTCTCATCAGAACAGACAGATACAGAAAATGCATTCTTAAGGAATTTACGTTTTAGCACAAAGCAGAATTAATGAAGGAGGGACATTATCAAAGCAGAATTAACTAAGGAGGGACATTACTAGTGAAGTTTGGCTGCCTATTGTTGGGTTTAGTTTCCTGACGAAGGACAGCAGAGTTTACTCTTACACAATAGTGCAAGTCCTTGATACTCACCTCTGTTCTGCAAGGTTTTACATTTAAAGTCATATTCATCTTGCATATCCTCTAATGTCTTGATGTCTTGCTCCACGTCCTATAAAGCACAAATGAAGGTGGCCGCAATTATTATTCAAAACTTTCATGTAATGCAAGACTACTTCTGATTAGGAACTGCCTGGTACCAGCCCTTTACAGAGACGAACTCCAGTTTTGTAGCAATACCTTTTGCTGGAGCTCCCTAACAAGAAATATCCCTACACTTAATCACCTTCTATTTACTCTCCCTCCCTCTTCTCAGCTAACTAAAATCTGTTAATTATAAAACACAGAAAAACCCTCATTGTCTAGCCATATAAGTTCACAGAGCTTAGGAGAACCTAGGCTACAGTAGAAAAACTTGGAACAGCACACAGCATTTTAAATTTCAAATTCTTAGGTATTGCGTGGAGAAAAGCCTTCTGTCGTGACAGTATTTGTTAAGACAAACATCTATATGCTAAATGAAAATCTATCTTCTAGTTAACAACAAATTGGTCAGTATATGATTTCAGAGTTTCTCCTCAGTTGCTAGTATTTCAGACGTGTAAAACGTTGCTAAAATTTAGGCACAAGAAATTTGACCTTGCTAAATCAGTCAAATCCCAATCTGTATTATGGCGCTACGGACAATGATTACTTTCTATTTTCAGACAATCACTCGTTATAGACTTGAAAACCAAACTATTACCTTGTTTTTATTTGTCACTTTAGAAAGTCTTATGTACTGAAAGCTTTTCAACATATGTGAATCAACAAACACTACTTTAAATAGTTATCCTGTACTTACTATAACACTGTTTTTTACAGCCTTAACTTTCGCATCAAGCTCCTTCTGTTTGTCCAGCATCCCGATCACAGTGTTCTGTATGCTCCCCACTTCCATCTGAGGGAAGCAAGCAGAACAAGAACAGCAGTCAAGCCAGAGTGACCCATGACACCAAATACTTTTTTTCATTAATGTCAGTTAGTGGCTTTTCTTGACAAACAACCTGATGAAGCATGGCTTGTTCTGATAAATCATACTAAGGTTTTATAATGTAAAATCAAGTTCAGGTGAATTTGCAAGAAACAAGGGAGGATTAAAAATGCCTGTTGTGTGGTGGTGATGCATTTTTTTCATCATAGCAATATAAAGCTATAAACATATTTTGTTTTCTTTCTGCACAAATCCATCATTTTGTTTGCTTATCTTCATGTATTTTCTAAATGTATTTCAAGAAACCAACAACCCTGAAGGCTGGATGACACCTACATCAAGTATTAGATTCATCTATACAGGATATGGGGAGAAACAGGCTAAGAGCCAGAACAAGATATGTCTGTGTACAGGTGAATGACATAACTCGGTAGGCAATTTCTTTCCTACAGGGCATTTAAGCACATTTTAGATCTCTGTATAGTTTCTTTGAAAGGTGACCTCAGTATCATTCAGGAAGTTTATTGCATGACATCACTCAGGGAGAGCTGCAGTCATTTGAAAGACAAGATTTTTTTTGTTCCACACATTAACAGTACTATTGGTGTTAGAAACTTGCTGTTCCTCCAATGGGGGACAGCCATGTATGCACTGTTGCTCTGATTAATGCTTCAACTTCCACTAAGGTCATCTCAAGTATTTATTTTGGTAAACTGCCAAAGGTCCCCCACCATAGATTTAAGTCAGACTATTACGGCAATCTAAGCATACTTCAACATTCGGGATCCTCCTTTGGTTTTTATGTTGCTTATAATTGTGCCTGCTCTGCATTTTATCTTCTCAGCTTCGGGAAATGAGAACGTTTACCAGAAAGCAGAGGTAGGGCATGGTGTTGTACCTAGTGCCAATAGTAAGTATAGGAGGACTTATTTCCCTTTTTGATGACCCAAATACATTGCATGCTGGAAAAGCAGTTGCGAGTGCTTTATGTCATGTGCCAGAACAGAAACTGAACAGCTGTGCTGCAGCTGCAAGGGCTCTGTCAGTCACATTTTTAGAGGAGCTGTTTTGGACACAGCTGCATTAGGCCCCACGTTGAAAGCCTATACCTCAGTGCTCTTCTCACGCTACCAACACGCATTCAAAAACTTGCCCTAAAGGGAAGTATGTAAGTATCAGAACTTAACGTGCTTGGTTAGTCATCGCTTTATTACTACATAAGTGGATTACATCTAGCTATATAGTTTGCATGCCTTTCCCAACTGCAGAATCTTTTTTATTGCAAAACAGTTCTCCTTGCAAAGGAAAAAAACAGAAAGTCAGAGAATAGATGAGGAAGGAGAAGAATACAGCTTTACTTATGGTTCAGAGGAAAGAAATGGGCTTCATTTTTAAAAAAAAAAAAAAAAAAAAAAAAAAAAGAAACACTTGGAGATAGTTGGGAAGGAGAACGATGCATCATTTTCCCGGACACACAGTCCAGAGAAGCACCAAGGCTCAGTTGCTTAATACAGAGTAAATTCAGGAGTAAAATGCAAAAGAAAAAAGCTAAAATCTTGCTGGAGAAATAAGGCAAGCACTCATTATTAAACTGCAATAAAATCTGATGAGCACATCAGGCTATACTACAGAAGCATTAAAAAAGACACTGTAGCGTCTACATCACTCGAGGAATAAGAATTACTTCCTGGCCTCTTCCCCCTCCAAAAGCTTCATACAGCAGAAACAAGCCACTCTGTCCAGCTGGTATGTATCAGTGTTTGCTCTTCTGTCTTTAAGAAACATACTGTTGGGCAGAGAGAGGACAGCTGTTTCCCCTTTCAGTCTTCTTCCACTCCCTCTGTCCCAAATAATAGGAAAGGGTAGATACAACTGCAGTAGACATTCCAAGACTGTTACCTGATTTGACAACTGGGCACTGTTCAGTATCTTCCTCTCTTCTTTCAGACAGTTGTAGATGATCATTGCCATGTGTATTGGGTCTTCTTGGAAGTTATCCTGGCATTGGAGACAGTCTATTGTTAAAGTTCACGCCTGTAATTTCTCGCCATTCAGTAAACCGACTGGCAAAAAGATTAGCGGGTGACTGCGTGTGAGCCTCGGCACACACGTCACTCATAGCGTGCTCCAAGACTACAGGGAGTGCGATAGCTGCAACCGTCTCCAAGAATGAGTTTCTGTTTTAGTTCATTAGTGTACAAAGAGATGGGACTTGGCACAAAACAACAGGAAAGGGTCAGAGATGTTACTGGGAGAAGTGAGGTACTACCCTACAGTCCTAGAGAGAGCTCATCCTCTGTTGAGAGCCACCCTCCCCCACCTTTGAAGTATAGGTGCTGGTTTTGAAAGGGCAGTTGTTCTAGTTTGACAGGTACAGCTCTTGCTCAGTGATGTAAAGTTACGTTGAAGTCTGTTAGCTGTCACTTACGAACACACAGTCAAGGCTGGATACAAATTCAACCTTACTGTTTTACACGCATACAAAGTTGAAACATGCTCCGGACTGAGTACTGCCCTTCTCTGCCCAGGATGGCGCTGCCCCAGGGGGTCGCTCAGCTGTACCAGCCTTCTTTGACTGATCTTTCATTGCTGATCTATAGTTACTACCAGATAAGTACAGCCTGGTCATGTTCTCCTCTCCTCAGAAAACAGTCCCCTAGTCACTGACTTGTGGTGAGGAGAAGCTAGGTATGTGGGAAAATAGGCTGTGGGGAAGGTGACTCTATGGAAGGTCCCCTGGCATAGAGCCCTACAGGGAGGAAGTGAGGACCGACTAATGACAAGTCCGCTAAGGGTATGTTCTTCACTGCCACTCGCTACTAATCGCTTTGGCCCTTTCTGTCAGTACAATACAACGCACAGAAGTGCTGTCTAACAACAAGTCCTTTGCTATTAAATGTAGTTCTGCAGTTATAGGGGAAGGACTTCTTCCCCTGTGTTTCTTCTGCATCAGAAGCTTATTAGGACCCTGACGAAACTAGCTGGGGAAGTGGTGGGGTAAGTGAAACTGCATTCGAGTAAGCACTCCAAATACAGATAGTAAACACCTTACAAACTACAACTTTCTTTTTTTTCTAGAGTTCCCAGAAAACCTATCTGTACTGGTAATGAAACTAACTTTCTAACTGTAGCCAATTAAAACAAAAATGGAGCCACATTTGAATTCTGACTTTTAAATCAGGATTCTCACACGTTCTCTGTGAAAAAAACTCATGGTAGGGTAGTTTGCTTAGAGGCATCCAGCTGCACTACTGAAGCAATTCAAGCAAATGTATAGGCATATACCCCAGGCATACCTGAAGATTACGCTTGCTCTTCCGTATGTTGTGTTGCAGTAAAAAGTTGTTTTCTATCAAGAATCTGCTAAATTGATCATCGAGCTGTGACAGCAGGTCATGGAATAACACCGTAGCAAAAGATACGTTGTTGGCTGCGTGTTCCCTAGAATAATTTAAGGCATGCTTGCATTAAATACACTTGCAATATAGCATTCAAGAAATGCACATGGGAGTACTTTATTTTTAATCCCCAACTCCAGCTGTACTATATGCAATCGGTAAGAATTACCTTTGAACATAAGTCAGTTTCATTCTCTCAACTTTGACTTTGCTTTCCTCGATACGGAAATTTTGTTTTCTCTGTATTTGTTCTTGCCACATTCTGTGCAACTTCATTTACTTATGCCATGCACATCAAGAAGCTAAAAGCAAACCTGATGCATGTGCACGTGGTACCACTCTTCTAAAAGAAGACACTCCACAGAGATCTTGGCAAAAGCTCAAAGTCTGCAAACAGTGGGAGACTGAGGTGCCGAGGTAGTAACTGATCAATTGTAAAACAGCTGCTTTTGTTACAGACCAACCAAGGGAAACAGGAGATAGTACACCTGTTACTCTGGGTGTCAGGCCCCTCTAGAAAGCCCTGAAGAGGGGCAGGAACACACCCTATAGCACCCACACAGCTACTTGAAGTGTCCTACCAGCAAAAGTTCACCTAGCAGCTTGCTTCCCCAGTGCTTTTCTGCTGCCTCTAACTGCATGTATGAGAACATCGCTTATCACACAACCTGAAAGCCAATTTCTAAGCTTACCAATCCTGATTTTCCAGCCACTGTGCCAGGTACTGCCTGATCTCCATAGGAAAGCTGTCATCGTATAGCTGGTGAACTTGCTCCAAAAACTTGGAATCAAGTTGCTGTAGCTGATACCACTGAGTCATCCTGAGGAGGGTAAAATAAATAAATAAATAAATCAGTGTAACTGTTTAAGTAGTATTTGGACTGAACTGCTGAAAAGTAACTCATTTAAAGTTTTCACAAACAATGGCAAAATTGGAGGAATAGAAGGGAGAAGCGTTTCCAGCAAAAACATTTTCTTTTCAGCTGTAACAATTTTAGAAAGCTAATCATTAAAACTGAATACAACTTCTTCTGTGCTTGTTTTAACTAAAAAAAAAATTTAAAAATTGCAAATTAAGACAGCGTGCTATTGCGTGAAAAATAACTCAAAGCTGTATCACCATTCCCTGTGAAAACTTAATTTTTTTTTACCTTAATTTTTTTTTTTTTTCCTTTGAACCTCTTTTCACAGCATTTAGGGTACTGGTAATGTTACTGCTCTCTTCCTTAGTGTAGGGATATGGGAATGAGGACCTATGTGTTTGGTACCTGTACTCTGCAGGAATGAGAACCTGTAACATGGAGTTTCACCTTTTGTTGGTGCAGATGTACTCCCCATCACCACCAAGTGGAAAAAGTGTGAGTAGAAAATCCAAGAAACCTTTAGGGGCCCATTTTCAGGTGCTATGTGTGTCCTCACTTACCCGCTCTGAAATGGACTCGATCTCAAGTAACTTTAAGTGGAGAAGTATTGGAGAGCTGCTTTTTTTCTACTTATATGATCAAATTTTCAGCCTAATGTAAGTAATCTCTGCAGCAGACACAGGTTACTTAAAATGAACTAATATGACTGAAAGAGGCCATTCTGTACAATAACAGTTCTATGATGGAGTGTTTGTATGTTCTGACGTATGGTCGCCGGCTGCAGACCAGTTACTATCTCCTCACTGGACTACAGGTTAGCGTCTTGTAGTGGAAATGGCATGTAAAGCTATGCCCAAGGAACAGTCCAGGCTGAGAACATGGGTGGTGAGATGCAAGGCCACTCACATCTGCAACCTTTAAAAAAGGGTGATAGGACCTATCTGAGGAACAGGGCAGCATCAGGTCCATCTTATACGTGGCTCCCTGCCAAATTTATTAGTGGTTTTTTTATGCCAATTCCCTCAGCTACTGAGTGGCCATACGCTATGCATGAAAAGCAAATGAGAGTTAAAAATGCTATTATGTTTGAAGTGATGGCTTTGAGGATGTTGACGTGCACAGGATTCAGATTACAGGTAACACGGCATTTTGAGTATGCTGTAGCGGCAGCAAGGCAAACAGTTAAGCATGACCTTGGTGAGGAAAGCAGGAAGAACTCGTCTCAATGCATGAGGTTAGTCCGTCGTTTTCCCTAGTGCTTAAATGAAAACGCACTCCAATCTTCCCGTGGCTTAAAGCAATTAGACTGGGAAAAGGCTTAGGAGCGGTGGCAGAAGAACCATCGACAGAGCTGGTTACAGCGCAATATGACAAGGCAGCGAATGCAATCCTCGGGGACGCAAGCAGGGAAAGACTGGGAAGCGCGGTAAGTCGGGACCTTTTTGTGGAGAAGGGGCGAGAGAGACCAATACCGGGATACAGGGCTCAGCCTGCCGTTGGCAAACTGACCGGTGAGGTGGTGTAGGAGGGAAAAGCCCCCCGCCTTTGGCGTTCTGTCTCCCCTTGGGCAACAGGGCCGCAGTCCGTTTGCGTCCCTGGAGAAAAGGGGCCTTATTCGCAGCTGAGCCGGGGCCGTGTGCCTCGGCAACCCCCGCGGTCGAGGCTGCCGTCCGCAGCCAAGCCCGGGCGCCTTCCTGGCTGCGCTCTAACTACATCTAACCCCGCCGCCCCCTCCCAATGCCATTCTTCGCGTCGTTCCCGACTCGCTGAGCGATCGCCGCCAAACCGCGCCACGGCAGCTCGGGAGCAAAGGGCGGGTGGGCAGCCGTCCCTGCCGCCTGCGACCTCGCACGCCTCCTCCCGCCACCGCGGCTCGACCGGACCGGACGGCGCTTCCCCCGTGCCGTGTTCCACCACCCTTACCTGGACCTGCCAGCCCCGGCCCAGCTCGCACTCCCTCCCTCACTCGTGGGAGAAGGCTGCGCTCCGGCTCCGCGCCGGAGGAAAATACCGAGGAAATACCCGCAGAGCCGCGGATCGGGGGCGGGGGCTGGTCGCAGGGCCAATCAGAGCCCAGCCGCCCCCGGCCTCGGCCAATGGGAACGCGGCAGCGCCCGGCTGCCCCGCCCATAGCCTTTTCCCTTCCGTGTTCCCGGCGGGCCGCTCCACACCCCCCCCCCCCCGGCCCCGCCGGCTCCAGGGCTGCCGGCCGCCCCGGGCGAGGGGGGCTGCTCCGGGTCCCTGCCCGGCCGGCTGGCCCCCTAATAACTGCGCAGGGTTTGCAGGCGGAAGCACCACACGTTTAACGTAGAGAGAGGTTGCACCTGTTCAGAAACGGCTGTCCGGCAGCGCGGCGGTGCTGGCAATAGCAGGCGAGGCAGAAATAGGGTGAGCACTGTCCCCGGGGACCGGCCTCCCTTTTTGTCGGCTTGTGGCGCTCCCAAGCAGCGTTGGGAGCAGGGCAGCGTTAGAAGTCTGGAAACGTGTGATAGAGAACATGCAGCTGTTGAGAAGGAGCTAAAAGACGTTTAAGAAGCAGGATCTGTGAGCAGAAGTAACAGGTGAAAGAAAAGCACGGGCTGCTGCCCGGGAGGTAGGTGATGCTGTGCTGGTGTCCCCACAGGAAGCGGGGGGCGGCACCCTGTCAGGAATGAAGACCGTTAGGAGATGAGTCCCGTTGCCCCAGGAAGAAAGATACTGACGTGTAAAGCTCAGTGGGCGATCTCCAGACGGCAGCCAAGGACGACAAGCTAGCCGGCGTGGGGGTTAGTCTGAGGAAGCGATCGGTTTAGTTACACTGTGCGTGCACCCCGCTGCCTGATCCCCCTGAGGCGCAGTAACTGCACCGCCGTGCGGCTCGCAGTGCGGCTGGCGCCGTTCCCCCCCCCTCTCCTTCGAAGCCAGCTGCTGTGCCTCCCCTCTTCTCTCGGGTGAGGCTCTGGGAGCCTTTCCCAGCGACCAGGCGCACGGCGCCTGCGGGGGCCGGCTACCGGCCGCCTCAGGGAGCTCGCCACGCCGGCCGGGCGTAGTGCGCAGGCGCGGCAGCGGCGGGAGGCTGTTGGGGGGGGGTGCGCTGGGCCGGGAATAGCCGCACCACGTGACTTCGGGGAAAGGCGGCAGGGAACCAGAAAGCGCCGACTGAGGGGAAGGCGAAAGCGAAAGCTGCGGCGGCCCGGCCACGGCTTCCCCCGCCCCGCCCCGCTTCGCCTCGCCTTCCCCCACGACTGGCAACGGCCGCGGCAGGGTCCCCTCTCTGTCAGCGGAGCAGTCGGCTTCCGCGGCGAGAGGAGTGGCTTCGGGCCCCGGGCTGTGGCTGGCACCCGGCCCCTGGCATGGCGGCGCCAACCGCTCGGCCTGGCCCGGCTCTCCCCACCGAGGCAGCAGCGGCTTGTTTCCCTCATGGTCGCGGTTTATCGGGGTTGAAAGCACTGGAGGTTAATAGTAGGTCTGAACTGCCAGCAGTAGGAAGCGACCTGCTGCTCACTTTTGCAGTCAGAAAGTCCCGTTTCTCAACTCCTGTTGCTGAAAATACTCGGCTGGTGTAGTGATGGGCTGGCCCTGGAAAGCAATAGCTGGGCCACTGTGAGGGTGGCCGTTGTCTCAACCGGCCGCATTGCGTGGGTGGAAGAAAGGCGTGCAAGTGCAATAAAGGATTGAACAAACACGGTCGCAATTGTTAGTTTATGAACTGTAACCCAGATTTCCATCCAAGTTACGAAAACTAAGAATGCTTATAAACTGCAGGCGGCTGAGTGTTTTAATCGTTCCTGGCATTTTGTCAGTTGAGAATTTTCTTCCCAGGGAATATCTCCTGATGAAGAGGTTTCCTTTTCCTTTATATCATCTTTCTTGCAACAGTCTTGTTTGCTAGGACGCTGTTACTGCTATTGAGAGACACATGGTCTTGTTCGATCTTGTCTCGTGTTAAGAAGTGTCAACAAAGACTGGAAGAATGAAAGTCCAGGCTTTGGTGCAGGTCTCTAGGATACTTGGATCCTTTTTGGTATCCTCTGTATCCCCCTCTCTCCTCAGATGCAGGAGACAATTCTTAGTTCATGGAAGAAACAAGTAAATAGAAGGCCTGCTTGGTAAACTTTGCGGTATGAAATGCTACTGAGTAGTGATAAATGTGGCTATAAATAAAAGCTATAGTAGAAGGCAACTGACAGTTTTGACATTTGTTTAATTAGAATCATTATGGTGATGTGGCAAGACACAAAGCACAGAACAATTACGTGATTTTTTTTTCCTGTTATTTTTTACTTTGCCACTGCAAAACACAGCAGAAGCACAAGCACGGCTAATAAAAGCACTTAAAAGCAGATGTTTTCTTTCTTCTGGCAGTACCTAAGGCATCCCTTTCAGCGTGCTTTTCTCCCCCGCCCCCTGGGTCATTTTACTAAAGAACCCTGTTCTTACTCATAGTGGCATAATGATAAAATTCTCACTTATTTAATGGAATGTATACAGCTTGGGCTGTATACATTTATCTTCTAGAAAATGACTAATTACTCCAGTGTTCCTTTAAAGTGGGAACTGATTTGAAGTAATATCCCTTTCAATTACACGTTAAATCTACCCCTTGCAAAATCTGTTTTAAAACAGTAGCAGAAACTGTAATGCCAAAACCTGATCCACAATGCTATTCAGTAACACAAAATACATTGTATTCAAGTCAAGACTTGAGGGACTTGAAGAGTTGCATTGTACAGGGAGCAGGGAGGAAGGAGAGAGAAGATTGATTCATGGGCCACGTGTGGACCTTTTTTACAGTACTTCTCATGAAGGTTAGATGCAAGGTCAAAAGCATCCGGTACCCCCCATTTTGTTTGTATTAAGATTGTGAGAACAGGTTAGAATGAAAAGCTGATGCGAGGTGAAGTTACTGCTTTAGAAATCTGTTACTGCTTGCCATTCGTGCTTGAGATCAACAAAAAGATGGCAAGACTCTATTTTTGTTGTACGTTGAAAAAATTCCACAAAACTCCAGGTATCCAACTTTAAGCCAAAATCTGTTTTTATTCATACTAGTCATATAAATTACAGATGTTACCAAACTATATACACAACTGCTCTTATTCTTCTGGAAAATTATTTATACACAATGCTTTCTGAGAGAACATTACTTCCTATCTGCAGCTTGCTTTGATTAATGAAGAGAGACATCATTTGTTTAACATCTACTCCCATGTATCACAGAAATATCTCATTACTCTGTTTCCGTTCACTTGCTTTCATCTAACCTCAATAATACGGGTGAGAGGAGTGAGTAAAAAAGGAGAAATGAAAGTAAAATCCAGGCCTTACTGATTCAAGGGGGTTGTCTTCATCCCAGATGTTTAATTTGTACCTACTCAAGAAGAGTGTAAGGTGCAAATGCTCAAGTGTTCATATGTATTTTAAGAACTTTGCATCCTTTAACCATATATTCTACAGACAAGAATTAAATCTTGAATGAGCCTGCATACATGAAATACAGTGGACTTGAATTGCCTGTTTGTTATTCTTTCAACAGTTTTTAGAGATAATACTGGGGAAAAAAACCCAACAACAAAACCAAACAACCCAAACCCAGCACCAAACAATGCCTGAAAGAAAAAAAGCATGTTCTAAAAAGGCAGTTTACCACTTATATAAAAATTAGTTATTCTGCTTATTAAATGAGTCTCTGACAGGCATGTAATATTCTGTCATGCAGCATAAATTGCCCAGTGGTCAGCAAATGCTGCAGCTCTTCAGTAACTGATTTTAAAAACTGTGCTTCCCAGGCTGCATTTACCAGGTAGTATCCAAACTCTTGTCAGATCAGGATTTTTTCTTTGTAGACTTTCTGATAGTACTTGCTGTAGTATCTGAGTGCTTCATGCACAGATTGATTTACTTCTGCACCTACTTTGTGAGAGGGGTAAGTTTTACTAGCCCTCTCTTTCAGTGGCAAAATGGAAACAGCCTTTTTGACACCACAACTTTTGTGTCTGTTTCCTTTCTGGAACTCCCTTCTCTTCGCTTTAAAATAGAAGCCAAACCAATGGTATACAAGATGATAATTAAACAGAAACTAACACAATGAATCCTTATTTCCCCAAACACATTAATGTCTTTAGTTATCCTTGTATGTCGTTTTCAGAAGCAAAACATTTTGTTCTCATACTCTCATATTTACAGCAATTCTATGGGTGGTAAATCTGCAAGTAAAATTTATCCCTGCTAGACCCCACTGAAGTCAAACGACCTCCAAGCCAGAAGGGATTTGGCCTTTTATCAGTGAGGATGGCAATTCTGACTTGCAGGAAGCTATCTGTAATCACTAGGGAGAAGATTCCTGGTTTAGATGGTATTGATAACAGAAAGAGGCCCAAGAATAACGTTAGAATGGTTTCCAGGAAATGCTGGTTTACAAAGATGACAAAAAAAAAAAAAATTACTGCATCTTTAACCCATCCAGTGTTCACACATTTTTCCAGTATGTGAACTTCAGTCAGTTGAGTAAGGAGAACTCAGCTAGAAGAAAAGAAAGAAAAGATTAGTCTCATGGCAATTACTGCTGTTCATGCAAAAATAATTGCAGATGAAACCTTCTTTGGCTCAAGGTAACTGCAGTGTCATTTGGCAATGTAATACAAACCGGTAAAGATCTGAGGATCCTCCTGTTTCTAGTTCTTTACAAAATATAGGAATGCTCATTAGAAAACACTGCGTGGGAAACAGCTACAATAAAAATGATACATATTTTTATATGAACTTTTGTGGTTCTTGCAGCCTATGGATATGTATAGTAGGGTTCTTACTGGAGTCTTGTTTTCCTGATGGGTAGGGGAATCTGGAGAAGGAGGAGAATAAAAGGGAATTGAGCAAGACTGCAGAAAATACATCTTGCTAAGACAGAGTTACTCAGTTGTCGGGTATTTTGTCCTGCTGCAGATTTCACTCGTTCTCTGCATCTCACACAGTGTTTTTTTTATTGGCATCTCATGGAGAAAAAGTATGCTTTAATTATGCAGATTGTCTGCTTGCTGTACTTTGCCAGCTCTTCACCACGGTAGATTGTTGTGTGAATTTGGGATGATAAAGAAAACACCTCCATATTTTCCTCATTTCCATTTAGCAAGGTAAATAGAATGGAAGAAGGAAGGAATTCTTTAAGAATCTTCCAAAACTACTTTCTCCCCCAATTTCTAGTGGAACTTGAAAACATTTCTAGTAAGAGCCTCCAGAAATTCACGTACCATCCAGCAGCACTGAACCACTTCTCTAGTACCCTTAAGAACTGCAACGTGATGCTATTTGACTGTCCCAATTCATCACCAAACACATTCTTTTTGTGCGGTTACGACCCCAAAAGACGGCGATGGTCACAGCTTGTTTGGAAGCTCTGGACAGAGCTGGTTTTGAGAGTTACTGTGCATGCTAAAAGAAACCAAAAAAGTTTGGAGCCTGACGATAAACAAAAGTGAAGCTAACTATTCTTTTCACTGCCGAAACTTTAGGAAACGCAAATGCATACGTAGTTCACAAATGCAGTTTAGAAGGTCAGGGCTGTTTTCATTTGTATAAACCAAACAACAAATGAGTGGGAACATGTCTCAAATTGGGTGTGGTAGGTTTTAATGCAGAATTTTCATTCAGGCTAGTACTTCAGTTTTAGCTGAAGAACTAGTTTCTCATGAGTGCTATCAGAGAACAAGGTGAAGAAGCAAAAAAAGATAACTCTGCTCTTGAACAGATTTTCAGCTCTATGTATATTAAAGAACTATTTGTATATAAAGTTTAACTGTGCTTCCAGTCATCGACAGGATTCTGGTTTAGTTCTGTTTGTGGGTGAGGAGGAGTGTTTACAGAAAGGCATTGAAGGGGAGTTGACAGGCTTTTAAATACATAACCATTTTAAGATCATAAATCATGGAACATACAGAAAACTAAGAGCTAGTATTAAAAAAGGAGGTTTTCTTTTAAAGCTGTTAAAGCCAAACCACTGCTGCATTTCTGGACAGAAGTCTGCTGGACAAATCCCCAGTGTGTAAACATCAGTGCTCTAAGTACTCTTAAGCCACGATGATTTGGAACACAATTTTTAGTCAGTAAGTAAAAGAGGAAAATATTTTTAAGAGGACATTGGTATAGTATTTTCCCAGTCTTTCTATATACTTAGTGAATATTAATTTTATTTAGTTGACTTTTAATTTCTCACTTTGGTACCCCATGTAGGAACTTGCAGCATGGCAAAATTGTGCAGGTTTGCTGAATTGGAAATACTTATGTTCCTCCTGCAGCTTCCCTGAGCAAGTCAAGTCCTTTGTGCTATCCACAGAATTAGTGTAATTGTTATGTATTTGTCAGTGTGAAGGCTTTGTTTGTGCAAGAACTATGGGATCTTTGAAATATGACAGTCGTGGTTCATTGGCTGGCATGTCAGACAATTTCATATAACACAGTGCTTCCACATATGCTTGCAGCGTCCTATCCAATTTAGAATAGGAAATGTCTGCACCATTGTTTCAGAATGTAATACAGCAAGTGATGAAAGAGCTCTAATTTTTTCGTAACTGTACAAGCAGCCTTTTTATAACCAGCATCTGTGTTGTACATGTGCTATTTGCTTAGTATTAACTTATGAATGGAAAAGTTTACAACATACGGCAGTTTCAATCACTGTGGGACTCAGGTGTTCTCTCAGCACAGCATAAACACTTGGAGACATTGGAAGAAGATCTGATGGAGAATGTGGATCTGTAGAATCATTTAAGCTTAAAAAAAAACAAAAACAAAAACAAAAACCACAAAAATAATCTTAAAAGCAACCTAAATCCCTCTAACTTGATGCGTAGCAGTGGAGTATGGTGAATGCTTATTAAGTTAGTTAAGTCTGTACTCGGGCTTGCTGGTGGCCCTGTAAGCACATGCCAACAACCTGGTATACATTTAAAAATATAGGAGATGGGACCAAGGGAAGAGAGGATATGCCTGACTCTGCAATATCAGCTGCTGGAGAGAAAAAGGAAGCAGTGAAAGATAAGTAGATCAGAGTAGCGTAGAGTCTGCATTCAATTTTTACAAATGTTTTGCCACATGGATGGGAAAAGCACTGTAGGACTGAAGTTCTTTACTTTAGCAGTCCTTGGCCAAATAAAAACACACAATGTGTTGCTATCCCAAACTATTTGAATGGGGGAAGGGAGGCAGGGAAAACTTTAGAACAGTATGCAAATTTAATAAAAATACCATTTGAAGTGTAATACATCTGTAAGGATACTTACATTTTGGACACTGGGATAAATACAGAAGGAACATAACCTTTGCCTCCTCCATCTGAGGGCTTTGAGCCTAAAAATAAATATTAGAAAAATTAAATACTGCCTAGTAATTTTATTATTTATTTGAAACGGATTATCTGCTGTAAGTGCTGCAGACCATAATATATTAAAAAAGAAATGTCTCTGTTTATGTTTAAATAAGCAGCCACAAAAATGAGGGGAATTCCTGAAATTACTCTGCGAGTTCAGGTCTTAGTCACGGAATGGACTGTGCTCCCTTGATATAAATCACCATCCCAGAATACAATACAGCAACTGATGAAAGAGATTTCGTTAGGGCTTCAAAAGCAAATATACTGTAGCTCTACAAGCTTGGTACTTCTGAGCCTCTAGATTCAGTTCTGCAAATGCTTGCGTGGAGCTCTATCTCTACAGATAAGCTTCAGCAATGTCTTTTGCATGAAGTTAAGCATATATATACATTTTTAGAGGACTGGAGCATTAGGCAAAGTCCACTGAACTAAAAGGAAAAGGAAAAACATTTCTAGCCTGCAAGTATTTTTGAGTAGTGTAGGAATTTGAATTCAAATGGAATTGTAACCTTTTATACTGGAAGTCCAGAAGAATGTGTATTATCTATTTTTAAAAAACCAAAGCTTTGAGGGCTTTTTTGAGAGAGAGCGAGTTTGATCTGAAAATGGCCTGACTTATAACTTGGACATGAAAGAGCATGGGCCTGACTGTATTTGGAGCCATTCTTGTCTAGCCTTTTTATATTTTCCAGTGCAGTTGCCAGGGCTTTTCAGGAACGCTGTCTGCCATAATAACTTTGTAATCACGCAGTATGTCGGCAAAAGGCAGTGCAGATAAGTGACCTTTGTTACAGGGTTCCACCGAATGAAATGAAACAAAGCAGGTTTTCCAAGCTGTTTGGAAAATACAGAATTTCCTTGAAATTAAAGAGACAGCATACTACAGCATAACGCAATTATGAAGCCGATAAGCAGGATGACTTTTCAGTTTCATCTCCTTTGAACACCTGAGCACTGAATTTTGTAATGTGTTGGTCAGGAAAAAAACCCCTATTTTTTGAGTCTTTCTACCCTAAGATCTGTTTCTTAGCTTCTTTTAAATATTGTTGTCATTGCCTCTAAAGTAACCTCTAAGACCAGGGATATATTTACAACATGAAGCTGTCTAAATTACAGACACACATTAAAAGAGTTCTCTTGAAGATGCCAGTTAAAGGAAGCATCTTAATCTGTTCTCTTCCTGCTCTTCCCCCCCGTTCCTCAAATTGCCTCTTGACTTTGCAGCTGCTTTGCAGAAAGGGTAAATAGAGAAATGGAGCCCAACCTTCATTTGGCTGACAGCTGTAGTGTTTGCCAAAGGCCTTATCTTTGGGAATGTCTGGATACAGATACTTCAGAGGGTTTTCAGGAACGTTGTCTGCCATAATAACTTTGTAATCGCGCAGTATGTCGGCAAAAGGCAGTGCAGATAAGCGACCTTTGTTATAGGGTTCGACCGAATGAAATGTTACGTCTCCTGTAAAAATACAAAGGCACCGTAACCACTGATAACTGGTAGATCAGCATCTGCAGTTGGAATGTATTTTTGCCTTTCCTTAGTAGTTTACACTGGCGTGGGTTTTACCTGTTCATACCAAGGTTAGTATCTTTCAAGATACACTTTCTGATCTCCTGGAAACAAATTTAAAGCTTGTAGTAAGCAGGTACACCTCCTAATAAACTTACATGTTAATATAAAGAACTGAGAGGTAGACTTTCAGAGTTTTGGGTTGTGTTTCAGTAAATATGACACTTGTATCATGCCCAAAACCATACTAAGACATGATGCACATGAGTTTTACTTTCAAACCAAAGAAACCATGGCTCCTGTATTACAGGTGTATTGCGGAGTTTGAGGTTTATGTTATTTTTTTAAAATTATACTTACCATTTTCTAACTGATCCACCCAAGTAAAGGTAATTCCACCCAGATTGCTTTCACTAAACCTTAATAAAAATGTTCCTGGTGTCTTGTCTTTGAGCAAAATTCGTTCCTTCTCTTTGCTTACAAATCCCATTACGTACCTGAAGTGTAACAGGAGATCATGGGTTTACTTTTGGAAAAAAATACAGACTTCAATCTGTGCAATGCATCCGGCCAAACTTTATATAGGTGTTCAAAGCCTGGTTACAAAAGTTTTATAAGGTCTTGAAACGATGACAAAAGCTTCATGTGATTTACATGTGAAGTATGGTATTGAGCTCAAAGCATGATGTAATTTATCACAGTACTTGACTGCACGCTGACAGAACTGATAAATAGATCTAAACCTGCATTTCTAAGAGATTCAATGGTATTCCCTTTTGGCAAAAATTTCCCAAAGTTATAAATGGGAAGAGGGAGACAGAAGTATTAAACTCTTTGCAAATTCTCTTCTGCATAGCGAAAACTGAGATTAGTAAAGAAAAAAGATAAAGCAGAGAGAGATCAATATAAAGCAGTTTCCTTATTGCTTACCCATCAATCCAAAGAGGAAGAATGTGTTTTTTAATTAAGTCCAGGATGGCTTCAAGCCAGACCCAAAAGGTAAAAGACTTTCCAGGCAAATGTTCCTAATGGTTAAAAAAAAAAAACAACCAACAAAACACAAACAAAAACAACACACACAAGAAGAGAATTGTGAGAGTGGTGTTACCCAACATCCACATGACATGGCTATCTCAGTTTCTTAAGAATAATCTAGTTTGTTCAAGCGAGAATGACAAACTTGAACTGCTGTTTTGAGTAACGTCTGTCTTTCAGCCCGACATAAAAACAATTGATTTTTAAGATACACATTGGAAGTGCCTCATTTTTCAAGGAAAAAAAAAAATCACATTCGTTGTTTCTTCCTGGTTATGAAATTACATTTTGAGAGAAATGATGATGAGAAAGTTGAACTTCCTTCCAAGGTTCTATACTTGTTTAAATAACGTCGTTAATATGAACAAAATGGGTTTACCCTTCTTTCTCAGTAACTTCCCTGTTCCTCATTAGTTACTGCATATATCAACCGACTTGAAATAATTTTGGTCACAACCGAGCATATGAAAAAAACTACTGTATGCTTTATGAAAAATGTATGCTTTGATAGCACAATCTATTGCTCATTTACAGAAATATATAGGGCATGCTATGACAGTTTCTGCTATCTGTAGCAATGTAACCAAGTAGATTTCTTAGCCCAAGCTTTAAACTTCTGGAAATATTATAGTCCTAGTTAAATTTTTACAATGAATGTGATCGTGCTGGGATACAAGTCCCACATATGGCAAGTGGGAATCTTATCAGTAGCATCAGGGAGACAGAGTTAGGCGCGCAGGTGGGCGTTACGCGAAAGAAGAGTCTAGTTTTGCTTTTGGAACTGTACCTTGCAGAACTTTGCCCAGGATAGTTGGTAATCATTGTAACTGACTTGTTGTCCTGAGGGCAAAAAAAACCAAAGCAAATGGTGAGTTTATTTTTTAAAAGTTTTGAAATAGCTATAGCTTGATATCTGTACAGTTGGGGTGGGGGGGATAAGTACAGTACATCCAGACTTGGAGAGGGATTGAGAGGGCCACGCTAAGGGGCTGTAGATCAGTTTTTCTGTATCCTTCTGAAGCAGCTGATAATGGTAGTTTTGGGAATATTTGCCTGAAGTAGTCTGGGACTCTTGTTTCTACAACACTGTGTGCTCAGTTTCAGTTTTCAGCCCAAGTGTTGCTTCTCTTGAGCTTCCGTATTTTAAGACAATTGATTTTATTTTCCTATGATTCTCGCTGATTTACACGGCACCTCTCAACTCCACTACCTCCACTAAGCAAGAAATCTCCAAGAAACCATCGGAAGAAGTGACTGTTACACAGGGAAACCAGTCTTCACTTCCCAGCTTTGAAAGCAATAAAAGTAAAGATTCCCCCCAGTCTTTGACAAATGCTTCTATTCTTGCCTGACAGTAGAGGTATCGTTACACCCTCAGCTTGGAGTTTCTTATGGCTCACAATATATTTTATAATTGTTTCTTCTCTGGAAAAAGATAAAACTTTCTCTTCTTCTACCAGGTTTCCCTAAGGCCTCTCCCTTCTGGGGTCGGACAGTCAGATCAGTGTGTTCAATAGTTCCATCTCGCTGAAGTTACAGGGCCTCTTTGCTATGCTGTCACCGGTGAGGGATGGGTCCCAAAACTAAACAGACCCACAAGCATGGGTACTTAAAATGAAACAAAACCCAAACCAAACCCCGTAGGCAAGCAAAACGAACTTCCTTTTGATTACAGATGCATGAGATAATTACTTGCTAAGGAAACAAAATAACATCACAGTTCAGCGTGACTCTGATGCCCCCTTTCTTCAGCTTAGCAGCCTGGAAGTTCAGAAGTTGAATCACTTTGTGGTAAGAATAAGCTGACGTGTGCTTTTCTTTAAAGAAAAAAATGTCATTGTGGCATTTTTGAAGTCAGGTCTGGAAGTGGAGATCATGCTTAAAGTCACTACCTGTAACTATCAAGTATAAGAGCCCCAAAGCAAATAAAATCTCTGTTTCTACACACTTACCCATAAGCTTCTCTGCCAGCATGTTGAGCTGCTCAGAATTGAGTCCACGACCGACATAGGATGAAAATTGCCAGCTCAGTACTTCTAAGAGCTGACTTAAAGTGGCAGCAGGGGGATTGTTGAAGAAAGACAAATTCTGCAACAGAATCATAGAATCATAGAATCGCCTAGATTGGAAAAGACCTGTAAGATCATCTAGTCCAATCGTTTAACCTAGCGCTGACAAGTCCCCCACTAAACCACGTCCCTAAGCACTACATCTATATGACTTTTAAAAACATCCAGGGATGGGGACTCCACCACTGCCCTGGGAAACCCGTTCCATTAGTGCTTTGTTTAGACAGCAACCATGAAATAAACTGCAGGCTGTATGAGAAGGCTGCAAGTACCTGAGCAGAATCTGGAAGTGTTAAACATGAGGTGGGGGATACACTGGGGCAAATACGTGCTGGCCCTCCCACCTGCAGCCACCCAGCAAGGTCCACTCAGGTGCTGAGCAGAGTTGTAGGAGGAGACTCCTAGACAAAGCGAGAGTCCGTGTGTGCACCTTGGATGATAAAATACCTTGCTATGCTTCTGATATTAGCACATGTTAAGACCGTGATAATATGCTTAAATCCTGTCCAATAAATGCAGATTTTCTCACTATACTTTAATGTGTTTGGTGCATGGAAATCTTAAACTGTTACATACTCATATAGAGATACGTTGTTGAATCGTTCGGCTCATCTTAGTTTTTCATTTGGTTTCTGGACTGTACATGTAATGAACATACTGAAGACTGTACAAAAACTCTTTGGAGTATCACAGAGTGATAATGAAGTCCAGGTTGCTGGTCAGCTGTTCTGCCATCATTCTTAGGCGCACTCCATGGTATATTGTCTTGCCCTTTCTCTCCTCTGAACAGCTATGTCACTGCTAGTAATCCCCAGCTGAAAGCCTGGGAACTATTGACAGCACTATTCTACAGTCTGCAAATACGGTAACAGTGACTGAATCTAAAATATGTGCTGAGCCAGCTGGAGCCTGAGAAAGAATGATTCTGCTTTTGCTGAGGGTTAGAGCCACTTAGAAGGTGCTACTTGACACTTACAGTCTTCTCCATAGAAAGCGTTAGCTCCTGTAAAATGCCTGGGGGAAAGCAGCACTTAAGTACGTTACAGACCCACCTATACACCCACTTTGACAGTTTTGAATTGGACTAGTAGAATTACTTTGTACCGTTTACAGTTTTGGTCAACCACATCCAAAAAAGACAAATTCAAACTTGAAAAGTTGTGGAGAAGGGCTATCGCCTTTCCTTAGTTTAAGAACTACTACTTTAGCCTACAAAAAGGAAGGCTAAGTGTGCATATGGTTTTATATCTAGGCAGGGAACAAAAGATAAAGTGAACAACATTAAAGTATGATGTTGGTTAACAGTGTATGTGAAGAAAATAAGGCCAGTTCAAGAGGGAAACACAGCCTTTTTATAATGAAGATATTTGGTAACTAAACAATAGAAATGTGAAAATGCAGGAAGTCAGTACTTGCATACTGAAGACCTACCTGAGGATCGTTGGTTGACAGATTGTACCAAATAATAGAAGCCCACGCGTTGGGTAGTTGGCTGACATTGGAAATCATCACCACAGGCAGAGAGCTGGTCTGTTGGAAAGAATGAATGCAGTATGTAAATGCTGCCAAGGAAAGCGGTAGTGCTGTGTTATGCTTCGGTCTTTTTAGCCCCCTTTTCCTTCCCAAAGAGTACGCTTCTGTCCAGAAGCTCTGGAAATCTTGCATCAGCTTATGGTTACTGCTGAAGATAGCATCTAGGATAGGCGGACCTGTGGTCTGGCCCAACACAGTTGTTCTTCTGTAAGCTGCTGGAAAATGCCTTTTATTCTTGCCCCAGAAAATCTGGCCAGAATACTCACTTCCAGATTTATAGTCAATCCATACAGGCAGACCTGTGTTTCAAAGCTGATGGAGTGCAGTTCCTCGGTCACCATGTGAGGGCCCTGAGGGAGTAAGTAGGTTATAAAACTGTGAATGCACGGTTGGCATTTAACACTGTTCTAGTGATCCGACTGCTGAGATTACACAACTTTGAAAGAAAACACATATCAAGTATGTAAGTAGAACAGAAAAAGGACGTGAAGGAAATGATTTGTTTATTAAACACTGACATTAAATTAGTCCAGAAGTCTGGTGGTTTTTTCTGATGGATCTAAAAAAACCTCTTGACTTGTTAAAGCAATACTTTTAACTTTTGTTTTAACTTTTTCTAGAATGGTACTTTTAAACACAGATTTGCACACAAAAAGTTAATGTTATTTTTTTTGTGTCTGATAAAGATTGCCTCTAACTTTTCTTTCCCTTAAAGTTTCTTTACCGATTGACAATTCCAATTTAAACAGATGTTAAACTTCAAGGAGAAACAAACTAGAAACAAAACAAAAAGCCACAGCTTTAATAACAAGTAGGCCCTCATCTGGGAACACAGGTTTGTTGTAACTATACTTAGATGGTACTCACTGAAGGAGTAGAGGCCTAAATCATTAATCCAAAGTAAACCCGATACTAAAAACCCAAGCTTTTCTTGGATGTTAAAAAAAAAAAAAAAGAAAATGTTTGTCATAGTTGATTAAAGTTTGTAGTACAAGTGTTTTGTTTTGATTACAAACCAGCATAGCTCTGTAAAGATCCAAATCTCTGTCCCTTGGGAAACAGATCTTTCGAAATACATTTCCATCCCCGGAAGTCAAAGTATAAAAACCTGTTTGTCTTTTTCCTGTTTTCTTTTTGTTGTTGTTGTTGTTGTTGTTTTTCCCCTTCCCATCACATATTTGTTTTGTCAGACTTAAAAAAAAAAAAAGAAAATCAAAAATCCCAAATAAAAAATCCCAAATCAAAACACTACCATTTACTAAAATACTCCACTTTCAGTCGATGTAAAACTATTCCTTGGAAAAGTGCCTCATGGCCTTATCTTTCCCATGGAGCACCTCCTCTAGGACATGTACAGGCCACTGCCACAAAAGATAGTATATAAATGAGGGATTGGGACCACAGGAGATCCTCAGGCATCTGAATAGTAAGTCTGCCTTGCAAAGGGAAAATCCACCTTAGAGCTGAAGGCTTTTACATTAAGTAATCATCCATCAAGTGAGCTCAAATGTTTTAATACAGGTAGAATCAATCCAGCTCAACCTGTATTGCTGACACAAAGTTGAAAAGGGTTGGTGAAACCCCCTTCTCTGCCCCCCCCGCCCCTGTCAGGATTTTGCAAAAAAAATTTTTCTCAC